>CAMRHE010000467.1:325000-925000 GCA_947044405.1 Leptodactylus fallax
CAGACAAACACGACTGAGGTAATTGAGAGGCTTCAGCATGCCTCAGAGAACCTGTGATGTCACAGGTAGTGACATTGCGGGCCCTTCAGTGATTGGCCTCAGCATTCACGTGACCGCTGAGGCCAATCAGCGGCTTCAGCTGAACGGCGGAAGAGACCCGGGAGACGCCGCCACAGCAGAAGAATCGGGATGTGTGGGAGTACACCGGAGCAATGGGGACAGGTGAGTATGCATTTTTTTTTCCCCCCATTTACCTGCCCACAGCTGATTTAAACGTTAAAAGGGTTGTCCATATTTGCCTGGACAACCCCTTTAATATTCCTTTTTCTTAACGTTCTATAATGGATGAACAAAAACTGCAGAAATGCTGTTATGTTGATTTGGAGTAGAATGTGTAGAATTTCCTGCAAATTTGAATTTATGCAAATAAAAGTTCTTAGAATGATTTTGCGCTTTATTCACTTTTTTTTTTTTTTTTTTTATAAACTCACTGCTGTATGTTATTTCTCTTTATGGTGCAGACGTGGTTCCTTTTGGATAGCAATAAATGACATCACAATCTTTAATTTTTCTTTTTCAGTTTACTATGCAGGATGATGAGCACACAAACAAAAACGTGTACTTTTTGGACAATCCAGTACTGTATGTGTCAAGCTCCAAAAGTTGAAGAATTTTATCAGAAGTGAACAGGATAAAATTCTCGGAACATAAAACCTCTAAAAATAGACTTGGAGAGGAATTGGTTATAAAAAACAAAAAAAAAAAAAAAAAAAAAAAACACACCCCCCAAAGCTGGTCATCCCCCCTCAATTTCAATGCTTCGGAGGCCTCTCATGAGCTCCACTGAGATGCATGGGAGTTGAGAGCACTTGTACATTTATGTAAAGTTTTTCTATTGCACCTCAGCAGGGGTCCCAGCTAAGACCTCCCTAGAAACTGATCTAATAATGATGATTTCTGTATTTACTTTTTGGGTGACTGAATACGAGAACAGACTGCATTACATGTATATTTCCCAACAGAAAATTCCCAAAACCAAGCCAAAATATTGCACTGCAAAATAATGGACACATGAAGTGCCTGTGTTCATTAAGTACAGTCTAGACAAATGGCAAATGAATAACAGGCCGCTCTGATGCCCCCACTACTGTTCCCAATAAGCTACAGCTGGTTTAAGGTCCCACCGCTCTAAATGATCTCATTTTCTGGGAATTTTCTACAAATTACCATCCCAAAGGAATCTTAAGCAGCTGACCCAGCCAGATTGACTAACCCGACTGAACATTCAGTATGGACCTCCCTGCAAAACCAGAAGTGTGAATCGCTGTGCTCAGAGAACTGGATACAAGTCTTCTACCCTCCCCCATTGGTCACTATATACCCCCTGCCCCCACCACCGCTATATCAAGAATGAGGCTGAGCTGCAATACTGAAAAATCCTGAATTTTAACTAGATATTGAGCCTCTTCATACGCTCACCCTTCCTGTTTTGTAGACATCACTTTTCAGGGACACCACTCAGTCTCCCCCGCACAGGTCATGTGGCTGCTGTAAAGTAAATCTGTTTAAGGCTCAGAGCACCAGCTCAGGCAAGATGACCCGAGACCCTGTACTGTGCTATTTGTTTGGTGCTTCTGTAGGGAAGAAAGGATTGCTCTGAATAGGGGTACATGAAGCTTTTTGGAAGAAAATGTGGAAGTTTTGACATTATGGGATAGTATTTGTGCCGCACTGTGGCATTTGGTGGTACTAGTTAGATATGTTGTGCTAAATTGATATTTGGTGCAGTTAGAGACTGTAGTCATGTGCGGGTCCATGGAAAACCCGATCAATAGAGTAGAAACTGCTACATATTTTGTGATTTGGTCCTATGGCCCCCACATGGACTTATGTATAGATTATATGGCCTTGTGCACTGTGGCATAGAAATTGATGGGTCTGTATATTATCCATTATGGCAGACCCAAAGTGACGGATAGCACACAGGCAAAATTGCAATTGTTAGCCTGGGGGAGTATGTGCTGCATGGTGGGACTTGTTCACCGATCAGGGCTCTAGTATCACCAATGATTTGCTGGTGAGCCAAGTAGAAAAAGTCTGAGACGCCCTGGTTCAAATAACCAGGCATACAGACCTACATAAGCTAGGGAACGCCGAGGCCCTCCGAACCACCCCCCAACTTCAAAATTACTTTTCTGCTAGAACCAGGGTGAAAAAAAAAAAAAAAAAAAAAATGGTACCAGAAGGCAAGGCATAGCAGCAGCAACTGGGGGTCCAGGTCTGAGTCTAAATCTAGATAAGACATTTACCTCTGCCTTATAACATGCACCTTGCCTTTGTCTAGCTCAATCCTCATTAATTCTGAACACTCGAGATGAAATAAGTGCTCTGATCCTTTTCAGGGAGTCGCAGGCCGCCTATGCACATGAATAAGTTGTGGAACAGTCTCAGAAGAGCTTTACAATAAAGGCGTAAGGCAGAGCTTTGCCAAACACGCAGAAAAAACGCCACTTCATGGAAACTTACCAGAGGCTACAGACACGTTCTATAAAACCAGACTGAAGATCTGCACTTCACATGTGGCTGGAGAAAATCAGCAAATAAAAAAAAGCATGTAGGATAGAGCGTCAAGCTGGGTGGTCCCCATTCAACGAATGGAGGGGGCTTCCACTTAACAAGGGCAGGGGCTGATTAAGGCAACAGGAGTGTAGCATGTCTCCTGATATCACTGCTGTGCTGCAAGGCACATGGAGGGCTCGACTTGTTTGCTATAATCTAGTGACAGTGGGGAGCTATTGATTGTGGCGTTGTAAACTGGGACACATGGAAGAGACAGGGCTCAACGTGATTTGTTACTAAACCTTCTATAATGACTATACAGTGCTGTAAATATGGTAGATTGGTTCTAATGCAGAGTATAAAGCTGCAAAGATGATGTAATGGGAGCAAGCCATAGAAACGCGCTCCTTAATATGGAGGCTAGACTGAAAATCTGCATACTGATCTGCGCTAACAGCAGAGGAAATGCATGTCTTTCCTAGTGCAGATGGAATCTTCCAGCAACGTGACATGTCACACAGCTAGAAATGTCTGACAGTGGTTGAAAAAAAAAAATAAAAAAATAAATCATGACCAAAACTGCCAAAGTACTACCCTGGCCTAATTACCCAGACCTAAACCCCAATGAGAATCTGTGGGATCACCTTGATCCTTGTGTTCACGCTATGAACCCTCCTCCACATACCCTCCAGCAAACATGGGATGTACTGCACTCAGCATGGCGCCACATGCCTGAGACAACTTACCGGCACCTTATCGAGTCACTCCTAGCCCATCTAGCTGCTGTCCATGCAGCACACAGCAGTTACTCTGGATATTAGATAGTGGTCATAATAACCTGACTCAACTGTATACTATCATTTCAGTGAGTACTGCAGACATTAAAGAGGACCTCCAACTCTTCGCTCCACTGATCCCGATGCAGTTGGAATTTTTTTTCTCTAGCCCTGACTACGCCCAAACAATCATTTCTGTTAGTTTCCACACAATAGCACACTCTGCTGCCAGGTGGGCAGTCCCTGGATGTCTGCTCCAAACCAGGACCGCCCACCTGACAGTAGAGAGCTGAGAGTTGAAGTTTTGGAACAGCTGGAAAGCCACAAAGTGGCAGAAATGTAGGACATAAAACCTGGCATGGGGCATGAAGAGACACAGTTGCACATTGGAAAGTTGTGTTAGTAAAATCTGATGTCCAGGAAGTATTGTGTACGGGTCCTATATCAGGTAACAAGGGTTTTCCAGGAGTTAAATATATTACTTAGCGTTCAGATAGCTCATCTGATCAGTGGGGATCCAATACACGGGGCTCTCATAGATCAGCTGCATGGAGCGGCACTCACTGGTGTCCAACAGACCTACCGTTTTGACATGTGACATCACCAGCCTTAGAAGAGGAAACATCGGCCTCTTCAAACAGCTGATCATGGGGGGTCTGTTGAACCCAATTTTTCTCGGTGTAGGCTTTGGTGTACAAATACTCATGCAAAATACCCAATGGGCTGTGGCCCATTCACTGCACTGATCGGATGGGGACCTGGAGACTTTCACTGATCAAATATTGGCCATCAATGCTATGTTCTGGAGAGTCCTTTTCAGAATTAGGCCACGTAACCAAAGATACTGAAATATTTGCCGAGCTCACTTATGTCAGTGTTGCGTCACAGTTTTCCATGTGTACATTCATATGTATACCCTCCCACGTGGCTGATACCTTTTTATCTTCTGCATTTGTATCTTTAGCCACCATCACCCTCCATGCATTTCCACATCCTTCCAATACCACTTGGTGAGACACTATATGAACAGCAGTGTTCAGCAGCTTGCCAAAGAGGGCGGTAATAAACTTGTGTAAATGAGGACAAAAGGTAACAATAAAAGAACAAAAAATAAATAAATAAATAAAAAAGTGTATGGAGTCACTTTTTTAGAATGAAAAATCTGAGTAGAGTTGACCCAAGGTTAAATGGAGTCTTGGAGTCTTTCAGCACAAAATAGCATGTTAACCTGCACATAGTACTTTGCAGGGATTTGTATGCTCTTTCCCAAGATGTCCTTAGTCTGTCTGCGGCTCCATTACTGGGAAATAACTTCTTAAAATATGCAAATTAGTTGAAATGGGCTTAAAAGGTGTAAAATTTTCGCTTGGGAAAGTGAGATGCACTATAATGCACCAAGCTCAGGCACATTTTTGGCCACTTTCTAGGTTCAGCAGCCTTACTAAATGTGGGCCAGTGTGTTAAAAGGTTTCCCCATCTTATAAAGTGACGACATACTTTAGGACAGGTCGGATACCTCTTTTCCCAGAGTGCAATGCCATGTCTTATGAGACACCTTATTCCTACTGTCAGTCTCTACAGGAGAAACTGTGCCCCACATTCCTACATTATTGGACATGCAATACTGGGGATAAAGACTTTAGACTAAGAGGATGTCTGCAGAATTGCCACAGCCTGTTTATTCACCAAATAAAGTACACATTCTTCCCTACTTGACCATCCCAGAATAAACATTACACAGGAGTCTTTTAATGTCAAGGACCCTTATCTTCCAATCGCAAACATTCCCCTATGTACTTGAAATCACAAAAGCACTTTCTACATCTGGATAAGAGTCAAGACTCAGATCAGACAAGCCTGTTTTTATATAAAAGGTTTCCAGTTCCAAAGATCTTATATCTAACATCCTTACATGTGAGAGGCATTTGCAAAGCAGGGGCAGCCTGCAGTCAGAGTAAAGGGGGTCTACCCCTACCCCAAGCATATTTAGCTGTCACTACAGTGTTAGAGAGCACATTACACTGATAAAGAACATACCTCTGTTATGTATGTCACTTATGGAGATTCGGAGAAAAGTAGTCTTCTGCAAATGAGGCAGTTAGTGCACTGGGGGCGGAGCATCAGCCCTGGAAGCACTGCTGCAGTTGCTCGTGTAGGATGGGTGATGTCATAGCAGTGAGAGGTTAAACTGTCACTGCTTGGGGTGGTTCAGGCAGGAGTCTGAGCAGCAAGAGAACTGCTCAAGGGAACTGAAGATCCGCCCCCAATGCACCAACAGCCTCATTTGCATAAAACTTCAAAAGTTGTTTTTTTTCTAAATCGACAAAAATGACATAGAACAAGGAAATCATGGCAGTGTTTCTGACAAGTGCCAGACTATAGAAAATTCCTGCATTCATAGTCGTACCATTTGATCAAGACAGACTCCTCACTAGGAAGGTTAGAGAAAATCTTTAAAAACTCTGCAAAATTTTTATATATGCAAAAATGATTAACTTAATTTTCTACAAATTTAGATTTGGTTATTTGCATGGGGAACACACCTTGAACCCCATAATAGTCACATTTTTGGGTAGGATTTTTGCCATTTTAATTTCACTTTACTCAGATTTTAAATTTATGGCTCAAATTAATTTTCCTGGCACATCAGTCCGGTGCCTTATGTACACTTTAACCCTTTAGCGATCTAACATTTTAGCCTTTCAGCAGTGATATTTTATCTCTCTCTATATTCCCGCTGTCATAACCTTTTATATTTTGTTTCCATGTAGTTTTACAAGACCTTGTATTTTGTGGGTACATACGAAATTTTGATCCGTTTGTTACATTTGTTCTTGAAGGTGAGATCAAAAAAATTCTGGCATTTTAAAGGTTTATGTAGAAAAAATAATGTACTTTTATTTCTGGGAGTGTTACGGATGTGGTGATACCAATTATGAGTGTTTTTTGATTAACAAGGAAAAAAAAAAAAAGTCTAGTTTTACATTTTTTATTCTGTAAAAATACTTTGGGCATATACAAGTATGCTTTCTGACTGATAATGGGGGATTGATAACATGACAAAGTCCATGGTAGTCCCTTCCCCTGGGGTTACCTGAAGTGACAGGGACAGGTGAATAATGAAGCCATTTTCTCCTCTCCCTGCACGGTCATCTGCTCCTACACACTGGTTAAAGTGAATGTATGAGTAATATGCATCTTCACTTTAACCAGTGATCTCTAAATGGCTCTAATTCCAGATACCCCAAATTAGTATTATCCAATCTAAACCCTGTTGGTAGGGAAGGAAAGAAAATGCTGTTCTGGAGGGACAGAGCAACAAGTACGTGACCCACAGGCCTACTATTGTATGCTGCATGATAAATGTGGGCAGATTCCTTCCACCAATATTGCATAGGTGACAAGAATGTAGTCACACTGACTTCAGGTTTCTAAATAAAAGAAATGGGAGTCAGCCTTTTCAGTATTCCCAGATTTAAAGGCAGTGTTTCAGCAGCACTAGATAGGTTAGGTAGATATGATCGTACATCCACACTGAATCCACAGCAATGGATCAAATCCACCAGGTTATACATGATTTGTTTTTATAATGATTTAGTGGAGTTTCTCCACAACCTTTGTATTGCAAAATGTGAAATCTGCCGTGCAAATCCATAACTTAAATGGACATGGTACAGATCTGAAATCCATACCACCGGTATAAAGGCCGTGTGTGAACATATGTTTAGGCTGAGGCCCCACGTTGCGGAAACGCATCTTTTTTGTTGCAGATTTTGTTGTGGTTTTTTAAGCCAAAGCCAGGAGTGGATTGAGCAGAAGGTAAAAGTATAACAAGCTTCATATATATTTTCCATTCCTTTTGTAGCCATTTTTGGCTTTGGTTCAAAAAAACACAGCAAAGTTTGCAACAAAAAAAGCTGCGTTTCCGCAACGTGAAGTCTCAGCCTAAAGCAGTTAAAATATAACTTTATCTAAGAGAAAAAGAAAAGTTTCATACCATAAGTGCAAGTCTTATTGGGCATTCCCTGACTATGAACCCTTCAGAGTACTTCACACTCCCCTACCCCTGTGCTCCAGAGTGATAACTCTAGTAATGTCCTGGATGGACACTAGAGCTGTTACTCAGAAGTGGAAGGGGTTAGGTAGTGTTTATTGTAAAGAACTCAGGACACAACAGCAGGACTGTGTCAAATTAAAGGGGCTTTTCAGGCTACAAATATTGATGACCTATTTTAAACATCATAATCAGATTGGTAGGGGTCTGACACCCAGCACCCCCATCAATTAACTGTTCTCAGAAATGGATACACAGAGAATGGAGCAAGAACCAGGCAACTGTGGTCTGAGTAGTGACATAACAGTCACAGCAGCTTAGGTCACATTCACATGAATAGGAGCTGATCTGCCATACCTGGTCTGACCACTACACAGAACAGCACTGTCTGCTTCCTTCTCCACAAGAGCTGGAGCTGATCTGTGCCAGGTGTTGGACCCTCACTAATCTGCTATTGATGACCAAGATAATATCCAGAAAAAAAAAACCTTACTTGGATTCACCATTTCAAAGTATCACAATTTAGATTTTTGTGAGAATTGTGAAATTAATGCAAGTCCTGTCCCGAAGTCTGATATATTCCATGCAGAAAGTCTGAACCAAATCTATCTGACGCCACCCCCTACGCAAGATCACTGGACTTTAGTCTGTAAGCAAAAACATGAAAACCAAGAAAATGGACAAAAAACAAAAATTGAGATTTTATTTTTAGGCAAAAAAGGCAATGCAAGGCAAAAGAGAATGCCTTGATCTGCGTTACTCCTTACCTAGCTAGCACTACACAGCCTCTCCTCCTATTAGACAACTGATTTAGGGAATCTGCACTACACTTTATCCTTCAAGTTTTTGTACAAGTCTTTGATAATCCAACCTCTTGCAGATCCCCCGGTTTTTCTACATTACTAAGTTATCAGTACTCAGTAGAATGGCTTAGATTAAAAACCTGTGTATCATTTCTTGTGTGAGCAGTCCTACCTCCCCACTTTGGAAAATCTTCAGAAAGTGTTCTTAGGCTTTATGAACACGGTCAGTTGTGTGTGGGTCAACAGAAGACAGGATGGATGACGTGCGTGTTTTCACCAAACTAGGCAAACCAAACTGCAAAAACGGACAGGATTAGAACCTGCTCCATATTTTGCGGTTCGGTCTTGCATCCATAAAAACTACCAATGACGGTATGGGATCATAGAAATTAACAATTCAACACAGTTGTGTATATAAGGCCTTAGTCTCAGGTATCCATATAAGATCCCTTGTAATAAACGTGCAGCACCTAGGCTCGCAGGGTACTGTATATAGTGTAAGGGGATGCTCTCTAAAGGTCTGAAACCAAGGGACAGAAGAAAAAAAAAAAAAAAAAAAAAAAAAAAAAAAACCCACACATGAGAAGCCAAAAACAGGAGGGAAACCAATCTAAGAAGAGGAATGACTGCTCTACTTAGTTCTCCTATTTGGTTCTCAAGCCTGTTAGCTATGCAGAGCGGCTGATCAACTTACCAAATCTCTATGTAACACCCAGTTGGCGTGCAGGTAGTGAATACCATCTAGAATCTGATACAGTAGTGACTTCACCATTCCTCGAGGTAACTGCACTGGTTTCTTGTTGGCTTTAGACGCTCGGTGAAATTTGATTATGTGCTGAAAGAAGCAAAAACACATTTGGCAATGAGACGAGACATGGGAAAGGTTATTTCCATTCACTTGTGCAGTCTCCCTTTTTTCCTGGAACCTTCGTGGACTTGCAGCTGAAGGTCAGATAGAAGGAATATAAAGGGAAGACAATTCACATTGCTGCCTGCTGGAAAGAAACAAGCAAACAGAAAGGAGGAGAATTAGAAACGGATGATGGTAGATAAAGAAAAGATATGAGGAGTTTAGTCTCAGGACAGCCTGGTGTTTATATCCCTTTTGTCCTTGGCTGGATATTCTTTGTAACCTCCAGCATTGGTTTGCCACATTTATTAGGATTTTCAATCCTCCAGCATAAATCTCTTACATAAATGATTTAGAGGCAGTCATACACAGACAACCCCACAGGATAGGGGGTAAAATAGCTGATCGGTGGGAGTCCAACTGCTGACACACCCACCGATACTGAGAATAGGGGTGATCTACCCCCAATTGTGTGGTCAGCCTGACCGTAGTCAAGCTAGATGTAGGCGTGACAACTGGCAGACAGATGGATCCGCACTTCCATTCACTGTAACGTAATATCCAAAGCATTTACTGAAGTGAATGGAAGCACTATCCACCAAGTGATATGCCTACATTCAGCCTGGCTGCGGTAAGGGTAAGTAAAATGGGGAGGGATCAGTGGAGGTCTCAATAATCAGACCCTCCCCTCCTCACCCCCATCAGTTATTTATCAACTATCCCATGGGTAGAGTCTAAATATTCTTGACGGTGTAGCCCCCAAAAGACCTTTGGGACCCCCAGTGATCAAAAGAATAGGGGGCTGAAAGTATGCTTGTGTAACCAGCGTTCTATTTACTTCTATGGGGCTTCCGGATATTGATATAACTGCCTTAGGACGGGGCCCCACGTGGCATAAATGCTGCAGTTTGCAAGGACTGAAATGCCACAAATGGCAAAAACCCTGGTGTTTTACAGACTCTGCAAGGTGGATGGGATGCTAGTGACTCCCATCCACACATTGCAGAAAAATATGCGCAATGTTGAAACAGCTGCGTTTTTGGAATTTGCAGCATGTCAATTATACCTACAGAAACGCTGACGGTTTCCCTATAGGTATAATGGAAGCAGAGGAAATATCTGTGGACTCTCTCGGTGAAAAGCACTGCGGAAAAAACACAAAGCTTTGCTGCTGCGTTTTTACCTGCAGCGCTTTTTCACTGTGGCTGCCACATTGGGCCTTAGCCTTAAAGATGTTTTCAGGGTTTAAAAATATTAATGATCTATCCTAAGGACAGATCATTAATCAGATTATCGGGGCCTGACACCCAACACTCCCATACAGTAGATCAGCTGATACATAGAGAAAGGAGCAGGAAGCAGACAGCGCCATTGTCTGTGCAGTGGCCAGACCCAGAACTGCAGACCAGCTCCCATTCACTTGTAGTTGGGTAACTATACAGAGAATATTAGTGACCTATCAATATTTTCACTGGAAAACCACTTTAAGCACATGCTTGATGCAGGGGGGAGCTGGATACCAAGGGAAACTACGAAGATAGAGAGCAGCCATGTGTATAAAGGAGGAAAGAAATCTAAAATCTGTATTAATATTAATACAAATACAATAGAACTAGCAGCAATTTAGTAATATACTTCATAATATGCTACAGCATGAAAACAAGATCCTGAAGAATAGACTGGGGAGTAGCTGAAACGCACGGCTCTTGAATTGGACATCTGATCATGCCCGGACACAAAAGAATGCATTTAAGAAGCAGAACCAGCAAAGTGAATCCATTCTCCTTGTAGCCGAGGCCAATGAAAGGCGAGATGCTGGAATAGAGCCGGCTCTGAAGTGCACTTTCAAAATCCCTCTTCTAAGAATCCAAGCCAGGTCCGGAAGCCTGGCCGCTGCCTCCGATAGAGTAACACAGAGGTTCAGTATACCAGGCTGAAAGGGGAGCCGGGCCCATTGACTTCAGTCTATGGCCAGTTCCCCCTATCTTTTCTTTGGTATGTTTATCCTGAGCAAAGGAAAACAAGTGACTGGAAAAAGCCAATGAAGGCAGAGCCAAAAAGAGAATAACTCCATCCTAAGACTAAATGGAAACTGCCTTCAAATCTGGAATCCAGACAAAAAGCCTGGGCACTAGAGCGATTCTCAGCGCTGGGCTGGAGACAGCATTGTATGGACACCTGTAATAACAGTCGTGGCCTCACTCACACACAACTGCTTAGCTAAGAGCTGTCAGTCACGTCACACACCTCCGAAGGCAAGGAGTGCAAGATCCGGAAGGGATTTAGAAGAGAAATCTCAGGCCACAAAGTGAGGCAAGTTCATCATAAGAGTTCTGCCCTTCTCCTATGTCCTACGGTGGCAACATGATACACCAGGGTGTATGCTGCGGCCCCTGCTGAGAGGAGACGACAAGTGATAACATTCCTTACCGTGCTGCAGCTGCCAAGTAACACTTGCGCTTCTCTACAGTACTAGGGATGAGAGCTGATGTAGGTATGCAAAAATACTGTGAGGGGCAGAGTTACCTACTGACGTACGCCTGCTCTCCTTATGGAATGAAGGCACTAATGCAATTCTCCATCTGGGGATATTCACACATGACATTTGTTACAGAAATATCTGTGGCTGAAAATCTGTTCCAGGTATATGCATGAGGTTGCTTTTCCTGAAACCCCCATTTAGATAAATGGGACAGTCACTGAAATTTCTGCAACAGATCTGCCACATGTTAATATACCCTTCAGGAAAACATTGTGGATTTTCATCAGCAGGACTAAATGCTTAAAATCCACAGATCAGACCAAGCCCCATCAGGAGTACGCAACACTTCATTTATTTCAATGGGAGTGCTGCAGATAATAGAGTACTACACTTCGGCCATCTCCAGCACTCCCATAGAAATGAATGGAGTGGTGCGTGTGCAGATAACTGATAACAGACTCCATCTTCTATATACTACATGAGCACCCATTTATTTCAAACGGCACCATTAAATATTACACCATACAAACATGTGGCCGGCTACAGCCAACTCCTGGCATTAGAGTCCAATTGCCAGGAAGTTGGATCTGCAGTGATCGGCTGACCGATGGGGAATCTTTCATTCAAGCAGGGTGGGTCAAGTTACAACAAACTGCTTAATATTTCATCCATATAATGGGAAGATATCAAAACTGGTGAATCTTACGGCAGTAAAAAACAAAGTTAGAATTTGGTCGCTACGCTTTGCACCTCCAATGGCTTAATGTTGTATAGTTTTTAATGAAGAATACAAGGGAACAGTGGTCTTACCCATAAGTCGTGCTCCGCAAAGTCAAATAAGAGATAGACCTTTCTGTCTGCATGAGAGAGGAACACTTTTTGCAGAGAAATAACATTTGGATGTTTCAGCTCCCGCAAAAGCTACAAAATAAAATAAATAAAATAATTAGTATTGATGCAAAACGTTCAATAACGAAAACCACATAAGAAATGCTGCAATAGCTAATGCCACACACCGAGTTTGCAGCAGGTTAGCCATTGCGGAGTCGGCGACCACCGGTGGTTAACCCACTATGAAGTACAGTACAAGCGTAGCAGATAGGGTTTATACAAAAACTAACACACAGCAAAAAACAACAACCACCACAAAGGGTCTTGAGCTGCAGGTTTTGAACAGGCAGCATGTTCATTATAGCTGCCAGACTTCTACCTTTGCAATGCAATAGGTTGAAACCCGGGCTGCACAGGAAACCACCATGTGAAAACCCGCAGCATAAATCAGACCAATACCAGCTGGTTTCTGCCAAGTGTGGGATGCCTGAAGGGGTGCCTGCTACAAACTCGTAGAACAACATCTTAGCCAAAAATAGCTATTCAGCCACCTAGAGAAAAAACAGGTACTGTATGTGTAGGCAGCACCCGCCAATAAACTGAGGTGGGTGCACAACTCCACAGAAGGCTGACCGGCAGCCGCACACGCTCCACACACACTTTACTTGGATCAGCTACCAGGGCCCATACTTCTTTCCATCCATCAGAAACCCCGCTGCTACCTACAACTTGCCTGATGAAGGGCAATCAATGCCTGAAACGTTTACACCATCTGTATTGTTCACAATCTTAACTCTGTGTGGCTTTCACCCGTGTTGCACATGGATTGTTGAACCTATTTATTAAAATAAGCTCAAAAACTACTGGAGTGCTGTCCATCTCTTTTCATATATGTGACCTAGAGAGAAACACACTGGTTCACATAGCGGAAAGTGAAGAGGAATTCCTCTTCATTTTTTTGCCGCCATATTCAGCCATTGGCATTCCACCACGGCTTTCCGCTGCCTCCTACTGAAAACAATGGGAGGCAGATTCTGGGTAAATCTGCTGCAGATTTGGGAGTGGAATCTGCCCCCAAATCTGCAGCAAATTCCTACGTGTGAACTCACCCTAAATACTGTAGCTCTATAGACTATGCAAACATGCACTAAAGCTGGCTATTCTATCATGTGTCTACCCTGTATTCTGGGTTTCATTAGGGGAAAGCTTTAAAATGTCCCATAAACAGTTCTGGGGCAAATTTACTGTAGAAAATGCAATAGAAATCTTATAAAAGTGGCACAAAAATATACATACACACTATGCTCACATCTGCACTCCTGTGTCAGCTCTGGTCAGTTAAAGGACCAGAAAAACAGGCTGCTAAAATAGACACCAATGGTGCCCGTCAGACCCCATTAACTATAATGGGATTCATCATGGGTCCGTTCTTTTAAACTGAAACCGGCTGAAAAAGTTGGACTGTTTGGGCTATTCCTATTTGTTACAAAGGCCCCTTGACCTATTGAAGATTGTCAAAAAGGTGTCTAGTGAGCCCGGTAACCGGCTGCAACCTGGGGGGGAAACTGGAGTAAGTGTTCAATTTACAGCATGTCCACAAGGGAAATTAAAGGGGGTTGTCCTGTGGATAGGGGATAAGTGTTCATAAGGGCGGAATTGGTGAATGCCATGTCACATCAGATCCCATTACACCGCATGTACATTAATCTGGCCACTTGCAGAAGTGACGACACCAAAAAATTGTCCTCTAGTCTGCATTAATATTGGTCGAAGGGAGACCTTCCTCAGGTCCACATGACACTTTATTCCTGCCGCATATCACACCAACTGGGGTAATAAGACTAGAGTATTAAATATGAGTCTTAAAGCCCTTGAGCCCCAACAGTTTTTAAGAAAGTCTCTTAATAAAAGGGATTAACTCCATTATTTGCTCATAAAAAGTTCGGGCCATATAAACATGTCATAGTTTAAAGGCAGGACATGCAGAAAAAGAGGTTTTGACTTGAGGAACTTTCTCTCTGAACTTTCCATGGCTCTCCCATGTGAACCGTGCCATCTGGATGACGGTGAAGCTGGTGTGTCAATATCCTTAAACTCCCCGACCTTAGTGTTGCCAAAGCTCACAAGTGCACAGGCAAACATCCTACTCTGCCCTGAAACATGAAAACCTGCAGGAAGGAGTCAAAACCACATAAACCAGCTTGCAAAAAATACAAGACCAAGCAAAACATCCATAAAAAGTGGATTAGGCTTTTTTTCACGGATTCATCTCAACTGCTACTTTAAGCCGAAAAATAAAACTGAACTTATAAAAGGACTCTTATGAGGTAATGACAGGTTAATGAGCCGTAGAATTGGCTGTGCATGGCCAGGGTAGTTGCTAGTTCAGCTGCTTTTTATGCCGTCCAGCGGAAACTCAAAAGGAGATTGGTCTGAATTCATTATGGGAGTTGTAGTTCACAGCGCTTGAGAGGAGGATGCATCCCTAAGTATGCACAGGGGATGCGAGAGGGGTGTCCGAGGTGATCAGTCCTTGTTTTAAGGAGTATGACGCTACAAGAACCAGTGAGACATAGGAAAAAGTAATACTAATAGCACTAAAATCCACAAAAAAAGCCAATTCTAAAACTGGCAATGCTGTAAAAAAAAAAAAAAAAAAAAAAAAAAATCTGCAAAAAAGCCAACTCTACAAGTACTAAGTCTTGCCAATACCGCCAACTCTGCCAGTCCAGTTTTCACTGACATTTCTTTTCAATAGCACTAATTCCATCAATAAGGCCAACCCCACTAACACTGCCAAATGTACCACCAATTTTCCCAATACCCCTCACTCTACTAATAGCACCCACCTGGGCCAGAATACCTGGTCAGAGGATCAACAGGATTTTTTGACCCAGTCAGAAGACCAGGACTCCTTGCATCACAGTGATCTAGGCTCCTAGGAGCCCCTGGCTCACCATGGCTCTACAATACCATACTATATACTGTACGGGAGAGTGCAGACATGAAGTGCAAGGGACTGCTGGAATCAGATCACTATGACACAAGAAGCCCTGCTCTCTAGACCACATCCAGTGCAGGAATCGTGGGCAGTATATGCAGAGTTTCTGAACTGTGTTTGCCCAAGTGCATGAGGCCTTATGGGCCAATTCAGATAGCATTAATGTAGCCATATTAAGGGTAGAGAGTCTGTCTGACCATGGATCTAATGATGAACTAGCAGCATCATAGAGATCTATGGGGCTGTAAGATGCTTTACATGATTAGACTGGCATTGGGAGCATAATATAGATATAGAATGCCAAAGCTTTATAGGCCTAAGGGACTATATGTGTGATGTATGAATACTATACATATCTGATAGACATGAAGGTCGCCAGTAACAGACATGTAAACATATACCAAAACTGCAAGATACAAAGGACACGTCAGGGCAGTAACCAGAAACTATACAAAGTAGTAGAAATAAAGCCATTATGTTCACAGCACACAATTGTACTTACAGCGATCTCTCTGCATGCAGACATGGAAATTCCAGTACCTTCTATTTGTTTCAGAGCATAGTCTCGGTCATCTTTCCTAAGACAAGGTAAAGAGACAGAATTAGAGCCAATAAGAAGATGCTGCATAATAAAATAGTAACTCTCATAGGAGACAACCCCAGGACACCCAACAATCATGAGAAGGAAGGAGGTGCAGTCTAATCCTACTGATGGGCTAGGCTGGAAATTTCATCTGGGCCCCATGAAATTACATAGGGCCAATTCGCGGTTTCTCTCATAGCAGGTATCTAGGAACCCTACTTCATGCTCAGGATCAGAGGGGTCCCATGGATCATAATATGAAGGCATATCCTAGTTAAGTGCTATCACTGTATCAGATAGGAATACCCCTTTACGTAAGCAATGAAAACGCTAAAATCAGAGACCCCCTCCAGTCAAGAGAGTCCTAAATAATAGAAGACTACAGTATGGCAGGAAGCAGTACTCGTGAGGAGACGGCAAGGCATCCAATATTTGAGAAGTAATTGTGGGGTTGGGGGCTAAACTGGATTTACTGTGAAGTTTGCAAATCCATTACAACTTTTGGCTATGAAATTGAAAACTATGAAGGAGAAACCATCACAGTCATTTAATGCACATTTATTTCCTTCATCTTTCGGCATAAAACCATAAAATCGCTCAAACTGCATCGGAAACTGCTGTAATAACCCCAGGGAGGGGGATTTACAATTCTCGACACACACTCTCCCCCAATACAGAGGATCTGCCGTGTCTCCTGACCTGTCTAAGGAAATACTTGTATTCCCATTAAACATGGAGCATCTTATAACTTAAAAGTGCTGTGATGTTCCTCTGTCATTCCTCCTTGAAATTTACGGATAAACTGGCACATTAGCGGTTTCCTTGTCCAAGAGTTGTGCCCCTATAGCCTGACACTGATACCTCTGAGCGGACAGTATCAGAATGTGCAGGAACACCCTCCCCAACTGGTAACACCCATAAATGTACTCATTTATAGGAGGAATAACAGAGGAAAAGTTACAAGGCAAAAGTATAGAAGAGCTATACCAGACTGGTTATGTTGTGGGGTATAGACCTATTTAGTAAAACAGACAGTCAGGAGGACAGATTTATTTTTGACCTTTATATTATGTTATCCTATAGAAGTCATGATGATAAACTTTGTTCAACAATTAGAAGGGGAAAAAAAAAAGCTGAATATTTACGAGGTTTACTCCAATAGGAGAATTTACAGGGGTACTCCCATCTCAATCAGGAATATGCCGCCAAATTTACTGCCCACTAGGTTGGGAGTTATAGAATCAGTATAGCAATATCTACGCTGTTTCTATAACTCCCAGGCACTGCATCTAATATGTGCAGACTCCGGAGGATTCAGCCACGGATACCCATTCATCTGGGCGTAAATCAGTAGCAGAAAGCTGAATGCCGTTTCCCTGTCACTGGCGAGTAGCCAGTGACCGGAAAACAATGGCGGAAAATGAAGAGGAATTCCTCTTCATTTTTCTCCATGTGAACTTACCCTTATGGCAGCCTTCTATAAAAAGCCAGAAATTGTCCCTTAGGCTAAGGCCCCACGTAGCGAGACGCAGTCAAAAAGCGTTGTAGGAAACATGGCAGAAACGCATCTGTTTTTTCCCGCAGCACTTCACAGAAAGTCCACAGAGTTTCCCTCTGCAGACTTTCTGCCTCTATTATACCTATAGGGAAACTGCCAGCGTTTCCGTAGGTATAATTGACATGCAGCGATTTACAAACGCAACATTTTTTAAGTTGCAGCATTTCTACTGCAGAAAAATATCTGCAATGCATGCGTCTAATTTATTAAAATACCAGTAATTCCTATGAATGTAAATATGAAAAACTAAAATGTAACATCTAATCATACCATGTTAATTCTCTAATAAATTAAAAAGAACATTTTGAAGACTAAGTTGGTAACTTTTTATCCCTCTCAGATGCCAGAGCCCAGGATAAAAATAATGATGACCTATCCAAAGGATCTGCAGTACCTGGTCTGGCCTCTACACAGAACAGCGCTGTCTGCTTCCTGCTCCATTCTCGGTCCATCAGCTGCTGAGGACAGCTTGGTCTGGATACTGAGTGTCAGACCCTACAGATCTGATATTGATGATCTATCCTTAGGAGAAGTGATCACTATTTTTAGCCTGAAAAACCACTTTTAAGCAGAGATCATGTACATTATCTTAAAAATAGGACACTATTACCTACGGGGGGACTGTTACCTGTAGGGGGGAGAATTAGGACACAATGTCAGGTCAGTGGGAGGCAACATGTGACAAGACGTGTCTACAGCAGCTGATCAATGGCTGTGGCGGGTGTCAGGCTCCTAGCGATCTTATACTGATGACCTATCCGAAGGATAGGCCATCAATATTAAGTCTTTGCTGACCTTTTCAAGCAGGCAATGCAACATGGCTGGGTTCTGTTCACACAGTGTCTGGTGGTCATACAGTTGCAAGTCTGTATGTCGTGTGAATAGAGATTATACTGCAATGTATAAAAAGGGGAGACATCTCTTACAAATCCTACAACTTGGGTAGGATAGTCATCTTTGGCATGTGCTATTGTATATACCATGCTCTGACCATGGAAACTGGGATGTACATTATATTCACATTTAACCCCCGAGACCAAATAAGACTGACAAATGGACAAAGTCCACATAGAGACCATTATGTATGGCATACATAGATAAACTTTTGCTCCCAATATCAGCTCTTGGGGCCAGCATGCTGTCAGGTCAGTTTACATGTATGCCCTGCATTCATATACACTTCTCCCACAATCCACTGCAGCGGCTGGAGTAGCTGATACATGACCTATACCGAGGGCTATTATGAGCCTCCTCTGATATATAAAGAGCAGTATAAATCTTTACACCATGCACTGTACACTAACCTGAGGAAGGAAAAACTAAGTGCCCCCTGCATTATAGGAACCAGTTAAAGGGGTATTCTGGTCATAGCAACTTATTACCCATCTACTGGCACCCCCGGGATTACTACAATAGTGGGGAATATGCCCACCATCCTCAAGCCCACGGCCAGAAGGAGTTCAATGGAGCTGAGCACCAAAGCCTATTACATGATGAAGACAGCAGAGTACAGCGCTAGGCCATCTTTGTCGGTGCCATAGGCCAGTGCACACAAACCCAACACATCACTACAGTCAACTCTTCCTGGCCGCTTTCTTGTGGCTGGGGGTAAATTGGGTACACGGGACCTCAGTTATGGGGTGGAACTTCCATTAATCTCAGTCATTATCTATCCAGGAGATCAGCGATAAGGAGTATTTCCCTTGTTGACTGTATCCAATGACAACTACCAGAATTGTGACAGTACTCTGGTATAACACAAACCAACTCAGTACCAAAAAGTAATGTTATGTCATTTACAGCATTACTCAACATGTTCTGTACATCAATCCTATAGATACTGTAAATGGAGCGTAAGCTGAACCAACTACGCTAAGTGAAACCTGAATATACCGGGAGTGTGAAATAAGCTCACGGAGAATATTAATATGCAATTCTCATAGGTATAGGTTAGTTGAGTGCTATATACATATTATAGATGCTGAAACTTCAACCCACCGCAGGCAGTCAAAGGAAAATATGTTCTCAAAAATAACCTACCGTTCTGGAAGTTTTAACTCTGACCACTGAGCCTAAGGGCCCATTCAGACAACTATGTTTGGTCAGAGAAATGCAGTCCGTGTGGTAGTTCAGGAACTTGCAGCATCAGTAAGTCACTATGATACTCAGAGTTCACAGAGTTAAACTCAGTCCAAGAAATGCAGCTGTCTCACGGACTATGTTTTTGGGACCGAAAATGGACGTTTAAACAGCCCGGTATACAAAATGGATACTTCCTGTTCTGTAAAGATCACTCTGTGGTTATCTCATCTTCACCAGTATTATTAGGCCTCATACACATGACCAAGTGTGCAGCCAGAGGTTCCTTGGGGAAAGAGGGGGGTGGGGTGTGATCTGTTCCATTCTGATAATTATAGAGCAAGTCCTATCCTGCTCCATGACAACAGAACCCTCCCAATGAAATCAATGGAGGGCGAAGAACACTTGGATGGCACTGATGTAATCCAAGTGCATTCCACAAAAATGGACCCCTCTCAGCCCGTACACTCAATCATGTGAATGAGGCCTTACAATGATAACTGACGAGCATGCCCACAATACTCTTCCATAAAAAAAACCAAAACAAACAAAACAACTTTCAGGCTAAGGCTGTAGTTTTTGCCACGCCGTTTAAGCCACGTGGGGCCCCGGCCTGAAAAAGTAAACTGAATTCAGGCAGAATGTGCCTCAAAACTTCTCCATGTGAACCTACCTTTAGACTCAAAACTGCAAGAAACTTATCCAATATCATGCGACATTTGATAAATTTGTCACAAATTACAAAAGACTTCAGCAAAAATGACCTCATGATAAATTCCTACAGTGAGTAACCTCCAGACTACAGGTTATTATGGTCCATGATGCTGGAGTAAAGCAGATCACCAAATGCTGTTAACAGCAGCTCAGGAAAGATGGCTGCCCCCCATAAGCAGAAAGAAAAAACAAAAAAAAAAAAAAAAAAAGCCCACACCCCCCATCATCGGTACCTGTTTTTTTTATTTTTATTACAAAAAATAGAAAATACCCCAGGTACATAGCAAACATACCTACCTAGAGAACAGGTTTCGGTGACCCGCTTCCATTGTTTATGGATTTTATTGGAGCAGGATATAAAAATTTATTATGTCAAAAGTAAATCTTAGCTCTATTAGCCATTGTTCTACTGTGTATATAAACCAAATGACAACACCCGATGTTGGTCTGCCGCACACACAGCTGAATGGACAGCAAGTTATTGCCCTTGACTTCGGGTCAACAACAAAGTAAACCCTGCACAGCACTGTTCTTGGCCTACTTTCTTCAATTTTTTAAAACGAGGTGACTTGGGATTGATCCCAGTTAAGAATTTCCTATTAGTTTGTTTCTACAGCTCCTATGCTGATCAATGTGTCCCCATAGTAACAGACTACAAAACCCAACACTCAATAGTCTAATGCTGCAGTCATATCTTCAAACCAGGGAACACGGTGAGAATAATGTTCTTTGAATTCTCCAGTGCTTTTAACACCATACAGCCCAGGTTACTGAGAGACAAGCTGGGCCTTGCTGGAGTGGACCACCACCTCTCCAACTGGATCCTAGACTACCTCACAAATCGACCTCAATACGTGAGAGCCCAAGACTGTGTGTCAGGTACCGTGATCTGTAATACGGGGGCACCTCAGGGTACGTTTCTCGCCCCTTTCCTCTTCACACTGTACACTGCTGATTTTAGGTGCAACTCATCCAGCTGCTACCTACAGAAGTATTCTGACGACTCTGCAATAGTAGGCCTCATCACAGACGATGATGACAGGGAGTACAGAGAACTGAACCAGTATTTTGTGGACTGGTGCCACCGGAACCACCTGAAGATTAACGCGGGGAAGACCAAGGAGATGGTGGTGGACTTCCGTAAAGGCAGATGCCCTCCAAAACCAGTGGACATCCTGGGGACGGGCATCGAGATTGTGAACACCTATAAGTACCTGGGTTTGCTCCTTAATAATAAGCTGGACTGGGCAGATCATATGGAGGCCCTGTACAGGAAGGGCCACAGCAGGCTCTACCTGCTTAGGAAGCTGAGAGCCTTTGGAATCCGGGGGGCACTTCTTAGGACTTTCTTCAACTCGGTAGTGGCATCAGCCATCTTCTTTGGAGTGGCCTGCTGGGGGAGCAGTATATCAACCAGGGACAGAAATAAACTTGACAAGCTGATTAGAAGGGCCAGCTCTGTCCTGGGGAGCCCACTGGACCCAGTGCAGGTGGTGGGTGACAGAAGGATACTGTCCGTGGTGAGCTCCATGCAGAAGAAGAAGTCCCATCCCATGCATGAGACTGTGATTGCGCTGGGCAGTACTGTCAGTGACCGACTGCTCCACCCTAGGTGTGAGAAGGAGCGCTATCGGAAGTCTTTCCTCCCCACCGCGGTTAGGCTGTACAACCAACACCGACCTAAGCGGAGATCATTACATACAGAGAACTGAAATATCTCTCTGCCTGTTAAATCCCCCCCCCCCCCTCTGCTACGTCCTATCTGTCTGTCTGCTATTAATGTAATGCCTCTCACCTTGGTACATTCCTGTACATGTTGTATTTGTATTTGTATCTGCTTATCTTTGCTGCTGTAACACACTGAATTTCCCCCGCTGTGGGATGATGATTATTATGATTATTATTATTATTATTCCATCTATCCCCTACTATAGGCTTCCATACATTTGGTAGGTTATCAAGAAAAAAAAAAAAAAAAGTTTGACTGCAGGATCCAACTCCACAGTGTTTATTTGCAGTCTGTTACCATGGAGATACAGGTCTACAGTAGCTGTAGAAACAAAGCTATAGGATATTTTTAATTGAGACTCATTGTAAAGGTGCGTTATTTCTCATTTTGCATGCATTAGGACAACAATAAGGCCGAGATGGTGGACAGTGAAAAATAGATATTAAAGGCATATCACTAAGATATACCAAAAAAGGTACCAAAGAGTATTTACCTCCTAAATCCAAAGCCACTGTTGGCAGAGATGACATCACATTCAAGGCACATAACCAACGCAGCCAATAACTGGTGGTGCAAGGCCCAAACAATAGCAGGGAGCAGTGAATGATACAGGTGGTAAGTACTGGTATTTTTGGCATTTTTCTAAACCCCTCCATTGTCTGTAACCAGTTTCCCCAGTCTACAGCTATACAGCAGAGCATGGCATCCCCTTTGTTGTAGATCTTATTGGACATCCTAGTACTAGAAAATCCACTCTGCAGTATATTCCACATGGTGGGATGTATGGAGATCAGACCAATACATGGGACCTGCCAGTTTTCAGTATTTTCATTTTATCTCGAGGGATTACCCAATGAACCAATACTCTTGCTCAAAGTAAAAACAGGGCAGAAAATCACATTAGCCATAATTGATGTCTAAGAGCATGATCCATGAAGGAGTCACACCTTATCTACACCAGCAAGCCTGACAACCCTACACAGTAATCCATGCTCTGATAATAAACACTGCAGTCACTTTCTACTTATCAGTTCCTTACATACGCATAACACTACATCACTCTCAGGCTAGTATTTCAAGTCAGGCTATATTCTTAGTGCTCATATGCTTAAAGGGGTTTTCAAGAACTATCCTTAGGATAGGTCATCCAGATATGATCAACACCCAAGACCCCACCAATCAACTGGTAGAAGAGGATGCAGCGTTCAGGTAAGCACTGCAGCCACTTCACTGAATGCCAAGTACAGCGCAGTAGGTCGTATAGTGGCTGTGTTTGGTATTGCAGCTCGGCTCCAGTCACTTGAATGAATCTGAGGGGCTGCTGTACCACGTAAATAAAACCATCAGCACAGGGAAGCTCTAGGCTACCTATCGGGGCCTATAGGAAGGCTTGGGTTGTATGTATTACAGTGCATAGTTTTCAGTGCAGTGATCACTTGATGGACTCAACAGAGTTGAGAAACCGGTCATGTTGTTCTGCTCATCCAGTCATCTGTGAGTGATACTCTAGATAAAGAGGAATAAGAAAATGAAGCATTGCCAATCCCTATTCAGCAATGCTACCTCAGAGCAGCAGGAGACTTCCTTCTTTAGTTTCAAGAGTCCATTTAAAGAAGTAAAGGAAGGGGGATTTTTATTTTGTTAGTGGGCCAGGAAAAAAAAAACCCCTTTCAAAAACCTAAAAAAACCCACACATCTCTATGTCCTAGACCAGCCATGTCACCGCCTCCTCATTGTCTTAACCGGGCTGTACGGCAAACATTTGAAGCAGGAGCCTCGAGCCCCCCCTTCTACTGTAGGACAAAATAATTCTGTTCAGGATCCTAATCTCTTGGCCAGAATGGAGGGCAGATACTAAGACCAGCAATGTCACCGCCTCCTCATTGTCTTAGCCTGGCTGTAAGGCAAATATTTGCAGCAGGAGCCTCTCCCCCACGCACCTTGCATCCCCTTCTACTGTAGGACAAAGTAATTCTGTTCAGGATCCTAATCTTAGCCACAATGGAGGGCAGCTACAAAGAGCCTGTCCTTTTCATATTACACAACCAACCATGGAAAATATGTAATGCATCACCAGAAAATAACCTTTTTTATTCAAGTTATGTTAAACATTTGTAAAGAATTTTTGGTGAGGTTTTTAAGATTTATTTCCATAAAAATTTCTAAAAATCCTGCACTTCTGACTTTATTCACTAAGCCATATAATAGGCTGAGACCTCCTGTTTTCTGAAGATTTCTTTGCAGCAGTACCTCACTTACACTGATAACAGCTATCATGTATATGAAGATAAGCCAGAACCTACCAGTCACAATTGAAGATTTCACAGCTTATCTACTCCCCCTCTGAGCAAAGACCTCTGGTCTTTGCCCAGATCACAAAGTTCCTAAAAAACTCTAAAACTAAAGCCCATAGTCCTTCTATATTAAACAGGAAGCCATAGAATGTTTTGTAATCGGAATTACAAGATTTTTACTTTTTTAGATAATAAATTTGGAAAATTAAAATCAATAAAAATTGTTACAAAAAAAATGTTTAAAGGGGTTATCCGGATTCTAACATTGATGGTCAATCCTTAGGATAGATTATCAATATTATCTCTGTGTGGGTCTGACATGCAGGACCCCTGCAGATCAACAGTACCGATACAGCGCGATTCATGGTATTGTTTACATACCGTGAGCCATGCTGCTTACTCGCCGTACATACTGTAGCAGTGAGTGTAGGTACTGCCTCGCTGCCGCATACCGCGCTGTGTCTGTACTGGTGATCTGCCGGGGTCCCGGGTGTCAGACCCCCGCAGATCTAATATTGATGACCTATCCTAAGAATAGGCCATGAATGTTAGAAATCGGATAACCCCTTTAACATAAAAGCATGATTTGAACAATAGGGCATTTCCTGCCGACACTTTCTCATTAATGATCTCTGCAGAGGCGCTGCAGGAAAAATGAGCACTTGCAAGGTTATCCCACAGATGAAAGCCGATCACTGGCATTACCTGTAGGGAGACATTTTTTGACCAGCATATTATCAAGGGACCTTCTAACAAGTTCATGGAGGAGAACCCCTTTAACTAAATCTGATCTCTGTGGAAACAACCCGAATTCTCTCCTTCATCTTTATGAGGCCATTGGAAAAGTACTTTGCTTTACAAGAAAAGTTGCAAATTATTTCAAAGTCCTCAATAAAAGCACTACTGGGCAGGGATGAAAGATCTTTTTATCTCTCTTGCGTAGGAAGAAGATACCCAAAATGGCTACTATTAAGAGTCATGAAAGGGGGACAGTAAAAATAGACATCAGTGCTTCCATACCTCCCTCAGATATCCTTTATGAACAGTCTCTATTACTAACAAGACAGATGCCACGCTGATCAGAAAGCAAGATTGCCCTGCACCGCTGTGATCAGGCTAGACACCTCTGTCCACAAACTTCCTGCCCAGATATATCAGACAGACTGAATACACATCTGGGCCAGACCTCAGTTTTCCTATGATGAAGTTTACTTTGCCACAACAACCCTAAACTAGTGTAGTCCATTTCAGTTTTCAAGTCTACCCTGCCAATACAACAGACAATCTGTACCCAGGACCAAGTGCCACCTGCGAAAAATATCTCCCCCCCCCCCCAAATGCCCTCCATAGCAGTGTTCCCAGAAGTTCCCCCAGCAGTCCAAGCAGAGCACATCTCCCTCCCCAGTAGTCATTGCAGTATCCATTGTCCCATATACTGGCTAACCTACCTATGCTTGCAGAAAATTATCTACATAGCTTATTCCCAGCTGCATGATGCCGCAAAAATGTGACCTGACCACATCTAAACAATATACCCTACTCATACCCGTTATATGGTATGGAAAAACTAGTAGCCAAAAGCAAAAAGCCCTGGCCAGAAATCGGCTTCAGCCATCCCATCCATATGCAAATGCAGAAGAGGAGAGCCTACCCTGTGTACATACGTAGAGATTACTGAAAAGCTTACAAAGACTGCTGCCCCATGAAAGCCTCCGCATCCCATGTCCCTGCAATAGCAGCTAATGTGACAGCCTGCCCAATGTGCTGCCACTGGGTAACCTTCTACCTCTGCAAAGCAGGAGAGCATTGCTTATGGTCTGCAGGGCAGGTCTGGACAAAACTTGCTTGTCGGGTTGCTATGACAACTAACATATTGGCCCTAGAGACCGGTGTTGTGTTCAGCCTTGGCATAACATTAACTACCCATCTAGTGGCAGCCTTGTCCTGTCAGCTGTAACAAGCACTCATGGGGTGGAGGGCACAATCCGGCCTGTTGCTAGAAGGTCAGCGTAGTTCTAGAGAATAATATACATACATCTACCCCCCACACACACACTATATACACATGTATGCATTAATATTTCACCTTAACATCGACAGACCTCCACATGAGCTCGATACCCGGGGACCCCCATACTGCTGGTGCACAGATACCTGACCCCCAGGTGTGAATTTACTTTTGTTCTATACCAATGAAGATCTTCTCTTATCACACTTGTGTATTTTGCACCAGTATTTATAAGTCAAACTAGAAGTATAATGGAAAAGTGTAACTCTTCCATCTTCTGGATACACAAAATATGCAATCCCCCCCCCCCCAACACTTAGCCCCTAACCACAAAATAGTGGAAAAAAAGTGTCTGATCACTGAGGGTCAGATTAATGTGAGTTCCCAGCGATGAAAAGAATGAGGGTCCCAAGTTTCCTATGTGAATAGAGCTGTAGGGTGCATGCTTCACCGCAGCTCCATACACTTCTAGGGGGTACCAGAGATACCAATGTACAGCACCCCCTTTACTCCACTAGAAGTGAATGAAGCAATGGAGACATGTACATTACACGTCAACTCACACATGGGGATTGGGTGCCCCGCAGCAGACATTATCCCCTATACTGGTGGTGCAGAATACATACAAGGTGTTTGCCCACTTTCGGAGAGGAGGACACCATTCCTTCCACCAGACACAAAATGACAGGAATGTCATTTACAATGAAGAGGTGACTGGACATGGGAACAGGTAGTACACAGTAAGCAATGGGAGAGGAGTTCTTCCAAAGGAGTTGGGTCAAGATGTCAGTTCATGTTTATATACACTATTAGGTCATATAGATATCATATGCCCTAATAGGGTATATGATATCCATATGGTATATGCTAGAATCTCTCTACCTTTGTTTTCAATGGGAGGCAGTAACAGACGCTTCTTTTTCTATGGGCTGAAAAAAGCAGCCTCTGGCTCGGCCTAGCCAAGGTCTCGGTGGGTGAGTCACTGCAGCACAAGGTCCCATGCTTTATCCCCCAATTGAATAGGAGCATAACCCATGCCAGAAAATACAAGGCTCCAAAGGGCCAGGTCTGGGAAAGTATCTTGAGGAAGACCACCTCAAATTCTTCTCAAAATTACAATGTGTGAACGTACCCGAATGCCAACACACAGATGGTAGTAATACAGTCAGGTAAACACATCTTAGTAGAATCTTTTCACTTTGTAGTGATTTTTCCACAAACAGCACAATATTGCCGACAATATGTGATCCTACTCTATCAAAGGGATCAATACAGATTGTGGTGGTGTTGTAAACCTTGGTATAAACCAATGTCCTCAGGCAGGAGGAGGAGGATGATGATGGTGGTGGTTATTGAACATACTTGTGCTAGACACAGGTATACAACAAGCACTTGTCGCACCTGATCCTTCACATGGGTCCTCTCTTCCGGGCATACATTATATATGCCCTGCTGGGGATCAGCTGATAGCAATGGTGCTGGATGCTGTAACCCCTGGGGACTTACTGTCAGTACAGGCGGTAAGCACTCTGGTAACCAGCCTCCCCTATCTCTTCCTCCTGGAGGCCTGTGTGACACAATGGTTCTGCATCAAGGCTTTTACGTGTAGTATGGTATGCATTGTGCGAATAGGATTTTTAAGGTCCTTTTATTACATAGGAAGGCGTACATTTGTCTGTCACTCATTTCCTATGGGTATACATGTATGCATGGATTGTGACTTTCTAAACTAGACAAATTTCCAATTTTGTGTCTGGCCAAGCTTTTCACAGAGGAGAAACAATGGGCACGGCAGCCATACCCCTAAGAGGAGGAACAAAAACAAACGCAAGCTAGGAAACAATGGGAAGAGGATGCCCAAGAGGGAACACGAGACGAAGCCTCAAAGTCCGCCCTCTGATGCCTCAGAGGGAAATCAACCATCCTAAAATACACAAACCACCAACACAAGGTTACACACAGTACTTGTGTCACAGTGTATATACACACGGCGCAGTTTTACTGAAATTTTCGCTCCATAGTCAAGAACCACAGGGAATAAACTGCGCACGGTTATAGTACAAATGGCCACAGCTCCACAGCTAGCACAGGTTAGGCCTTTAACACTGTGAAACTATGGTAATCTGTAGTAAAACTACATACAAGTTCAATCTCACAAGTTCACACAGACCATAATATTAAAACCACTGACAAATGATAGATGACAAAACTGCTCATCTCATGACAATGGCAGTCACGGGTGGAGTACAAAAGGCAGCAAATGAACAATTGTTGTACTTACTGAGGCCCTCTACAGGACGGGGGATCTCAATGCACTATGTTTTGGCCCCCCCATGATATGAGAATGCTCTAAGAGTTATACTCACTATAAAGCCCTAAACATGGCAAAAACTGGGCTAAAATGAACAAACGTCCTGGTTCTGTGTAGTCACATGACCTATCAGCCAGTCAGCAGCTCTGAAAAGGATTAATTGACAATCTGACTTGCAGAGTTACACTAGGTTCACACTAGCATTTGGCTAGCCCGTCCGCTAAAAAGCTGGTTACCCGCAAACCCCCATAGACTATAATGGGGTCCGTGTGATTGCTGTACGAAAGAGCGGAAACCACACGGACCCAAGCGGACTCCCTGAACAGAAACCCGATCGCAGATGTGAACCAGGCCTAAGTCATAACCAAAGAAAACTGCACAAAAGATGTATAAAAACAATATTGAAATTGAAGTTCCAGGTACTGCCACTATGTGGTGCAATTAACTTATATCAGACCCCGGATACTGAGGAACTCACAAGGCTCACTTTAGGCCCCATTTAGACACAGTTTATTTGTTGTGGGTTAAACCCCATCTACATGTAGTGGAAGTCTGTGTGGACGTGAGAGTAGCCTGCAGATTTTCATATCCTCATCATACCCATTATGTTGTCATGGATTCTCGCCCTTTGCAGTCATAATATAGGTGCAGAAATACACCTGTCTTATGCTTGCAGGAAACAGGCCAGAAAGTTCAGAAGTACCGTGTATATCCAACATAGCGAATTCACAGCAAACTGCTGTATATTGTACAGCTCTATATTTGCAAGATATATGAGAAAAAAAAATAAATAATGAAGTTCACCTTTAATCCAGTGAACAAGGGGTTATAGGGAGCGCACCACAAGGTACAGATGTGCTATGGTGATTATATATGGGCAGCAAGGGGCCTGATAACAGAACCAGCAATGTTCCCATCCAGCACTGATAATGCTGGCCCCAGCACACATTCTGTATTATATACAGATTATATATGCCATGGACAAAGCTGTCCCAGTTGTAGCATTAATATCCCTCCAAATGTGCAGTGATAACACCCCATCCCCAAAATATTACTTTCGGCATAGTCAACCAGCACTCCATATAAAAGGGGTTGTCTAGGAATAGAAACAGTGCCACCTCTGTCCATTGGTTATGTCTGGTATCGCAGTTCACCTCTAATGAAGTGAATTAAGCCAAAGTGCAATGAGCGACAACCGATGTAGCACTGTTTCAAAAAAGTGAACCAAGTCTTTTTTGTTCTAGTTTTGAACAACCCTCTAAGCCCTCTCACAATCGTGCACTGGAGGCTGGTGGTAGTCGGCCACCCTGGTCTCACTTGCCATTGCACATCCCCCCTCCCCCCTTACCCTGGATCTCACAGGTCATCACCTCCACAGTGGTTAAGCGTTGTCTCGGTCCTACCAACCAGCTTATAATGCCACAGAAGGCTAGTCACATATTTCCCCTGCGATGGGTGCTTCAAGAAAAGTAGTATATGCCCACTGTAATGAATGTGTGCCCATGTAATACATGTCCTGGCTGAGTCAGGTGCTCTTCACTCAGGCCAATAGTACGGGGGTGCTAAATGAGGGACCCCTCTCTATGGTATCCATATTCCCTAGTAAGGCATACATAGGTGTTGTCCTCTAAAGACATCCTCTTTAAAGATAGTCTGTCGGGTCCAAAATACATCCCAAACCAATAGTAGTGCCACGTGGAGGCCTTTAACAGGGGCTGAAACATCTGTGGAAACAAACCAAGGAAGCAGTGTAAAGTACCATCTTTTTATAGGTATGCAAATCAGCCTCAAGTGCACTGGGGGAGGGGCCTGATTAACCAGATTTGCCTCCAGATAGCCGTAATGCAGACAAAAGCTAAAACGTAGACATTGGGCACCAACCCTAGAGGAAAGCCAAAGCACTTACAACTGTCTGTAGACAAGTCTGGTAAGTCAGGTCCTGCCCCCAATGCACTTGCAGGCTGATCTGTATATCTATAAAGAGACGATTAGCTCTGCATTGCTTTATTAGTTTGTGGCCAGAAAGGTAGGTATCGACATCTATTAGAGGTCCATACATGGTATTTTGGACCAGACAGACTCCCTTTAAGGCTAAGGTCTCATGTTGCGGAAAAGCTGCATTAGTTTGTAGCAGATATTGCTGTGGTTTTTTGAGCCAAAGTCAGGAGTGGATTTAGCAGAAGGAAGAAGTATAAGTGCTTGCTGTATTCCTTGTGAATTTGCAATGTACGGCCTCAGTCTAAAGGGTTTTCTGAGTCTTATTGCAATGATCCTAAACGATCATGAGTCTTGGAGTCCTTGAGCTCCCTTTGTGAATGGAGGGTGGGTGCCCATGATCACCACACCATTAATTTCTATGGGACTACTGGCTAGACTGATAAGTGAATGGTGTGACTACCATTCCATCGACACAGGGACTCCAATTTTATTGATCACTCACCCACTTTATTGATCAAATTGGGTCCCAACATATATAAAACCAGCGATCAGATATTTCACTCCTACACTATGGACAGAACTGAGATGTATTAGTGGGAGTCAATGACGGACGGTAGAGAAGAACAAACACTCAGTGTAGGCTACATATGGAACAGTTTTCTACTCCAATCACATCAGAAGATACAGATGGTTGCGTCTCCTTAACACTTTACAGGATAGTCACCACAGTCATTAAATTTAGCAAAAAACGTAAATCCTGGTGGACAATAACTTCCAAGGTTTACAGTTATCCTCCGTAATGTTGACTTAGAAATATTACGACGATAATCTATAGCAATTTTGATCAGATCCTGAAATAAATAACTTAGCAGGGGTCACATGCGGAGGGTGTGGTATCGGAGGGGTTATTATTGGTGCCCCAGATCAGGAGGCAGGGAGTATTGTTGGATCCCATAACCTCACAGCCATAGTATGAGGACAGACGTGTCCACAGCCTCCTCCCCGTCCCAATGCCTGGCTGGCAGTGCCCTCATAGTGCTGGGGCCCCGGCCCCGCCGCCCCTGGGCCCTCACCCTACTCACCCATCTTTCCTCTTGGCTTTGAACACATGACCATAGGTGCCTCTTCCAACTTTGCAGCCCTCGTATTCAAACAGGTCCTCCACCCGCTCCCGCTCCCCTGTCAGCTTCACCTTGAAGTCATAGTCCATCTTGAGCCGGGAACATGTATTGTTATATACCCAGGCGGGGAGGCTGCTGCTCGGTCCGCAGCCCTGAAAGCTTCTCCACAAGCACAGCAGCCGCAGCCGGTCTCCCTCCCTCACGCACGCACACAGTAGACAGCACCAGCAGACGCCGCTGCCGCAAACACTGTCGTAAAGACCGACACTGAGCCCGTCACTTACTTAACCCCGCCCACTCCCAACGAGTAAGCTTATAGTCCCGCCCGTCATTTAGCCTGCTCCGCCCTTTCCTACGGAGAAAGCGTGCGGCCCCGCCCATCCTGTCTAGGCACCACCCCTTTACTGTAAGGAAGCGATTACTTCAGCTCCGCCCACTCTCCAGCGCGGAAGCGGATGGAGATACCTGGAATAACCCGATGCGATCGGGTCTGCTGCGATTATTGCTGTGCCGATCGATCGCATCTGTATACTGTATAGTAGGCAGTCTGTAACTTGCCTTGGAGGGAGTCACCAAGGCCTGGTGTATCCTACAAACGCTAGGTTTGGAGAAGACTATATTATCTATGGTGCACGTAGGCAGGCTCCGAGTTCACCCAACAGAGGGCACTCGCTGTAACATAACAATGGGCTCCCAATGCAAAAGGGCCACAAAGTTGCAGCAGAAGAGGACATAATTTGGAGCTGATTTTGCAGCCGATCATATCCTATTAGGCTAGGGCAAGGATCAGCAACCTTCGGCACTCCATCTGCTGTGAAACTACAACTCCCAACATGCTCCATTCACTTCCATGGGAGTTCCAAGAACAGCAGAGCAAGTATGCATGCTGGGAGTTGTAGTTTTACAACAGCTGGAGTGCCGAAGGTTGCCTACCCCTGGGCTAGGGCCACAAGGCAACCTTGGTCATGCGACCAAAATATGGTTGTGTTGCCTGTAACCCCTTCACTCATGTTAATGAACGAAGTCGCATTGCGACCCCGAGGGTGCCGCGACTGTCACAAAAATGTTAAGCACCGTTTGCCTTTTTAGTGACTACAAGTCGCGGTTGCAGAACCTTCAGGGTCTCAATGCGACTCCAATCACTAACATGAGTGGGTTCACACTTGCGCTTGGCGTCCGTCCGCTGTAAATCCGACCTAAATATCAGGAAAAAGGATTGGGAAAGGTTTGCAAACGGTTTGTTTAAAAACCCATTCACTTCAATGGGTTTTTAAAGCAATCCGAAGGTGTCCGATTGCAGCGTCTGCACCGTGAAGCTGTTTTTTTTGGTTGGAAACAAAGTCGGACATGCAGGACTTTGTGTTCGACCATAAAAAACGGTGCCGAGTCTGCAATTTAATCCTGGCTCTTAAATTAACCCTCGTCCGGCTGAGTAGGTACAATTGTACCTATTCCTATGCAGCCTGTAATGTTGTAAAATTATGCAGCCTGACGAAATAATGGTCAGGTCACAGCCAGTGGAGACCACAGAACTGGCTCATTCAGACAAGGCCATCATTGCCCTGAGAGGAGGGTCACTGGTCCCAAAGATCCAGAGGAAGGTGAAGAAAGCCCGCAGAGTCCTCCTTGGATCACATCTGTCATGCTGACTATTGCTATATAATACATATATATAGAATTACAAATACAGTAAAAAAAAAAAAAAGAAAAGCCCCTCCCCAACTCTCTTTCACCATTTTATATAAAGAAAAAAAATCTAATAATTAAACCTGACCTTTGATAGAGTCCACATGATCCAGGAAACCTGCAAAATAACAAAAAAAAAAAAAAATAGCTGCATGAAAAAAACTATTTTTTTTCCCCTAAAGCTTTCTTCCTTCTTCTCCCATGCACCAGAATAGAAACTAGGTCAATGACCTGAAGGTACACTTGTATGTAATACACCTCATGGTATCACATGCATTGCAAAGATTGTAATCTGGGTAAAACCTGAAGGAATAATTGACACTTTGTGTTGCGGTAGTAAATCACAGCATGTGGATGAGACTTGGGTAATGGGGTTTTCCAGCTTTGAAGATCAGCTGACACCTGGAACCCCTGCTGATCAGCTGTTTGAAGTGACAGCAGCCCTTAGTTTCTGCTTCACAGGTTATGTGATGTCAGGTGACGTCACATGGCCTGATCGCAGCTCAGTCCCATTCAAGAGAATGAAGCTGAGCTGCAGTAACAAGCAAAGCCACTGTGCTTGGTTTTGTGTGAAGAGGTCACAGTCAAACAGCTGATCAAAGGACCCCCTGTGATATGGGTCATTGATTAATAAGCCTGGAAATCCCCTTAAATCTCATCCACAGTGCTGCTAGTGTACATCGCAGGTGAGTTTGCTGTAGCTAATCTGCCCCTCTGCATTGCACCATCTGACTCTGAAGCTATCATTTGCTGCCTGGTGGGCACCGAAGACTTCCTCGGGACAGCAGAGAGCAGGCCAAAGGAGGATTGAACTGGCGCCCTGCCATGCTGGAGTTCAGTGTGTCACAGGGGAGGCATTGCTTTCTTGCGCTACTGGATTGTTCGTGGTGAGTATGAAGAGGAAGTTTTTGACTGGACAGTATGCTATTACTATGATATCTGTTTTGTCACCCTCTCTACCTCATAGATTGTAAGCTCTTGTGAGCAGAGCCCTCAGTCACAGTGTGTGAATTGATTTATTACTCTGTAATGTCTCATTTTGTCTGTACTTGAACCCTACAATTTGTAAAGTGCTGTGGAATATGTTGGCGCTATATAAATAAATGTATCATTATTATTATTACTGGGGGGGGTCAGCAGACTGTATGTTAGGGCAGAGCCACGATGTATGCCTGTGAGAGCACTGTATTTCTATGGGGGCAGCAGACTGTATATAAGAGCAAAGCTACTATGTATGTCTATGGGGGTACTATAATTCTATGGGGACAGCAGACTGTATATAAGGTCAGAGCCACTATGTATGTCTATGGGGGCACTATAATTCTATGCATTTATCAACACTTGAACTAGAAAAAATGGATTTCTAAAATAAGCAATAGTAAATTCTCAAATTTCTGGTAAATTCAATCCTAGCGGTATTATTATAGTAATGTAGTATTGTTATAGTAGTTCAAATAACTAATTGATTAGCAATAATTTTGTATTGAATCTGGAAGGAATGTGGTCCGCCAACTTCAAATTCATTGCTAAAAAATAAAGACAGCATCCATTTTTTTGTTTTTTTGGGGGGGGGTTAAAAAATGGATGGCACACAGACTTGACATAGATCTACAGTACAATGGAAATACACGAAGATGTACAACATCCATTTTTATGGCCATCAAAACAGATCATTTGTATGAAAGGGTGGGTTCACACTTGTGGCGGCACTCTGTCCTCTGCGAACCCGACCTAAATGCGGAAAACTCGGATAGGGCCTGGATAGGGAAAGGCTTGGAACGCTTTGCTTAAAAAACCCATTCACTTGAATGGGTTCTTAAAGCAATGCGCGGGTGTGCGCTTACACCATATGCGCCACGAAGACATGCAGGACTTTGTGTCCGATGAAAAAAACGGCTTTGCAGTGCAGAGGGTGTAAGCGCACACCAGCGCATTGCTTTAAAAACCCATTCAAGTGAATGGGTTTTTAAGCAAAGCGTCGCAAACCTTTCCCTATCCAGTTTTCCGACAGGTCGGATTTGAGGTGGACGGAGTGTCGCCGCAAATGTGCACCCATCCAAAGCAGTCTTACCCCACATTCATCATGCCATGAAACTTGGTCCGTATGTGCGCTGGATTTTCCGGCCTGATCATCATCCCGCTAGAGAGACTTTTAGAATAATAATTATCTATGATGATCAGAGTCCCAGCCTCCCAGCGACATACTGTCCCATAGTAAATATAGTACAGGTCAGTATATCACTGGGAGGCAGGGATTCCTATTATCATAGATAACTATCATGCTAGGAGTCCCTCCCGGCATAATGTTCTGGTCAGGAAATCCACCACACGGACCGAGTTTCACAGGGGAAACACGGTCGATTAGTCTAGGCTTAGTCATAAATCAAGACCATGAAGTATTCATATATCTTCATATTATACTTTCCCATGTACTAATAATGCCACATCTAAGAAGCTTCTTTGTTATAATATTGGGTGCCATATGTATATACTTTCCACTATTGCAGGTACAAAGTGCATATATGTGTATGTGACTCTATACAGTGACTTGCTGTAAATGAAAATATGCATTTTACAGATGAGTCTACACTCCCAATATGTCTAACCAGTCTTGATGAGAAAGCAGATCTTCTTCCCTTTACACCTACAGACTGTCATATGGTTATGGAAGACAAGTGATATACTGTACAATGTGTCAACATGTTTTTCAGAAAAGGATGAAACAAAATTTTCTCACCCTGTAACAAGTATGTGTTTATTTAGGAAGCAAATTTATATTGTGTCCTTATACAGAGCCTCCTTTGTGTGAGTTCTCTATGTAGATAACAGCACACCTGTGGCTTTCTTCTCTTCAAAAAGACATTTGGACTAAAACACAAAAGAATGATGGATCCTACAGTGACGACGGAGGCATTCCAGGCAAATGTTCTATGATTTATAAAACAGCTTTGTTCATGATGTATTATCCAGACCCTGCAATGTTAATAGAGGAGAAAATAGCTGGGTACCTCGATGAGGTAACATCTGGCAAGGCGTGGCGCCGGGTCCAGGCCCAACAGCAATTAAGTGCTGAAAATTATTTTTAACATTAACCATTTAAAGCTTTGTAAAGAAAAAGACATTTATAATGTGATGTCTCAGATGGAAGCCATTCATAAGTATTGTATAGTCTCTATTGTAAGGTATATGAATTATAATATTATATATAGAGATGAGTGAAGTATTCAAAAATTTGATTCGGCAACTTCGCCGAATTTCGCGATATGATTCTATTCAATCCGAATTAATTTGCGTCGAATACACAGCTATTTCCAACAAATGGTCCGCAATGAGGGTCCATGCTGGACTTTAGATCACAAAGTGTGTATCTGCAGTGTGATAAAATCTATATACATTTGAGCTGTTGGGTACACCAAAATAAAGACTGACGGGTCCCAATGTGTGGTGACCACAGGCAAAAATGGGTGGTCTGCCGGATGCAGCCACTCCCCTGATGCACCAAAAAGGTCAACCACATCAGCAGCTGCACAAATCTCTGATACTTTGCTACAATGTATCAGTCTGTTTAGCTCACACAGCATTGTATAGACTGGATACAATAGTCTTTTCTCAGCTGACAACAGGACTAAGTCCTTCTTACCGTACTATGTCAATTTTGCCTAAAATACAGAATTGAATAAAGTCTACACACAGTCTAAGGGAAGGTTTATCAAAGGCTACACATTGGAAAAAATGATAGTCTGTAAGCAGACTAAATTATGTTTATAGATCATGTTAACTATTTGAGATATCCCATTTGAGGCCCCCATTGCCCCATTACACGTATCCCATGTTGATGGTGTAATTGCTTGCAACAAGTATTTATATGTGTTGTAAATCTAGATTTAATGGGGACATCTGTTAGATATGCACAGTCTCCAAACTCGGGAAATATTTCTTTTATACAATTACACATAAAAACAACCAGAAGATTGCTGGATTTTATAAACACGGCCATTAACGGGAGGGAAACCATCGGTCACATATGCCTCCTTCTCAAAATAAAATAACATCTCAAGGCCTACTGTGTTTATAAAGTGTTCATGAAGTATATAACAGGCTTAGAAGATGGGAAAGTAAACAGGAAGGATCTCACCATAAACAATAATGGGATAAACACTGCTCATGAAAAGTCACTGCTAGGAAGGAACCTGGCAACAAATGCAAATGAAATCCTTTTGTGCAAGGGTCTCAAACTTGGCCGAGTAAATGGGCCACACATTAAAAAAAATTGAGGTTGATGCTGCGTTCCTTTAAAATTCAATATAGAGTCTCTAGCCCCCATAGAATTATAGTGCCCCCACATACATACATAGTGACTCTGTCCATTCATGACGCTCGGCATACCCATGTGACGGCCCAATCACAGGCCTCAGTGGTGACCCCAGGCGCATTTTGTCATCAAGAGGTTCAAAAGAGGTAAAAGAATGGGATTTTTATTTTTTTTTTTATTTTTTCATCTCTCCTGGGTCTCCACATCTTTAGACCCAGAGTATAATGCAGCAGCCAGAGATCTCCATTTGTTCAGTTGCATAAAAAACAAACAATTTGGAATATTCGACTTGGTGTGAGTTGGTTTGCCTATCTCGAGATGGGATAATCCCTTTGAAGAGCTCTATTGTTTTAACAATATTCGCAGGGTCAGTCTGAATCACAAGAGTACCAGAGGATTCTCCAGTAGGCTCTGACCTAACCAGGGGCCCTATTTGGAGCTGATTTTGGCTATTTTTTATTTCTATTTCTTATGGTTGGTTTTAATAACCTATTAGACCTTATTGATGATATTATCTCTGTGTTATAACAGCAACAGTTGTTATGTAATTGAAACTTGGTGAGCAAATATTCTATAAAAATAGAATTGGATCCCAGAACCATTTCTTCTGGTGGACCCAAAGAACTGCAGTCCCACACTGAATATTTATATATTCCTTTATAGTACAGTTAAATGGGTTTCCCACCATAGAAAGGAACAGCACGTCACTAGTATATGCCATTGCTGATATGTGTGGTCCAATTATCAGGATCCTCACAAATCCTCAGAATGAAGAAGCAGACATACATTCATATAGAGTCATGGCCGTAAGTGTTGGCACCCCTGAAATTTTTCCAGAAAATGAAGTATTTCTAGAAAATTATTGCAATTACATGTTTTGTTATGCACATGTTTACTTCCTTTGTGTGTATTGGAACAACACAAAAAAACAGAGAAAAAAAAATTACATAATTTCTCGCAAAACTCCAAAAATGGGTTGAACAAAATTACTGGCACCCTCAACTTAATATTTGGTTGCGCACCCTTTGGAAAAAATAACTGAAATCACTCGCTTCCTATAACCATCAACAACCTTCTTACACCTCTCAAATGGAATTTTGGACCCTTCTTCTTTTGCAAACTGCTCCAGGTCTCTCATATTTGTAGGATGCCTTTCCGAACAGCAATTTTAAGATCTCTCCACAGGTGTTCAATGGGATTTAGATCCACTTCAGAACTCTCCGGCTCTTTGCTTCCATACATTTCTGGGTGCTTTTTGAAGTATGTTTGGGGTCATTGTTCTGCTGGAAGACCCATGACCTAGGACGCAAATCAGCTCTCTGATACTGTACCCTACATTGAGACCCAAAGTCCTTTGGTAATCTTCAGATTTCATGATGCCTTGCACATAGTCACCCAGTGCCAGGGGTAGCAAAACAGCTCCAAAACATCTTTGCACCTCCACCATATGTGACTGTCGGTACTGTGTTCTTTTCTTTGTAGGCTTCATTCCGTTTTCAGTAAACAGTAGAATGATGTGCTTTACCAAAAAGCTCTATCTTGGTCTCATTTGTCCATAAGACGTTTTCCCAGAAGGATTTTGGCTTACGTGCATTTTGGCAAACCAATCTAGCTATTTTTTATGTCTCTGTGACAGCAGTGGGATCCTCCTGGGTCTCCTGCCATAGCATTTCAGTCAAATGTGGACAGATTTGGTGCTGACACTGATGCACCCTGAGCCTGCAGGACAGCTTAAATTTCTCTGGAACTTGATTCGGGCAGCTTATCCACCATCTGGACTATCCTGTGTTACAACCTTTCATCAATTTTTCTCTTCCGTCCACGTCCAGGGAGATTAGCTACAGTGCCATGGGTTGTAAACTTCTGTAAGATCTCTGGAGATGGACTTGTAACCTTGAGATTGTTGATATTTTTCCACAATTTTGGTTCTCAAGTCCTCAGACAGTTCTCTCCTCTTCTTTCTGTTCCCCATGCTTAGTGTTGCACACACAGACACACAATGCAAAGATTGAGTCAACTTCTCTCCTTTTTATCTGATTTCAGGTATGATTTTTATATTGCCCACAGTTGAGTTTGAACGAGCATCACAAGCTTGAAACAAAGCTATTTACCCACAATTTTGAAAAGGTGCCAACAATTTTGTCCAGCCAATTTTGTTAGGAGTTTTCTGTGAAATTATGTCCAATTTGCCTTTTTTTTACTCAGTTTTTTTGTGTTGTTCCGATACACACAAAGGAAGTAAACATGTCTATAACAAAACGTGTAATTGCAATAATTTTCTGGGAGAAATACTTCATTTTCTGGAAAAATTTCAGGGGTTCCAGCACTTACGGCCATGACTGCATAGTACTATATAATATAGCACAGCATAAAAAATATAGACATACTTTCACATAAAGTACTATACGTCATACTGTATATAGACATAGTCATATACAGTACTATATAATATATTATAAGTATAGACACACTTTTAACATACAGTACTATATACCCCCCCCATACCCCCCCCCCCCCCCCCCCCCCTCTTTGGAGGGGTCCGACCCCCCCCGGGCGGCCACTCCCCAGGGGGAGGGGGGAACGGGGAACCCCCCCCCGAAAGAATGGGGGGGGGTGGGGGGGGGGGGGGGGCCCGGGGGGGAAGGGAGGCCCCAACGGGGGGGGGAGGGGGGAAAGAAAAGAAAAAAAAGTAAAAAAACTATATATAGACATACTTTCACATACAATACTATATATAGAGATACATTTACACACAATTCTATACAATATCATACTATATGTAGACATACTTTCATATACAGTACTTTATAATATCAAACCATATATTTTCTGCGAGGTTAGACATCGAAATAAACTAAGGCACAATTCAATGGCTTCACTGTTGCTATTTAGAATGACACATAAATGCACAGGGACACACAAGAAACCCAGTGGAGTTTGCCTTAATATTGTGAGACACCCCTCGCCTCTGTTTACAGCTAGTGCCAGTCTCTCAGGATCATCAGTGCATACAGTCAGTGCTCCGACATGCCCGATAAGCATCAATAATCCCCCTAGTGACTGCATGTCTGTCTGCAATCATATCTATGACACTGAGATAAACAGCAAGGCAGATGACTATGACAGATGACTGGAAACTCAGTGCAGCGGCGATCAACGTGAGGTCGATGAGAGGGCTGATTACCGCCTGGTTTAACTCTACATGTAGAAAGTAGTGCACATTGTCTCTTCCTGAGCATTTCAGAAACTTGGCTCTAAAAGAAGTCAAACTGTCCAAGTAATGTAGACCCTAATCTGAGAAGCAAGTGTAATAATGGTTCAATGAAAGGGGGTTCCTGGGAATTTGACATTGATAACCTATCCTTAAGATAGGTCATCAATATGAGATCAGTGGTAGTCAGTGGTTATACATGGTCAGTGGTTATACATGGTATAACAGCTGTGCTTGGTGTTGCATCTCAGTCTCATTTACTTGAATAGGACTAAGCTGTAAACAGGCCATGTGACTAATGCATGTGATGCGACAGGCTTGTTAAACATAGGCAGCATTCATCTATGCACCACGGCTGCTTCAAACAGCTGGTCACTATTGTATCCTGAGACCATTGTTACTTAAAGGATGACTCTTCGAAGAATGACTCTAGTTTTATTGGAAAAGGTTTTACCTGTTATATAATTTTAATATATACTACTGACGTGACATGAGTAGTCGGTTTCAGATGTTAACTCCTGTTACAACATCTCAAGTGTGTTTCTGTGAGGTACATTGTTGTGACATCACAACTATGGTCTAGTCAGGTGAGTTGCTGTGACATCATAAGTGAGTTTCACTCAGGTAACTTCTGTGACATCACAAGTAGGTTTGCGGTGGGGGGGGGGGGGGGGGGGGGGGGGGGGGGGGGGGGGGGGGGGAGCGGGGGGGGCCGGGCGGGGGCCCCGGGGGGGGGGGGGCGGGGCGGGGGCGCCCCCCCGCCCCCCCCCCCGGGGCGGGGGGGGGGGGGGGGGGGGGGGGGGGGGGGGGGGGGGGGCCCGGGGGGCGCGCCCCCGCCCCGGGCGGGGGGGGGGGGGGGGGGGGGGGGCGGGGGGGGGGGGGGGGGGGGGCGGGGGGGGGGGGGGGCCCGGGGGGGGGGGGGGCACAAAAAGGGGGGGGGGGGGGGGGGGGGCCCCCCCCCCCGGCGGGGGGGCCGCCGGGGGCCCCCCCACCCCCCCCCCCCCCCCCCGGGGGGCCCGGGGCCCGGGGGGGGGGCCCCCCCCCCGCCCCCCCCCCCCCGCCCGGCGCCCCCCCCCCCCCCCCCCCCCCCCCCCCCCCCCCCCCCCCCCCCCCCCCCCCCCCCCCCCCCCCCCCCCCCCCCCCCCCCCCCCCCCCCCCCCCCCCGCCCGCCGGGCCCGCCCCGCCCCCCCCCCCCCCCCCCCCCCCCCCCCCCCCCCCCCCCCCCCCCCCCGGGGGGGGGCCCCCCCCCCCCCCCCACACCACCCCCCCCCCCCCCCCCCCCCCCCCCCCCCCCCCCCCCCAGGTTTTAGTGAGCTACTGTGAAATCCTGAATGTGTTTCCATTTGGTAAACTGCTACATCACAAGTAGATTTCTATTAGGTAAGGTGCTGTGACATCACAACTGTACTTTTGTCAGGTAAGCTGCTTTGACATAACACATGGATTTCTGTCAGGTAAGCTGTTATGACATCGCAAGTGTGCTTCTGTCAGGTCAGCTGCCTTGACATCACCAGTAGGTTTCAGCCAGGCATGTTAGGTAACCTGCTGTGAAATCACAGTTGGGTTTCTTTCAGGTAGGCTACTGTGACATTACAAGTAAGATTTAGGCAAAGGCCCCAGGTTGTGGAAACACATTCATTTTATCTGCTGCAGAAATGCAGTGGAAAAAAATATCCTGCATTTTACAGTACCAGCAAAGTAAATTAGATTTCATTTAATCTCATCTGTACATTGTGGGGGAAAAAAAGATGCTTTTTCACATAAGCTACTATGACATCACAAAAGGATTGCTGTGAGATAATTGTGAACTCACAAGTGGGCTACTATGACATCACAAGTCTGTTAAAGTAAGATAAACTATATGACATTGCCGGTGGGTTTCAACTAGGTAACATGCAGCTGTAAGATTCTGAGTATCTATGACATCACATTTTTCTGTCAGGTCATCTACTTTGACATCACTATCAGGTAAGCTGAAGGGTGGACATACCATATCTGTCATCAACATCAGGCCGTCTGTATTTTCAGATAATATAGCGAAAGATGTATTATTAATGCCGGAGATTTGTTATCTTCAGAGCGGTTTTGCTCAGGGCTGAGGAGTTGGCTGGTAAACCACTGACTGACTCCAGCGCCTCTGTTTTTCCACAGCCTAACTCCGACTCCTACTTTGTCTCCTAAATAAATGACTGACACCCATGGTCACACAGAAGCAGTAAAGATCCTCTAACTCTGCAAAAAAAATTAGTGATTAATTTCCTATTAAAGAAAATATGCAACAAACAATGCATCTAATTAATTTTACAATATTAATAATTCTATAATATAATTTAAGATAATTAATCATCTTATTTTGAAGTCAGATTTAGAGTCGGTAATTTTTTTTTCCGACTCCATCGAAAACTAGTCTTGATCCCAACTCTGACTATGCTGCCGGTGAGAAGTCATCGGCAGTAATCTATTTATGAAGCCCCCTACTCCAGTTTTCTGAAGCTAAAAAGTCACAAACCTTTGGTTTGCAACTTTTTAAACCCACTTGTGCCCCTTGCCACTTTCTAAACGGGAATGAGGGGCACTCCCTCTTCCAGTCTCCTGGGTGAAGTCACGTGCCCTGGGATCACCGCTAAGTTCTGCAATTGGGCCCCAGGGTATAATAGTTACACTTCTGGTTCGTGACAAATGTATTTAAGGGGCAGCCCTTTTGGGCACTGGTATCCCAATGAACTGATCCATCCAGATTTGATTTTAGTGTAAGGAAGAAGACTGCAAGCACTTGTTATTGTGCTTATTTTGTTCAGTTCTCAGTTATAAAGAATACTTGTGCCATCTAGAGGATGTCAGGATTATTGCATGTAAATCAGTTACTGCAATTTACACTGAGTAGTAATAGGTAGTAGCAAATTAATGGAGTATGATGAGTAGTATTAACATTGGCCTTTACAATTGTTTCCAGAATATTTGCAGTATAGCAATTAGACCTCATGCACATGACCAATGGAGGATCTGATGCTCCGTTCCATACCAATTATCTATAGATCGGGTCTTTTCCCATCGGACATCAATGGAGGACTAAAGGCACCCAGATTACATTTGGATGTCATCCAAGTGCATTCCATTAAAATAAAATAATCGGACCCTCTTGGCCTGCAAATTCGGTTGTATGCATGAGGCCTTAGAGAAGCTTAATTTTATTTCTACAGGGATCCCAAACAATTAAGATGCAGTGACACCTGTCACACCACCCATCCCATTTAAAAGGAATGTATCACCTAAATATATTTTGTTATTTAAAATCAGATAGTGAAGCATATTCCATTTTTCAAACATTTTTTATTTTCGAATTCTGAATTTTTTTTAATTCTATTTTTGGTACATGATTATAAGGAAAGCCAGGCAGACAGAGAAATGCTTTACAGCAGCCACATGCAGTGTCAGACCGAAGATACTAGGGCTCACCCAACAGCTTCCTGCTAATAGCCTACATTACGGCTCCTTCACTGAAGTCTTACATAAGTGCTGACTATCTGTCGTTACTGAGTATGTTCCCAGTATAGACATCCTCTATAGTACTGTGCAGGCCCTAGTAGCTCATGCACAGTACTGTATGGGGAATGACATGGCCATGGAACACTGCACATTTGTGCAAGATTATAGTGAGGGAGCTGTGATGCAGACATAGCACACAGGGCTGCCAGCAGGAATTTTGAGCTCCACCCACACACAGCATAATTCTCTACACTGTATATAATGCTCCACATGGTATATAATGCTCCACAGTGCCCTCCACAGTATAAAAAGCTCCCCAGAAGCTCTTCCCAGTATAATGCTCCACAGTGGCCCCACACAATATAATATGCCCCACACAATATAAAAGGCTCCCCATAATGCCCCCATATAATGCTCCACCTTGGCCCCACACAGTATAATATACTTCCCAGAGCCTGCCCTCATCACAGTATAATCCTCCACAGTGGCCCCCACACAGTATAATATGCTCTCCACAGTATAAAGCTCTACAGAGGCCCCACAGAGTATAATATGCTCCACAGTGACCCCACACAGTATAATAGGCTCCCCACACTCCCCCCCAGTATAATGCTCCACAGTGGCTCCACACAATATAATATACTCCCCAGAGGCCCCCCCAGTATAATGCTCCACAGTGGCCCCACACAATATAATATGCTCCCCAGAGCCACCCCCAGTATAATGCTCCACAGTGGCCCACACAGTAAAATATACTCCCCAGAGGCCCCCCAGTATAATGCTCCACAGTGGCCCCACACAATATAATATGCTCCCCAGAGCCACCCCCAGTTTTTTTTTTTTTGTTTTTATCTGTCTTTTTGTTCTGCTTGAAAATGGGATCTTTTGTGTATGCAGACAATTCCTTTGTCTATACAAGAGAGGAAATTCTGCAGCTCAGAGGCACAGCAGGACGGCATACCATCTGGTCACACATCCCCCGTGAGATTTGGAGAAAGAAAAAGCGGGTGAGGGGATGCAGAGCTGGTACTCTTCAGAGGATTAAAAAGAGGCGTTACCGACCAGCTGTTCCCTCCATCATCATGGGCAATGTGAGATCTCTTGCAAACAAGATGGATGAACTAACAGCGCTCACCAGGCAGCATCAGGAGTTTCGGGCGTGCAGCATGATGCTACTTACAGAGACTTGGCTCACTGAAGTTACTCCTGACCCTCTGGTCTCCTTGGATGGTTTTAAACTCCTTCGGGCAGACAGGACAAGGGAGAGCGGTAAGAGGAAAGGAGGGGGGCTGGCAATGTTTGTGAATAATAGATGGTGTAATCCTAGGCACATTGTGATTAAGGATCAAACTTGCTGTAAGGACATTGAACTATTAGCTGTGAGCATGAGACCTTTCTACCTACCAAGGGAACTATCACATGTCATCGTGATAGCTGCATATGTCCCCCCCCCTCTGCGAAAGCTGACGCTGCCTGCGAGGTCCTACAAGCCACGCTGAGCCAGTTACAGTCTCAGCACCCCCAGGCCCTCTTTCTTCTGTCGGGTGATTTCAACCATGCCTCTCCATCATCCACACTGCCCAGTTTCACACAGTATGTAACCTGCCACACAAGAGACAACAAAACACTGGACTTGTTCTTTGCCAATGTGAGGGAGGCATATAACTCATCAGCCCTACCGCCCCTGGGAAGATCGGATCACAACCTAGTACATCTCCGACCTGTGTACAAGCCACTTGTACGTAGAGAACCAGCTGTCACCCGCACAGTGAGGATATGGTCTGAGGAGAGTGATGAGGCTCTGAGGGATTGTTTTGACACAACCGCATGGGAAGTGCTGCAGGATTCTTATGGGGAAGACATAGAAGGACTCACACACTGCATAACGGACTACATTAATTTTTGTGTGGACAACACAGTACCCACAAAAGTGGTGAGGTGCTTCTCCAATAACAAACCATGGATTAACTCTGATATAAAAACACTACTTAAGGAGAAAAAGATGGCATTCAGGACAAGAGATAAGGAGGGGTTGAGGGAAGTACAAAAGGAGCTGAGGCATCAAATCAGGCAGGGAAAAGCCAGTTATAAAGAAAAAATGGAAAAGCAAATGGAAAGAAAAGACATAAGGGGGGGTCTGGGAGGGGCTTAAGTCAATTTCGGGTCATAAACAGTCTGTCTGCCAGATTGAGGCAGATGTTAATTGGCTTAATGAACTAAACCTATTCTTCAACAGATTTGATCACACACCAGCTCCTCCCACCCCAGTATGTCCTTCAGCTCCCCCCACCACAATGACTTCTCCCCATGCGGCCACTTCCCAACAGACCAGTAAATCCAGAAATCCATCTTTATCTGGCCACAGTCTGACCTTCACACGGGCCCAGGTGAGGAAGGAGATGAAAAAGATCAAGGCGAGGAAAGCCGCAGGGCCAGATGACATCAGTGCAAGGCTAATTAAGACTTGCAGGGACCAGCTGTGTGGTATAATTACATATATGTATAATATGAGCCTGAGGCAGGAAATAGTCCCTGAATTATGGAAATCTTCTTGTGTGGTACCAGTTCCAAAGAAACCCCACCCTATGGACCTCAACGACTACAGACCTGTAGCACTGACATCCCACCTGATGAAGATATTGGAGAGATTGGTTCTCACACATCTCCGCCCTCTAGTGAGCCCCGCTATGGACCCACTCCAGTTTGCTTATCGGCCGGGCATTGGGGTAGATGATGCCATCATCCATCTTCTGCACAGGGCTCTGTCTCACCTGGAGAAACCAGGGAACACGGTGAGAATAATGTTCTTTGACTTCTCCAGTGCTTTTAACACCATACAGCCCAGGTTATTGAGGGACAAGCTGGGCCTTGCTGGAGTGGACCACCACCTCTCCAACTGGATCCTAGACTACCTCACAAATCGACCTCAATACGTGAAAGCCCAAGACTGTGTGTCAGGTACCGTGATCTGTAATACGGGGGCACCTCAGGGTACGGTTCTCGCCCCTTTCCTCTTCACACTGTACACTGCAGATTTTAGGTGCAACTCATCCAGCTGCTACCTACAGAAGTATTCTGACAACTCTGCAATAGTGGGTCTCATCACAGTTGATGATGACAGGGAGTACAGAGAACTGAACCAGCATTTTGTGGACTGGTGCCACCGGAACCACCTGAAGATTAACGCGGGGAAGACCAAGGAGATGGTGGTGGACTTCCGCAAAGGCAGAAGCCCTCCTAAACCAGTGGACATCCTGGGGACGGGCATCGAGATTGTGAACACCTATAAGTACCTGGGTTTGCTCCTTAATAATAAGCTGGACTGGGCAGATCATATGGAGGCCCTGTACAGGAAGGGCCACAGCAGGCTCTACCTGCTTAGGAAACTGAGAGCCTTTGGAATCCGGGGGGCACTTCTTAGAACTTTCTTCAACTCGGTAGTGGCATCAGCCATCTTCTTTGGAGTGGCCTGCTGGGGAAGCAGTATATCAACCAGGGACAGAAATAAACTTGACAAGCTGATTAGAAGGGCCAGCTCTGTCCTGGGGAGCCCACTGGACCCAGTGCAGGTGGTGGGTGACAGAAGGATACTGTCCGTGGTGAGCTCCATGCAGAAGAAGAAGTCCCATCCCATGCATGAGACTGTGATCGCGCTGAGCAGTACTGTCAGTGACCGACTGCTCCACCCTAGGTGTGAGAAGGAGCGCTATCGGAAGTCTTTCCTCCCCACCGCGGTTAGGCTGTACAACCAACACCGACCTAAGCGGAGATCATTACACACAGAGAACTGAAATATCTCTCTGCCTGTTAAATCCCCCCCCCCCCCCCCCTCTGCTACGCCCTATCTGTCTGTCTGCTATTAATGTAATGCCTCTCACCTTGGAACATTCCTGTACATGTTGTATTTGTATTTGTATCTGCTTATCTTTGCTGCTGTAACACACTGAATTTCCCCATTGTGGGACTATTAAAGGACTATTATTATTATATTATAATGCTCCACAGTGGCCCCACATAATATAATACAATATAATACGGTACCCACAAAATTGGTGAGGTACTTCTCCAAAAACAAACCATGGATTAATTTTGATATAAAAACACTACTCAAGGAGAAAAAGATGTCATTTAAGGCAAGAGACAAGGAGAGGCTGAGGGAGGTACAAAATGAGCTGATGCATCAAATCAAGCAGGAAAAAGCCAATTATAAGAGAAAAATTGAAGCGCAAATGAAAAGAAAAGACATAAGTGCAGTCTGGAAGGGTCTTAAGTCAATTTCTGGTCATATACAGTCTGTCTCCCAGGTAGAAGCAGATGTTAATTGGCTTAACAAACTAAATCTATTCTTCAATAGATTTGATCACACACCAGCTCCTCCCACCTCAGCATGTCATTCAATCCCCTCTCCCACACTGCCCCCACCCCCTCATGCTATTTCCCACCAGACCAGAAAATCCAGCAATCAGTCATTTTATGACCACAGTCTGACCTTCACACCTGCCCAAGTAGGAAAGGAGCTGAAAAAGATCAAGGCTAGGAAAGCTGCTGGGCCAGATGACATCAGTGCAAGGCTAATTAAGTCTTGTGGGGACCAGCTGTGTGATATTATTACATATATGTTTAATATGAGCCTGAAGCTGGAAATAGTTCCTGAATTATGGAAATCTTCCTGTGTGGTACCGGATCCAAAGAAACCTCATCCTATGGGCCTTAACGACTACAGACCCATAGAATTGACATCCCACCTGATGAAGATCTTAGAGAGACTGGTTTTCACATATCTCCGCCCTCTAGTGAGCCCGGCTATGGACCCTCTCCAGTTTACTTATCATCCAGGCAATGGGGTGGATGATGCCATCATCCACCTTCTACACAGGGCTCTTTCTCACCTGGAGAAACCAGTGAACACTGTGAGAATAATGTTCTTTGATTTCTCCAGTGCTTTTAACACCATACAGCTGGGGCTACTGAGAGACAAGCTGGCCCTTGTTAGAGTGGACCACCACCTCTCCAACTGGATCCTAGACTACCTCACAAACCGACCTCAGTATGTGAGAGCCTGGGACTGTGTGTTAGATACCGTGATCTGTAATACAGGGGCACCTCAGGGTACAATTCTTGCCCCTTTCCTCTTCACACTGTACACTGCAGATCTTAGGTGCAACTCATTTAGCTGCTACCTACAGAAGTATTCTGATAGCTCTGCAATAGTAGGCCTCATCACAGACGATGATGACAGGGAGTACAGAAAATTGAACCAGGATTTTGTGGACTGGTGCCAGCGGAACCACCTTAGGAAGACCAAGGAGATGGTGGTGGACTTTTGTAAATGCAGATACCCTCCTAAACCAGTAGACATCCAGGGGAAGGGCATCGAGATTGTCAACACCTATAAGTACCTGGGTATGCTCCTTAATAATAAGCTGGACTGGGCAGATCACATGGATGTCCTGTACAGGAAGGGCCACAGCAGGCTCTACCTGCTTAAGAGGCTGAGAACCTTTGGAGTCCAGGGGGCACTTCTTAGGACGTTTTTCAACTCAGTAGTGGCATCAGTCATCTTCTTCGGAGCGGCCTGCTGGGGGAGCAGTATATCAACCAGGGATATAGAAATAAACTGAACAAACTGATTAGAAGGGCCAGCTCTGTCCTTGGGAGTCCCCTGGAGCCGGTACAGGTGGTGGGTGACAGAAGGATACTGTCCGTGGTGAGCTCCATGCTGGAGAATAACTCCCATCCCATGCATGAGACTGTGATAGCGCTGGGCAGTACTGTCAGTGACCGACTACTTCAACCTAAGTGTGAGAAGGAGCGCTATCGGAAGTCTTTCCTCCCCGCTGCGGCTGTACAACCAACACCGAACTAACCGGAGATCAGACCATACAGAGAACTGAAATATCTTTTTGTTATGATACCCCCCTTTGCTACTTTTTGCCTTTACCTTTCTGTCTGTCTACTATCACTGGAATGCCTCTTTACCTTGGAACGTTTTTATATATATATTGTATTGTATTTGTATTGTTTACCTTTGCATTGCATATCTCTGCTTTTGTAACACACTGAATTTCCCCATGGTGGGACTATTAAAGGATGAGGATGATTATTATTATTATTATTATTATTAATATGCTACCTAGAGGCTCCATTCCAGTATAATATATTCCCCACAGTGGCCCCACAGAGTATAATATGCTCCTCAGAGAGCCCCCCTAGTATAATGCTCCACACTGCCCTTTAGTATAATGCTCTGCAGTAGCCCCACACAATATAATATGCTCCCCAGAGGTCCCCTCAGTATAATGCTCCACAGTGGCCCCACACAATGTAATATGCTCCCCGGAGCGTCCTCGCTAGTATAATGCTCCACAGTGGTCCCAAACAATATAATATGCTACCCAGAGCCCCCCAGTTTAATGTGCTCCCCACAGTGGACCCACATAGTATAATATGCTCCACACAGTATAATATGCTCCCCAGGGGGCCCCCTAGTATAATGCTCCACAGTGTCCCCTCAGTATAATGCTCCACAGTGGCCCCACACAGTATAATATATTCCCCAGAGCCTCAAGCCGCTTCAGGCAAACCCCTTGTTTTGACGAATATTCAAGAGGTTCGCATGTTCGTTTCAGTGCTATAATTATACTCTGGGGTCTCTTTAGACCCCAGAGTATAATAATCGGTGGCCCAGGTGAGGTGGGGGAAAATAACAAACAATTATACTCACCTTGCCTTACCTCTCTGGGCATCCTCATGTTGCTCCCAGTCCCGTTGGCTTCTTTTTCAGGTCTGTGGCTGACGTCACGTGCGTGTAGTACACTGACGTTATGGTCAGAGGTGAGTAAAAATGTTTGTTATTTTCACAAACCTCTCCTGAGCAGTCTTCTATTGGAAAGGGGCCCTGTGTCACATGACACTGGGTCCCTTTCTGTTAACGATGTGGCCTGGCCTGACGTCACTATCCGGAGTCATCAGGCTCCAAATCCCGGGAGTCCCTTTGAACCTGCCGCCTCAAGGCACAGGGCTCACTGGGGTATTTACCGGTACCCCAGTGGGCCAGTCCGAACATGACCACATGGACCATAGGAACCTCTAGTTTTTCATGGGAGAGTTTTATGGCCAACTGCTCCTTTGGGCATCACAAGGTAAATTTTTGTCCTTTCTGACAGTGCATGATAGTGCATCATAAATCAGGGGTGCTGCAAAGGTGATAAGTTTACATACACAGATTGCCAGCTATCAAAGGAAATCAGAAAGGAGATCAAAGAAGTTTAATCAGCCCTCGTGTGGAGATGACGACCCCTGGCTGATGTGCCCGGTGACAGCAGCAACTACTCTATAGTTAGGCCACTGCTTATGGATCCGGTAAGGCTCCAGGACCCAGGTGTGGCTGCACTCATCCCCCCCCCCCCCCCAGAGTATAATAATATAATAATTTCACGTCTGGTTTTATCCGTACAAGTTGGGACCAAACTGAACCACAGGATCACTTTGTCTTGGGCCATGAGCCCAAGGTGAAACTCAGGAGAACTCCTATTCCTGTTTCTTTTGCGGCACAGGCTCACTACATGGAAGGAATGGGTTTATGAAGGCTCAGACAGCACGTGTGCTGTCCGTGCTGTTTTCCCATGGACCTGTTGCTGCCTACGTTTGTGAGCATGTAGCCTTAGATGACAAGTTCTCTCTCACTCTATCTATCTATCTCTCTATCTATCTATCTATCTGTCTGTCTGTCTGTCTGTCTGTCTGTCTCTGACTGTCTGTCTCTGTCTGTCTGCCTGTTTGTCTGTCTATCTGCCTATCTATCTATCTATCTATCTATCTATCTAGATCATCTTTTAAGTCAAAACACAAGGAAATGCAAATCTATTGAAAAACATATTGCACTGCAATGACAGTTACAAGGACTGAATGGACTGATGGCTAGTCATTTACCTGCTTTTGAGTCATTTTCTCAGGGAGGCGGCAGCTGCGGTGGTGACACCATGTTTGTAATTTCCACACATCACGTAACTCATCCTTCAGTGACTCCATACACTGCCCTCCTCACCCTGTCAGTGACAAGTAACTTCTATTCATCCTCCAAACACAAGTAATGGCAGGTGAGTACACAATGACGCGGCCTCCTGGCTATTTCGTTTTTAACTTTCCCTTTTTTCATGCAGTCATACACTTCATGGAAATATAATTTATGTCATATACTAGAAAGGGATTGCGTGTGTGAAACTGGTTAACCAGGGTTATGCCGATGTCATGTACTGCAAAGGTAAGTCTTGGGTTTACAAAATAATTGGAGATAAGTATGGATACAAAAGACATCCGAGAGGAGGAGAAGATACGAGAGGAAACTATGTAGGTCCTTTGGATCAGCACAGGCTTCTCCTGTTTGATAGAACTCTGTTCACACTAATTATAGCTTCAACTGAGCACACGTTTGTGTAAAACGTAATAGGTTTACACTTGGATACCGTTTTATGGTAACAAACGTAGTAAGCTACTAAGCTTACCAGAACCGCAAAATGTTTAACCTTGAAGTCAGTCTACACCACCAGAATCCCTTCTAAACCACATATATACTGTTGTATGGACAGGATCCCCTACACTTGCCCATGCCGCAAATGTGAGCAAAAATAGGACATGCTTCATAATTTGCGGTCCTTGTATACAGTACGGACACATGGCACAAAAACTACAACTATGCCCAGGAATGAATGGGTCCGTACCTTTAGGGTAAAAACTACAGTCATGTGCAGGAGGCCTTATTGACATACTGAACATACAGCCAAAAGTTTTGAGAATGACACAAATTTTGACTTCACAGTTTGCTGCTTCAATGTTTTGTTTTTTGTTTTTCTATAAATTCTTTATTTATGACAATTAAGTAAGAACAGAAATAACAAACAATACAAACACAACCTCTACAATTGCCGGGGCCTATACACAAACTGCATAAGGAACAGAAACACGCCTTAAGGTGGAAAGGAGACATCTACGATGATAGTACCGAGTGGGAGAGAGGCTCCGGCGGACTGTGAAAGTTTCCACGAGGCCAATACAAACAGAAAAGTGCCAGGAGACAGAGGGGGCAATCAATAGGGGAAACCAATACGGGGAACACTAATAAGCGAGAGTGTCCCACAGATGGAAGGGACTGAGAGCTGGAGATGCTACATTGGGGGGAGTTACTAAACAGCGGATCTTCAGTGTTTTTTGATCGTTTAGTCAAATTTTTCTATGGTTACTGACGTATAATTATAAGCATTTCAAAAGTTTTTACAAATATATCAAGTTTATGCAGAATATTGTTAACTTTGTTTCTGTGGGACAAACATTGTCCCAAAGAGTCTGAAGGGGCTTCATCAGAAACAATAACTTTACCTTAGTCCACTGCAGTCCAATCCCTGTACTTCTTACAGTCTGTCCTTGATGGATTTTTGGAGAGAAGTGGCCAGTGAAGAAAATGTGAGCACTACCATGTGTCCTGTGTCATGCCAACAGTAAAGCATCCTGAGACCATTCATGTATGGGGTCGCTTTTCATCCAGGGTAGTGGTTTCACTCAAAATTTTGCCTATGAACCTAACAATGAATAAAGAATGATATGTGAACATTAGAGATGGGTAAACCTCTCAGGATTCAGTTCGTGTTCTAGTGGCTCCTGTCCCAGATTCCTTTCAAGGCCAACAAGTTTTACTCTTCTTCCCTTATATGGATATATGAGGACGTAAATGGACATCAATATATAATATTTCCTGCAGAAACTTATGTAAATATCATTGTGTTTTTTAGGGACTAAGGGTGGAGGGTGCATCCTTGAACTCCTGACTTAGGCACCAAGCCTGTCTGCCGGGCCACCTTTGCCTAATATTCATGCGCCAGCTAGGCAGAAGAACCACCTGGAATTGCTCATAAGGACATGAGTTGTTATGATGGAACTAGAGATGGGCGAACCTCTCAGGATTTGTTTTGCTTCAGGTTTGGGTGGCTCAGGTTCAAGATTTGTTTTGGGTGCAGGTTCAGTATGAACCACGCCTTAAATTGGCTTAAATCATAGTGAAGAACACTCCTAGAGCTCCTAGGAACCTATCTATAAAACATAGTGTAGAACACTGTCAGGGCTCCTAGGAACCTGTCTATAAAACATAGTGTAGAACACTGTCAGGGCTCCTAGGAACCTATCTATAATACATAGTGTAGAACACTGTCAGGGCTCCTAGGAACCTATCTATAAAACATAGTGTAGAACACTGTCAGGGCTCCTAGGAACCTATCTATAAAACATAGTGTAGAACACTGTCAGGGCTCCTAGGAACCTATCTGCAGGTGCATCTCAATTAATTAGGATATTTTTGAAACGTTCATTCATTTCAGTAATTCAATTCATAATCAGCGTCTTCCATGATTGTGTGTCCTACTGAACCAGACTGAGGGACCATTTAAAGGCTTAGGAAACCTTGGCAGGTGACACACTGAATTTACAATACTGAACTTTTTCACAATATTCTAATTTTCTTAGATTTGCGTTTTCATTACCTGTAATCCATAATCAACATTTACAGAAATAAAACACTTGAAATAGAACACTCTGTGTGTAAAGAATCTAGAAAATATAGGAGGTCACTTTTTTAATTTAATTATTGAAATAAATAAATGTTTCAAAGATATTCTAATTTATTGAGATGCACCTGTATGAAACATAGTGTAGAACACTCTTAGGGCTCCTGGAAACCTATCTATCCAATTTCTAGCTCTCTAAGGCAAACAAAGCCAAAGTTATGTCAAAGCGAAAATAGCCTCCTCAGTAACATCTTGCGCCTGGGATCACCATGAGGCCTGTGTCCACCCATGTAACTGCTGGTGGCCCAATCACAGGCCTCAGTGGTGATCCCGGGCGTATGACATCACTGAGGAGGTGGAGAGAGAGCACCAGACACCACAAGGAGGCCCAAAAAAGGTGAGGGAAGGTGAGTATAAATGTTTATTTTAATTTTTACATCTCCCCTGGGCCTCCACCTATTATACTCTGGAGTCTGAAAAAAACTCAGAGTATAATTAGGCACCAGTTTTAGTTCACCCTAGACTACATCTACATTTGTTTACATTTCGTAAAAAAACTGCCAATTTGGAATATTCGAGTCGAACCCGGCTTGGTAAGAGTAGTTCGCCCATCTCTACTGAATATCCTCCAAGATCAACTTCTCCCAACCATCCAGAAGTAATTTGGTGATAGACAATGCTTTATACAGCATGATGGAGCACCAAGTCACAAGTAATGACTAAGTGGTTCAGTGAGCAAAACATTGAAATTTTGGGGCCATGGCCAGGAAACGCATCAGATCTCAATCCCATTGAGAGCCTATGGTCAATCCTCAAAATGCAGGTGGACAAACAAGAACACAGAAATAAGGTGATAAACTCCAACCACTGGTTCAACAAGGACGGGTTGCTATAATCCAGGATTTGGCCCTGCAGCTGATATCCAGCATGTCATGGCAAATTGCAGAAGTCTTGAAAAATAAGCGTTAACACTGCAAATATTGAGTCAAGTATAAATTTGATGGTATAGATTGCATGGACACCTTCCTCACAAATTACGTCCATCCTCTATCGGCTCAGGGGATATCAGTTGATAAATCTATGCATGCATTTTTTTTCAGTATACATTACAGTTGAAAGAATTTTGCAAACATTTATGGTCTATCCACAACATAGCCCTCTCTCTGACCCAAACCTATAGTTAGAGTGGTGGTTAACTGTCGCTGGCTAGCCTTTTGAGGTGGCTACTTGAGATGAGAGAATTACTCAAAAATTCGATTCAGCAGCTTCACCGAATTTCCCAAAACGATTTGATTTGATCCGAATTAATTTGCGGCGAATCGCGTTAAAAAACAGCTATTTTCCTAGCTGCAGAGAGCCTGGAGATATGGGGATATGCCTTTTAAAGTAAGGACACGTCAGAATAGCCTTTAGAAAGGCTATTTTACTCCTACCTTTGCCGTTGCATCACAAAAAGAATAAAGATGGCTGCTGGGCATGCGCAGAGCCACTCGTGTAGGACTAGAAAAAAGATGGCTGCCGGGCATGCCCAGAGTAGCTTGTGTAGGAATAGAATAAAGAGGGCCGCCGACGTGTAGGTAGGAGTAGAATAGTCTTTCTAAAGGCTATTTCGACGTGTCCTTAGTTTAAAATGCGATTCGACACCACGAAGCTTGAAGAAATCCCGGATTCGATTCCACTTGGTCAGCTTTGATTCACTCATCTCTAGTGGCTATTGATGGCTGCCTCCATGTAAATAATGGATGGATAAGTGGCCTTGTGATGGCACAACTTTATTTACTTCTTTGATAGTTACAGAAACAGCCACCAAATGTTGCCTGAAATCTATGACATCCAAGATCTGTTATAGATTTCAGTAAAGATCCATGGCTCGAAGGAGGATGCGCCCAGTGTTTTACTGGTGTTCCATGGGTCCATCCTCCAACAACCCCTAGCTAATAGACCATAATACCCTTCAAATTTAGATGTCGCTGCTTTACCATTATTGTAGTATAATGTTGTACCGTGTTAGCCATTGAAAGTAGCGGAAGAGTGAAGAAATCAGGCGATACCTTTTAGAGGCTAACTGAGTATATTTATAAGTAAGCTTTCAGAAGACTAGCAACAGCCAATATGCAGAACAACTATGTATTCGGACACCTGAAAGACTGCGGAACAATATGATAAAAATTTCCTATAACAACAAAAAAAGAACACAGGAGGAGATACAGGCCCTGAAATCATCATTGGATAATGACACAGAGGAAATGAAGGCCAAACTCCACATATACTACTGGAAACTTCAGGATATGCTTATTAACAACAAAAAGAAAAAGCTCCACAGAATGAGACAAAAAGGCCTCATTACTACAACCACAAGTACCTGCTCAGCTCAGCAAAGCTGTGTTGTGAATCTTTCCTCTTATGAGCCAAACAAACACGAAATGTCAGTTCGCTCCAAAGGTCTCTCCTTCTGCCCCTCAGCACACACTGACCATATCAAAATCTGCAATGATATGGAGGAGTTTTTCAGAAAAATGAGATTGAGGGAATAATTTTATGACAAAGACCTTCCATACAGCAGCGACTCTGAGATGGAACAGCCCATAAGGAATCCTATCAAAAAATCTACCTGGACCCCACACCCTGGAACTAACGCAGCACTGGATAAATATATTGACTGTTTCAGAAGCAAAGTAAAATCTGAAATCCTGGAGAAACAAAAGAAACAGGTGCATAACCTAACCCTGCAGGAACAGAAGGCTATTACTTCACTAAAAGAAAATCAGGATATAATAATCAAACCTGCTGACAAAGGGGGCACAATAGTCATAATGAACACCTCAGACTATATCCAGGAAGCAAACAGGCAACTGTCAAATCCCATCCATTACTCCAAACTTGGAAGTGATCCCACAAAGGCCTATATGAAAGAACTAAAGAGTATGATCAAGAAGTTTCCAATCCAGATCCAGAATCAGATAAAAGGACTTATCCCACAAGATCCCAGGCCGGGCTGCTTCTATATGCTCCCAAAGATACACAAAGATGGCAACCCTGGGAGGCCTATCATTTCTGGCATTGGGACACTGACAGAAAACATCTCAGGTTGGGTGGAAAATCTCCTAAAACCCCTTGTCAGGGATACTCCAAGCTATATCCAGGACACCACTGACCTTCTTAACAAACTGAATGCCCTGGGCCCACTACCTGAGGGTACCATTTTGGCCACCATGGATGTGGAATCCCTGTATACCAACATTCCCCACAAGGATGGAGTTGCAGCATGTCGGGTACACCTGGAGAAACAAAACCTCTCAACAAAACCAGTAACACAGCTCATACAATTCATCCTTAGCCACAACCATTTTACCTTTGGAGAGGATCTACAGTGGGGAAAAAAAGTATTTAGTCAGCCACCAATTGTGCAAGTTCTCCCACTTAAAAAGATGAGAGAGGCCTGTAACTGACATCATAGGTAAACCTCAACTATGAGAGACAAAATGAGAAAACATATCCAGAAAATCACATTGTCTGATTTTTAAAGAATTTATTTGCAAATGATGGTGGAAAATAAGTATTTGGTCAATAACAAAAGTTTATCTCAATACTTTGTTATATATCCTTTGTTGGCAATGACAGAGATCAAACGTTTTCTGTAAGTCTTCACAAGGTTGGCACACACTGTTGCTGGTATGTTGGCCCATTCCTCCATGCAGATCTCCTCTAGAGCAATGATGTTTTGGGGCTGTCGCTGGGCAACACGGACTTTCAACTCCCTCCAAAGGTTTTCTATGGGGTTGAGATCTGGAGACTGGCTAGGCCACTCCAGGACCTTGAAATGCTTCTTACGAAGCCACTCCTTCGTTGCCCTGGAGGTGTGCTTGGGATCATTGTCATGCTGAAAGACCCAGCCACGTTTCATCTTCAATGCCCTTGCTGATGGAAGGAGGTTTGCACTCAAAATCTCACAATACATGGCCCCATTCATTCTTTCATATACACGGAGCAGTCGTCCTGGTCCCTTTGCAGAGAAACAGCCCCAAAGCATGATGCTGCCACCCCCATGCTTCACAGTAGGTATGGGGTTCTTTGGATGCAACTCAGCATTCACTCTCCTCCAAACACGACGAGTTGTGTTTGGTTTCATCTGACCATATGACATTCTCCCAATACTCTTCTGGAACATCCAAATGCTCTCTAGCAAACTTCAAACAGGCCCGGATATGTACTGGCTTAAGCAGGGGGACACGTCTGGCACTGCAGGATCTGAGTCCCTGGTGGCGTAGTGTGTTACTGACAATAGACTTTGTTACGTTAGTCCCAGCTTTCTGCAGGTCATTCACTAGGTCCCTCCGTGTGGTTTCTGGGATTTTTTCTCACCATTCTAGTGATCATTTTGACCCCACGAGGTGAGATCTTGCACGGAGCCCCTGATCGAGGGAGATTATCATTGGTCTTGTATGTCTTCCATTTTCTAATTATTGCTCCCACAGTTGATTTCTTCACACCAAGCTGCTTGCCTATTGCAGATTCAGTCTTCCCAGCCTGGTGCAGGTCTACAATTTTGTTTCTGGTGTCCTTCCACAGCTCTTTGGTCTTCACCATAGTGGAGTTTGGAGTGTGACTGTTTGAGGTTGTGGACAGGTGTCTTTTATACTGATAACAATGTCAAACAGGAGCCATTACTACAGGTAATGAGTGGAGGACAGAGGAGCCTCTTAAAGAAGAAGTTACAGGTCTGTGAGAGCCAGAAATCTTGCTTGTTTGTAGGTGACCAAATACTTATTTTCCACCATAATTTGCAAATAAATTCTTAAAAAATCAGACCATTTGATTTTCTGGATTTGTTTTCTCATTTTGTCTCTCATAGTTGAGGTCTACCTATGATGTCAATTACAAGCTCTCCTCATCTTTTTAAGTGGGAGAACTTGCACAATTGGTGGCTGACTAAATACTTTTTTTTCCCCACTGTATATCTACAGCGAATGGGAACTTCAATGGGGACCAGATGTGCACCCCAATATGCAAATCTCTTTATGGCAGAACTGGAAGGAGCATATTTATCAACATGCGCCACCAAACCTATGATTTACCTTCGTTATATCGATGATATCCTTGTCATCTGGACTGCATGTGAGGAGGCCCTACTTCAATTCCATAATGACTTCAATGACTTTCACCCTACCATCAACCTTAAACTTAGCTATTCAGGGAGTGAAATTCACTTTCTGGATACCACAATATACATCAAAGACCACCGGCTACTCACATCAATATACCACAAACCCACAGAAAGAAGGGCCTACCTGAGAAACGACAGCTTCCACCCCAACAACAAGACAATCTATTATCTACAGCCAGGCTATACGATACAATCATATTTGCTCCAACAAAGCAGACCTGGACAAGCACCTCCTGGATCTGAGGATGAAATTTCTCCGATTGGGATACAAACCAAAAGTGACAGACAACCAATTAAACAAAGTGACAGCCATTAACAGAGACAGCCTGCTCACATATAAAAAGACCCAGAAAGAAGCCCGAGTGCCCCTAGTTGTCACCTACAACCCACAGCTGGAGATCCTACGAAGGATTGCCAAGGATCTTCAACCTGTGCTACATAGGGACAACAGACTCAAGGACATATTTCCAGTCCCCCCTCTCCTTTCCTTTCGACAACCACCAAACCTGAGGCATATTATTGTCCGGAGTGCCCTGAAGGCCCCAACTGAAAATGGCACCTCACCTTGCCTACAAAAAAGGTGCATGACCTGCAGGCACATCCACACCACTGACAGTGTACCTGTCCCACAGTCACAACAGGTGCACAGAATTAGGGGGACATATTCCTACAGGTCTTCCAATGTGGTGTACCTCATAATGTGTGTGCAATGTCCCACCACAGGCCTCTATGTGGGGTAAACAGGGCAGAGACTTAGTCAGCGAATGAACTCACACAGATATTAATAACAGCAGAACTGATCTCCCAGTGGCCGCACATTTCTCCGGAGAAAACCACTCTATTGAAGATTTCCGGGTTGTGGTTTTAATGGGATAATTTAAGAAGCAGGAGGAGAGGAAACAATGGGAGTACAAGGTTATGCAAAAATTTAAAACTCTGCAATTTGGACTTAATATTCATGCCAGCTTCATGTCACACTATGTATGAACTGTGAGGGTCACAAATCACCTCCTGATAGCAAACAGATAACAGATCCCTCTGTCACGCACCACAACTTTCCAGATTGTTTTTTGACCGGTTGTAAATAACTTCTCTACTTAGATTGCATTTTGTTTTGGTTTTTCTTAAGGACTCTAAAATCCTTTGAAAACCATGTGTATAGGGTATATATAAAAAATCTGTGAATTTTCAGTTCTTGTATAACACCATGTCTGATGAAGGAAGCTAGTCTTCTGAAAGCTTACTTATAAATATACTCCGTTAGCCTCTAAAAGGTATCGCCTGATTTCTTCACTCTTCCATTACCATTATTGTGTTAGAGCCTGGGCCCACCAGAGGATCATCTGGTGCTCTGGTGGGCCAGTCCGACATTGGATATACCTGATTTATGACAAAATCTTTGCACTGTTATCAATCAGGCAAACCCTCTGGTGGGGCAGGGAGTGTCCTGTATAAGGATTCTAAAGTCTTTGCCTCCTCTAAGCTTGTCTGCAATTCACATAAACAATGGTAATAACATATACCAAAATTGCCTGTAGGGTCCTTTTACACTAATGATTTTTCTGTCCAATTTTTAATTTTTTTTAATGGACCAAGAGACACGGAGAGAAAAAAAATCATGGCATGTTCTATTTTTTTTTCTCTTTTCTTTTTTATTTGTCTCAGCCATTCAAGTCTATGGGTCAGTGAAAAAAACGTAGAGCATGCAGGCCTCATCTGTGTGCTGTCTGTTTTTCACAGATACATTGTTAGATGATACCGAAAAGGTTGATTTGACACTAACTATCCAGTTTTTGGACTACAAAACAATGCACATTGTACTTTTTTTTCTTTTTTTGCAAAAGATACTATCTTTATTTTTCAGCATCACCTACCAATGTAATTGGGAAATACAGACAACACACAGATAGAGATGGGCGAACCTCTCAAGATTAGTTTTGTGTTCAGGTTCGGCGGCTCGGGTCTCTTCAGACCCCAGAGTATAATAGGTGGATGCCCAGGGAAGGTGTAAAAAATAAAACATTCATACTTGCCTTCCCTTACCTCTCTTGGGCCTCACTGTGGTGTCTGGCACTTTCCTTGTGATGTCCGGCGCTCTTCTGTGACATCATTGGCCCAGGGGTCATGCCTGAGGCCTGTGATTGGGCCACCAGCGGTCACATGGGCACGCCTAGCGTAATAATGACATGTCACTCGGCGTGCAAAGTCATTGTTGAGGCCCAATCACAGGCCTCAGAGTTGAGCCAGGCTCGGACTGGCCCACTGGGGTACTGGTGAATCCCCCGTGTATCACGTGCCTGTAGGCAGGGCTGGCAGACTTGGCAATTGCCCAGGGCCCCCGTACCCAGAGGGATCCCCAAGTGAGGCCCGGCCACATTGATAATGAAAAGGGCCCCGGCGTCATCTGTCGCAGGGCCCCTTTCTAATAGAAACCTGCCCAGGGGATGTCTGTAAAAATAACAAACATTTTTACTCACCTCTCATAGGCATCCAGCATCATCTTCTGGCCTGTAGCTGGAGACGCATGCTCCAGACATCACCTCTGAGGCCTGTGATTGAGCCTCAATGGTTACATGAGGCACGCTGGTGACATAACATGAGCACAGAGACCCAATCGCAGGACTCAGCAGTGACGTCCAGAATGCGTGATGTCAACCGCAGGCATGAAGAAGAATCCAGCAGAGACAACAGAGCAACGCAAAGACAGCCCAGAGTAATAGCACTGAAATGAATGAGCAAACCTTACGAATATTCGTCAAAATGAATTTTGAGGGGTTCGCCTAAAGCGGCTTGAGGCTCTGGGGAGTATATTATACTGTGTGGGGCCACTGTGGAACATTATACTGAGACGGGGACTCTGGAGAGCATATTATACTGTGTGGGGCCACTGTGGAGCATTATACTGGGGGGGCGCTGTTTGGAGCCTTTTATATTGTGTGGGGCTGCTGGGAAGCATATTTCACTGTGTGTGGCCACTGTGGAGCATATTATATTGAGTGGGGCTTCTCGGGAACATGTTATATTGTGTGGGGGCCACTGTGGAGCATTATACCTTGGTGGGGTGGGCTTTGGGGAGCATATTATACTATGTGAGGCTGCTTTGGGGAGCATATTATACTGTGTGGGGCCACTGTGAAGCATTATACTGGGGGGTGCTGTTTGGAGCCTTTTATATTGTATGGGGCTGCTGGAAAGCATATTACAGTCATATGAAAAAGTTTGGGCACCCCTATTAATCTTAATCATTTTTAGTTCTAAATATTTGGGTGTTTGCAACAGCCATTTCAATTTGATATATCTAATAACTGATGGACACAGTAATATTTCAGGATTGAAATGAGGTTTATTGTACTAACAGAAAATGTGCAATATGCATTAAACCAAAATTTGACCGGTGCAAAAGTATGGGCACCTCAACAGAAAAGTGACATTAATATTTAGTAGATCCTCCTTTTGCAAAAATAACAGCCTCTAGTCGCTTCCTGTAGCTTTTAATCAGTTCCTGGATCCTGGATGAAGGTATTTTTGACCATTCCTCTTTACAAAACAATTCCAGTTCAGTTAAGTTTGATGGTCGCCGAGCATGGACAGCCCGCTTCAAATTATCCCACAGATGTTCAATGATATTCAGGTCTGGGGACTGGGATGGCCATTCCAGAACATTGTAATTGTTCCTCTGCATGAATGCCTGAGTAGATTTGGAGCTGTGTTTTGGATCATTGTCTTGCTGAAATATCCATCCCCGGCGTAACTTCAAATTTGTCACTGATTCTTGTACATTATTCTCAAGAATCTGCTGATACTGAGTTGAATCCATGCGACCCTCAACTTTAACAAGATTCCCGGTGCCGGCATTGGCCACACAGCCCCAAAGCATGATGGAACCTCCACCAAATTTTACAGTGGGTAGCAAGTGTTTTTCTTGGAATGCTGTGTTTTTTTGACGCCATGCATAACGCCTTTTTGTATGACCAAACAACTCAATCTTTGTTTCATCAGTCCACAGGACCTTCTTCCAAAATGAAGCTGGCTTGCCCAAATGTGCTTTTGCATACCTCAGGCGACTCTGTTTGTGGCGTGCTTTCAGAAACGGCTTCTTTCACATCACTCTCCCATACAGCTTCTCCTTGTGCAAAGTGTGCTGTATTGTTGACCAATGCACAGTGACACCTCTCAGCAAGATGATGCTGCAGCTCTTTGGAGGTGGTCTGTGGATTGTCCTTGACTGTTCTCACCATTCTTCTTCTCTGCCTTTCTGATATTTTTCTTGGCCTGCCACTTCTGGGCTTAACAAGAACTGTCCCTGTGGTCTTCCATTTCCTTACTATGTTCCTCACAGTGGAAACTGACAGGTTAAATCTCTGAGACAACTTTTTGTATCCTTCCCCTGAACAACTATGTTGAACAATCTTTGTTTTCAGATCATTTGAGAGTTGTTTTGAGGAGCCCATGATGCCACTCTTCAGAGGAGATTCAAATAGGAGAACAACTTGCAATTGGCCACCTTAAATACCTTTTCTCATGATTGGATACACCTGGCTATGAAGTTCAAAGCTCAGTGAGGTTACAAAACCAATTTTGTGCTTCAGTAAGTCAGTAAAAAGTAGTTAGGAGTATTCAAATCAATAAAATGATAAGGGTACCCAAATTTTTGCACCGGTCAAATTTTGGTTTAATGCATATTGCACATTTTCTGTTAGTACAATAAACCTCATTTCAATCCTGAAATATTACTGTGTCCATCAGTTATTAGATATATCAAATTGAAATGGCTGTTGCTAACACCCAAATATTTAGAACTAAAAATGATTAAGATTAATAGGGGTGCCCAAACTTTTTCATATGACTGTATACTCTGTGGGGCCATTGTGGGGAGCATATTATACTGGGGGTCCTCTGGGTAGCATATTATATTATGTGGGGCCACTGTGGAGCTTTATACTGGGGGGCAGTGTGGGGAGCCTATTTTACTGTGAGATTTATTCTTCTGCACTGTGGGGAGCCTATTATACTGTGTGGAGCCACTCTAGAGCATATTATATTGTGTGAGGCTTCTTGGGAGCATATTATACTGTGTGGGGGGCCACTGTGGAGCAGTATACTGGGGGGCACTGTTTTCAGCGTTTTATACTGTGTGGGGCATATTATACTGTGTGGGGGGGCCAATGTGCAGCATTATACTGTGGTGGGGGACGGGCTCTGGGGAGCATAATATACTATGTGAGGCCACTGTGGGGAGCATATTATACTGTGTGGGGCCACTGTGGAGCATTATACTGGGGGAGCACTGTTTGGAGCGTTTTATACTGTGTGGGGCATATTATATTGTGTAGGGTCACTAAGGGGTATTATACTGTGTGGTGGCTCTGGGGAACAGTATACTGTGTTGGGGCTGTGGGGAGCATATTATACTGTGTGGAGCATTATATACCATGTGGGGCCACTATGGGGGGCTCAGGGGAGCATTTTATACTGTGTGGGGCCTCTGTGGAACATTATATACCATGTGGTTTCACTGTGGGGGGTCTCAGGGGAGCATTTTATACTTCTGTGAAGCATTAAATACCATGTGGAGCATTATACTGTGAGGGGGGTGCTCAAAATTCCTACTGGCAGCGCTGTGTGCTATATCTGCATCACAGCTCCCTCACTATTTTGCACATACGTGTAGTGCTCCATGACTGTGTCAGTCGCCATACAGTACTGTGCATGAACCGGCCATGGATCTATTGTTTGTCTGCACAGTATTGCCATAGAGGGGATGACTATACTGGGAAGGGAATATACTGAATAATAGTCATCACATACAGTATGTAAGATTTCAGTGAAGGAGCTGTGGTGTAGGCTATTAGCTGGAAGCAGTTGGGTGGACCCCCAGAACAAGTTCCACTGGTGGGCCCTAGGCCCTTCAGTCCTACACTGAGCTAAGCCCAGAGTGATGACATCACAGAAGAGCGCCCGGACGCCGCAAAGATGCCCAAGAGAGGTAACAGAAGGTGATTATGAGTGTTTTTTTTTTTTTTGTTTTTTCACCTCCCCTGGGCCCCCACTTATTATACTCTGGGTTCAGAAGAGACCCCAGAGTATAATGTGGCGGCCATTTTAGAGTTAGAGTAGAGTTAGACGAATCTCCATTTGTTCGGTTTCGTAAAAAAAAAAAAACAATTTGGAATATTCGGGCTAACCTGGCTTGTTACAATCCGATACACCCATCTCTATACACAGATGACGTCTGTGTGCTGTCTGTTTTTTTTTTTTCACGGACTCATAGACCTGAATGGCTAAGACAAGTGGGGAAAAGAGAAAAAAAAATAGCGCATGCCACAAATTTTTTGTCAGTGTTTCTCTGCTTGAAAAACAATGGACATGTGCATGTCTCTATAATAGATCTGTGTGCTGTCTGGTTTTTTTTCACGGATACCACATGGACAGAAAAGTAGTTATGCTAGGTTCACACTAGCGTTCACCTTCTGTTCTTCAGGTCCGCTTGGGGACGCGAAAAATGTATTTTATTTATTAATCTGGGCTGCAAAATAGACAGAAATACAGGTGCATCTCAATAAATTAGAATATTTTTGAAACGTTCATTCATTTCAGTAATTCAGTAATATAATTCATAATCAGCATCTTCCATGATTGTGTGTCCTACTAAACCAGACTGAGGGACCATTTAAAGGCTTAGGAAGCCTTGGCAGGTGACACACTGAATTTACAATACTGAACTTTTTCACAATATTCCAATTTTCTTAGATTTGGGTTTTCATTACCTGTAATCCATAATCAACATTTACAGAAATAAAACACTTGAAATAGAACACTCTGTGTGTAAAGAGTCTAGAAAATATAGGAGGTCACTTTTTTAATTTCATTACTGAAATAAATAAATGTTTCAAAGATATTCTAATTTATTGAGATGCACCTGTAGGTCCTGTCCTGAGTTTTTTTTTTTCCAGGCTCATAAGAAAATAATGGGCCAGTGTGCTAGCTGTTAAAAACACAGATAGAACACTGACAAAGTACTTGTGCATGGGGACTTTGTTGCAGGGACATTCCCGTAGAGTGGAAATTCCTTACACTAGGTTCACACTTGGGCTTGGATTTCCATTCTTTGCGCCTGCTTGGGGACCTGAAAAATAGAAACCCAATCTGCTTACAAGGCAGTTACCTGTGGAAACCCAAGGACCCCATACACTATAATGGGGCCCACCAGGTTTCTGCCCGTAAAATGTGGAGAGAAAAGTCTTGCTTGCAGGACTTTTGTCTCCACATTTTTCAAGTGGATTCGGGAACAGAATCCCTGAACGGAATCCAAGCACTGGTGCGAACCCAACCTGATTTATGTCCAAAATGACCTATATGGTACTGTATGGTATACAGTGTAGGTTGTAAATGTGCTGTTCTAAACTACAGGTCCAAAAAGTAGCATTCCAAATTGTATGCTTTATGATGAAAAATGACAAAAACATAAAAAATTAAAAAATAAAGAATTCTGTGCTTTGCTCTGCAGGCACCTCTGTCACCAAGGCCTGGAAGTGCTAATACCTGTGCTGTGAGTATAAGGCTATTAGCCGTGGCTGTCTGCAGCCTCCCCAGTGCATCAGTGACTTCCTGTGCTCCCTCCCTCCTGACAGCGAGCTGTGGCAGAGGGATGCATTAGCAGCTCGCTGCAGCCAGGTTTTTATGTATGATCACATATCCTGTACTCTTTAAAAATGTCCTTGCAGAGGAAATCAAAGAAGATCCACTCCTCAGGGGGTAAGTGGCTCTTTTACGTAGAGGAGGGGGTTGGTTGAACAGAAGAAGGCGTGCTATTAACATAATGACATCCTCTGCCATCCGGCTGCACTGTTTATACTGCATGTTTCTGCAGGCGCTGCCGAGTGCTCTTGTGTTATGATGTCCATAAATTGTCATATGTTTAGAAAGCTATTTCTGCTCATGTCAGTTCCCCCAGTACATGTTTCGGTCTGTATCGGCTTCACAGCGTTTGTCATCTTGTACGTTTACTGCTTTCCTGATTGTAAAGTGCTGCGGAATATGTTGGCGCTATATAAATAAAGGTTATTATTGATATATGTGATTACCAGGGGGTGCCATTAACCCCTGATGGTGCCGTACACATCTGTCATGCTCCATGCTCCTGTTTCTTATACTGCAGGATCACTTTCAGGCAGGAAGCACTGACTCATCTATTCTGTAATTGTATAGGTGGTAACACATGACCACGCTATACTAGTAGCTGTACCAGGTACTGCCCTGTCAGCAGACCGTATTGTTTGGGTGAACATGTGTTCAATTCAGCAGCGTTGTGTGATGATGTAGGTGCATGAACTGCTCGCTCTGTTTGAAGGGATTGCCATATATATATATATATATATATATATATATATATATATATTAGTCAATTCATCAGTGTAGAATTAAAATATATAACTTGTATATTTCAGTTATATCCCATAATGCATCATTTCCAACTTCTTATACATTTAAAAAAAAAAAAACTTATAGGAGGATCTAAGTCAAATTATTGGATTCACCTTTCAGCTGACACTTGTCTCAGGGCATATTCACACACCCACTTTTAAATCACAGACTTCATTCTCACCCCTTTCCAACATCCACCGTAAAGCTAAGGCCCCACGAATTGAGCCACAGCAAAAAAGCGCTGCGGGAAGAACCACAGCGGCATCGTGGTTTTTCTTGCAGTGCTTTTCACAGGAGGTCTACAGAGGTTTCCTCTGCGGACTTTCTGCTTCAATTATACCTATAGGGAAACCATCGGCGATTCCGTAGTTATAATTGACATGCTGTCAGAGCTGGCACTGAGCTGTAAGGCTCACCTTTCTGAAAGTGGAAAGATATCTGTGGGATGCCTCCTCATTTTCCGCCACTGTTTTCCGGCAGCAGGATACCCACGACAGGTTGCCGATGCAGGACATTTGCATCTACTCGTGGATTTCTGCTGCTGTTTAGGCCCAGATGAATGTCCTGTGGCGATCTCTGCTTTTCATTGAAAACAATATGAGGCGGAATCTGCTGCTGATTCGAGGCGAAATCTCATTCACATGTTGCAGAACAACACGCTGCAGAAATAAAATACATGGTTGTGCATTTTTGAAATATGCAGCACATTAATTTTAACCATACCTCCCAAATTTTAAAGGACAGAAAGAGGAACAAAATATGCTACGCGCGCTGCGGCAAATTTAGCTCCACCCACTTCTACGTTGACTCTGCCCATTCTCATCTATTTTTCCATGTGCCCCCACACAGTATAATGCTCCTACAGTCACCCTAACATTATATGCCCCCACATTATAATGTTCCCCTCCAATTGCCTCACAGTATTAAGTCCCTCTCCTCGTGCCCCAGTTTAAACTGGTGGAAACAAGAGGCGGACATTAAACTGGGGCAGCTGGAGGGGGACATTAAACTGGGGGGCAACTAAAGACAGACAGGTCCCCCTCCAGCTACCCCCACGGTTTAATGTCCTCCTCCAGTTGCCCCCAGTTTAATGTCCCCCTCCATCTGCCTCCCCCAGTTTAATGTCCCCCCTCCATCTGCCCCCAGTTTAATGTCCCTCTTTATCTGCCACCATCTTAATGTCCCCCTTGATATGCAACCATCTTAATGTCCCCCCTTTATCTACCATCAATTTAATGTCTCCCCTTCATCTGTCACCAGCTTAATGCCCCCTTCATCTGCACCCAGTTTAATTGCCCCCTCCATCTACCACCAATTTAATGTCCCCTTTTATCTGCCACCAATTTAATGTCTCCCCTTCATCTGCCACCAGCTTAATGTCCCCCTTTAACTGCTACCAGTTTAATTGCCCCCTTAATCTGCCTTCAGTTTAACTGCCCACTACATCTGCCTTCAGTTTAACTGCCCACTACAACTGCTCCAATTTCCCCCCCTCTTGCTCACATATGCTGTCTCTTCTCTCCTCCTTATCTTTGATCACTCTCTGTTCCCAGCTTTCTGTGTAACATCACACTGTCCCGCAGTATCCAGAATAGCTCTGCCCACACAATCTGATCACATGGTCATGACGTCATCAAAGGTCCTTTAGCCCACTAGGATTTAGTATCAACCATTTATCCTTTACCCTACCCTAATAAAGTTTGTTAACAGCAAAACACTTCAGAGGCATAGCGGGACAAACTGTAAGCTATCTGGGACCGCAGGACAGCAGTGTAAAATCGGGACTGTCCCGCCAGATTCAGGACGGTTGGGAGCTATGATTTTAGCTGTGAAAACACATCCCATCCACACATTTCAGAAAAATATCCGCAGTGGACATGCTACGATTTCAAAAACAGTCGGGTTTTTGTAAATTTCAGCATGTCAATTAAACCTACGGAAACACTGAAATCTCTACAGACTTTCTGATAAAAGCATTTATTCCGCGGCACTTTTTGGCTGCAGCTCACTACATAGGGCCTTAGTTTTATGTGGCAAAATGCTTGTATTTGTTTTCCACTGACTTTTTTCTACAGTGGTTTTATGCTGCATTTCCACAAAGTGTGGCCTTAGCCTTTAACTCCTTCAGGTCTGAGTCCAAAAGTGCGTTAAAGACCAGGTCTCATTTTTCAAAACTGACATTTGTCACTTTATATGGCAATAACTTTAAGACACTTTAACTTGCACAAGTGATTTTGAGACAGTTTTTTCATGAGACATTGTACTTCATGTTAGTGGTAAACATTGATCAATATTTTTGTATTTATTTATAAAAAAAATAGGAAATTTGTTGGAAATTTGGAAAAAAATCGCAATTTTCAAAATGTGAAATGCTCTGCTTTTCAAACAGATAGTCATACCACCCAAATAAATTAATAAATATTATCTTTTTTTTTATATGTCCCACTAGGACACCTGAACCAGCGATAGTCTAATTGCTGATTCAGCACTATAGACTGCAATACACGTTTATTTCAGTCTATACAGGAATTCAGCCTATGTAGACATAGGCTGATTTACAGAGGTCCCGGCAGGATCATCCAGGTAGTGGGGGGCTTCAGGCAGCCTGGGGTCACTGGCCAGACCCCGGGCTGCATATTATAGATATCGGTATCCCCCCGATCTCGCCGCGGGGGGTGTCGGGGGCGGCCACATGGCGGAACCCCTTGGATGCCACTCAGTGCCGCTAGAAAACACTTAAAATGCTGCTGTCGCTATTGACCGCGGCATCTTAAGGGTTAAACATCAGGGATCGGTGTTATCACTGGTCCCCGCTGTATTAGCGGGAGCCTGGCTGTCAAATACAACCGGGCTCCTGCGGTGATCGCACGGGCTCTGCTTCTGAACCCACTCGATCACCGTCACGTACCTGTACGTGGGGATGCGGTAACTAACCACATTCTCCCACGTACATTTATGTGAGAATGCGTGAAGGGGTTAAGCTATATTCACACAACAATGAATAACAGCCATGTGATGTCCGTTTTTTTAACGGATGTCACACAGCAGCATTAAATTCAATACCAGTGAATAGGGGCTATTCACATGACCATGAAAATATAGGTCTTGTTTTATTTTTGATTGTTTCAAGGATCCCTCCATACATTCAAAACGTGTGCCCCTCGGGTACAAGACAGCTGTGAAAATTGGACTTTCTTCACAGCTGTTTTGCACTTTGGTCGTGTCAATGTAGCCTTAGGCTACTTCGCACTTAGGAATTTGCAACGGATTTTGGGGAGAATCTCGCCTCCAAATCCACAGTAGATTCCACCCAGAATTTAAAACAGTGTGAGACAGAGATCACAGCAGGAAGCTGAAAAAATAAGTGTCCTGCTCAATCTCGCTGCAGATTCGGTGGCTCGAGACTCCCCACTTACTAGGCCCATTAAGGCTGGATTCACACCTGCGCTCATTGCCCGTTCGGGCATTCCGTTCATCATTCCGCTTGAAAACCGAGAAACCGGGCGGAAACCCAGTGGACCCCATTATAATCTATGGGGTCTGCGGGTTTCCGCATGTAACTGCTTTTTAAGTGGACTGGGTTTCTGTTTTTCGGGTCTTCAAGCGGACACGAAGAACGGAAACCCGAATGCAGGTGTGAACCTAGAGTAATATGGGCCTAATCAGCAGCAGAGAGCCACAATGGAATGCTGATGCACTACATCAGAATCGCATTGCGGACAGCCTGCAGTCAAATACGGCAGCAGAAAATAAAGAGGAATTCCTCTTCATTTTCCTCCATGTGTACGTACCCTTAGGCTAAGGCCCCATGTGGCGAGCCACAGCCGAAAAACGTTGTGGAAAAGACCGCTGCAGTAACGCATCACGTTTTTTTCTGAAGCGTTTTTCACAGGAAGTCTTCAGAGTTCACCTCTATGGACTTTTTGCCTCTGTAATACCTATAAGGAAACCGCCAGTGTTTCTGTAGGTATAATTTACATACTCTGATTTGCAAAAACGCAAATGTTTTTGAAATCGTAGCTTTTCCGCCTCAGATCTTTTTCTGCAATGTGTGGATGGGATTAGTTAGAATCCCATCCACTTTGCAGTTAATGTAAAACGCAGTGTTTTTTACCGGGACTATGTTTGACACATCTACCTTTTTTCCACCTCAAAAGGGAGCATGACTAAGTGGGGTCATAATTTGCCCGAAATTTCTTATTGACATGCACCAGTTTGCAGGTGAAAATTGATGGTCTTAAGTAAGCTGACCAAGAGCCAGCATAAGAAATAGAAAAGAGTCTGACACCATGCAAGATGTGCCAAATCTATCACACAGCATGGGCCATGGTGATACATTTGGCACATCTTGTGACTGCTGGGCCTAAGCTTAAAGTGTTTTCCTATTAGACGCCTATGTCAGGTTATAGCCGGAGGACCTGTGCTGATTTCTTATAAGAATGAAGATTCTTTGTAGTCTTCATAAGGGTTTTAGCTGTAAAATATTTAGCAATCGTTGTCCATGTCCGTCTGTTCTGGAGGTGTCATGTGGTGGTCCCAATGACCCCTTCCCAGGCCCCCTCTATGTGTGTGCTCTCACTCCACCTGCTTCTGTCCATTATGCATACCAAAGATATGAGCATGTCTTAGATATTTCGGTGCTTTTGTCTTTTAATATATGGAAGACTTTAAATATAGATTTCACATACCCATATATTATCTCCCCTCCCCTTTGTATACTAAAATAGATGGTATATGCTCAGTCAACTGTGAATGTTAGCAAAGTGTAGCATTAACCCTTTACATGTAGCATATACCAGTAATATTGTAACAACCACCTTCAGATGAATGAAACTGATGTTCAGAAATTGCTGCAATAAATCTGCTGCATGTGAATATACCCTTCAATTTCTTTATTAATAATGTATTGTGACAGATGACTGCCAGGGGGTTCTTAAGGCAAGTCTGTCCTATTAGGACTCCTAGAGGGAGACAGTTCACATTGCTTCTTCTGGAGCTGTTTTTGAGGCTTTTCCACCTGCAAAAATCTCCAAAAGCAGAAGCCTCTTCCATTGATTTCTCTGGGAGTCAGTTTGCTAGCTGAAAAAGAAGTGTTCTGTCCTATGTTGTGGCAGAACAAAATGCTCCAAATCCCATTGAAATTAATAGCAGGCCTTAAGAAGCTGAATTTGAAAAATATTTAAAACAAAGGAAACTGCTTTTGGCAGCTTGACAAAAGAAGCAGTGTGAACTGTCCCTTGGAGTCTTGCATATCCCATGCACACACAATGATTGACAGCCTTTATACTAACACACTCATCCAGGGAAAACTGTCAATTATACTGAGTGGGCGGGGTAATGAGGACTCTCGCTGTCTCTCCTAGGAGTCCGGTCAGGATTTAAGGCCCTTGTAGATGACCATGTGAAATGTCAGTGTGCTATCCGGGTTTTTCCCAGATAGCATACTTACCCATTCATTTCTATGGGCCCGTACACATGACCGTGAAGTACATGGTTCTGTGTGTGGGCCGACAGTCTGGGCCGCAAAATATGGAACAGGTCCTATTCTTGTCCGAATTTGTGGCCCTACTTCTGCGGCTCCTATTCATTGAATGAATGGGGCCATGGAAGCACGGGCAGCACATGGATGACATCAGTGAATGGAAGGCATGGCTGGTGGTAAGCGCACGGTCGTGTGCGACCAGCCTTACTTTGCTTTTTAATGGTAAATCCTACTTCAAATCCCATAGCTCAACTTCTTTCTGTCTATCAAAATCGAGAAGCAAAAATCCCTGATAGGTTCACTTTAATTCAGACCCAAAATTATAATTTGATCAAGACAACCCCTATAGATACAGTGGGGAAAAAAAGTATTTAGTCAGCCACCAATTGTGCAAGTTCTCCCACTTGACATGAGAGGCCTGTAATTGACATCTTTACAGAGACACACAATTCTCTAGCTGATCTTCCAGATTGTGGTTGCCAATATTAGAAGCAGTGCTAGCCCTGCCATGTGGTAGCAGTTTCAAATAGCATGTCCCTCTCCCACCAGGACTATACAGTAGCCATTCTGCTCTGGGTATTACAGTTGCTACAAAAAATACAGCGTTCCGAGCACTGGAGCTCCACATGTAAACTTTGGCAACGTCAAACAGAGGACTGGCAGGGGTGCCAAGAATTGGACATCCACCAATCTAAAGCTGATGGCCTAACATTGGTAGTTATGTGCTGCTAATGTATGCAGGGCTGCTTTTTATATATATATATATATATATATATATATATATATATATATATATTATATGTTTAAGATTTGCTCTCATATTTCATAATTGCATGTATTCCTATATGTTATTCTCCTGGAAACCGCTTTATGGCCATGATAAATCTCTATATAGTATATGTGTTTTAACCAGACAATGAAGGCATCATCATTCTCACCTTTTAGAAGATGCTCAATATCTTTGCTGTGTAACTTAACTCTGTAGATGTAATCTGCCTGCGGATGACACAGGCACGCTCAGCAGCTTAGCTCGCCTGTCAGATCAGCACTACTGCTGACTAAGCTGGGGTGATGCCAACTAGGCCAGTGTCCTTCATATGCAGCCATTAAAGCATTGGTGGTTTGTAGGTGATTCTAGAGATGCAATGGCCGTCACGTATAAAAATTATCTTCAGGACTAGTCAGTGACTAGTCAGTGACCAGTCTGTGCATACCTACTAATACTGTACTTCTCCTATGGTTGCTACTATCAGAAATCAAACTTACTTATAATTTTACCCATATTATTCATTTACACAAAGGTTATCTACGCAAGATTTAAAGGGGATTTTCATTGAACGTAACCATATTTAAATTTGTAGACAAAATTTTAAATTTTTTGCAAATATTAAAATTTTTGCAACATTTTAAAGATTTTCTCTAACCATCTTAGTAGTGATAGTCTTTTGCCTTGATCATCTGCCAATGGTTACAACCATGAATGCAGGAACTTTCTATGGTCTGGCACTTGTCAGAAACCCAGCCATGATTTCCTTATTGTGGACAGGTCATCAGGCAGGAAATGGCTTGGTGTTTGACAAGTGCATAGAAAGTTCCTGCATTCATGGTCGTATCCATTGGCAACCAACCAAGACAAATGACTGTCACCACTAAGATAGCTAGAGAAAAATTCTGCAAAATTTTTAATAATTCATATATTCAGGAATGTTTAACTTTTATTTGTTTAAACATGGTTATGGTCGTGGGAAAACCCATTTAACATCATGGAAAGGGACTTAGTATTTTTCCAGGAGTGTGAAACTAACAGCTAGTAAAACAAAAGTGAGTAACTTAGTAGTGAGTAGCCTGTGTTTTTAAGTGGGGGGGGGCTTTACAAGGCCTTACAAAAATTCAAACACCCAGCTCCGGAACCTGGTCAGCCTGGGGCAAGACCACCAGGTTTGTAGGACATCCCCTGTGGAGGGGCAGCTTCGTAAACGTGGTGGGGTAGTGTGAACAGCATCAGGGATCAGAGACTAGATATTATCGCATAAGGACTTTATATGCCATTTCCATAGTGATAACATTAATAGAGCAGTGGAAGAACTAGATCTTGTATGTGGCATGAGTAGGCTATGTCAAGGGTAATACCCAAATCATGACGCCATTTGCTAACATAGATGTGCAAAGAGTTTATGGTCTGAGCTAGGAGTAATGTATACAGGAGGGAAATTAGGCCCCATACATATGACCCTGAAAAACAAACGTGTAACAGATCTTTTACGTCGGTTGCATATTTGTTTTTAGAACAATGGGAGTCAATGAAAACATGCAGTTTTTTATGGTGGACTCTTTTAATGAACTGTGAAAAAATATGACATGTCCTATTTTTGTCTGTTTCCATAGACAGACCGACCAGCACAAGTCAATGGGTCTGTTTTTACGTCCATGTGACGGCCACTAAAAACAGATGAGGCTAAGTTCACATCTGGTCAGACTCTCTGATGGAGTCTCCGCCGTAGAAACTACCAGAAGTGAGAGGAGAGAAAAGTCCTGCAAGGAGGACTTTTCTCTCACCCGCTTTCAGTATGAAAATTGCAGACACCTGGTGGACCCCATTATAGTCAATAGGGTCTGCCGGGGTCCAAGGGTAACCACTGTTTTAGTGGTTCGGCTCTCTGACGTTTGGGCTCCTGGTGGACCTGAACGACGGAGAATCCAGGGCAGATGTGAACCTAGCCTTAGTGAGTTGCATAAAAAAAAAAAAAAGATCTATGCACTACATCTATGAAAAAATGGATGATAATCTGATGCAAAACAGATAATAAATGGTCACAAAACTAGTGAAAAATAACTGATACAGTGATGGAAAACAGAGGTTAAAAACTGACACTTTCATCCATTTTTTGACGTTCGTTATTTTCAGTGTAGCCTTAGGCCTCTTGCAAACAACAGTGCCATTTTTCACATACATAATGTGCACATGGCACTATCTATGTACACTTTCATGCTTTTTTTTTTGATAGCCGTGAATGTGAATAGACACATTGAATACAATGTGTTTTCAGAAAGTGTTACAGCCATCGTGTGAATAAGCCCTCAGTGTTAGCGCTGTAGTCACAGATCTTCTCATAGATGTATACTGTCAATGTACATAGAAAACCCAGTTGGTGGTACTGAAATATTTTGCCACTTAAGGAATTTTTGTTTTCTCGTGTGAGGATAGTTCACTTTATACTACTCATTTTACATATTTTATATTGTCCCAAATTTTGCAGAGAATGTTGCAGAGTTCTATGTACAACGGCTGTGACATGGAGCAGTACAGGACACTTCCTTCCTTGTGCCCTGCTGATCCCAAACTGAGGCAGCTGAGAACCGGGGAACAGGCTTCCCCTGATGATGCGGGTGGAGAGCCTCCTATACTACACGGTGTTACCATTCCAAGAGTCTCCCTGCCAATCTATCTTTGGCAGTACTGACTGGGTGATGATGTTAGACTATGTAGAGGCACACGTCTAACTGGTAGCACTTAGCTGTCAAGTTATTCAAAATATTCTCTGAAGAATAACAGAGGAACAGCAGAACACAGATTTATAAAAAAAAGTGGAAAAGATGTTACAAAATTGTTCTGTTATGGGGAACACATTTATTTCTTAAAATACAGTAGACATGACTGGAGAAGTGACAGATCTTCTCCAAGTGACAGCCAAACATTATTTCTTGATACCACTAGGAGGATGATGCACCTTGCAGGGTCACTTTAAAAATAGGGCAAACGTTGCACTTGCACTGGGCCCTCTCGTAGTGCAGGACTCTTTAGGACAATGGGACAGTCCCATGAAGTCTCAGGTGACAGAATGCCGAGTCCTTGAGGGGGTGGCACTGAGAGTATTTGTTGAGATTATAAGTGGAGGCCCAGGGGAGGTGATCAAATATAACTAATAGTGTTACCCAACTCCCCTGGGCTCTGATGCTGGTCCTTGGGGCTCTTCTGATCTCAGAGACTTAACCAATGACGTCAGAGACCACTGAGGCATGTGATTGGACCTCAGTGGTCACATGCGTCAAGCCAGCATCAAATGACGTATCATGATACCAATGCAACCCATGTGACTGCTGAGGCCCAATAATAATAGCTCATGAGTGAAAATTTGTAAGGGCTGCTATGAGACGTTGTTCTGTGTGGAGGAGCTACTATGGGATACTATACTGTGTGGAGAGGCTACTGAGAGACATTATATTGTGTGGCGTGGACACTATGGGACATTATACTGTGTGAAGGGGCCACTATAAAACAGTGAGGGCAACCAAGTGGGGAATATAAAACAGTGAGGGGAAACCAGGAGGGGGACATGAAACTGTGGGGGCAGCCAGGAGTGGAGCATTATTCTGTAGGCGCACCAGGAGAGGGACTTCATACTGTGAGGGCATCTGGAGCAGGACACTGTAATATAATGTCTGAGGTGCCCAGAGGGGTAACAGGTTAATGTCTGGGGGGACAGGTTATTGTTTGATGCCACTGCAGGGGCATTATAGTATGTGAGAGCCATTAAGGGGCATTATAATTTGTGCGGGTCAGGTATGTCTGATATGGTGGTGATGGGTGGGCGCACTTATAAAACCTTTGCACTGGGCCCACCAATGTTCTAAAATGGCCCTGGCACCTTGGGATTATGAGGATCATATGGATTGTATTAGAGGCTACACTGTATATAGAAGGCATTTTATTAGGAAGTGTAAAATGTATTCTCTGCCAAACTTTTAGCTAAATCTCACATTTCTTGGCTATTTCCTCGTGAATCCTATTAGCTGCAGCCTCGTAATGACGATGATCCATGGCCATGGTGACCTTGTTAGTACAGGAGCTCTCGTTCTGTTAGCTGCACCTGCACAGCCACAATATTAATAGTCCACGATTTACATCTTATAATAAGCCATTATGGATGAATAATGTGTTTCTTATTTGGTTTATTTTTCTTCTGTTTACTGTTTAGTAACTGGGCCCTCCCTATCCTTTGGTTAGGTTATAAATGTTTTTAATGGGAAAACCCCTTTAAGGACGGAGCATAGTCGTCATACACTTACGGCAGACATGTGGGTCTTCTTTAGGCAGAATTGGTACCATGTAAATCATGTCATTGGGGTGACAGAGGGAGCCTTGTCCCTTTCTTTATCCGCTTTCATGCTTTAGTCTCTATGTCTGCGGTATCCAAGATTTTGATCAACCAGCGTTGGATTCATCTCTGATCCCAGACGTCATGGATGTGCACACAGCCCTGTATTTATGGTTGGATTCCTACAAATCTCCACCTCCTTTTATCACCTCTAACCTCCATGGTTTCCGAGCAGCAAGCACAGGTAGTTTTGGGGCCTGATGTACTATTAAAGCTCTGTAATGCCAGATGGGCAGTGTCAGGCAGGGGGAACAATTCAGAGCTCCAATCAGAGACAGCCAGTGTCAGAGTTCAGAATCACACCCCTTGTCTGCTTCTGCCTGACACCGCCCTCCTGACAGTACAGAGCCTAAATAACATATCAGACACCAAAACTAACAGCACTGATTGCTTGGGAACAGTGGGGGCTAGAGAGAAAAATCCCAACTTTGCCAAAATCAGCAGAGCGACTATTGAATGATGTAACGAGCTGGACTTGATGGAGGTGGTGAAAGGTCCTCATTACCCCTAGGTCAGGGGTGTCAAACTCATTTTCTCCGGGGGCCACTTCAGCCTCACGGGGTACCTTGAAGGGCCAAGATTATTTTACACATGTATAAAAGTAACTTCTCCTTAACAGATAAGCGAGCTATTAAGCAGTAGTTACATTTGTACATTACTACTGTTACAATCAGCACTTTGAGGGCAACCAGGAAGAACATAATGTATTGTTAAAACCTAAGACATTGGCATGTTACATACTATCCTCATCCTTTTCTGAATATATAAAAAATTAAGCACTATACAAATACTGTTTACCCCTACAAACGGTATTATGCTCTATAGTGGCCCCTGCACACGGTATTACGCCCCACAGCGGCCCCTGCACACGGTATTATGCTCCATAGTTGCCCCTGCACACAGTATTATGCTCCATAGTTGCCCCTGCACACAGTATTATGCTCAATAGTTGCCCCTGCACACGGTATTATGCTCCATAGTGGCCACTGCACACGTTATTATGCTCCATAGTGGCCCCTGCAATCGGTATTATGCTCCTTAGTGGCCCCTGCATTGGTATTATGCCCCATAGTGGCCCCTGTAAACGGTATTATAGTCCACAGTGGCCCCTGCACATGGTATTATGCCCCATAGTGACCCCCCCCACCCATGAACTATTATTATACTCTGGGGTCTTTTCAGACCCCAGAGTGTAATGATCGGAGACCCAGGTGGTGACAAACATAAAAATCAGTGTTACTTACCTGGGCCCCGGTGCGCTCCCTGTGTTCGGCCTTCTTCAATGTCGCACAGACCGGCGTCGCGACATAATGACGTCGGCCTAGCTCATGTGACGCCTGGGACGTCACCAAAGAAGGCCGAAGATGGCTGGGAGCAGCATCGGATCGCCGGAGAGGTGAGTAACTCTGGTTTTTATGTTTATCACCTCCCCGGGGTCTCCGATTATTATACTCCGGGGTCTGAAAAACCCCCGGAGTATAATAATAGTAGTATTTAATGGGGTTCGCCGGCCGCGGCCTCACTTACCATCCCCGCTCCTGCACACAGCCGCTTCTGCGTCCCATAGCAGAAGGGGAAGCGGGGGCGGCCACGACCAGCAGCGGGGATCGGTAAGTAAATAGGCCGTTACGTGCCGGGGATACTCCAGCAGGCAACGGCCTATTTATATATATATAAAAAACTTATCTTCACTTACCTGCGATGCCTTGATGCAGCCGCCACCTCCTCTTCTTGCCTGCGTGTCAGCGTAGGCGGCGTGATGACGTCATTGTATCGCCGCCTGCGCTGACATGCAGAGGTCTTGTAAACCAGCCCAGGACAGGTATCGCGTAGCTTTGTTTTGTTTTTTTTTAAGCGGCCTGTCCTGGGCTGGTTTACATTACATAATGTACATAGACAATAAAAAATGCAGCGGCCCTGCGGGCCAGCTAACTGCCGGGCCGGAAAACAGAAGGCAGCGGGCCGGATTCGGCCCGTGGGCCTTGTGTTTGACACCTGTGCCCTAGGTGATGAGCGCCATACTATTACGGCGCTGCTGCCTAGTTCTAGAGGACAGCTGGCATCGGGAGCGGGTGTTACGTGTAACTGACAGCTAACACCCTGCTCCATAACCCCTGGTCGGAGCTCAGCTCAAAGCTATTCCAGCAAAGTCTGCCCTCAAACAGCAGTTTATGACCTCATATGGGGCATTTCTGTGTTCAGGAGAAATTATGTAATGAACTTTGGGGAACTTTTTCTCCTTTATCCTCTTGTGAAAATGAAAAAATTGGGGTTAAATTGACGGTTTATTAAAAGAAAAAGTAATTTTTCATTTTCACGTCCCAATGTTAATAAAATCAACAGCTGTGGGGTTAAAATGCTCACTATACCCCTTGATATGTTCTGTGAGGGGTGTAGTTTCCAAAATGCGCTCTTTCCATTCCGAGACCCCCCCCTCATATACCCATACAGCAGAGTATGCCCACATATGGGGTATTACCATGTTCAGGAGCAATTTTTTAACAACCTGTGGGGTGCTTTTTCTCCTTTAAACCCTTGTGAAAATGAAAACTTTGGCAATAAAGTGACATTTTAGTAATTTTTAATTTACACATCCCAATGTTAATAAAATCTGTGAAACAGCTGTGGGGTCAAAATGCTCACTATACCCCTTGATTAATTCTGTCAGAGGAGTAGTTTCCAAAATGGGGTAACTTTTCGGGGGTTTCCTTTGTATTCACTCTAGTGAACTCTACTCTAGTGGCTCTCCTTCCCTTCCCGTGAAATGCTTAAAGGGTTAACAATCTTCCCAATTGCTGTTTTGAAAATGGGGTGATTTACAGTGGGGAAAAAAAGTATTTAGTCAGCCACTAATTGTATAAGTTCTCCCACTTAAAAAGATGAGGCCAGCCTGTAATTGTCATCATAGGTAGACCTCAACTATGAGAGACAAAATGAGAAAACAAATCCAGAAAATCAAATTGTCTGATTTTTAAAGAATTTATTTGCAAATTATGGTGGAAAATAAGTATTTGGTCACCTACAAACAAGCAAGATTTCTGGCTCTCACAGACCTGTAACTTCTTCTTTAAGAGGCTCCTCTGTCCTCCACTCATTACCTGTAGTAATGGCTCCTGTTTGACATTGTTATCAGTATAAAAGACACCTGTCCACAACCTCAAACAGTCACACTCCAAACTCCACTATGGTGAAGACCAAAGAGCTGTGGAAGGACACCAGAAACAAAATTGTAGACCTGCACCAGGCTGGGAAGACTGAATCTGCAATAGGCAAGCAGCTTGGTGTGAAGAAATCAACTGTGGGAGCAATAATTAGAAAATGGAAGAGATACAAGACCACTGATAATCTCCCTCGATCAGGGGCTCCACACAAGATCTCACCCCGTGGGGTCAAAATGATCACAAGAGCGGTGAGCAAAAATCCCAGAAACCACACGGGGGGACCTAGTGAATGACCTGCAGATAGCTGGGACTAACGTAACAAAGGCTACCATCAGTAACACACTACGCCACCAGGGACTCAGATCCTGCAGTGCCAGACATGTCCCCCTGCTTAAGCCAGTACATATCCGGGCCTGTCTGAAGTTTGCTAGAGAGCATTTGGATGTTCCAGAAGAGTATTGGGAGAATGTCATATGGTCAGATGAAACCAAAGTAGAACTGTTTGGTAGAAACACAACTCGCCGTGTTTGGAGGAGAGTGAATGCTGAGTTGCATCCAAAGAACACCATACCTACTGTGAAGCATGGGGGTGGCAACATCATGCTTTGGGGCTGATTCTCTGCAAAAGGACCAGGACGACTGTTCCATGTACTGAAGATGAATGGGGCCATGTATCGTGAGATTTTGAGTGCAAACCTCCTTCCATCAGCAAGGGCATTGAAGATAAAACGTGGCTGGGTCTTACAGCATGAAAAGCACCACTAGGGCAACGAAGGAGTGGCTTCGTAAGAAGCATTTCAAGGTCCTGGAGTGACCTAGCCAGTCTCCAGATCTCAACCCCATAGAAAACCTTTGGAGGGAGTTGAAAGTCCGTGTTGCCCAGCGACAGCCCCAAAACATCACTACTCTAGAGGAGATCTGCATGGAGGAATGGGCCAACATACCAGAAACAGTGTGTGCCAACCTTCTGAAGGCTTACAGAAAACGTTTGACCTCTGTCATTGCCAACAAAGGATATATAACAAAGTATTGAGATGAACTTTTGTTATTGACCAAATACTTATTTTCCACCATAATTTGCAAATAAATTCTTAAAAAATCAGACAATGTGATTTTCTGGATTTGTTTTCTCATTTTGTCTCTTATAGTTGAGGTCTACCTATGATGACAATTACAGGCCTCTCTCATCTTTTTAAGTAGGAGAACTTGCACAATTGGTGGCTGACTAAATACTTTTTTTTCCCCACTGTATGGAGGTTTCTAATATATAGGCCTTTATAATCCCCTTCAGAACTAAAGTGGTTCCTAAAAAAATGAGTTTAAGAAATTTTCTTTGTAAATCTGCAAAATACACTTGTAAGCCTTCTAATGTCCAAGATAAATTAAAGGACGATTAAAAGATGATGCTGATATAAATCAGAGATATGGTATATAATATTCATTAATATATTTGGGTGGTATGACTATCTGTCTGAAAAGCAGAGCATGTTACATTTTGAAAATTGCAATTTTTTTTAATACAAATTTCCATTAAATCTCCTATTTTTTTTTATACATAAATACAAAAATATTGATCAATGTTTACCACTAACATGAAGTACAATGTGTCATGAAAAAACTATCTTGAAATCAGTTGTGTAAGTGTCTCAAAGTGTAAGTGTATAGTGTCTCAAAGTTATTGCCATATAAAGTGACACATGTCAGTTTTGAAAAATGAGGCCTGGTCCTTAAAGGGGTTGTCCAGGCTAAAATGGACAACCCTTTTAACTTTTAAATCAACATGGGAAAATTTTTTAAAAAAATGCATACTCACCTGTCCCTGATGCTCCGGTGTCCTCCCACATGTCCCGATTCTTCTGCTCCGGCGGCTTCTCCCGTGTGTCTTCTGGAGTCCCGCTGAAGCCTGTAACATCATGGTTCCTCTTCCTGAGGCCTGCTGAGGCCGCTGATTGACTTCAGTGGTCACGTGAACACTGAGGCCACTCAGCAGCTTCAGCGGGACTCCGGGAGAGACCTGAGAGAAGCCACCAGAGCAGAAGACCTGGGATACGCGGGAGGACACTGGAGCATCAGAGACAGGTGAGTATACTTTTTTTATTTTTCATGCCCCTGGCTGATTTAAAAGTTAAAAGGGTTGTCCATTTTTTGCCTGGACAACCCCTTTAAAGAAGGGAGTGGGAAAAGAAGGGGTATATTAGAGCAGTGCAGAGCTTAGCAGTTTGGAGAAATGCAGCCGCCCTCAGTGCTCCAGATTGGTCATTTGCAAAATGTAAAATAAATTAATACAGTCATATGAAAAAGTTTGGGCACCCCTATTAACCTTAATCATTTTTAGTTCTAAATATTTGGGTGTTTGCAACAGCCATTTCAATTTGATATATCTAATAACTGATGGACACAGTAATATTTCAGGATTGAAATGAGGTTTATTGTACTAACAGAAAATGTGCAATATGCATTAAACCAAAATTTGACCGATGCAAAAATTTGGGTACCCTTATCATTTTATTGATTTGAATACTCCTAACTACTTTTTACTGACTTACCGAAGCACAAAATTGGTTTTGTAACCTCACTGAGCTTTGAACTTCATAGCCAAGTGTATCCAATCATGAGAAAAGGTATTTAAGGTGGCCAATTGCAAGTTGTTCTCCTATTTGAATCTCCTCTGAAGAGTGGCATCATGGGCTCCTCAAAACAACTCTCAAATGATCTGAAAACAAAGATTGTTCAACATAGTTGTTCAGGGGAAGGATACAAAAAGTTGTCTCAGAGATTTAACCTGTCAGTTTCCACTGTGAGGAACATAGTAAGGAAATGGAAGACCACAGGGACAGTTCTTGTTAAGCCCAGAAGTGGCAGGCCAAGAAATATATCAGAAAGGCAGAGAAGAAGAATGGTGAGAACAGTCAAGGACAATCCACAGACCACCTCCAAAGAGCTGCAGCATCATCTTGCTGCAGATGGTGTCACTGTGCATTGGTCAACAATACAGCACACTTTGCACAAGGAGAAGCTGTATGGGAGAGTGATGTGAAAGAAGCCGTTTCTGAAAGCACGCCACAAACAGAGTCGCCTGAGGTATGCAAAAGCACATTTGGACAAGCCAGCTTCATTTTGGAAGAATGTCCTGTGGACTGATGAAACAAAGATTGAGTTGTTTGGTCATACAAAAAGGAGTTATGCATGGCGTCAAAAAAACACAGCATTCCAAGAAAAACACTTGCTACCCACTGTAAAATTTGGTGGAGGTTCCATCATGCTTTGGGGCTGTGTGGCCAATGCCGGCACTGGGAATCTTGTTAAAGTTGAGGGTCGCATGGATTCAACTCAGTATCAGCAGATTCTTGAGAATAATGTACAAGAATCAGTGACGAATTTGAAGTTACGCCGGGGATGGATATTTCAGCAAGACAATGATCCAAAACACAGCTCCAAATCTACTCAGGCATTCATGCAGAGGAACAATTACAATGTTCTGGAATGGCCATCCCAGTCCCCAGACCTGAATATCATTGAACATCTGTGGGATAATTTGAAGCGGGCTGTCCATGCTCGGCGACCATCAAACTTAACTGAACTGGAATTGTTTTGTAAAGAGGAATGGTCAAAAATACCTTCATCCAGGATCCAGGAACTGATTAAAAGCTACAGGAAGCGACTAGAGGCTGTTATTTTTGCAAAAGGAGGATCTACTAAATATTAATGTCACTTTTCTGTTGAGCTGCCCATACTTTTGCACCGGTCAAATTTTGGTTTAATGCATATTGCACATTTTCTGTTAGTACAATAAACCTCATTTCAATCCTGAAATATTACTGTGTCCATCAGTTATTAGATATATCAAATTGAAATGGCTGTTGCAAACACCCAAATATTTAGAACTAAAAATGATTAAGATTAATAGGGGTGCCCAAACTTTTTCATATGACTGTATATCTACATTGGAGGCATGAATTTTCATGGAGTAAAAGGGGTTACATTCTGGTGATCCTGACCTATCTAAGTGTGTAGCTGGTTTAATATAGTTCAGACTCCCTTTAAGTGCCTCATCACAAGTCTCCTAACTTCGCTGGATTCACCACTTGATTATTAGTATGAGGGTATATACCCATACACAATACATAGTGTAACCATTCATTCATTCCCTCCAGCTCTCAGATTTCATTGCCTCACTCTTAAATTGTACAATTTTCCATGGCTGCCACGTATTATTCAATCTGTTTGTTTTTCTGTCGTTGACTTTTGTACCTTTTGCCTTTTTGTTGATTGCTCATTACTGAAACAACAAATCAATCACCTTTTATCTTGCTTGTAGCAGAGCAGAAACATCTCTGGGTACAATAACAAAGAGAATAATTAGGCAGAAACCAGAACATGATTTCACTGCAAAACGGAGATCAAAGTCATTCCTCCATCACGTAAATAAAAAATGTGCACATCAAGGGGCAGCGAGGCAAGTGCAGGGGGAAACCACCTCATGAGCTTTTACAGTGATGGACCTGACCCCCTACTGGGTTTACTTTTATCTTGCATTTATTAGGAAATTACTGTGTAAATATACTTGTTATAGGACCTCATCAAGTTTACCTATAGGTGGTTTAGAAAATGCATTAAGATTTTATTTTGAAAATGTACACTTATACTTTTCCTACACATATTTCCCTATACTACATGTACTGTACTGCTCTCTACCTGTACTACATGTACTGTACTGCTCTCTACCTGTACTACATGTACTGTACTGCTCTCTACCTATACTACATGTACTGTACTGCTCCCTACCTGTACTACATGTACTGTACTGCTCTCTACCTGTACTACATGTACTGTACTGCTCTCTACCTGTACTACATGTACTGTACTGCTCTCTACCTGTACTACATGTACTGTACTGCTCTCTACCTGTACTGCATGTACTGTACTGCTCTCTACCTATACTACATGTACTGTACTGCTCTCTGCCTGTACTACATGTACTGTACTGCTCTCTACCTGTACTACATGTACTGTACTGCTCTCTACCTGTACTACATGTACTGTACTGCTCTCTACCTATACTACATGTACTGTACTGCTCTCTACCTATACTACATGTACTGTACTGCTCTCTCCCTGTACTACATGTACTGTACTGCATGTACTGTACTGCTCTCTCCCTGTACTACATGTACTGTACTGCTCTTTACCTATACTATATGTACTGTACTGCTCTCTACCTGTACTACATGTACTGTACTGCTGTCTACCTGTACTACATGTACTGTACTGCTCTCTACCTGTACTACATGTACTATACTGCCTTCCTGTACATGTACTGTACTGCTCTCTACCTGTACATGTACTGTACTGCTCTCTGCCTATACTACATGTACTGTACTGCTCTCTACCTGTACATGTACTGTACTGCTCTCTGCTTGTACTCCATGTACTGTACTGATCCCTACCTGTACTACATGTACTGTACTGCTCTCTACCTATACTATATGTACTGTACTGCTCTCTAACTGTACTACATGTACTGTACTGCTCTCTCCCTATACTACATGTACTGTACTGCTCTCTCCCTGTACTACATGTACTGTACTGCTCTCTACCTATACTCCATGTACTGTATTGCTCTCTACCTGTACTCCATGTACTGTACTGCTCTCTCCCTGTACTACATGTACTGTACTGCTCTCTCCCTGTACTCCATGTACTGTACTGCTCTCTACCTGTACTACATGTACTGTACTGCTCTCTGCCTGTACTACATGTACTGTACTGCTCTCTACCTGTACTACATGTACTGTACTGTTCTCTACCTGTACTACATGTACTTTACTGCTCTCTACCTGTACTACATGTACTGTACTGCTCTCTACCTATACTACATGTACTGTACTGCTCTCTACCTGTACTATATGTACTGTACTGTTCTCTACCTGTACTACATGTACTTTACTGCTCTCTACCTGTACTACATGACTGTACTGCTCTCTACCTGTACACAGTACTGTACTGCTCTCTCCCTATACTACATGTACTGTACTGCTCTCTCCCTGTACTACATGTACTGTACTGCTCTCTACCTATACTCCATGTACTGTATTGCTCTCTACCTGTACTCCATGTACTGTACTGCTCTCTCCCTGTACTACATGTACTGTACTGCTCTCTCCCTGTACTACATGTACTGTACTGCTCTCTACCTGTACTCCATGTACTGTACTGCCTCTACCTGTACTACATGTACTGTACTGCTCTCTGCCTGTACTACATGTACTGTACTGCTCTCTACCTGTACTACATGTACTGTACTGCTCTCTGCCTGTACTACATGTACTGTACTGCTCTCTACCTGTACTACATGTACTGTACTGCTCTCTACCTATACTACATGTACTGTACTGCTCTCTACCTGTACTATATGTACTGTACTGTTCTCTACCTGTACTACATGTACTTTACGCTCTCTCCCTGTACTACATGTACTGTACTGCCTCTACCTGTACTCCATGTACTGTACTGCTCTCTACCTATACTACATGTACTGCTCTCTCCCTGTACTACTTGTACTGTACTGCTCTCTACCTATACTACATGTACTGTACTGCTCTCTCCCTGTACATGTACTGTACTGCTCTCTACCTGTACTACATGTACTGTACTGCTCTCTACCTGTACTACATGTACTGTACTGCTCTCTACCTGTACTACATGTACTGTACTGCTCTTTACTTGTACTACATGTACTGTACTGCTCTCTACCTATAGTACATGTACTGTACTGCTCTCTACCTGTACTACATGTACTGTACTGCTCTCTACCTATACTACATGTACTGTACTGCTCCCTACCTGCACTACATGTACTGTACTGCTCTATACCTGTACTACATGTACTGTACTGCTCTCTACCTATACTACATGTACTGTACTGCTCTCTACCTGTACTACATGTACTGTACTGCTCTCTACCTGTACATGTACATGTACTGTACTGCTCTCTACCTGTACTACATGTACTGTACTGCTCTCTGCCTATACTACATGTACTATACTGCTCTCTACCCGTACTACATGTACTGTACTGCTCTCTACCTGTACTACATGTACTGTACTGCTCTCTGCCTATACTACATGTACTGTACTGCTCTCTCCCTGTACTACTTGTACTGTACTGCTCTCTACCTATACTACATGTACTGTACTGCTCTCTCCCTGTACATGTACTGTACTGCTCTCTACCTGTACTACATGTACTGTACTGCTCTCTACCTGTACTACATGTACTGTACTGCTCTCTACTTGTACTACATGTACTGTACTGCTCTCTACCTATAGTACATGTACTGTACTGCTCTCTACCTGTACTACATGTACTGTACTGCTCTCTACCTATACTACATGTACTGTACTGCTCCCTACCTGTACTACATGTACTGTACTGCTCCCTACCTGTACTACATGTACTGTACTGCTCTCTGCCTGTACTACATGTACAGTGCTCCTCTCTACCAGTAATACATGTTTTAATTTGTCCCATATATTGCATTGTTCCAGAATTTATTTGTTTTAATCTACCAGAGATAAGTCCAGGATTTATCTGTGGTGGCTTCCAGCACATATGCAATCCACTTTTTCAACCGGGGGAAGAGTACACCTCTTCATTGTGTATATGCAGAGAAGTGAGGTATCCACTCTTTAACTTCAGAGGTGCACTGTGCTTGTACCAGGAGCTGGTGAATGAATCCAGGACTAGTTCGGGGCAGATTAAAACTCAAAAAACTCTGGGATGGTGCAACCTACGACTGGGGTCACCAGGTTTGGGGCCCTAAACCCCAGTGGCATAAGGACCTAAAGACTGACAGGGATATGAGGAGGCAGGGAAAGCATTGTGATGCAATAATGCAGGCTTGTAGAATGGAAAGAAGACCGGGAGACCAAGGCTACACCTCCATGATATATAGGACAAAACAAAAACTCTTCATTCACTTACCACATATAAGAAATCTGGAGCAGTGCAGAGTTTTTATTGTTGGTTTGTGGAAGGGTATACATACAGTATGCTAGGAAACTGATATCTGTTGATCTACAATGTGTCCTACTGCATATATACTGCTTTATAACCTTAATCTTTAATTACGCTATCTCTATTGTATTAGACACAACCATATTTTCTTATAAATAGTTTCTACATCTGCATTACATTTATAATTCAGTATCTGTGACCAATGCAGGGATTACTTTATGGTCTTGGCTTGACCTTGTCGGTTATTTACAGCATTTCCTTGGCATCCTGTAGTAGGAAAACAAAGCACATGCGGTGTGTTATCTGCTCAGATTTAACGCCATTTCCCAGCATCCTCTCTGCTGTCAAATTTCATCTTTTAATAAATTCAATTACACAGACAAGGTGATAAAAGTTTATGCTGAAATTCTCCAGAGGGAATGAACAAAGCAGACAAATTCCACAATCTGGCCTGCAATTTCATGGACTTTAATTTCGGTGGTTTTGCATATATTTTTTTTAGATTTTTTTATGCAAATTAGGAATAGGTGCAGGTATTTTAAGTCACATCCTATTAGACGCGTCTACTCTATAGCTGACAACACAAGTATGTAAATGGCAGCAAATAAGATTCTAAATACACAGTTATCAAAGCTAATTTGAAGAGCATTGGTCATGGGGATTGTTGTCTTAATAGGTTCACAGGGATTATCATCCAGTTTCTATCAACCTCGAATAGTATGTATATGGTTATCCAGCATTAAAATATTGTTGCTTTTCCTCTAATGCTTTTCTGTTTACTTGTCAGTCTTCACTGTAGTTCTGGAATTCTGTTCAGGTATCTCAACAACCTTATAGACCTTCTCCCAGATAGCACTGAATAAATACATTTTAAGGAACTGGTGAAATATGTGAGTGACGTCACTGGTATCTCTCCAGCATCTACAGAGGCCACTGATTGGTCTCAGTGGTCATATGAGGCGCAGACAGAGGCGTAGCTAGGGGGCGAACATATCCAAGATGGCCCCCAAATTAGGTACAGTATACCGATATTATCACTATATGGTGACCCTATAGTGGTAGATAGCAACTCTACACAGGGCTCTGCAGATGATTTAGGTGAATACAGTAACATTTAGTGACTTACAGGTGACGTCTCTGACTAATCTTTCACATTCCCATGCACCACCATAACTTCTTCCAGTCTCTGTAAAGTTTGCAACACAGACATCTTTGGCTCCTCACTTTTCCAGGCACCTGACCCACCAGCACACCCATCCCGCTGCTACCCCAATTATAAAATATATAATATAACCCCCCATAATGAATAATACCCACAAGTGCATCTTTATATTAATAAATTCCCTGTGTACCCCCTTTAAATAGTGCCCCTTATTATTAATGCCCCAGGTGTTTCCTAATTAAAAGGTAAAAAAAAACCTCTCGAGGATCAGCTGTTTGAATGAACCGTGGTACCTGTGTAAGCGCCGTGACCCCTTCTCTGTTTACATAGTGTCATTCATCTCATAGCGGCCATGTCATGTAACTACAACCTCGTCCTATACACGTCTATGTGACAAGGCTGGAATGACATCACACGGTCACTATAAACAGACAGCATGTGATATAAACAGGCGCCATAGCCCCTTCATACAGCTGGTCAGAGGGAAATCACTAATCTCTTATTGATGATTTATTCTGAGGATAGATCATCAATAAAAATGAGCTGGAAAACTCCTTAAGGCCCCACGTGGCAGAAACACTGCAGTTTGGCTTTGGCGGAAACGGCGTGGAAAAAGCACGGCATTTTACAGTTCCTGCAGTTCTAGCGAATCCCATGCACACATTGCGGAAAAATACATGCAGCGGACACGCTGTGATTTCCAGAACCGTTGTGGTTTTGGAAATTGCAGGATGTCAATTAGACCTACGGAAATGCCGGTGGATTCCCTATAGGTATAATGGAAGCAGAAAGTCCCCTTCTGTGAAAAGCATTGTGGGAAAAACTGTGATGGGTTACCGCCACATTTTTTTTGCTGCGTTCCACTAATAAAGCCCAAGTGCCACTTTAATTAAATTAATTGCCCCCTTATATTATGCCCCTGATTCCCCCTGACATAAATATTGCTCTCCTAATGACCCTTTATATAAAGGACCACCCCCTTATGTTCATAATGACCTCTTATATAAATGATGGCCACTTATATAAATAACCTCCCCTCCTTGTATTATAATACCCCCTAATAGCCCTTATATAAATGACCCACCCTTATGTCTATAATGACCCCCCCATTGTATCAATGCATACATTTGGACCAGTCAAGCACAGAATTTAATTTCAATGTCATTCTAAGATTGATCCTCTGCAATAGAGAGGTGACAATATAATTTCACGGTATAGTGTAACATGAGGTACGGTACTTTTCCTGTGCAGTGTAGCCTTTGGCCTCTAGATGTCAGCACCTGTGAAAAGTGCAATATATGTTATTTCTATACATGGATTTTTAGACTTAACAAAATAAGAAGATCCGACAACACAAAAATGACTGCAGAAATGTATACAAGAGATGTCACTCTCTTTCGATTGTTCCCCTTTAAATACTGTAAATTACAATTTTTATTGCAGTATGTGCAATCCCCTATTTCCAAGAAAATGAAACATGTAAAAATTAAATGGGCAAGTAAACAAAGATTGTAAATGCTTTATTGATCTTCTACCCATTTTTTGCCAACTCCATCTTCCTGCATTTGCCAGCTGGAATTACAATAATCCTTTAAGCTTCAGTAGGGCCAATGCCAAACACCATGTTCTCTTTTGCAGTCACAATTTTCTGCCATGTCTCAGTCTATGTTGCCAGTAAAACGCAGCAATGTGGTTTAACACATTCCTCTATCCATGTACTGTTGGATCAAATGTTAGTTTAATTGCCTGCAAAATTAAAGAAACCCTGCAGAAAAATGAATAGGAGCCGCGGAAGCACGGCCACAAAATCGGACAGGAATAGGACCTGTTCCATATGTTGCTGCCCAGAGCGTTGGCACGCACACGTGACTGTGTAATTCACGGTCATGTGTACGGACCCATAGAAATGAGTGGGTCAGTGCGAAAAACCTGGATAGCACACTGACCATTCATACGGTCGTCTGCAAGGGGGCTAAGGCTGGGGTCACAGATTTACAGCTGAATTTTTGCATTCCTGCAACTTTTCACCTTGGCATTTCAGCAATAATTGACATATTGCAGGTTATAAACTCGCAGGGCAGGTCACTTTGCACAGCATGGCATCTGTCACAACGTGGTGAGATTTGGAGATATTTCATCCCCTGCTACTATGCATCACAGACGGCTAGCCACTGACAAGTGCACGGTGGCTAACACATATAGAGCATCCCCAATGTGTTACCAACCACGTAGTCAAAAAATAGTTATGGATCTAGAGTTATGGAAGAAATGTTAGGCTGCATCCTCACTGAAGCACCACAGCACCTTGTTTCAGCTGAATGGTGGACCTATCAAATATTTATTTAGAAATATTAGTGGCCCACCAGGACTAAAGTTGAGTATACTTCGATCTTCGGAGGTCTCTTCGCCTTACAATGAAGTGGCAGTGCGCATGATTGACCTGTGCTCCTTTCAAATGGGGACATGTTGGACTGGACCCTGTTGTCATGACTGGTGGCAATTACCAATCAGACACTTGTCACTTATCTTGTTGATTGGTCATATGTTTAGATTTTGGAACAACCCAATAGCACCATACTGTAATATGAACATATCCATGTGGTCCTATCAATCCAGCAGTCACTTTGGTATCTACCATTGGTATACCTTTTTCGTTACTGTATTTCTGTATTGTTACTGCATTGGTTAAAAAAAATATATATATACTGCATAATATATGCTTTTTTTTGCCATGGTAACCTATGGCATACAGCAACATATGTTGGCTTTTACATTTGGATTGCCCCAACATGTACAATGAACAGAGCAGATAAAATTAAATGTCACAGCTCTTCAGTGTGAGGGCTCCAGGACCCCTGTTTATGGCATTGGGGGCATGAGATTGAGGCATTGCAGTCTCCCGTGAATTTTTTGCTTTAAGCCTCCCTTGGGCAGTTCTCATACACTTGTAAACAACAAAAATAGTTTCTTGTAAAGCATAAGTGGTAAGCATACAATTCATTTAGACAAGATAGGACTACTGGGAGGTCTAGCTTCAAGCCTAATGGATACTTATCCAGACTTAATTGATCTGCCAAGATGAGGCCTTGGACATAGTTTATTGCACATAACACTATAAAGATCTGAAAGAAGTAAAGTCCTAGTAACTGGATGTGTTGGTATTAATGAAGTTATGGCATATATTAAAGGAGGAGGAAACTTGTGTTTGTGTCATCTTCTAACACTTGGAGCTTTTCCAAGTAAGGAGGGAGTGGGAAGGACACCGCTTTGCCAAGCCGCTTGGCCTACCTGCGGTCACCCCTCTTACCTTCCACTCACAACCCGTGAGTGCCTGGGTTAATAGGATAACATGAAACGAGCTTTATAAATTTTATATATTTTTTAACCCAAGTGGGTCGATACTAGCCGCTAACGTATACAAAATACACATCAGAGGATGGTCAAGCAAATACAGGTAAAAACAAAATACAGTATAGAAAATAAAATGGGATTAAAGAGAAAAATGAATACCAAACGGATCTGTTGTCTGGTTCACTGGGGCATTCAGCGTTTAGGCCCCAGGGCACTTCCTAAAGTCAGTAACATGACATGTCTTCACATTTCTCCCAGAATAAGAATTGAAGCCTTCTCCCTGGTGTGAGACCATATAATTATCCTAGTCTCCTCCCTGTGTAATGTCACCAGGAGAAGAGGTCCTGCCCTACATCCTAGAACCAAATAAATATATACAATCATAACTCCTCACCGGATGACTATAGTATCAGGCAAGGGGTATGATGGGGTTTGTGGAGAGATTCCCGTTGCGTAGACACCAGGAATGACCCCACAGAACCCCTTGGGTAGGTAGTTCAGTGTCTGGACCTTTGCTTTGCTCCCAACAGTAACGTGTTTGGACTTTGAGCGTTCACCTCAGCCTTGCGCACCCAAGGAATTTATCAGTGTGACTGTTGGATACTCCCCTAGGAAAATATCGTCATAATACCATATTTCCTTTTAAATTTTGGCCAGAGACACTGTGTCTGCTCAGAGACTTTCCAATACATATACTCCAGGATCTCCCCTGCTGAGTTAACGAGTTTAACACTTGTATGTAAATAGGCTTTGTATGGGACTGAGCTCCATAAAGGTCATGTGACCAATGAAAGGGACATCATATGACTTGTAAAGCAGAAACGGCACTCACCAGAGCACCACTGCTGCTTCGAGCGCCTGATCTGTTGGAATCCGGGATGACACTCCTCCATCTAATATTGATGACCTACCCTAAGATCTGCACCAAACAGGGAAATATCCCGAAGCAGAGTTGAGGGGATGTTCATTACAGATTATAGCATATTACATGTAAAGGAAGTGATCAATTGTCTTTATGATACATAGGGTTATAAATTGCGATATGTTTGGCAGACCTTCCATAACATAATCTCTCCCATAGCCTTTTTACAACATGGCCCTTAAGTTTGAGGCCCCACGTTGCTGAAATGCAGCTTTTTTTGTTGCAGATTTTGTTGCGTTTTTTTAGAGCCAAAGCCAAGAATGGCTACAAAAGAAATGGGGAATATATAGGACGCTCTTATACTTTTACATTTTGCTCAATGCACTCCTGGCTTTAGCTCAAAAAACTGCAGCAAAATCTGCAATAAAAAAAGCTGCATTTCAGCAACGTGGGGCTTTCGCCTAAAATGGAATCCCATCTTGAAGGTGTGGTCTTATAAGGGATTTAGACCCCATTCACACAACCATATTTTGGTCCATGAGCTATCTGTTATTATGTTTTCATAATAACGGATAGCATACAGACCCATATCCCCATACATACGACCGTAGTTTTTACAGATCCATGAGGGGGCTCTAGGATTTAGCGGTAAAATATGAATGGGACTGAGCTGCAGCATGGCCATGTGATCGATGAACATGATGATACTGGCTTGAGAAGTAGAAAGAAAGCAGCCATGAATAACTCCTTCAAGATCAATTATTAAAGATTGTGTATCACCAGCACCCAGCATATCAACCCAGCCCTGCAGAAAGATAGGTCAGGGTTTTTTCCCCTTTTGAATTGGTCCCTCCGTTGCAGAGATATCACCATTTTTGTCGATATGCAGATGAGTTTGTTGGATCAATGAGGGCATTGTCATTGCTCCAAAGAGGTAAGTGGCAACAACCTCATTACTCCAAATAGCTTGTTTGCATATTGGCAAAAAAGGTGATCTCAGCAACAGAGGCAACAATTTACCACCATTATTAAACATTTTGAATTTTTAATTTTTTTTACCGTGTTCAACATGACATTTTTGTGAATAATTGGGACACTTTTGGAGGTGACAAAGGTCCATACCAGCAGTTTATTTTTTATAATTGGGGGGTGTTCAGAATTTGTAACATCTGTAGTTTTGTTTTTCCTAGGGAACTTGAACATGATCTCTTGTACAATACATTGCAATGCTTTTGAAAGAAAGACAGTAGCTGATTTTTCTGCTAGCTGATTTTTTTCTGACAGCAGAAAAAATAAGCGTCCTGCTTGTTCTTCAGTCAGATTCTGTCCCATTGAAATAAATAGAAGGCACAAAATACACCTTATCTGTTGGTGCAAAATTTGTCAAACTCTGCAAGATAATCCGCTCTCAGAAGTTGGAATGTGCCCTGCCCGATAAAGGCAAAATATGGTAGTACTCTTTAAATTCTGCTTCAAATTTATCATTGAAATCCGAATCAAAATCTGCGTCGATTTTTGTGAAGCAGAAAAAATCTGCTTCAAATTCCTGAAGCAGAAATTTTCTGTTTGACAAATTAAGCATTACATTGCTATGTGTGAACCACCCCTTTGTCTTAACCTCATACCAGGCTATATCAAAGATAAAGACTTTTATAAGCTAGAATTATGGCTACATGTACAGGACCATAGTAGTTTTTGCTGTCCACAAAAAATACATCTGTAGTATACAAAAAACATGTCTGCATTGTATCAGTATGTCTTCCGCAATTACGGATTAGCAAAAAGACTTGTACGATCCCCCACACTTGTATAGGTAAGTCTGTGCTGTAAATATGAACAGGAATAAGACTTGCTCCACATTTTGCGGGTGATGTCTATGGCCCAGACACTGATCTGTAAATCTTATGGACGTGTGTATGGGGTGCAACAACTTGTGGGAATTAGTCTCAAAATGGCGGCAGACTCCTGGTCCGGACAGCGGTGGTTCGTGGTACTGGGCACCGGAGAGATAGCGTTCAGACGGTCCAAGTGTAAAATAAACGGGCTTTATTCAGCTTACGTGCAACATAACAAAACAACAAAAAACCTAGGCCACAGTTAGGGCACTAACTGACTCCTTGAGCCCCTAACTAGCCTCTGGGGCAATAAGAAACTTGACTTAGTCTCTGTAAGTCCTCTCTGGACCCCAGCCCTCTGGGGACAGACCTCCCTGTCTGCCTTTGGCTGGGTCTACCATTTCCTGCTTCCTGCAGGATACTCCAGCCTTCTGGAGTTACGCGCCCCACCCAAAGGTGTGGCTTAGGGCCTTTTCAGGACTGGCCTGGGTCGCTCCCTAGCGCCCTCTGGGTTCACATACTCACATACCCTCCCCCTCAGCTCACTACCCATGGGGTGAGCTACAATGGGACGAGACATCCTATAACGAAGTCCCTCTTCAACCATGTATGCCTGTCCAGTGTCTCTCCAGAAGTCTCAATCTGGAGGTCTTTTCTTCCAAATACCGCTCCGTTGAGTTCTCCATTTTCTCATCACTTTAAATGCTACGCCAAGATCCTAGCCATTCTTTGCAAAGGCAAGTTTTACTTCATCACCTTCACAATTCGCCATACAGGGGATCACATCATTTTCATCACATTTCTCGCCATAGTCTTCAGCCATCCCATTGCATGACTTTGATTCCTTTAGTGAATAGCCGTAAGAATCTTCATCTTCACCTATCACGAATCCACAGGAGCTCAGAGACCAACTAACACGTACTTCATGCACATCAATGTCTTTAGAGTATAATTGTTTCACGGGTACTTTTTCCGTAACCTTCATCTCAAAGCAAACTTTGCCATCACCATCAAGGCTTAGAAGTTTAGGAGACATAGGCTGCTTGCTCTCCTCTTTGTTTGAGATACACAAGCTCTGTACTGCAATATCTTCTCCTTCTGCACGAGGACCATACAGTACACCCTCACAAAATAGATCACGCTGAACTACATTTTCTGGTATGTCTTTAACAACTGCCACATCATATATTGGAATGGTTTCTGTATAATGCTTCCACACCTGTACAGCAGCCGGAGAACCACTTCCATACTCTAGTCTTACCTCCTCTTTCTCATACGCATAACTTCCTGGAGGCATGTTGCGGTGCTGTGATAGATTGCAAGAATTTTCGCGCCAACCCCTTTCTGATAGTACAGGAGCTGGTGATATCGTCATCTCAACATTCTTCAAGTTATTTTCATTCTCTGTGCTAACACCGGAGGACTGGGATACCAAGTTTTCAACATCACAGTTTTTACTGTCAGTACCCAGATGCTTTTTGGTTACACGTTCTGGCTGCCTTAATGGCTCTGATTTCTCTGCCTCTATGCTGGCAGCTTTCTCCAATTCTAACGCCTTCTGTAGCGCACAAATCTCTGATTCCATCTCCAGAACTTTCTTCACTGCCACATTTTTCTGAGCAGCCTCCATCTCAGTTTTTACTAGTGCACCTTGCAGCTCTGATTCTTTAGAGGTTAACAGGTTCTGCAGCAAGTCCTTCAAAGCTGGCAGCACTAGAAGCTGAGAAGATAGTGCAGATGCCGACTGTTCAGTATTGGATAAAGACTGCTGCAATCGATCCAATTCTTCGCTTTTAGATTCCACTTCAGTTTTTAACTGTTCTGTCTGAAAAGTGTGCTCTTCCAACTTTATTTCTGACTCGCGCTTTACTTGATCCATCTGAAACTCCAGCTGTTCCTTGATGCGTGCAACTTCCTCCTGCTTGTTCACTTGCACCTTTAGTTTAGTAACAAGCATTTTTAGATCTACAATCTCAGCAAATAAATTAGACAGGTTTCCCTCAAACTGAATCCTCATGTCTTCTATCTGGAGGTCCAATTCTCTCTGGCCTTTTCAAGCTTGTCATAAGCATTAGCTTTGTTCTCATACAATATCTGCGCAGATTCCAGGTTTTTCTCAACTTCATCCTTGGAGCTAACTAAATCCTTCATTTTTTTCTTCATATCAGTCGCCTGAGCCTGCAATGTTGAAATCTGCTTTGTCAAATCTCTTTTTGCTTCCTCCTCTTCCTCTAGTAGCTCAAGGAAACCATTTTTCTTATCTTCCATTTGGTTTAGTTTTGTACTAAGGTCAAGCTTCTGATGAGTTTCTTCTTGCAAAAGTTCCTGAGTGTCCTGAAGCTGAGATTCTAGTGTAGAAAAATCTTTGGAACGTTTGATAAACTTGCTGTCTGCTTGAGAAAGAAGCCCTGTGACATTATTCAATTCCGCCTGCAGACCGTTTGCCTTGTCTAGCAGTTCTGCTCGAAACCTGTCCCCTTCTGTGACTTTTAGTTGCATCACTTGAAGTTGAGTCTCTACTTTTTTTTTGTGACTCTCCTGTAAGGTTTGTACTTTCTGAGCATGGACAGACGACATCTCCATCAATTCTTTGTCTTTATTTTGCACCAAAACAGACAATTTCTCATTATCTTCACAAGATCCTGACAGCGCCCTCTCCAGGCTACATATTCTAGCTTTGAGTTCCATTTCTCTTTGTTCCAGAACTCCAGCTCTGCTCCGCCATTCGTTGATTTCACTATTTAGGCGAACCTGCTTTAGTGCATGCATGTTTTGCTCTGACTGCAATGTCTGCACCACAGATTCTAAATCACTCTCTTGGTCAGACACCTCCTTCCTCAGCTCTGCAATTTGTTTTCTTTGTCAGTTAATGCAGCCGAAAGTTTTTCACACTTCCTGACTTGGTCATCTCTTAATTTTTCAATGACACTCTCTTTGACAATGGAGACCTGGACATGCTGCTCCATTAAATCCTGCAATTGGGGGGCGGAGCCTAGCCGCAATACGAGATGGTCGCCTATCCTCAGAGCTCCCAGCCTGAGTCTCACCAAGTGACGATTACAGCGACAAGCCCGTGGAGTGAACTGCTCCAAATTATACCGGAACGAGAGCTTACCTTCTGGAGATGCCCAGGAAGCGCAAATCGGTGGTGAAGCCGCAAAAACTGCTGGATTTCTTCTTCCCTCACAGAGGGGGAGAGGAGCAAGATGACGGCGACACGCGCGCAGCTACAGCATCTAGGGCCTCGACTCCTCCGCGGGACCCTCCGGCAGAGACGCTCACACTCTCCGCGCAGCGGAGAGCGCTGTCGGCCCCATCCCTGCATCAGCTGATTGACCGCACGGACGCAGGACCGCTTGAATCTCCCCTCCCGGCAGGCCGGGGCGGGCGCGCAACTCGGGCCTACTCAAAATGGCGCTACGGGGCCTAGTGCTGCATACAGCCTGGGGATGCAGCAATCTCCTACTGCGAGCCCAGCAAAGCAGAAACCAAGGCTCCAGAGCGCTGCTCAGCAAGAAGAGGAGGTAAGCGACACCATACAGCAAACACCTCCATCTGATTTCTTGGCAGATGTACCGGCAACAGAAAATCTGTTAACTGAGGCCTCTATGAAGAATATGCTTATGGCCTTTTGTAAGTCATTGAGGACAGACATGTCCCTTATGGTGAAACCGCTAGATAGAGATCTTCAAGAGTTAAAATGCCGTACGGTACATGTCGAATCTAAAATGGCGGAATTTGCTGCATCGCATAATGCGCTTATAGATGCACACAGCGACGTGGAAAGGGATGTGTCCTTCCTTAAAGCTAAGATAGCCGATTTAGAGGACCGTTCCAGAAGAAATAATTTAAAATTTAGAGGGATCCCAGAATCCATACCTCCAAAAGATTTAACCGATTACCTCCAAGATATGATAAGATCGCTACTACCGAACCTCACGAAAATGGACTTAATGATTGATAGAGCTCATAGAGTTCCGAAACCATCACATTTAGCTGAAACGATACCCAGGGATGTTCTGGCAAAGATCCATTTTTACCGCACAAAAGGGCTGGTTCTGCTGACTTCAAGGAAGATAGACCGCCTGCCTGAACCATATCACATGATTTCCATTTATTCGGATCTCTCAGCCACGACACTACAAATCAGGAGGCAATTTACCCCTTTTACTACAGCATTACGCCAACATCGCATTCTGTATAAATGGGGATTCCCGGTCCGTGTGATCGTCTCCCGCAATAACCTAGTACATGTCATCAAGACTCTGGAGGAAGGGAAAAAATTGCTACATGCCTGGAATATTCCGATGGTTGATCCTCCAATCAAAAACCCACCTGGTCCAATATCAGATGGCTGGCGCCAGGCGAAAACCCAAAGACGTCCACCTAGAGGGCTACAAAGCTAGAAACTCACTTATCCTGGATTCTATATGTTCGCTGCTGTTGAACTTATCCCCCCAAGATTACGACAGCTGCTGGTCCGCTGTACTATGTTTGTCTTTCTTCTCTTTTTTTTTCTTCTTGATACAGCTCAGATGGATAGTCCATCGGCTCTGTTATTTCTACGGTTTGTCTCCTTTCTGGTTTTGGCACATAGGGCGAAATGAATACAAATGGTGGAAACAACTCCGCCTCCTGCAACCAGGGACATCCTTTGGTATGGGCAAGTGTGGTAAGACTCTTAATGCATTCCTAATTGTGTATTATGGTGCTTAAAATTATGTCTATGAATGTCAGAGGATTGAACTCTCCTCAAAAGAGGGCCAATTTATGGCACGAGGTACGAGATCAAGGCTGTGACATTCTTGCAATACAAGAGACCCACCTCTTGAAGGCGGATGCCTATCGCATTCAACACCCAGCATATCCAAATGTATTCCATGCTCACTATTCTTCAAAACGTAGAGGAACATTGATTGGAATTAGGGATTCGGTAGCGTTTCAATTAGTGTCACAATATGCAGACCCGGGAGGGCGATTTATAATATTGATTTGTATGCTTAATAGTGTTACATACACGCTGGTATCAGCCTATGCCCCCAATAGGAAACAGGTGGCATTCTTGGGGAGACTGGTAAGGGCGGTGGAAAAGAGGAAGCAGGGATGTTTAATATTGATGGGGGACTTTAATATGGCTCCGGACCCGGGGTGGACACCACTTCAGGTGGATCGACACGCCACCCTTCTCTTTCGCAAGCACTATGGAGCCATGAACTATTTGACGCCTGGCATATCCTCCATAATACTGAGAGAGATTATACTTATTTCTCTCCTGCACATAATAGCTACTCGCGGATGGATTTATTTCTACTCGAACAATCCAGCCTCTCCCTGATTAAGCAATCTGATATCTCAGTAATCACGTGGTCAGATCATGCAGCCATAACCTTGACCTTAGCAGAAAAATATGAATGTCCAAGAGCATTCGTGTGGCGATGCAACGAATTTTTAATGTCACAACCGAAATTAAAAGCAACTTTAGAGACTGATCTGAGGGAATTTTTTTCTGGTAAATACCCCATCTGCCCCTAGCCCTGATATACTGTGGAATTCTCACAAGGCCTTTATTAGAGGAACGTTCATTAGCTTGGGACACATAGAAAAGAAAAATAGATTAGCAGAAATAGATAGATTGCTTCACCAAATAAAAACTATTGACGACAGCAACAAAAAAATCCCCTTCTCCATCAAATGCAGCAAAACTGATGACATTACGCCACCAACTGACAGCGTGCTTATTGCATAAATATGAGAAAAATCTAAAACGGACCAAAGCTACATATTACTCTCAATCCAATAAAGCAGGTAAACTCCTAGCCTCCAAACTTAAACAAAAACAGGCGAAGTCTAGAATTCAATTCCTTCACAGTAAGGATGGTACATATAAAATATATGACCCAAGGGGCATAGCTAACGCCTTTAGGTCATTTTACGAAGGTCTTTACAATATAACGGAAGACACACCGGTAGCTCCCCCAACGAGCCGCGACATTGAGCGTTTCCTTACGGCTGCCCAATTGCCCAGGCTCACTGAGTCACAACTGGACTCTTTGAATACACCTATCACCTCAGAGGAGTTGTTGTTAGTTATTAAATCGCTGCCATCTCATAAATCGCCGGGCCCTGATGGCCTCACTAACGAATACTACAAACGATTTTTTCAAATCCTGAGGGACCCATTGCTGTCCTTCCTAGCGGCAGCGATTGATTCTGGCACCATCCCGAAAGAAAATCAAGAGGCCTTAGTAGTTACGCTGCCAAAACCGGGAAAGCCGGCCACTAACCCCCAAAACTTTCGACCTATATCTTTACTAAACTCAGACCTGAAAATTTATGCCAAGTTAATAGCAAACAGGCTGGCAACCTGTCTCCCGAGCTTGATCAACAATGACCAGGTGGGATTTGTTAAGGGGAGGCAATCTTATGATAATACCAGACGGATTTTGAACCTTCTACATCACATTGATTGTAAGAAGATGGAGGCGGTGATCCTTGCACTGGACGCTGAGAAGGCATTTGATCGTATTTGCTGGTCGTATGCCTTCTCGGTGCTCAGAAATATGGGGTTCTCTGGAGCTATTTTGAGAGCGATAGAGGCGTTGTACTCTGCACCATCTGCGAGAGTGTTTACCAATGGAGTAGTATCGGACCCTTTTGTGATAACAAATGGGACCAGACAGGGATGCCCCCTGTCGCCCCTGATATTTGTTCTCTCCATAGAACCATTGGCTCAGGCACTCAGACTAGATACGGAAAAAGGGGGCATTGATATAAGAAATAGAACTCACCTCATATCGCTCTACGCTGATGATATTATTCTTACCCTGTCTAAACCACAAACATCTATTCCTCGCCTAATGGCCCCATTACTGAGTTTGGGCAATTATTGTTTTACAAATTGAATATGGCTAAATCACAAGCGCTACCTTTGAATGTCCCTCCTTCTTCGCTTCACCACATGAAGTCGAATTATGACTTCGATTGGAGGAAAGACAATGTCCAGTACCTGGGGACGCAGATGACACCATCCCTAGGGACCCTTTACAGAAGTAATTATACACCAATGTTACAATTACTGCAAGAGGAAATGGAGCGAATGTCCAAAACAGATACCTCTTGGATCGGCCGAGTTTTGGCCTTCAAAATGTTACTGCTACCTAGACTTTTGTATTTGTTTCGCACACTCCCGATATCCATTCCTGTTTCCTTCTTTGAAACAGTACAAAGGGTGATCTCAAAGTATATATGGAATGGGAAAAGACCCATAATCAACAAAAGCTTCCTATTTAAACAAAAGGAGGCAGGAGGGCTGGGAGTTCCGATGATAAGAAACTATTACATAGCCTCGCTGGTCACGCAGTGTGCTAGGTGGAAATCAATGGATACCTCGGTACCATGGTTACACATAGAGCAGGCATTTATAGCTCCTTTAAAACTGGAAGATGCGCTGTGGATACCCTTTTGGAACATCTCGGCTCCTAGATCCTTCTCCCCGGCGTGGCAGCTGATGCACAGGAAAGCCAACCCGATGAAACATTTTCATATTTCTGAAATGCCTTTGTCCCTACTAGCATGGGTAACCGACGATTTGGGAACCCTGGACTGGGAATCGAGGGGGATAGCACATATTTCTCAATTATATTCCGATACTAAACAACCTATATTGTTTGCTGACCTTAGACAGACATACGGAATCCCTAACGGAGACTTCCTTAAATATTTTCGAATATGGCACTGTGAGTCTAAACATCCTGTGTCTCTTTTGCCCCACAGTGGTGCACTATTCACCTGGCTGTCGACCAAAGTGAGAGGGTTGAGATTTCTATATGACAAAATGGACGATCTATCGACCTTTACTAGATCTACCCCATTTCGTTGCTGGGAGAGAGATTTAGACACAGCAATTACCCTAGAGGAGTGGCAACAGGCAATTAAATTGATCCATCTATCCTTAAAGTGTAGCACACACTTAGAGACGGCCATGAAAATAGTATTACGATGGTACAGGACCCCAACTATGTTACAGTTAGCATATCCCTCCGAGTCAGGGAATTGCTGGAGGGGATGTGGAGGTAGAGGAACCCTTCTCCATATTTTGGGGAATTGTCCCATAATTCAGGGATACTGGGAAAGGGTTTTTGAGTTGCTCTCGGAGCTATTCGGCTCCCGAATCCTATACACTGCTAAAATGGCTATTCTGTTAGTCGGAATTCCTAGTGCTCTGAGGACATACAAAAAACTTATCTGCAAAATTTTGACTATAGCCAAATTGATGTTGGTGCAGAGATGGAGGACAGTAACCCCTCCACCCATGTCGGATCTCTTAATGGCCATAAATAACACACACACACATATGAAAGAATAATCGCATTGGGAAATGACTCCTTCCATAGCTTTGAGAAAATCTGGGAGGCATGGAATTATTCTCGATTCGCTTTGAGAGGAAACCAGGTGGATACAGGAAATTCGGGGGGGGGGGGGGGAGGTAGTGACTGAGTGGATGGGAGTCAAACCTGCCATTCGAGGAGTAAAGGGAGCATTGGGAGAGTAGAAATTTGGATTGTAAAATTTGAGAGTCAGTGCACACACACAAACAAAGCCCTACAACCAAGGGAAGGTCGGAAGTGAAGAACATATCCTAGATACGATTCATAATAGCCCGTTGACTATGCCTGAAAGTTAATGTTATAGTTCTGGTTTACTATGTTAGTGCTTGCATACCTGTCTTATTGATGTATGACCTATGTGATACTGCATACCAATGTACATTGCACTGTAAGTTAACACCGTTCTGCACGTATATTCTTTGAAAATTCGAATAAAAATTATTGAAACTAAATCCTGCAATTGCTTGTCAAGCACTTGCTTTTCTTCTACACTCTGTAGGACTTTATTAGATAGAGCACATTTCATTTCTGCAAACTCCTTCTTAGTGACACAGTCTATTCCAGGCAAACCCAGTACCACATTTTCACAATGACTAGGATATGAACTCTTTATAGTTTCAAGCTCTGCCTTTAACTTAAGGTTCTCTTTTTCTGATACCTCAAGTTGCCATTTCCAATCAGATATTTCATCTTCATAAATGAACCTGATGGTTTTAATCTCATCTTGAAGCTGCTGCACCATAATATTTTCATCTTTGGCGTTTTCATGCACTCCAGTATGAGTCATACAGTCAGCAGGGACATATTCATTCATAGAACAGAGGTGCTTCAGAAAAACTAAGTCACTCTCATGCAACCCATTATCTTTACTTGCACTCCACATGCTCTGTTCCGGGTTTTGTGTCTCTCTACATTCAGACTGCTGCACTAATAAACCTGTGCATAACTTCTCTGCTTTCTTACAAGCTGAAATTCTCTTTTTCTTGCCCATGGTTTACTAACAAGATTACACAATATTCCACAGCAACCTTGGGTTCAACCGGCAGCAACCTTTTTGCTATCTTCTGCAGTCACATGTATTCAAACAGTTAACTTATGTGGCACTACAACAACCAGCATTTTCTTCTGTCTTCCACAGAAAACACCAACATGGCACCATAGCCTTTCACATAGACTGTTTGCAATATCCAGCTTCTACACACATTGCTTACTTTCTTGCCATCAGCAAGCACTTTATAGACTTCTGTACCACAGTATACACAAAGTCCATTCCCTGGATTCCTTTTCCAGAGTTTTACTTTCACCAGTTTTTTTTGCACACAATTTGCTATGTTGCAATCCACTCACCCCTTCCTGGGTTTCTCCGTTGAAATCACAGATTTCTTCCAGCTGTAGGCCACAATGCACACTTAGCAGTACTGCAGTCACCAACCACTTGTCTTCCAGGACTTGCGTGGATCTCTTTATGCCCAAATCCGTAGCACCATATGTGACAACTTGGGGGAATTAGTCTCAAAATGGCGGCAGATTCCTGGTCCGGACAGCGGTGGTTCGTGGTACTGGGCGCCGGAGAGATAGCGTTCAGACGGTCCAAGTGTAAAATAAACGGGCTTTATTCAGCTTACGTGCAACATAACAAAACAACAAAAAACCTAGGCCACAGTTAGGGCACTAACTGACTCCTTGAGCCCCTAACTAGCCTCTGGGACAATAAGAAACTTGACTTAGTCTCTGTAAGTCCTCTCTGGACCTCAGCCCACTGGGGACAGACCGCCCTGTCTGCCTTTGGCTGGGTCCACAATTACCTGCTTCCTGCAGGATACAACAGCCTTCTGGAGTTACGCGCCCCACCCAAAGGTGTGGCTGAGGGCCTTTTCAGGGCTGGCCTGGGTCGCTCCCTAGCGCCCTCTGGGTTCACATACTCACAGGGGTCATAGAAATATACTATCCACAATAACAGATCTATAATTGCAGACAATATACTGAAAACAACTACGGTCATGTGCATGGAGCCTGAAATTGGAGAACCATCAAGGCTAACAAAATTAACTCTTATCACACAAGCTTGTGAAGTTTGCAGTTTAGAGACTAGTTATCTATTGTAATACTTAAAAAGATATCAAATTCCCAAACAAACAGGATAGACATAGCATGTCGTGTTCATGGATTTACATTGTAGTTTCCAGAGTCATTTACTACGTCACACTCCATAGATGGCAGATGAGGGCATTGTGATATCTGTCCAAGGCTTGTTTTTCCCTTTCTAACATGCATAAAGAAGGACAAGGGAAAAAGAAGAATTGATTTTGTTTTACTTAAAATACTACAAGGCCAATAGCAAATTAATGTTATATTGACGTTTCTTGTAAAAATGGAGCAATTAAGGCGCAGCGCGCTGGAACAGACTTTGTGAAGAACCTAGCAAATGGAGGCCAATTGATTATTTAAGAGCTGAGGCATCCCGGCTGTCTAACCTCTAGGAATCTAAGATTGTTTCTTTCGGGTTTGGTATAAGAATCACATGTTTTGCAAACTACTTGTACTCAAGAAACAGGTCTTAAACAAGGCTGTCACTTAAAGGGAATCTGTCACCATGAAAATAAAGTGTAATGTGCAGGCAGTATGTTATAGAGCAGGAGAAGCTGAGCAGATTGATGTATAGTTTAGGCTAGGATCACACCTGCAGCCGATCTCCGCTCGGGGATTCTGTTCCTCATTCCGCTTTAAAAATGCGGAGAGAAAAGTCCTGCAAGCAGGACTTCTCACTCTGCATTTTTCCACCCTTTTTGGGTAGAAACCTGGCAGACCCCACTATAGTCTGTGGGGTCCGTGGGTTTCCGAGGGTAAATGCTTTTTTAAGCGGAAAAGGTTTCCATTCAGGGGGTCCGCTTGGAAACCCGAATTCAGTTGTGAACCTAGTGTCAGTGGGAAATGATTCGGTATAACTTGTAATTTATCCATTCATTTCTGTGTTCTTTCCATGCTTAGGAGTAATTGAGTCTGCTGGGCGGTGCCAACAGTGATTGTGCATGTACAGATAGATGTCAATCAGAGCTGGGACCGCCCACTACACTCAATTACTCCTTCTAAGTATAGAAAGATAAGAGAAATAAATGACAAGTTATACTAAATCTTTTCCCACAAAACCATAACTCAGTCTGCTCTATAGCATGCTCTATAAGACTGCATGCTGACAGGTTCCCTTGAAGAAGACCTGTCACTGTAGGACAGGTCTATAAATTGACAGACAGAAATGGATCCATTTTTTTTTTTAACATTGATGTCTATCATCCGTTTTTCATCTGTTAGCCTCTATTCAGATCATGTATTTTTACATCTGTTTAATAGATGCAAAAACAGACACAAAAGGCTGGCCATGCGTTTACGTAGAGATGTTAAATAGAAATTTTTTTTATCCATTTCTGTTCATTTTTGTGTCCTTCAAAGAAAACGGACAGCAATGGATCTGTTTTTTTTTTTTTTTTTTTAAACATTGATGTCTATGTAGATGTATGGCCACCCATTTGTGTCCTTTTTTGCGTCCGTTAAACAAATGTAAAAAAATGTGATCTGAATAGAGTCTTAGATGTGTATCAGCTGAACCCGCCTATTTCAACCATCACATACAACCCACCTGTAAACTACGTCATGGGAATAGCTGAAGCGTTCTAGTTGGATTGCAGGGGAAATTAGTAGATCATTTGCAGCATTTTTTTTAATATGAGTAACCACTTTAAACCGGGGCCCTACGTAAACGCTGCAGTTTGGCCGCAGAGGAAACTCTGCGGATTAAAACTCTGCGTTTTACAGTCCCATCCACACTTTGCGGAAAAATACATGTCACGGTTTTGGAAATCGCAGCATGTCAATTATACCGATGGAAACGCTGGCAGTTTCCCTATTGGTATAATGGAAGCAAAATGTCCATTATTTCCACCGCGTTTTTTCCCACAGTGCTTTTTTGCTGCGACCCACTATGTGGGGCCATAGCCCATACCTCCCAACCATTCCGGATTCAGCGGGAGAGTCCCAAGTTCCGAGTCCTGTCCCGTTCAGCGGGAGGTATGTCCCGGTATCAACTCATCTGTGTCCGGAGGACAGGAACACCTCAGACAGGGGGGCACAGAGCACAGGGGAGCGAGGAGAGGTTAGTATCTATCAGTATTTTTATTATGTTTTTTGGGGGCAAATGGAGGGGAAACATTAAACTGGGGGGCAGATGAAGGGGGGCATTAAACTGGGGCAGATGGAGGGGGGGCATTAAACTGGGGGCAGCTGGAGGGGAACATTAAACAGTGGGGGTCGCTGGATGGGGACATTAAATTGGGGGGCAAGTTGGAAGGGGACATTAGAGTAGGGGAAACTGGAGGAGAACATTAAACTGTGGGGATAGCTGGAAGGGGACATGTCTGCCTCTAGTTGCCCCCAGTTTAATATCCTACTCCAGCAGCCCACAGTTTAATGTCCCCATCCAACTACCCCCATGGTTTAATGTCACCCTCTAGTTTCCTCCAGCTTAAACTGGGTCACCAGGAGAGGGGACTTCATACTGTGGGGCAATTGGAGAGGAACATTATAATGTGGGGGCATATAATGTTAGGGTGAATGTAGGAGCATAATACAGTGTGGGGGCACAAAGAAAAATGGATGAGAGTGGCGTCAACATAGAAGTGGGTGGAGCTAAATTTGCCGCTGTGCGCATAGCTGCCACACATACTGTTCCCCTTTCTATCCTTTGAAAGTTGGGAGGTATGTTAGCCTAACACATTTTTTAATGAGGAAATACGATAGCTTGCATTGACAGATGGACAAAGTGTATTGAAAATCAGGAAGATCATGGCAAACAATGATGAACTTTTCTTTTCTGGAAGTTGATTCAAATAAGCTCTACAGCCAAAGTTTGGATAAGTTTTGACTCACCCTCGAATATCCATACAGGGAATCTGAGTTTACATGTAAGCCGTGTTCTCACTATACAGTGTTGCATCCACTATTTCAGCCATATCCAGGAGTAGGACATAACAGCATAAAGTATAACACTTTCCTCTATACTACTATCTTTATAATGCATAAAAGTCTGCTCCAGAACTACAAAGTGTGAACACGGTCAAATACGTCTCTTGTTTTCAGCTGTACGGGAAAGATTTCTGAAGACCATATTAATATATTGTAATGTTAAATAAAAAGAAAATAACAATTCTTAGTAATTCAACATGAAGCCTATTAAGGGAAGCATCTGTCAGCAGAGACAGCGTACAATGACTTTTCCCGCTGAGAAGAACCACTGCTACTCTAATTCGATTTTATTGATTTATTTTGATTTCCTGTCAACATTTATAGCACAGAGGAAGAACAAATGATATTTTTTGCTTGAATGTTTATGATCTGTTGGTGCATTGCTGTAGTTAGCAGCACGCCTGTATCAGCAGAGCGGCACAGGAGAAGGGCACTACCTGTTCCCAAATTAGCTGTTAAGTAGCAAGAGGATGCTTCATTTTGTAGCCTTTATCATCCGCACATCCAGACCTAGTTATGACATTGATGATTTATGGGATAGAACAAGATGTGATGTCTTATACAACTCTTTATAGAAGTTCTGGCTCCACTGAGATTAGTTATAATGGTAACAGTAGTTCTCTATTATATTCCAACTGTCATGAGATGTTTTACTTTTTGTCTACTGTGGCTTTGTTGAATTTTTTATAAAAGCCATAATTGGGTTCCATATAACGGCAGGGCCGCAGCTAGGTCTTCTTTCACCTGGGAGAAAGGTTTACAGATGTAGCAGAGTGTAACTTGGTTTTCTGCAGTGTGGTATCTTATCAAACAAGACAACAAAATCCATTGAAAAGTCATTGCAAAAGTTGCTAGTCGTGTATATAAATACCTGGGCCAAAATAAAGTAGCCTCTCCAACTCAAGGGTTGCCCCTCCCTAGCCGGGCCTCTGTATCCCATGGCAGTCCATTCATGTAAAACTGTGTGTAGGTAAAAATCTCCCTAAGGCCAGGGCCCCGTGTAGAGGAAACGCTGTGGAAAAAAAAAGTGGTGTTCGACAGTCACAACAAAATGGATCCCATCCACTTTGCGGACACGTGGTGATTTCCAAAACTGTGGCAGTTTTAGAAATCCCAGCATGAGGGGGCGTGGCTAGGGACTCGATGCAGTGAGACGTGCTCTAGGGGAGCTCCTGCCTGACCGATAATAAAGTGTGACCACCAGCTTTATGCAGACCACCCATGACTAAAAAAAACTACCCGGGCACCTGCTACAGGGGACTGTGCATCCGTGGAGAGGTTCGAACAACCTACCCTGTCTGCGTTCCTGCAGCTGACGGCATCCGCGTTGCGGGCCTCCATGAGGCGGCGGCCATCTTCCTCTGCCGCGCTGGCCGCCTCCGGTATGGCCACTGCAGCGGCCCCGCTCTCGGCGCAGGGGGCTTCCGCTTCGCAGAGAGGCCAGCCTGCCAGACCTCCAGCCCTGCCAGAATTAGAGCTTCAAAGCCCGGGCGCAGGACTCCAGCAGACCCCTTCACCGCTGGGTAAGTCAGGCGCTGTGGCTGATCGCACCGCAGCACTGATTGCCCCCCCTCCCCCGCAGCTCCAGCCGGCACTTCGGCAGCGGGCTCCCCCATACAGAGCCAGGGGGACCCCGGCACCCCAGGAGACCTCAGCAGCTGCCTCTTACCCCCACAAGTTGTCACCTGCCCCTGGGCAGCCTCCTGGCCCTGTGGGGGAACGCTCAACCCTCCAACAGTCCCCACAACCTCCTAACCTCGTGCCTTCGTGCCACCCCTTCTCGGAGATGAGGAAGCGGACTTGGGGGCAACTCCATCCTTGTCCCCCTTTGCTATTCATACCCAGCCTTCTCCTTCATCTGCCCCGCAACCCCGACCTCCGCCTCACTCTGCTCTGACAGCCTCTTCTGACCCTCCACCATGGCTCGAATACCTTGCTCACCTACCGACAAAAGAGGACTTTTATTCCTGGGTTGCTAAAGTCACAGCAGCAAGTCGTTCGGAGATACGCACAGAAATCGCAGTCCTGCGGCAAGATCTCCAGCATATTGCAAACCGGGTTGATACCCTTGAGGACGATCATGACCAGACCCGATCTCATGTGTCTCACCTCCAGGACACTGTCCTCTCCCAATGCCAGGTGGTTAATGACCTGCAGCGCCACTTGGAGGACTTGGATAACCGGGGCAGACGCAACAATATTAGAATCAAGGGGCTGCCTGAGGCTAACCAGGAGGAGGATTTACATGCTACCTTGGGGGAGGTTTTCAACTCCATTTTGCAGGAACCAGCTACACATAAAATCAAGCTAGATAGAGCTCACAGGGCCCTGTGCCCCAAGGGATCTGGCCCCACCCCACGTGATGTTATTTGCTGCGTGCACGACTTTGCACTGAAAGAAACCATCCTTTCCAAGGCCTGTCGTCTTAAAGACTTTGAATTTGAAGGAACCAAGATTCAACTTTACCAGGACCTCTCCTGGATTACGGTACAGAAAAGGAGATACCTGCGCCCTCTGCTACAGCTTCTGTGTGACCGACAGATACCATATCGCTGGGGATTTCCCTTTTCTTTAACGGCTAGGCTCAATGGACGCTCTGCTACCCTATGGTTCTATGCAGACCTGGAGCCGTTCTGCACCGCTATGGATATTCCTCCTCCTGATCTGCAGAATTGTGAATTGATTGCTCCACCACCACCGCCTCCCCCAGTCTGGACGGCCCAGAACCCAGCTAGACGCCAGCTACGTTCTTCCGGCACTTCTTCCAGAAGATCGAGGGTGGAACCCCCTCCTCCGTGACTGTATCTTTTTTCTCGGGCCTCCTAGTCCTTGGGAGGGATACGTTTACTATGATCACTAGGGGTGTTCTGTTACCATTGTCGCTTATATATACAAGCAGTTTTTTATGGTCCCACAACTGTTTTGCATCATACTTATGTTTCAGCATTGCAGGTCGGGCGGGCTAGACTCCCCCCCCCCCCCACAGTGACCTGCAGATGTTACTTTCTTTTGGTCCCTAATTGTTTATTTGGATCTGCTTATTGCTGGTCCCCCCCCCACCTCCCACCCTCTCCCCCTCTTACTATGGGGGCTTCGTCCAGCTGTGGGCCCACTGGTTGGGCCCCGGTAGGGTCACTTGTGGCCCTAACTTGGACATTTCTATTTTGCCACCGGCCAGGAGATTTAGTCCTGACCATTAGATATAGTTTAACTGTGTTACTTATATATTTTTGTTTTTTATTTGTTATGCCTTGTATTTTTGTGTGTCTTCCGTCTCTTCCCCCTCCCCCTCTGCCCCCTCCCTCTTCCCCCTTTTTCAGGTTCGAAGACCCGTCTGGCCACAGTGGCCCGGATCCTCCGCCTCTACATCTTCAATGATTTGGACCCTCTAGGGATTGGGTGAGATCTGCCTCTGCCTTATTTCTCCCTATATTAGCAACAAACCCACTCTGTATCCCTCATGGTTAAGTGCATTACATTAAATGTCAAGGGCCTGGGCTCCAACTCTAAACAGCGAATGGTCCTGCAGGAGCTTCGCTCTTTCTGGGCGGATGTAGCCTTTCTCCAGGAGACCCACTATGACCATACTGGCACGTTCAATTTTGCCCGTCATTACTTCCCCTCTGCCTACTCTGCATATTGTAGTCGCAGGAAGGGAGGGGTGGCCATTTTGCTTTCCCGTACCTGTTCTATCACTGTTTTGGTCTCTCACCTAGACCCCCAGGGTCGATATATTATTTTGGAGGGGCTTCTATACAGTCAGCCCATCACTCTGTGCAACATATACGCCCCTAACTCCATCTGAGATCCCCTTCCTTAAACGGGTCCTGGGGAAATTGCAAGTGTTTGAGGGATGTGCACTACTACTGGGTGGAGACTTTAATATGGCTTTCTCTGAATGTATGGATAGATTCACCCTCATTAATGGGCCTCCTGGACCCTCACAGACGAGACTGGCAAGAGAGTTTTGCTGCCTTGTAAGGTCAGCAGCCCTCTACGACCTTTGGCGGGTGGATAATCCCTCTAACCGCTCCTTTGCATTTTACTCCCACCCCCACAGAACCCACTCCAGAATAGACTATTTTTTCGGTAATACACTGGCCCTTCGCTTATTTAACTCTGCTGACATAGGCCCTGTATATCCTGGTCCGATCATGCCCCTGTAATGCTCACACTGTCCTCCACCCCCCTTCCGACAAAACGTTGCCACTGGCGACTTAATGAATCCCTCCTCCGTCCCACAAGAGACCCAAGCTAAACTTCGTTCTCACCTCCAAGAATACTTTCGAGTTAATTCTGACTCAGTCCCCGCTATGTCCACACTGTGGGAAGCCCATAAGGCTGTAATGAGAGGTCACTGTATTGCGTTGAGAACACAGATTAAGAGAGACAGGAGGGTCAGGGAGGAGGCTTTAAGTAGTAAGATCAGATCCCTGACCGAGTGATTAACGTCGCGCCCCATGTTATCTCTGCTACGTCAATTAGTGACTGCTAGGGCAGACCTCCGGGACCTCGCCACCCAGGCTACCCGACGCCTCCTCCTCTACAGCCGCCAGAGATACTAAGAGAGGGGGAAATAAAGCCCACACACTTCTAGCTAAAACCCTGAGAGACCGTCGGGTTTCGTCTACGCCCCATGCTGTCCGAGATTCCCAGGTCACTCTTCAACACCATCCCGATACCATAGCGGCCTTGTTTCGGGATTATTACACTACATTGTATAACCTTCCCTCGCCTGCTAGGAGAGACCCCACCACTACAGAGACAGGCCTGCATTCTTTCCTGGCCTCGTATCGACTCCCAGTCCTCCTGACCTCGGCTCTCTCTTCGCTTAATGCTCCAATATCGAGTGAGGAATTGACTGCCGTCCTGGAGGGCCTGCCTAATGGTAAGGCTCCGGGCCCTGACGGGTTAACCTATGCCTACTACAAAACTTTTCATTCTGACCTCCTCCCTCATATGTGTCAACTTTTCAACTCCTTCCTGGACGGGGCCCCAGTCCCGCACACTATGCTGCACTCTCACATTTCCCTAGTCCCAAAGCCACACAAGGACCATCAGGAGTGTTCTAACTATCGTCCCATCGCCCTCCTGAATACAGACCTCAAACTCTTCACAAAAATCTTGGCAAACAGGCTTAACTTTTGGCTTCCGTCTCTCATCCACAAAGACCAGTTGGGATTTGTCCCTTGTCGTCAGGGGGGAGATAACACTAGAAGGGCAGTGGACTTGATTGACGCGGCCAACCGTTACTCCACCCCAACCTTGCTTCTGACTCTGGACGCTAAGAAGGCCTTCGATCGCCTTGATTGGTCATTTATGATAGCCACCCTCGAAAAATACGGGTTCTTGGGGGCCTTTCTCACGGCCATAAGGGCTCTTTATTCTCACCCCTCTGCAGTTGTTAAGCTCCCTAATGCTTCCTCCCTTCCCTTGTCCATTCGTAATGGAACCCGTCAGGGATGACCCTTGTCACCTCTAATATTCGCACTGTGTATTGAACCCCTGGCGGCCCAAATTAGATCCGCCCCAGATGTCTCTGGGGTGTTTGTGAGGGATAGGGAATTTAAGATTAGCTTGTTTGCAGATGATGTCCTGTTGACCCTCACTAAACCCCACATCTCCCTTCCAAACCTTCTTCGTGTTTTAAAGGACTATGGAGATCTCTCGGGCTATAAGGTCAACCCTGGTAAGACGGAAGCCCTGCCTCTGAATGTTCCAAGCGAGGCCTTGCAGTTGCTTAAGTCCAACTTTGACTTCCAATGGAGAGACCGCTCCCTGCACTATCTGGGCGTTCAAATATCCACTTCGTATCCCACGCTTTACTCGGCCCTTCCCCACCTGTTTCATGAGCTCCGCTCTCTCCTGGATATGTGGCGCCCACTCAATATCTCTCTTATAGTCCGTATAACTGCGGTTAAAATGACCCTCCTCCCGAAGCTCCTCTATTTCTTTGAGACCCTTCCAGTGGCGGTCCATAGGTCCGAACTGAGGTCCCTAGAAAAAGCAATATTCCAATTTATATGGAATGGCAAACGCCATTGCATTCCCCGATCAGTGATGCTGGCGGGTAAGTCGGAGGGGGGTCTCGGGGCTCCACACATATTGCACTATTACTGGGCTGCTCATCTACGTAGTATACCATTTTGGGCGGCACCCCAGGCACATACGAAATGGGTTGAGATAGAGAAGATTTGGTTGGCTCCTGTTCATCCCAATGCGTTTCTGTGGTCCTCCTCCCCCCCCTTGCCCACTGCCCCACTGCTGGGCCCCATCGGCTTTACTCGGGATATCTGGAACATCTGTTTTAAGTTGTTTCGGTTGGCCTTCCCGCACTCATCTATGATCTCCTTTTTATATAACCCACTTCTCCCAAGCGGACTCACGGCTGCTATGGTCAGGCCCTGGAGCAGGCTGGGTCTATTTCACGTAGCTGATTTGGTGGACCCGTCAACCTTGGAGCTCAGGCCCTTTGACTACCTCACTTCCACACAGCACTTGCCTACCTCAGAGTGGTTTCACTATCAACAGATAGTTCATTTTGTTGTCTCTCAGTTTGGGTCCACCCGAGTCTCCCTCCCTACTGCCTTTGAATGACTATGTCGGGTGGGTACCTCCACTAGAGGCCTGATTTCTAATATTTATATGCTTTTGTCCTCTCAGGGGGGGCAGACTCCGGTGGTCCACAAATATATGACCCGGTGGTCTGGAGCCCTGGGCGAGCACATCTCACACAACCAGTGGCGGGTTATTTGGTCCTGAGCAGCTAAATCCTCTTCCTGTGTAACGTTTGGGGAAACGCAATACAAAATACTTATGCACTGGTATCATACTCCAGCTTTACTTCATGCTCTCAATCCCACTACTCCTCCCAGTTGCTGGTGATGCCAAACAGCGCCAGGAACATTGTTCCATATCTTTTGGGAATGCCCCCTAGTCCGCCCTTTCTGGTTCGAGGTTAGGAAGCTGACTAACATTCTTTTCATCCAAGGCATACCCCTGGATCCCATGGTTTATCTGCTGAATCTCCCCCCAAAAAGTCTTAGTAAAAATACATCTAAGCTATTCCTTTACCTGTGCACTGCGGCCAAAACGCTCATAGCTCGCCATTGGAGGGAAGTTCTTCCTCCAGCGATCTCAGAATTGATAGCCCGATTGAAGGATATCCGCAGCCTGGAGTACTTGACCGCCTCCCTTAACCATACGGTGGAGGCATTCGAAGCAATTTGGTCCCACTGGGATACCTACTGTGCCACACAAGGTGTCTGAGATCCGACGCCGCACCTTTTTTCTCCTTATTGTTCCTTGCCTTTGTTTTGTCTTATGTACTTCCTAGACCTTGTCTACTGTTTTTTGTGTACCTAACGGATTATTTGCTATGAAGAATTTTTCTATATTCGATTTGTAACTATTTCAAAACTTTAATAAAAATTACAGTTTAAAAAAAAAGAAATCCCAGCATGTCAGTTATACCTACAGAAACATTGCTGTGGGTTTTGCCCACGACTTTCAGCCTTTGCAGTGCCTGCAAAAAAAAAATCCCTGGATTGTAAAGATTATAAACTACACTGTATTATATTAAGTGACATTGGCAGGGGCATAGTTATAGGGGAAGCAGAGATAGCAATCACTACGGGCCCTGGAGCTTGAGAGGACCCAACCAAAGAAGACTCCAACATTGCAGGTAGCACATGGTGCTGCATGTGTCGGCCCCGTTACAGATTTTGCATTGGGGCCTTGGAGCAAATGGCATCGCCTCATGTCTATTCACAAGCAACAGAAAATTTCTGTGCAAATTTTTGTATGCCGAACTGAAAAAGAAATCAGTAGCAGAAATAACTACCATACTGCTATTTTCAGAAGGAAAGGCTGAGAATTAGCCCCATTGAATGACAATGGGACTAATCCTCATCACTGTACACACAGCAGCACATCCTCAGCAAAAATCCAAGAGTCAGCCTTGGATATTTGCTGATATGTGCTGTAGAAATACATGCACTCAAAGCCTGAATAGCTGCATATCGACTCTGTACAACTCCTTTAAGGGGTTGTGCCATTAAAGACACTCAGCCCTTATCCATAGGATAAGGAATAAATTTCAGATCATTAGATATCCGACCAGCGGGACCAGTAAATGAAGCACCAGTTCGCCTGTGTGACCAGCGCTCCACTCACATCTTTGCGGTTGCTGGTAATCACTTGGAGACTTCAAGGGGACTTTTGGTTCCCCGTTCTTCTGATCCCTGGGGTTCTGACTGCTGGGACCCCCACTTATTTCTTATTCACAGGACAGGGGTTTAGTGTCTTTAATGGCACAACCCCTTTAAAGTGAAGCTGTAGGCACTCGGTATGCTGTCATATTGTTCTCAATCCAAGACCTTATTCTGGTCTATACACACTGCAGCATTGGAAAGCTCCCAGAGTATATGCCAAACATACATTGGGTCCCATTTAACAGACGGATGCCGATTTGGCAGTATGTCAACTATACCCCCACAAAAGCCCGGGGGTTTCCCTATAGGTATAATGGAAGCATAAAGTCCGCAGAGGAAACCTCTGTGAACTTTCTGTGAAAAGCACTGCGGCAAAAACCGCAATGCATTGCTGCCACGGTATTTCCCACAGTGCTTTTTGGCTGCGGCCCGCTACATGGGGCCTTAGCCTGCAGGACTTTTCTCTCCGCCGATTTTAAGCAGATTCTGTTGCGGAGTCTCCTACAAAGACTCCAATGCTAGTGTGAATCCAACCTTACTTGTATCTGCAATGGAAAACAGCAACTAGCACAATACAGTGCAACGCAATAATAAAGAGGTATAGCACATTGGTAACCCTGCATGTAACTCAGAGCAAAGGGGTTGATAACTTGTCATGGGCAGGGACATAGTACATGGCCAACCCCAGAGCTTGGCCTTCACCCCTCTATATATGTGTGAAATCTGAGGTACAGTATGCCTCTTCTTCCCTTCACAGGTGTGAATTTGGGGCCACATGATTCCTATATAGACCGCTCGTAGCTGTAGGTTATTGTATGGTGGTACACAGAAATGAGAGCTGTAGGAAGGTACAGCATGGGGAGCTTTGCACATTAATTAATTATATTCTAGTAATTGGACTACAGAAGGCTAGAAAAGCCGAGGACCATGATAGTGCCTATAGTACTATGGTAGAGAAACATCAGTGCTCTTAGTCTTAGTAAGAATCCACATAATAGTATCTAATTTATTATAGCATTTAGCAGTTTATAGCACCACTGGCTATATATATATATATATATATATATATATATATATATATATAAAATCGCTAATGTGTCATTAGGTTTATTACCATTTACAATTAAAAGCTTTCACAAAGTTGTAAAGTGAATGGCTGCTGGTAAATTAATAATGAGTCGCCTGTGGCATGGTGACTAGTGTCATGGGTATAACTGGCACATGTGCTGATCATTACGGTTATCATGCTACTCTCACATGTACCATTGTTTGCACTGCTGCCACCGCTGTCACTGCTGTATCCAGTTTTCAATATCTGCACCCTTAAAGGTGTAGTGCCATTATGGATACTTTTCCCCTATCCACAGGAAAGGGGATCAGTATCCGAACGCTGGGTTCCCAAACACCAGGTCCCCAGTGATCAGGAGGAAGGGGGACGAAAAGTCTCCCTAAAGCCTCCATGTAAATGCAGCGCTAGTGTACTTGTATGACCAGCACTATATTCACTTCTATGCGGCTGCAGACGCTTTCAGATATTACAATCCTGGCAAACCCATTGAAGTGAATGGAGTACCGATCAGGCAAGTGCACTGCCGCTACATTTACAAGGAAGTTTTAGCGGGACTTTCATCTCTGTAGGACCCTGCATTTGGGACCCCAGTGATCGGATACTTATCGTCTGTCCTGTGGATAGGGGATAAGTATCCATAATGGCACAATCCTTTTAAGCATGGACACACTATATGAGCACAGAAAATCCTGTAACCCAGTCATTTGGAAGTTGCTGCAGTAAAACCCCCCGTGATTTTTCCTGCAGCTCACCTGCAGGTTTCCCTGTGGGACCTCAGCGTATGCAAAAAAGCGGCAACACATCAGTTTTTCCTGCAGCACTTTTCACAGATAGTCTGCAGAGGTTTCCTCTGCAGACTTTCTGCTTCCATTATACCTATAGGGACGCTGACGTTTCTGTAGGTATAATTGACATGCTGCAATTTCCAAAACCACGACGGTTTTGGAAATCGCAGTGTCTCTGCTGCGCGTATTTTCTGGAATGTGTTCTAGCGAATCCCATCCAATTTGCAACAATTGTAAAACGCAGCGTGAGGCTCCGGCCTAAACCAACATTATGATATATGTTTCAGTAAGGGGTTAAGGGAAATTTTCTGATCTGTTGAGTTTTCTGCTTCTGGTCTGGTCTCTGTTCTATGCTGGGTACAAGTATAAGATTATCTGATTGAATTATTGGATTTTATGTTAAAGGAGTTCTTTAGGAAATAAATATTTCTCTCTGGAGGCCAGGGAAGGTGCAAAATAAAAAAAAAAAAAAAAAAAAAAACATACTCACCTGTCCCTGGTGCTCTGATGTCCCAGGCCACTGTCCGGTCCCACTGCCGCAACCCAGGGCACTGTGGGACCGGACAGCAGCCTGGAATACCATGGACAGGCGATAATGAATTAATTATTTTTTTTAAATTTTATTTTTCACCTTCCCCGGCCTTCATTTAAAAAAGTGTTTTTCCTGGACATCCCCTATAATGGCTCGTTGATACAGGCTCTGTGGCTGAATCAGCTGCAGAATTTGTGGCAAGATTGTGCAGGACGCTTATTTTCTTCAGTGTCCTGCTCCAATCTCTCTTGAAAGCAATGGGAGGCAGAATCAGAGCAAAAACTTCCGCTGATTTAAGAACAGAATCTTCCCCAAAATCAGTGGCAGATTCCACCATTTGGGGCAGCTCTCCTAACATGTCTGTTTGAATAATTGCATGTTCTGAAAAATAGCAATTTTAAGGCCGGGCGTTTTACCGGCCTTAAAATTGCTATTTTACAGTCACTGCAAAGTGAATGGGATTCTAGCGAATCCTATCCCCACATTGCAGAAAAATACTCGTTGCAGCATGTCAATTATACCTACGGAAACGCCGGTGGTTTCCCTATAGGTATAATTGAAGCAGAGAGTCCGCAGAGGAAACCCCTGCGGACTTTCTGTGAAAAGCTCTGCGGGAACAACCACAATGCGTTTCCGCCGCAGTTTTTCCCACAGCGCTTTTTTGCTACAGCCCGCTATGTGGGGCCTTAGACTAAAGCACCTTTTCTTAGAATTTATGTATTGTTATTCCTTCTAGAAATATCTGAATAAATTGTTACCATTTCCCTTGTCAAAGGGGCATGGCCTTATACAGTCTAATACTGGACAATATACTAGGACACCCCTCAACTGATAACACCCTGATTTCAATGTATTAACAAATTTCTAGGAGGAATAATATAGGAACGGCACAATTCAGAGTAAAAAGGAAAGATGCTCTAGAATTGTTATTTTAGTATTCACTAAAACAGGCACGTCAGAAGTGGCGATAGGACCCCTTTAAGCACTTTTGCTGTACAACCCTATACAGTAGACTGTGCATAATGATAAAACGTATCAGGGCGGTTATAGATGACAAAGTGTGAGGCAGGAACTAAATAGATGTGATGTTTGGGTGTCCGCAGAGTTTCAGCCATGAAGTGTACGTTCCGGATGATGAAGACACAGCTTATTCTCTATACAGATGACACAGTAAGCTGACTTAACATAATGCAGCACCAACCCAGATCATTACCACAGGGATCGTGTGTAATCAGATTGCATGTAATCCCATTGCCATAATGGTGCGTGCTGACATGCTGTGCTCTATCTGTCTATTCCCAGCACAGTCAGCCCTCTCTATGCTACAACTATACAGGATATTTCACTATATGGATAATTTTATTATCATTTCAAGTTAATTAACCCTTCAATAACATTGCCTGGAGGGGGCGATGTAGAGAGCAGGATGAGGACAGATGGGCAGCCAGTAATGCTTTAATCCTGTATTAGCTGTCAGGAGCAGGCAAAGACTTTAGAAGTTTATAAAAAAGTCTCAGTAACTTCAGTAAGTAGTTAGTCACGGTAAGAGGCGCAATCCATTCAGTCTAGTGAGTGCTGTGATTCATACAGAACATCATACTTGATTTTTCTGCACAGACTTTACCTTACATTTAGGCCGGGGCCCCGCGCAGCATAAATGCCGCCATATAGCATAAATGCAGCAAAAACCACCACGTTTTACAGTCCCTGCCAAGTGGATGGGGTTCTGGACTCATCCCAACATGGCAGGAATTGGCTGGGAATGTCCACTCAGTAAATCAATGGTAGAGACATTTGCTTAGCGGCATTCCCAGCTATTTCCTGCGATGATGGGATGAGTGCAGGAAGTGGATTAGTATTGCAATGCACTGTGTTCGTGGTCAGACCCCCTGGGGTCTAAAAATTGCAATAAAAAAAATAAGAATATTTGATAATTCCAATCACCATCACATATAAAAGTACATAAATACAGTGAAACACATACACATTAGGTATATCTGTGTCTGAAAATACCCGGTCTACAAATTTTTATAAACATTTATGATGAACGCCGTAGCAGGAAAAAAAAAATCAAAAGAGCCGAATATCCATTTTGCTTCCCATAAAAATTTTAAAAACGATCAAAGCAATAGACATTCCCCAAATTGGTATAAATAAAAAGTACATCTAGCCCCGTAAAAAAACACATGTTAGGTGTCCCCGTACACAGAAATATAAAAAAAAGTTACAGGTGTCATAAAAATGGCAACTCCAAGAATATTTTTTTCTTTTGCAAAGTTTTGGATTTACTTTAAGGGGTTAAAACATAAAAAAACTATATACATTTGGTATTGCCATAATTTTACTGACCCCTAGAATACAGGTGACATGTCAGTTTGGTTGTAAAAGCAAAGCCCATAAAAAAGTTGCACAAACGCAGTTTTTCTCCAGTTACATCCCATTCTGAATTTTTTTCCATCTTCCCAGTACATCATACAAAATATTAAATGGTAGCATTACAACATTGGAGACAGACTCTCCTTCATCTTTGGAGGAGTTATATACCAGACTAAGAGAACTTAGGACCCTGGAACCCTTGACTGCTCTTCTGAATGACGAGGAGGACCGAAGCCAGGCTATATAGGAACCCAGGGGCACCTTTTGGGTGCTTTGTGACATCTAACAACTGATGATCTGATTCCTTTTGTACCGCCACCTGATAATGTGACTTATCTACTATCCTATCTACACCCTTTCTTTTCTCTTCTCCTGTTTCTTGTCTTGTGTCTCCCCTTTCTACTATTGTTATTATATGCCCTAGGTTTTGGACCTTCATATCCTCTTTTTATTAGCCTAGGGGCGCACTTGCGCTCTTCTTTCTGTCTCTTTTGGTCATTTCATTGTATGAGCACTCTGTGCCTATTTCATTTTGCCTTGTCTTTTACTGTTATAAATGTTTTTCAAAAAATTTCAGTAAAAATTGCAATTGAAGAAAGAAAAAAATGGTACAATTACAAAGTACAATTCATCCCATAAAAATTAAGCCCTTATACAGCTCTATTAACAGAAAAATAAAAAACTTATGGTTTTTGGAAGGTGGGAAGTCAAAAACATAAAATTGTCTTCGGCGGGAAGGGGTTAAAGGCTTTTACAATACACATTAATTTGCCCACAATGCTAGGTGGCAGTGGGTTTACTGGGACGTATAGTGCACACCACCAGTGCATCACCTATGGATTAACCCATTCAAATAATGATATTCTCCTACATGGTCACTTCTTCCTGTGACCTGTACCAGATGTAGAAAGATCCAACTTAAAGGTCTATTTTCTTCTGGGACATTTACCTATTTCCTTCTGGGACATTTACGGCACGTCCACAGCATATGCCATAAATGTCCAATAGATGCAAGTCACACCTCAGGGGCCTGTAACTATCTTGAGAACAGAGGTCTCATGACCCACACCTTGCGGCAGTGGTAAGTCGAGTGATGGTAATGCGTGTACATCTTTCTCTGTTCACTTTTGTAGGAGTTCCTAACATAGTCAAGCAGGGAGAAGTGAGCGGAGAGTACTGCAAATGCACAACCACCTTTCCACTCACTGCAGTGGTGAGACATGAGTGACAACTGATAGGAACAATCCTTTAACAAACAGCGCACTCTATTTATGTAGTACACTGTCGTAACACACTCACTATAAAATTGGCAAGTCCCGCAAATAGCATATTATGTGGTAGCATTGTACCTATCTGAATCTATGTCATGGCTTTGTCTTTACAACTCTGAAGTCACATCCCAAGCGCCCTGGTAGTCCACAAATCAGCATGCCAAGCGACTCACTCCATACACCATATAGCATGTATAATGTGACACAACTCAAGGGTAATGGGACTGAGCTGCAGTACCATTCATGGCCACTATTCAATGTATGGCGTTGTGACTTCTTTAATCCGCTGATTGATGGGGACGCCATCACCTAAGAAGAGGTCATCAATAATAGAGTTCCGTAAACTCCTTTTAAATAAATATACTATCAAGTTGCAAAATGCACATTCAGACCAAGACGGAATTTACAAAACACCAGCCAGAAACAATCCTTAGTCCTGAATCCAATTCTGTAACATTTTACCAAGGCTTTATTATGCCGCTTAGCAAACAGTAATGCAATATGTCAAACTGGCAAATGATTCAGTGTTAATGTTACATCTCACTTCCCAGAGCTAATATCATGCAGGCTGTATTCAGTGAAGCAACAAAGCACCGACATGCTGTAGCAACCATTTACCGTTATTTAGATGAAAGATTTGTCTTGGTTAACTTCGAAGGATATTTATAATGAACTTGCTTCAATAGTGATTCCCAATTATAATGCTATAATGACTAGTTTTGGTGATCTGGTTACAATACTTCTTGGGTTCCCACTGGTCTCTACTTATTGGTGTCTTTCGACACACAGGAAATGCCCACTCAGTCACCCATTGGCCGCAGCGTTGACTCAGTCAGTGATTGGCTAAGCCTCCACTTTGAGAGACACCCTGGGAAGCAGAGACCAGCTGGAACCTGGGGTACGTCCAACATGGATCAGTATGGGGATCAATGAAGTAAGTATTGCTTTTTATTAGGTTAGGAGCCCCATAATGAGCCCCATAAAATATATTTTTTAATTCACTGGAAATCCTCTTTTTATGGAGATCAGAGCTTAGTATTTTTTACAATTGAGTGTCAAATAACTTGCATAAACATATTGTGCATATAAGATACACCATAAATCCCCGACAGATGTGGGTGCCACCTCTGGGACATGCATCTATCTCTGAAATGAACCCTCCAAGCCTTCATGCCTCACTACTTACTTGAGAAAGAAAACTTTCAGCTGTGGTCGGGCTTTATGAAAACAGTGTAGCTCCTAGCTATGCTGTTACCATAACTCTCATAGCAGTGAATGGAAGTTTCAGAAAATCTGTTCTATGCTGTTTCTGTAACTCCCACTCACTTCTATAGAAGTTACAGAAACAGCTCAGCGCTACACCTGACCATAGTTTTCTCAACAAGGCCACAGTTGGGCAAGTAGTGGGACACAGAAGCATCAAACATTTATAGTATATCCTGTGGATATGCCATAAATGGCTTTCATGAGAAAACCCCTTTAAGGCTAAGGCCCCACGCAGCAAGCCACAGCAAAAAAGACCATGGCGTAAACTCATTGCGTTTTTTTTTCCATAGTGCTCTTCACAGAAAGTCCGCAGAGTTTTTTCCTCTGTGGATTTTCTGCCTCTATTATACCCATATGGAAAATGCCAGTGTTTCCGTAGGTATAATTGACAGTTACAGGACTGCCGCTGACACGCTCACCTGCACTCAAGGTGGAGCATCTACCTCTATAGCCCTACAACCAGCCAGCTCACTATGGAGACATATGTTTGAGTAGCTTGAAGGACTTCCACCCCCCACTGGGCTTATGCTTATAAATCCCCTGAGGATTGCCCCTCCATCTTTTTGGGACATGAAACGCGTTTGGAGTGAAGGAAATAAGGGAAAAGGATTCAATTTGATAGGGAGACACAGGGAGAGCTCTGGGGACTGTCCATTTAAGGACAAGAGTCATTGTGGGACATAGGCGAGAGACAGGGTATATTTACGCCAGCCCTTCATCTGCAAATCCTGTTGAGTCCCCATCTCTCTCAGTAGGTCCGAGTAAGACTGTTTCTCTTTTATCTAGAGCACGGTTTGTTATGTGCACTTAAATTGGTGATGATTTTTTGACCGTCTTAACATGAATATTTATTATTATAATTTATATTAAAAGTTAAGTTTTATAGCTCTTTTGGTCCTCTGCTTGTGACAATAGATTGTTAGATCATGAAGGTTATTTTTTTGCCATGGCATTCCAAAACGCTGCATTTTTGTAACATGGTGCTTCAGCCGAATGGTGAAATATAGGGAGAAACTTGTCAATCGCTAAGCAGCGGGTGGTCTTGATGATTCTTCTCACTAGCTGTTTTTGTTTTGTTTTGTTTTTTGAAGTTTTATATAATATAAAAAGAGGGTAAAAATGGTCCCAGGCACCAAATCAAAAAAATCCCAGGAGTCAGCTGGAGGAAGACAGGTTATTAAAATTACAAGGGGTGTGATTCTGAGCTCTGACACTGACTTCCTCTGATTGGGGCTCTAAATCATGCCCTCTTTCCTGCTCCAGCCTGACCCTGCCCACCTGACAGTACACAGCCTAAATAGCATATCAGGCACCAAAACTAACTTCACTTATTGCTCAGGGGGGAACTAGAGAAAAAATTCCAGCAATTAGGTAATTGTTAATTTTTAAGCATCACTGTCTATTATCATAATAGGTCTACGGTTGATGCTGATCTGTACAGACATATCATTGGCAGACTAGAAATAGGTATACAAAATATACAGGACCACTGCCAGACCTAGCTGGACTTTACTGTCTGCACAGTACACTTCCCAGAGTATATCGATTGCAGTCCTCATTGTCTGTTCTTGTTCTGCAGACTATTTTCACTGGATTAAAGATATTAAAGTAATGTATATTCATTGACAAAAAAATGACGCCCCTAGATGGAGTTTTTGGAATGGAATGAAACTTTCTCAGTTTGAATGTAATGATGATATATGTAAGTGATCACAATATTAGGATGAAAGGAGAAGTTTATTGGGGAAAACTGTATAATTGAGCGGAGGCTCTAGTACCCTGCTTGGCCACCTCTAGCCTGGATAGAGGATGAGATACAGTTGGGAAGTTCTTGCTAAAAAATGCAAGTTGGAAGCCCTGCCATAAGAGGCAACAGATGTGGCCACAGGATGCCCTGTGCATATTACTTTCCTGCTACTGTCCCTACTAGGGGTGACAGCAATGACTCCCCAGACCATCACCCCAGCAGATAGGGCAGTATGTCAATCCACAGCAAAGCCGAAATGAATCGCTCACCACATGGCTACTGTATCACAAATTACTGATAAAACTAAAGTGGTTGTCCAACTATCCACTGGAGGTACAAGTACATCATACTCCATCCATCCTCGTACTCCATCCTCCATCCTATGAGATTGCTGGCAATAGCCAAGAAACAGTGTTCATCGATCAGTCTCATAGGGATGAATGTATCGCAACAGACACAAGCAACTATTGCTCCATTCAACCAGAATGAAACCAGACCCTTGTTCTCAAGATTGGTTTGGGTTTAAGCAGTTGGACCCCCACAGATTTGACACTTCTATACTTGGATATGGTATAAATGTCTATAGTGGGACAACCCCTCTAATGTTGGCTAAGGTGTCAGAGTACACAATGCATCACATTTTGTTGCATATGTGGCTTCAGCAGGATAATGTGCCCTGCCACATGGTTTGAGGAACATGACAAAAAGTTCAAGGTGATAACTTGGCCTCCAAATTCCTTAAATCTCAATACGGTCAAGATTTTTTGAGATGCGCAGGTAAAAATGTCTGATCCATTGATGTCCCACCTACCAACTTACTGGACTGAAATGGATCTGCTGATAACATCTTGGTACCAAATACCATAGAGGACTTTTGGAGTCCATCAGTGGATCAGAGGTAGTTAATTGTACCCAATATTGGCTCAGTGGTTAGCACTTCTGCCTTGCAGCGCTGGAGTCCTGGGTTCCAATTTTGCTCTCCGTGTAAATTTTGGAATTTGCTGTGAACATAAGGTCCACCAGTTTGGTAATAATGACCTATCCTAAGGATATGGTACTGTGCAAAAGATATAATCAGGCATAAAAAATGGTGCAAAGTAAGAAAGCTTTCAAAAATAGTAGTTAATAATTTATTTTTGTCAACTAACAAAATGCAAAGTGAATGAATGAAAGATAAATCTAAATCCCATCAATATTTAGTGTGACCTTTGCCCTTTGCCTTCCATCATTTCTTCTCAGTACACTTGCAAACAGTTTTTGAAGGAACCCGACAGGCAGGTTGTTCCCGCCATCTTGGAGCACAGATCTTCTGTGGATGTAGGCTTGCTCAAATCCTTCTGTCTCCATGTAATTCCAGACAGACTGGATGATGGTGAGATCAGGGCTCTGTGGGGGCCATATCATCACTGCCAGGACTCCTCCTCCAAAGGACGCACCAAATATTGATGGGATTTAGATTTCTCTTGTTTTCATTCACTTTATTTTATTACTTGTTAAAAATAAACTATTAACACTTCTATTTCAGAAAGCGTTCTTAGCATTTTTTGCTAATCGAGGCATGCGGAATTATAAGTATGTAAACGCCAGCGGTTTCCCTATAGATATAATGGAAGCAGAAAGTCTGCAAAGGAAAACTCTGTGGACTTTCTGTGAAAAGTGCTGTGGGAAAAACCGTGATGTGTTCTGTATAAATGGAGAATGGGGCCTCAAAAACTCTTCCTGTGGTGAACTCAGGGAACCCCAGTCTGACATTGACGGTGCCTATAGGCGCCTGAGGGGACGCAGTGGCAGGATGAAGCCTTTAGACCACTTTATCATACAGATCAATATGGCAGGCCGGTGTAATTACTGTAACATTCTGCTCTTCAAAATGCAAAAGTGTTTTTTGTGGTTTTCTGAATTGCTATAGATTAAGGTTGACAGCTCAGTTTTAGACTATGTTAACTACTGGAGATATATGGAGCAGTGATATAAATATACACCTCATTATACAGTAAAACAATGCAACTTCTGCCATCTATTTCTAAGGACTAGTAATGAGGCTTGACTTTGCAGAGGAATTGCCACCTCATACATTGTAATACAGCCAGGGTCTCCTGGGATGAGTAATTATTGTATGGGGCCAGTCCTTGGGCCTTCAGCATTTTGTCATATAGTGTCCAAGGGTAATTCTGCCAAGTCATTTTCCATTTGGTTTTGCATTATTGAACAGGCATTACCTTGCTTCTACATAAGGGTGTGTTACTAAAAATAAAGGTTTAGTCTACAATCTGTCTTCAGTGCAGGGCCATGTAAATGTATAGCAGGGCTGAGTGTGTCATTTGTGTGCACATACACCTAGAGCATTATCTTTAGAATATCTATCTATCTATCTATCTATCTATCTACAGGAAAGGCTTTAGCACCCCAATAGTGGTGAACATAATCTTGTATTTATTAGCCCATATTCAGTGAAATTTCAGTCTTATATTAGGACTTTTTTCAAGCTTGAGATGAGGGACTGAAACATCGCTGAATATGGGAAAATAAACACGATAGTATCTTCAGCACAACTACTGGAGTGCTACAAACATTCTCACATTTGGTTATGTAGCCTTGGATTGTGGTTATGTTGCTGGCACCCACGACACCCTGAGAGTGTCTATCTATCTATCTATCTATCTATCTATCTATCTATCTATCTATCTATCTTTCTCTATCATATCTATGAGCTCTTTCATTATCTTTCTTCTTTCTCATAAATATCTATCTAAAAGGGTGTAGCTATAGGGGCTGCAGCGGTCTTCTTTTTCATATCTATCTATCTATTGATCTATCTATCTATCTATCTATCTATCTATCTATCTATCACTCTCATATCTATTATCTGTCTTTTTAATCATCTTTCTACTTTTCCATGTCTATTGATCTATCTTATATCTATATAGCTATCTTTCTATCAGTCTAAATGATTCTTTTTGGTCTTTCTCCTTTCTCACATCTGTCTATCTCTTTATATTTTTAATTTTTATCTTTCTTCTTTCTCACATGTATTATTTATTTATTCCTCTTACGCTAGGTTCACACTAGTGTTTGGGTTTCCGTCCTTTCGGTCTGCATGGTGACCCGAAAGACAGAGACCCTGTCCGCTTAAAAAGCGGTTACATGTGGAAACCCGTGGACCCCATAGACTATTATGGGGTCCGCTTGGTTTCCGCCATTTTTATTCCGAAAACGGTGGAGAGAAAAGTCCTCCTTGCAGAACTTTTCTCTTTGCCGATCGTAAGCGGATTCTGCGACAGAGACTCCAATACAAGTGTGTATCCAGCCTTACTTGTATAGCGCCATCATATTCCACAGCACTTTACAGCCATTGACAGTCACTGTCCCATATAGGGCTCACAATCTACATTCCCTATCAGTATGTCTTTGCAGTGTGGGAGGAAACCGGAGTACCTGGAGGAAACCCACACAAACACAGGGAGAGCATACAAACTACTTGCAGATGTTGTCCTTGGTCCTAGGCTGTCTAGCAAGATATCTATTTATCCATCTTTTTCATTTTTATCACTTTTCTTTCTCAGTCTATCTATCTATCTATCTATCTATCTATCTATCTATCTATCTATCTATCTTTTTATCGATACCCTGATCTCCTGATATTTAATGTTGAACTCTGTATCCTTTTTAAGTTAACTGAGCCAAAAATCCTTTAATCCCTTCCATTCAACAGAGCTAATGTAGTAGAGGCTGCTGACAGTGATAATGTAAGTGGGTGGCTGGGAGCATCTTTTGTTTGTTCGTTTTTGCATTGTTACCTTTGTGTTTATTTTTGGACATGTGCCAGCTTGTGCCAGTAATAGGCTTTATGTGTGCTGCCTGTGATAGTGATAGATTTATTTGCTCTTTATGCCGACCTGGTATTGTGATATGTTTATATGCACTTTGTGGTAGCATGTGACAGGGACATGTTTTTATGTACTGTAGCAATCTGTCATTTGTAGGTGTTTAGACATATTGGAGCATATTTGTCAATAGAAGTCCGACACTTTTCTGTCTATATTTGCAAAATTTATGGTGTACAGCTTTTGCGTCATATTTATGACCAGTGTGCACCAGAAAGAACTGAAAAATATGAAAGGCAAGGCACTTTTGAAAAATGTGCCCCAGAATGGGTGAGGTTTAGAAGTGTCTAACTTTACGACACATTTATGAAACAGAAAAGAAGGAATATGGCGCAGATTTTCTTGTGCAAAGTAGAACAAGTTTAAAATTGTGGAATGAATTTACGACAGTTTAGTTTGTGCGCCATAAATTCCCGCCGTGTGCCACATATTTGTCTCCTCAATAAGAGAGAGATGATTTGTGTCTGCTTATGTTGTGAAAAAATTGTAGGGTTTTTGATACGTGCGCCAAATATTTGTTCCTTACAGCCTACGAGTTAAGATTTTTGTCTACAGATTTTGTCTACATTTTTTGCTCCAAATATTTGTCTCATTGTCATCCTGTGCTAGTACCCTGCTGTGTCAGGTTTATATCAGCTGTGTGCCATGCTACAGCAATAATAGTTTTATGCATGGTGTGTGCTAGTGATGTTATGTGTGCTCTGCCAGCCTAGACAGTGATAGCTTTATATATGTTGTGTACCAGCATTAGACAGAAATAGAGACATAAGAACTGTGTCTGAGTTTGTGCCAATAGAAGGTAATCCATATTTTCCCAACCTGGCCAGCGATAGGTTTTTTCTGTATGGTTTTTTGATTTACTGAGATTTGTACATACTATCTGCCTACCTGTGACAAAGTGGTATCTTCACACTATTTATACACACACAAGACATGGATCTTGGAATAACAAAATGCAATATACGTAGAGAAGTTATTTATAACAGGTCAGGAAATAAACAATCTGGAAACTTGTGGGGCATGACGGAGGGATCAGTAATTCTTGCTGTTATCTGTTTGCTATCAGGTGGTGATTTGTGACCCTCACAGCTCATACATAGTGTGACATGAAGCTGGCATGAATATTAAGATCAAAGTGCAGAGTTTGAAATGTTTGCATTAACTTATATTCCCATTCCTTTCTCTCCCTCTGCGTCTTAAAATGTCCCATTAAAACCACAACCCGCAAATCTTCAATAGAGTGGTCTTCTCCGGAGAAATGTGCGGCCACTGGGAGATCTGTTCTGCTGTTATTAATGGTGGATCTGTGTGAGTTCATGCACTGACTAAGTCTCTGGCCTGTTTCCCCACATAGAGGCCTGTGGTGGGACATTGCATACACATTATACACACACACATTACAACCTGTGACAAAGATATCTTTGTACAGTATATGCTGTATGCCAGTTCCGTGTCAGTTATGTGAGATAGTCATATGTTTGTATATGCTATGTCTGCTGTGACAATGGTACACCATGTGCCAGTCTGTGCTAGTGACATATCAGTGTTGAGAGTGTGCCATCCTCTGCTAGTCAGTTTTATGCGTTCTTCCAGTAATATCTTATCAGTATATGTTGTGTGCCAGCCTATGACTATGGTATCTTTGCATGCTCTCTGTGCCAGCTTATGTCAATGTTGACTGTGAGTCTATGCTAGTATTGTTAGACAGTAATATCCTTGTATATGTTATGTGCCAGCCATTGACAATGGTACAGAATATGCCAGTTTGTGCCAGTGATATATCAATGTTGGCTATGTCTCAGCATCTGCCAGTCAGGTGTATATATTCTGTTGCCAGTAAAGTCTTTGTAAATGCTGCCTGCCAGTCTGTGACAATAGTATCTTTGCACAAACTGTGTGCCAGCTCATGTCAGTGTTAACCGGCTGTCTATGCTAGTACTGTGAGACAATATCTCTGTATATGTTGTGTGCCAGCCTGTGACAGTGGTACACCATCTGCCAGACTACACCAGTGACATATCTGTGTTAGCAGTATGCCAGCCTGTGCTAGTTAGGTTTATATATGCCAATAACATCTTTGTAAATCCTGTGTGCCAGTCTGTGAAAATATCTTTGTATATACTGCGTGCCAGCATGTTAGTGTTTAGTGTGTGCCATCCTGTGCCAGTGACAGCTTTATGTGTGATGTTTGCCAGTCAAATCTATGTATCAAACTGTGACATCTGCATCTTTGTATATACAGTGTACCATCCTGTGCCAGTGACTTGTGTCAGCCTTTGCCAGTGGTACCTGTTGAGTGAGGTCATTGCTGAGATCACCCACCATTGTTTGTGCAGATTAATCCTATCTTTGCCAAGTATGTAGTGTACCAGTTATATCTGTGTCACCCTGTGACATCTGCATTTCAGTATATGCTGTGCACCATCCCATGCCAGTGACTTATGTGTCAGCCTTTGCCACATTTACATGTTGCGTGAGGTCTTTGCCCAGATCACCCACCATTATAGAGGAACCCTATCCTCCCCAGTTATTCTGTGTTCCAGTCATATCTTTGCGTCAGTCTGTGGCCATTCTATCTTAGGATGGCATACAGCATATACAATGTCAGTGACTAGTGTGCCAGCCTGTGCCAGTGTTGCATGTTAAGTGAGGTCTTTGCTCAGATCACCCGCCTTTATTTGTGTATATTAACCCTGTTCTCCCCAGACATGCAGTGTATCAGTCTTATCTGTGTGTCACCCTGTACATCTTTGTATATGCTGTATGCCATCCTCTGTCAGTGAGCTGGTCTATGCCAGTGTTGCATACAGTGTGAGGTCCCTGCACAGATCAGCCACCCTTCTTAGTGTACATCAGCCCTATCCTCCCCAGCTATGTACATCTAGTGGCTGTATAAGATTAGGTGACCCCAGCAGCATCAGCATCAGCAGTCTCCTGGGCAGGGGATCTCTCTCTCATCAGTGTTCCTGCTGCTGTCTCCTCCTCCTCCTGTGCCCTGTGTGCTGTCTCTCCACCCTCTGCATCTCTCTGCTCATATAGTGGTGCCTCCTCCCAGCCACTCCTCTGTGCTCACCAGCCTCCTATGTGCCGTCTGCCCCCTCCCCCATATATCAGCCCCCCTGATCTCAGCCTGTGTGTAATCTGTGGCAGGTCCAGTCTACTCCTCTACTGGCTACAAGAAGGCAGATGATGAGATGTCCGGGGCCACGTCCAGTGCTGACCAGGTGGAGGCAGCTGCCCGCATCATCCTCATCAACCAACCCCAGACATGCAAGTTCAGGGACAACAGGGTCAGGTAAGCAGCCCCCTGCCCACCCATCGTCAGTGCCTCACTCCTCATGCCACATACACATGGTGGTAGGCATAGATTTACAATTGATGCCCTGTATATCTGCATTATGACCAGGCTGCTCCAAACTTCTTGTACTTCGTGCAACTCAGTTTCTGTCCTCCTATCCCACAAGTTATATCTGAAGTCATATAAATGTTATTATTATACAATGCATCTGTCTGATACATATTGTACTGTACAATGCAACATTGTTGCAAGTTACTGTCTGCAGCCTGTTCCTAATGTTCTGACACTACAGGGATTATTATTACATGATGCATGGACATGATGTATGTATTCCCACAGCTCCATATAGTGTATCTATGGGGTAGCTTCAGATTGTGCTCCTCAGGTCCATAGAATTGTATAGAGGAGTGTAAGTAAACCTGAGTGACCCTGGACATCATGGCTGGGACTGATTCTAGTAATATGGAAAGTTGCTGCCCTCCAGGTACTGAGGGACAAAAAATACCTCTCAAGTGTTCCTCTTTTGTAGGGACAGTCTCTACTTTTGACCCAAGTCGTTCTGTCGCTCTTTGTTCCTTAAAGGGGTATTCCAGTTAGGATAGGGGGTAACTTGCCGATTGTTGCGTGTCTCACCACCAGGGCCACCTTTGATCTGAAGAATCAGGGTGTTTTGCACCCCAGTTCCGACCGTAGCACCTGGTCATACAGTGCACGCAGCGCCATTCATTTGAATAGGGACCACTGGAGATAGCTGAGGACACAGTCAGTTATCTCTGGTGGTTCTCATTCAAATTAATGGAACGGGGCATGCTATATGACAAGGCATACTGAACGACACGCACCAATCAGCAAGTTACCCACTATCGTTTGGATAGGGGCTAACTTGTTCTAACTGGAATACCCCTTTAAATGTCTCTCTTTTTGATACTGGAAATAGATGTGCATTAATAAACTTCATTATATTGGTCTAAGAACTATCTATCTGGTCTCTAGCTGTATATTAGACAATGGGTTATATAATCTGTCATCAGTTTATATTGTTTGTGCTAATTATTTTTATAAAAACCTATTCAAGCATATAGATATGCAAATGTTCAACCTTCATGCAGTGAACTATAAGCTTTTCTCATTGACAATACAAAATGTTGGGATATAGTTACTAGTTAGCACCATGTTGTTTCAGACTTCCTGTAGAAAGTACAACTGTTATATTATAGTTTTATAGTAGTCCGTGCAGTAGTTTACTGGTTGTGGGTCCCCTGGTCATGGGGACCTTCAGCATTCACCTGTCAGTCCCTTGGGCTTGCAATGCCAGTGCCCAGCGTGTAGAATAACTTTGCAGTCCTTGCAATCAATAAGCATCCATTGTGTCCATTGCTTTCATTACATGCCCTATAGCTCTCTGTGCCCTGAGCCATGCGGGAGCACAACTTATTCAATAGTGGAGGGTCCCAAGTGGGGGCAACATGGCTTTGGAATCTGCAGTAACCCAAACCCTATACACATGGTTCATCCCAGAGTAGACCTTACTGCATCACTGTAGTGCTAGTATAAGCGAGTCCTGCTGTTGTGAAACTACACTTTCCAACATGCACACGTTCCCAGCTGATCTTGGAACTCCCTCAGATGTGACTGGAGCATGCTGGAAGTTGTAGTTTTACAAAAGCTGGAGTGCCAAAGGTTACTGATCCCTGCTGTAGTGCATCTCTGTTGCATATTGCATCTATGGACCAGCGAGATGTGTGTAAGCATTTATATATAGAGAGGGGGAGGCTAAAACCTATCAAGAATTGGACAATTTTATGTAGGGTGGCTATTAAAAGTGTATTCCATCCTAAATGATTGAAGCCAGAATACCCGTTTGAGGCTATGGCCCCATGTAGCAAGATGCAGCAAAAAAAATTGCGGAAAAAAACGCAGCAGAAACACATTGCGTTATTTTCTGCAGCATTTTTCACAGAAAGTTTTCCTCTGTAGACTTTCTGCCTTTATTATCCCTATATAGAAAACACCAGCGTTTCCGCAGGTATAATAATTATTATATTATACTTGACATGCTGCGATTTTGAAAATGCGGCTTTTCCGTTGTGGAATTTTCTCTGCAATGTGTGGATGGGATGAACCAGAATCTCATCCACTTTGCAGGTACCGTAAACTGCAGCGTTTTGCATAAGGCTGAGGCCCCATGTGGCGGAAACGCAGCTTTTTTGTTGCAGATTTTGCTTTTGTTTTGATTTTGTTTTTTGAGCCAAAGCCAGGAGCGGATTAAGCAGAACTTCCTATATATTTCCCATTCCTTTTTGTAGCCATTCTTGGCTTTGGCTCAAAAAAACGCCGCAAAATCTGCAACAAAAAAAAAAGCTGTGTTTGCGCAACGTGGGGCCTCAGCCTAAAGCTAAGACTCCACATTGTGGAAACCCAGCAGAAGAAAACACTGCGTTTTACAGTACAAGCAAAATTAATAAGATTTCATTCATATCATTGACACATAGTGAGAAAAAAAGCAGTGTTTTAAAAAACGTGCACTTACGAAAAATGCAATATGTTAATTTTAGCTGCGGAATCAAAAGTATTTTCCCCGTATATTTAATAGGGGGATAAAAAACACAGAGAAAAATGAAGCAAACATATTTTTGCAGTATTTTTTTCCCATAAAGTTTTTTTAGCTGCGATTTGTGGTACTTTAGCCTAAATGAGTTTTTCAGACTGCATAAATTATGACCTATCCTTAGGCTAGGTTATCAATTAAAGATCAGTAGGGATCCGAAACTCGGGTCCCCGGCCGATGAGCTTGCAGCCCTTTCAGCACTTACCAAGCACAACACCAAACATATACACACTGGCTGTGCTTGGTATCATAGCTCTGCCCATTCATTTGAATAGACGTGATCTGCGATCAGGCTATGTGACTGATGAACGTGAAATCACATGACCTGTGACCTTAGGGAGCACTGCTGCTACTTCAGCTGATCCGTGGGGGTCCCGGGTGTTAGATCCCAATTGATGGCTCATCTGGAGGACAGTTCATCAATTTAAAAGTCCCAGAAAAAAATCCCTTTATCTATGTTAAAAATTTTTGTAGCTCCCTGACTATAGTCAGTACTGAAACCAACATAATATATGGAATTCTCTTAAAGCTATATTTATATAATCATTAGTATTATTATCTTAATTACTATTTATTTTTAGAGCCTCATTAATTCTATGGTACTTTACATTTGAAGAGGTTTTACATACATACTACAAAAACACGTACAACAGACTAACTTAAGGACCATCTGGTAGAGTGGGATAGAGGACCCTGCCCACAAGGGCTTACAATCTATAAGGGAAGGGGGATAGGTTGGGGTAGAAGGTGTTCAGATGGTGGTTGGGTAGCAGTGGGGTTATTGAAGGTTGTAGGTTTTCCTGAAGAGGTGAGTCTACAGGGTCGTCTTGAAGGTTGTGATTTTCTGGGACGGCCTTCTGTTTTGTGTTAGCACATTACAGATGTATAGGGGAAGGACGGGAACAATCTACGAAGAGTGGATAAGAGCAGTACAGGTATTTGGAAATCAATGTGAAGTGCAATGAACATGTTAGTCATTTATTCAGATGTATAGCAGTACTCCGGCATGGAGAAATTATAATTCGGCCATCATTGTTGGCTCAATTTTTCACCTTAGCGCTGTTTTAGTACTAAATGATCTTGCTGTAAACATTGTGATTTCTGCTACAATTTAGATGAATCATAAAGTGTGACAGAAAGCTGAATACATTTTCCTTAAGCAATAATACAAGGACTTGTATTAGTCCAGACAAAGCTAGAATATGAAGCAATATGCAGTCAGGGGTTGACCTCAGACCCGGGCCAATCATTAGATTAGTAACTTGGCTTTTTCGTTTTTGTTATATCTATAACTGAATTAGGACCAGGCCAAATTCCCTGGTTCAGGACACTTTTTTGGGTATTTTTGTACATGCGGTTTTGGCTATAACATTTAACACGATTTAACACAATTGCATAAAACACGATTTCATACAACCCTGCATGGACATATATATATACGTTCTTGCAGGGTTAAGAGTGGACCACCCGAACGTATATAGTCTATAGGCTGTCCAGAAGCAGTCAAGTAAAGCTATAATAATAATAATACATTTTATTTATATAGCGCCAACATGTTCCGCAGCACTGTACAATTTGTAAGGTTCAAGTACAGACAAAAAAGATACATTACAAGGAAATAGTGAATTCACACAATGGAACTGAGGGCCCTGCTCGCAAGAGTTTACAATCTATGAGGTAGAGGGGGTGACACAAGAGGTAGCAGGGGCGGCATCGGAGGTAGCATTGCTTATACAATGGTCAGACAGTTTTGTAATAGAGGTTACTGTAATTACACATATATAAAGCTGTATGAGCCGTCACCAGTCGTGTCCTTTAACATGCAGATGGTGCCTGGACATATAAAGTTAGTCTGAAATGGCATCATATCCTGTGAGGTAATGTTGGAACGTGAACAGAGGAGGGTATGTTTTAGGGATTCTAACTACGGAAAGGTTTACATTATCAGTTGTGATAGGCCTGTCTGAAAAGATATGTCTTTATTTTGCGCTTGAAGCTGTACCACATTTCACGTGTATATGCCATCAGCATTTTCTGCAGATGACATACATATCCATTCATTTCCATGTGTTCATTCAGACAGCCTTTATCAATGAAATTCTATGGGTTCGTGGAAAAAAAAAAAAAAGAAGACATCCAATGCGTCGTCTGTTTCTCACAGATCCAGGAAACACCTACTGGAATCAGATTGCACAAAAAATCTTGATGCAGCCACTTCTGTTTGGTGACAGAACATCTAAATGACATGTAGGAGTTAATAACTAGCCATACATTATTGAAAGACAAGAATTAGCCAAACTTGAATATGGCAACTTTTTAGCTAAAAACTGGAAGTACAAAAAATTAAAAAGAAACACCATTTTCAATCCCCCCCCCCCCAGATCTAGCACTGCCGCTCTGGTGGTCCCTGCTGGTATTTGCTTACTTTGTTGCAGCAATAATGTGGTATAATCACTGGTCTCAGCAGTCTCATGTCTTACATGCTGGCGTCACCCCTAAGGTCTGTGGTTGGCTGCAGAGGTCACATGGATGCACAACATGTCATTGCTGTACTGAAGTAAAAAAAAGACTACCAGAACAGCAGTGCCGGAGCTGCGGAGGATCGATAATGTCGCATTTCCTGCTCCAAACACTTTAAAAACAACCCCTTTAACAGGACTTTAACTTAAATAAGTAAAGTTTATTGGAAAAAGCATATGGTTCCTAAGCATTGTAATATATGATATCCTTGAGAACCCCTTCACATTGCACATTATATTCAGAAAGATAATTAACTATTGCTTTTCTAAGGGTTTTTTTTTTTATGTTTGATTGATTATAATGACCAGGGAAACTGTAAAAGTAGGAAAAGTCGTAAAGATTTCCTGCCGATCAATACTGGAAAATTTGTCCGATGGGACCATAAATACATGTGTGTATACATGTGTATATCTAAAAGAGTTCCTACAATGAATGCTAGTCTCTTGTAGGCCGGGGCCCTACGTGGTGTAAACTCCACGGTTTGGCTCCGACGGAAACGTCGTGGATAAAAATGCGGTGTTTTACAGTCCCTGCATAGTGGATTCTAGCAAATCCCATCCCACCCTTCTCGGTTTTGGAATTTGCAGCATGTCAATTCTACCTACAGAAACGCCAGTGTTTTCCCTATAGGTATAATGGACGCAGAAAGTCAACAGAGGAAACCTCTGCGGACTTTCTGTGAAAAGCACTGTGGGAAAAATCGCGATGTGTTACTGCCATAATTTTTGCCCACAGCGCTTTTTTGTTGCAGCCCGCTACGTGGAGCCTTAAAGTGGAAGGCTGCATCCTCTAAGACTCTGGCCCTACTTGAAAATCATATGACTAAAGGACCCTTTCTTGGTATACACTTGCCATAGAGACCTCAGGTTATATTACAATGTATGTCGTGGACTTTTCTAGGTATACAAATATATGTCAGGTTTTTGGTTATGTCAGATGCAATTAAGAGCAGGTGTATTGGGAAACTCAATGAAAGAAAACAACCTCTTATGTAATGGAAGTTGGTGCTATGACCCCAGCACAGTTTCTCTAAACCTTGATGATCAGCTCTTACCATGGAAAAAGCTACTTCTGGCTAGATATACTGTATTTCATGGGAAATGGGGCCATTCAAAATATGTCCGCCCATACATTGTTGGGCCAGCTGGGTCTCGGCAAGTAGAGGGAACACATCTTATATATTTATGTATTTTTCTATTGTATATTTTATATGTTTTATCTTTCTCAGAAATTAATTTCCACCCTGGATGATGATGGGGCTGGTGAGGACTACAATGGCCTCTCAGGTTACAATGTTAATTTGTTTAGGGATGACCATTGTGATCTGAAACCATGTAACCTGAGATGAGAATAGTATGGGAAACTAGAAATGACCTCCAAAGCCCCAAAGTGAAGATTAACTATAGCTCGATGGGCAGACATCACCACATTAGTAAAGAGGAATAGCACTGGTGTACACGCTCACATGTGCGCGAGTCTGCATTATTTCTAAAAGAAAAACACATGTATAGAATGTGCCTCCAATATGTGTGTGTGTGTGTTATATGTATATATATATATACACACACACACAGGTGCATCTCAATAAATTAGAATATCTTTGAAACGTTTATTTCTTTCAGTAATTAAATTTAAAAAGTGACCTCCTATATTTTGTAGACTCTTTACACACAGAGTGTTCTATTTCAAGTGCTTTATTTCTGCAAATGTTGATTATGGATTACAGGTAATGAAAACCCAAATCTAAGAAAATTAGAATATTGTAAAAAAGTTCAGTATTGTAAATTCAGTGTGTCACCTGCCAAGGTTTCCTAAGCCTTTAAATGGTCCCTCAGTCTGGTTCAGTAGGACACACAATCATGGAAGACGCTGATTATGAATTATATTACTGAATTACTGAAATGAATGAATGTTTCAAAGATATTCTAATTTATTGAGATGCACCTGTATGTATATAAAATCTTTATTGTGTAGATATGTATAACCAGAAAGACGACAATTAAAAACTTTGCACTAAAAGTGCAGAGACCAAGACCCTGGCATCCTATAAAGCCACAATGATGTTCAAAGACACATATCAGAAACACAAAAAGTATATATATATTATGTGTATCGCCATTCATAAGCTGTACTATAGCGAGGCGCTACTAGACAGCCAGTCAGTGCAGTGTTTTGTACAGTGTTTACCAGTAAAATGTCCATAGTGAGTAGCTGGATCTTCTGGCCAGTCACAAGTGCTGCCAGTTGTGTCACCATTGTCTGTGACATTGTAAGTTAACTGTGGTTCAGGCTAAGGCCCCACGTGGTGGGCTGCAGCGAAAAAGCGCTGCGAGAAAAACCGCTGCAGAAACGTATTGCAGTTTTCCCCTCAGCGCTTTTAACAGAAAGTCCACACTGGTTTCCTCTGCGAACTTTCTGCTTTCATTATACCTATAGGGAAACCGCTGGTGTTTCAGGAGGTATAATTGACATGCTGCGATTTTTGCAGTGTGTGGGTGGGATTAGCTAGAATCCCATCCACTTTGCTGGGACTGTAAAATGCCATGTTTTTTGCTGTGCCATTTCCGCCGCGACCAAACCACGGCGTTTACGCCACATGAGGCCTCAGCATTGAATCTCAGGCATTGTGTTCAGTTGCTGTGTGGTCTGCTCCACTCTATGAAAACTTTTACAACTACTGCTCATGGCCCATTTACATGTATAGCATTTTTGCAGTACCCTGGTCTTACCATTGTCTGACCCCCACCAATCAGATTTTGGGGACCTATCCTGTGTATAGGTCATCAATATAAAGAAAACACCTGATGGGCCTGAAAAAAAAAACTGTAACAACCTCTTTACACAAATGTCCTACTGGTCGTAATAGACTGGGCACCAAATGGTTTGCCAGACACCCTCCCTGGTACAGCATGTGCCAGATATTTCAGTAGGATGTGCGCTGTGCTGATAATTCTGGTGCAGGCTGAAACGCTCATCTTCATAAATGGGTGCCAGAAAACTGAGGTAAAGACAATGGGGCAGATTTATTATATGTCTACACAAGCTTAAAAATAAAACACTGGGGATTTGGCACTTTTTAAGTGCAGATGTGACAAAAATTGTTGCAACTTGTGTTTTTTATGCTGCTCTCACCTCTCTCCAAAAACAGGACGTGGCAAGGGTGGGCTAGGGTCGAGGCCAATTTTTTTTTTTTTTTTACGTAAATGATGCCTGAAATCTACACCTGCTATGAGCTGCCATAATTTCAGTATAGGCGCATGGCGCGTCTCCATTCAGGCCAAAATACAAACATTGGTGTTTCATAACCAGTCTTAGTAAAAATCCCACTGGAGCAAGAGGCACAGAATTTATAAAGATGCGCAGGCCTGTCACACACATCTCATGGCTGTCCATGGACCATAGACTAAGTCTAGTTGCAGACGACCGTGTGTATTTTGCGGTCTGCAAACTAGTATTCAGTGTTCCTTTTTGCAGACCGTGTGTCATCAGTGTCTTCAGTATCAGTGCTGTATGTCCGCTAAAAACGAACAGTGTGTCATCAGTGTGTTGTCAGTGTGTGATCCGAGTTTGTGGATCCACCAAAAAAAAACCCACAGGAAACATCTATTGATGTCCCTAGCTTGTTGGCAAAAAGGGATGGCACACTGATGACACTCGGAGTACATCCGTGTTCAATCCGTGGTTTTTAGTCTCCCATAGACTTCTATGGGCAAGTCCATGCCGCAAACATTGAACAGAATAGGACCTGCTCTATATTTTGAGGTACGGGCTCACAGCCTACACACTGATCCATGGAGATAACAGTTGTATGCATGGGCCTATAGAAATGAATGGGTCAATGTGTTATCCGGGAAGAACACTGATGGATCTCGCCCACGGTCGTCTGCAAGGGGTTTTAAATATACACTGCTGAGGAACTGGTGTAGATTCATCTATAATTTAGCCCAATTTTCTAACCTAGATTTGAATAAATTTGTTGGGCCATAGTGACCCCCATCTCATTTTTACGAAAGAGGAATGAATAGCAGAAAACCGCAAAGTGGCACAAAACGTTTATGGTCAATCCTCATTTTTTTCAGAACACAGAATGTGTGGCATTTTCTCAGGTGTCTTTCCCATAGACTTCTGTATAAAACTTGATAAATGCCTGGAACCCCCCCCCCCCAAAAAAAAACAAAACAATAACTAAATAAACAACGCCACTTTGGGAAGGGTAAACTGTTCGGACATACCAGAGTAGTTTTTTCAGACATAAAATTGAAGCTTGCAGGATTTTTTTCATGTTCTGGCGCAGCCTCTGATGTAGATCTGAACATAATTTCAGAAAGTTGCATAACCTTTTATTATACAATGACCAGGCTTCGGTTATTTAGGGGGCATCATCACTTTAATAGTCATTTTTGCTTGATATGCCATATGCTCATGTTGGATCTAATCTCTGAGACTCTATCAATCCAGGGAATAGAAGTGCCCTGTTCTCCGTTCCCAGGGCAGAGTTGGCCATGTGTACTGTCTCTCTCCATTGTAGTCCGGATCGGCAGGGTGAGCAATGTTTTATTACTAATATTCTCTGTCTTGGTTTTCTGTTTACCTGTCTTGTATATTTGGGTAAGGAGCATTGTGCCTGGGAAATTGCTTTCACACTCCATGGTCTAAGTGTGTGCCGCAGGTGTTTAATCAGCACTGGCTTTGATAGAAGATGGTTTCAGGCGGCATAGCTTCAATGTACGTCTCAATAAAAAATATGAGACATCTGATAGTCCCAGTACATTGTACATTGCAGCTGTTTCTACTTTATGTGAAAAATGAACTACATGTAAGGCCTTGTGCACACAGCAGAGCCATGCGCATGCAGACTGTACAGTGGCACACAGTCTGCACAGAGGCATCTGATCTGAAAATGCCACAATTTGTTCTCTCACATGTTCTTTAAGGATCTGTAAAAATTGAATTTGATGTCTCTGTATTAAAATTGCAATCATATAAGTTTGCAATGTGGGTCTATAGCACTCAGAGCACTTTATTTTTATGGAAACATTGCTTCTGGTGTATATATGGAAAACCCAAAATTAAAAAAAATAAGGGTTACTCACCTGCCCCTTGTCCCCCATTCCATCCTGTGCCCGGCCTGGAAGTGAGATGGCTCAGGTGACCACTGCGGCCAATCACATGCAGGGTGCGGTGACATATTAGCAGTGATGTTACCAGTGATTGCTGATTCCTGTGTTTTGACTGGTCAAAGCAGGCATGGGATGGAATGGGCCACCCAGTGCCTTTGTGGAGGACCAGGGGCAGGTGAGTATCCCTTTTTTATTTTTGTTTTATGCCATCCCTTTCTTCCCTGGTCTTCCTAGTTAAACTGGGAAACCTCTTTATGGTTGTTCTTTCTTTATAGAGGTGTTCTGAGAATTCAATATCAAATTAGTGGGGATCCGACATCCATTACCCCCATCGATAACTTTTTGAAGAGAATGCAGCACCCAGTTGAGTACCCCTTGGTCTTCATAGATTGGTGATGTCACGATCATGAGTCACATGGCCTGTTTCCAGCTCATTCCTGTTCAAGTGAATGGGATACCAGGCACTACCATGCACAGCCACTATACAATGTATGGCACAGTTTTTGGGACTCATTTGAGCTGATTGGTGGGGGTGTTGGGTGTCAGACCAATACTCATCTGATATTGACTCCTTTAAAATTGACAAGACAATGGCCAGTGATGGCCCAGGTTATATGTATTCAAGTATTCTTTTTTGGCTCAGATCTGTCGCGATATCCTGTCAATATTAGTTCACATCTGATGGACCGGGCTCCTCATCTTCACCCACTACATTGAAAGTGAATTGTTTAATCAAATCCAATAAACAAAGGAGAAAATAACCCGTCTCTTCTGATACTATAAGACGTCTCTTCTAGTTATGATCCCATAATTCTCTGCTGCTCCTCTCATCTCCACTGCCAACCCTAAGATGTGATAGAGCTTATTAAAGATAAAAGATATGGCTTCACAATTCTGTTTCTGAATATTAAGTGAGATGATGGAAGAAGGAGTTATACTCAGTGAAATGTGTCATGTCTTTAATACGTATCAGATTATATTACTGCCTGCATCATACAAAGCGTCTTTATTGAGAAATGCATTTGGACAGTACAATCGCTCGGTGCATCACTGCCAACCTCCTGCTGCCTTCATTGAGCATTTAGAAGGCAGCGTTCCTTATCGCTGAGGTCCTGCTGGGTCATGGCATACTACAACTACTGGATGCATTTACCTTATATACCCTTGAGCTTATGTACTTACATTTACTTTGCACAGTTGTTAAACCAGTCAGTCCAAAACTAAATTTTAAAGAGGAAGACAAACCAGTGTGCTGATATCAAATATGTATCTGAATTGTATAATGGAGGGTGTAAAATAAGGGATTGCATGCACCTTTAAAAACTCAATTATGGGAGTATGGACTTCGTTCCCCCAGAGTAGTCTCTTATAGATACTGCTGATGACTTGCAAATGGTATTTTGATGTACGGCTATGTTCACATATGCATCGGAGTCTCCGTGTCCACCTTGTCCACCTGAAATCGGTGGAAAATAAATTGCTGCATGCACAGTGAACACTCAATGGACCCAATTATAGTCAAATGGGATCCATTGGGCTCCGTTTTTGACTGCTATTTTAGCGGTCTACTTGTCTGTTGCTCTGGTCCTCCGACAGATCAGAACAATGGACAGCAGATACTAGTGTGAACCTAGCATAAGGTACAAAATTGTAAAGCAGAACCACTGGGGGAATTTTATGAAGACTGCTGAATTTTTATGAAGAAGCTCCGGCCTCTTAATAAATCAGACACGCCCCTGTCTGAACTGGTAAAGATTTCCTATATAACTCACATCAGTTTTTTGGCATGAGTTATAAAAAATGTGTCGTATTGAGGTATCCCTGGGTTGATAACAAGCTGCTGCTTTCACCTGAATCATGTCCACACCGGGACCAGTGAACATGGACCACTAAGAGGAAAAAAATCTGGTTTAGGCTGAGGCCCCATGTTGCGGAAACGCAACTTTATTTGTTGCAGATTTTGCTGTGGTTTTTTGAGCCAAAGCCAAGAATGGCTACAAAAGGAATGGGAAATATATAGGAAGTTCTTATACTTCTCCCTTTTGCTCAATCCACTCCTGACCTTGGCTCAAAAAACCGCAGCAAAATCTACAACAAAAAAAGCTGTTTCTGCAACATGGGGCCTCAGCCTTAGGCTAAGGCCCCATGAAGTGACCTGCAGCCAAAAAGCACTGCAGAAAAAAACACAGCGGAAACCCATCACAATTTTATTCAGCAGCGCTTCTCACCGAAAGTCTGCAGACGAAAACTTCTGCTTCTGTTATACTTATACGGTTTTTGAAATTGCAGCATTTCCACTGCAGATTTTTTTCTGCAATCCCATCCACTTTGCAGGTACAGTAAAACGCTGCGGTTTATGCTGTGGCATTTTCGTCACAGTCAAATTGCGGCGTTTATGATACGTGAGGCCCCTGGCCTCAACAAGGAAGCACTGCTTAATTAGAAACTAGTTCTAATAAAAAACAATAAATCACAGTAGAAATATTGCGACGCGTTCAGAGGGTAAAATACTTCCTTCTTTATCAGGCACCTATATATATAAGACTAAACAAGATTTATATAGCCACATACAACAAGATGACCTCAATAATAGGTGGAAAATTATTACCATATAGAGTTTAACCTACAGTGGGTACGGATAGTATTTAGACCCCTTTAAATTTTTCACTCTTTGTTTCTTTAAAAGAAAAAAAAGTTCATTTTATTTCTCCTTAATGTACACTCAGCACCCCATCTTGACAGAAAAAAAAACAGAAATGTAGATATTTTTGCAAATTTATTAAAAAAGAAAAACTGAAATATCACATGGTCATAAGTATTCAGACCCTTTTCTGTGACACTCATATTTAACTCACATGCTGTCCATTTCCTTCTGATCCTCCTTGAGATGGTTCTACTCCTTCATTGGAGTCCAGCTGTGTTTAATTAAACTGATTGGACTTGATTAGGAAAGGCGCACACCTGTCTATATAAGACCTCACAGCTCACAGTGCATGTCAGAGCAAATAAGAATCATGAGGTCAAAGGAACTGCCCAAGGAGCTCAGAGACAGAATTGTGGCAAGGCACAGATATGGCAAGGTTACAAAAGAATTTCTGCAGCACTCAAATTTCCTAAGAGCACAGTGGCCTCCATAATCCTTAAATGGAAGAAGTTTGGGATGACCAGAACTCTTCCTAGACCTGGCCGTCCAGCCAAACTGAGCAGTCGTGGGAGAAGAGCCTTGGTGAGAGAGGTAAAGAAGAACCCAAAGATCACTGTAGCTGAGCTCCAGAGATGCAGTAGGGAGATGGGTGAAAGTTCCACAAAGTCAACTATCACTGCAGTCCTCCCCCCGCGGGGCTTTATGGCAGAGTGGCCCGAAGGAAGCCTCTCCTCAGTGCAACACATATGAAAGCCCGCATAGAGTTTGCCAAAAAACACATGAAGGACTCCCAGACTATGAGAAATAAGATTCTCTGGTCTGATGAGACGAAGGTTGAACTTTTTGGTGTTAATTCTAAGCGGTATGTGTGGAGAAAACCAGGCATTGCTCATCACCTTCCCAATACAATCCCAACAGTGAAACATGGTGGTGGCAGCATCATGCTATGGGGGTGTTTTTCAGCTGCAGAGACAGGACCACTGGTTGCAATTGAAGGAAAGATGAATGCGGCCAAGTACAGCGATATCCTGGAAGAAAACCTCTTCCAGAGTGCTCTGGACCTCAGACTGGGCCGAAGGTTCACCTTCCAACAAGACAATGACCCTAAGCACACAGCTAAAATAACAAAGGAGTGGCTTCGGAACAACTCTGTGACCATTCTTGACTGGCTCAGCCAGAGCCCTGACCTCAACCCAATTGAGCATCTCTGGAGAGACCTGAAAATGGCTGTCCACCAACGTTCACCATCCAACCTGACGGAACTGGAGAGGATCTGCAAGGAAGAATGGCAGAGGATCCCCAAATCCAGATGTGAAAAACTTGTTGCATCATTCCCAAGACGACTCATGGCTGTACTAGCTCAAAAGGGTGTTACTACTCAATACTGAGTAAAGGGTCTGATATTTGTGATATTTCAGTTTTTCTTTTTTAATAAATTTACAAAAATATCTACATTTATGTTTTTTTTCTGTCAAGATGGGTTGCTGAGTGTACATTAATGAGAAATAAAATGAACTTTTTTGCTTTTAGCAAATGGCTGCAATGAAACAAAGTGAAAAATTTAAAGGGGTCTGAATACTTTCAGTACCCACTGTATATATTATAGTTTCACAGTACAAGGATAATACATTGATACCACAATTCTCATCATCACTAGTCATAGGCCTAAGGGAAATTTCTTTGGAATGTCTTGTTTTACATTATATCATATAAGTATTTTTGTAGTGATTGATTTTAAGGATTAGAATGAGACAGTAATTAATCAGTCTGATGGGGATGGAAAACTCCTTATGTCTGTAGACTTAGTCTTGAGATTTATGTATACTGACCAGTTTAGTTATTGTTTATTATAGATAAGATAACTAAGGAATAAGTTATTCTATTCATCTCTAAAGTTTTGTGTGTCTCCTTGTTTGATACATGTTATATGATGTCAGCATATTTTTTAGTATATTGTGAAAAATCCAACCCATATAATCATGTGACCTGTAGGGTATAAAAATCGGTGTCTAGTGTAAGTCTGTGGACAAACACACTATAGCTTGTATGCTGTGTGTGTGTTCCTATTTGTTAACAAATAAAACTAATCTTATTTCGTTTTAGAAGATCGGTGATGTCATGAGTTGATAAGGATTTAGAATTTTCTCCACAAAAGTGCCCCCTTTAGTTGATGGGCCTTTTAGCATTTGCTATGTCCACCACCCTTGGTCAGGCTCATGGGACTTTGAAAGACAGATACACACATGCAGGGCTGCAGGAAATGTAAAATTCTATTTTGATATCCCAAGAATCCATCATTAAAGAGTCAATGGAGAACAGGGAGAGGGGAGAGAGACTGCATGCTGTGAGAGGGGAGGTAGCGCAGCAGGACGGAGACATCGGATTGGCTCGGAGCACATAAAACAATAAGCAGGATGGAAAGAAAAAGAACCAAAATAAGTTTAGACACCACATCCCTGACAAGCACAGAATAGTAGTGTTAAAATATGGCAGAAATATGTGTCATTGCTTGCCAATCACGACTGATGGATTTGTGCCGGGGATCTCGCTGTTAGAAAATGATCCTAAATACAGTATTAGTATTCCCCTTCTAATAACAAACAACGTAATTATACTGGAGCTCCAAACTACATTGCCAATTCAGAAAGCATTAGAAAGTCACTAAGGTATTCCCTGTATGCGCTCTGACGTCTGCATCTAAGAGTTCACTCTCCAAATTATAAGTGCGCAGCCAATGATTTAGGGCAAAATTAACTAAGAATAGCAATGGGAGAAGCCACTGGAGGATCCGCTAAAACCCAGTGTTAATTAATGAAATAATCATTTGCATAATCGTCCTGTTTCTATTAAACAAGTTGTTGGATTTATGATCTCACTGGAAATAAACATGGCAAGATAAACAGATCCTGGTTCGTATGAGTTGCTAGCTTTAACATGATGTATGCAAATTATTTGCCATGAATCTTGGTAGTCCCTAGCACTGGTTCACACACGCACACGTATACCACTTTTGGACTACATGATCACAATGTAAAGTGCAAATAAACAGTTATTTTTTTCATAAACCAATAGCGCAGGTGAAGGGAACAAACTTTACAATATACTACACTAAAGAAAATGCCTGTGTCCTTAAAAGGGTTGTCCAGGATATACAGTTTTTGTCAAAAAGGCCGGGGAAGGTAAAAAAACCAAAAAAAAAAAAAAACATTCTCGTCTGTCTCTGGTGCCGTGGTCCAGTCCTGCTGTTCCCGGGTCTTGTTCCAGTAGAAGCCCGCATGTGACCACTAAGACCAATCAGCAGCCTCAGCGGCCTAAGGAAAGGACACGGAACGTCACAGGTGATGTATGCGAGTGATGTCCCAGTTCCTTTCCTTAGGCTGTTGATTGGCCTCAGCAGTCACATGAGGCGAGGACTTTCACCGGAAGAAGCATCAGGGTGTTGCTGGATCAGACAGTGTCGGGGAACACTGGAGCATTGGGGACAGGCAAGTATGCTTTTTTTTTTTATTTTTCACCTTCCCCTTGTGTACAATTGAATATCTTGGACAACCCCTTTAAGTACACAATGCTGATTAGATTATAGCGAACTCTATGGAGAGGGAAGGAGGAAGAGGAGAAGAGACATATGAGGCTGGAAAGCAATGTCTGATAACCCAGCTGTGTTGTCAAAAAGAACTGCCTCTATATTTTGCTGATGTCTCTCTGTGGAGCTCTCCTCTTTCTCCCCCCTCCACAGAGTCTTATTGTACAGATTTGATAGTGGAAGTAGCAAATTAGTAAAGAAACTGACACTTTCCTTATATAAAGTATGTCACAAAAGTTGTAATCTTCACCTACACTATGGACTTGTTAGAAAAAAAAAGTTTAGCTACGTTTTCAGTATGCATTCGGAACATTAGTAAAGGCCATGTAATATGCTGTGTTTCTTCAATGCATAAAAATATGAAGGAGCTTTTCAAACAGTCTTTATTAAAAATATCTTCTACCTTTTTGTTTATAGAGCTCTTATGTAGACCTATGTGTCTCCATGGTTACAGACTACAAACACAGCCTGTGTAGTCTGACCTTCCAATCTCATTCTATTTCATGTGTTCCTAACATTTTTATGTAATGATCTTGTGTAATGGCACAATTCACTTAGAGGACCCCCCCCCCCCTCTAACTACTGCAGTTTGGGTTGAAGTGCTTCTGTGCCCAAAATTGAATTGATTCCCTGCTGTGGTGGCACCAGATTAGATAGGAATGATTCAATGGTATGGTTGTTAGTGGCAATGGCAACAGAATATTCTGTAAATATGTGAATACACCAATGAGGAGTCAATGGGAATACAGGAGAGTAGTCACAGAACACTAATGGAGACCAACAAAGCTGGGTATGTAATATGCAGGACTATTGAACTTATGTAAGCATAGTTGAGAAAGCCCAATGGTCAGATAACAGGACTTAGCCAGTATTAAGATGCAGTATTGTAGAGAATCTAGAAGAGTCAGGAAAGCCAGGTTCATTAACAAACAAACACCAAAACAGTGAGTGTTACGTATGCTTAGAGGATTGTGTTGCGCTCCTTTAATTGAAGCTCGTAAATTGGTATATTTAGCCGCACAGCAACCCTACCTGCTCATATATGCTGCAGGTCAGAGGAAGAAGGTGTGATCTTGGAACCTGGAGAGGTAAGTTCATGGCACTAGCTAACAAACACATGGTTGGTTCCCAGGAGAGCCAAACCCATCAGACATTTATAGCATGTGCTGTGGATGTGCCATGGTGGATATACCCCTTTAATTTCAGTCATTCAGTAAGTTGTTTGTGAACATCATCATAATGTTCTTGTATTTGTAGCAGTATTTTTTTCACTAAATGCCATTATATAAGATGTAAATGTTACTTTACTTGCCTTATTTTTTGTAATTTTCACTGAGCGTTCTATCATAGATTACTTACACTGTAGCATTGACTTGAATGGGACTGTACTTGCAGTACCTTCCCTGACTGTGGCTATACAGTGTATGGATCTGTGCTACTTCAGGTATAATGCAGCCACTTCAAACTCCTGATCTGCAGGGGTGCTAGGAGTCAGATCCACCAATCTACTATTTATGACCCAACCTAAAGATAGGACAACCTCTTTAAAGGGCGTCTATCATTAGATTAAGGCATTTTTCACTGAGCATATGTTGGAATAGCCTTTAGAAAGGCTATTCTAGTCCTACCTTTCTTCTTTTCTTGTAAGCCATTTTTGAATAAAATTCTTTTTTCTGATATGCAAATTCTGTCCTCGGAGCACAAGGGGCATTACCGTGATCAGCAGCATTCTGCTTTCTCCTGCTTTCAGAGACGCAAATGAGTCCTCCTTTTCATCCTCTTCACTGCATCACCAGCAGTAAGTATCCAAATCAGTACTCCTTAGAACTACAGCAGTGTACTGCACCTGTGCGGGATTTGGATCTTGCAAGTATCTTCTTGAAAGAAGGAAGAGGAAGAAGCCATCTCTGAAAGCAGGAGGAGGCAGAATGTTGCCGATGGCTGGGCTGTGCTCGGAGCCCAGGGGTAACGTCCCCTGTGCTTCGAGCACAGAATTTATTGAAAAACAGCTTACAAGAAAAGAAGAAGAAAGTTAAGACTAGAATAGCCTTTCTAAAGGCTATTCCAAAATATGCTTAGTGAAAAATGCCTTAATCTAATGATAGACTCCCTTTAAGGTCAATGGGAGCTGAGCTGCAGTACCGTCACCTAGCCACTGTACAGGGCATGAAGACATTCTCTTCCTGCTCTATGCAGAATTCCAGAATTCTTTAAGGCTATATGCATAAACCCAGAATTACTAATTGTTAGAGTAAACAGACAAGCAGTCTGAAAATGTTCAATTCATTACAGTGGCAGAAGCTGGATGATAAATAAGGTGTATCTTTTTTTAACATTAAGAATTTTATTGAATTATTGTTATAACACAACAGTTTAAACAAGACATTAACAATAAAGGGGTACATGGCAAAGGGAAGGTCAGGGGATGGGAGGGAGGGTAGGAAGAACAAGAGATGGCAGGTAGGGAGCAGGGGGGAACCTTGGGAAAGGAGGGAAACAATAGCTCTGTCGCAGCAGAGACAAATACTTAATTCAGGAACAAAAATAATGATAGACATTCCTAATGTCATGGTGGAAGAGAAGAAAAAAAGGCAACAAAAGGACGGGGGAGAAAGGTGGTATAAGGTGTATCTTTATATTGTCTAGTTTAAGTTTACTTAAACTACTTTGAGCTAGGATTTTACGACACAATCTGGGCACATTTAAAGCATTTATGCTACAAGACCTATCTTTCTTCTATTCATAGGATAGAGGATAGATAGGATCGGTGGAAGTCTCTGCAGTTAGACCACCACTGATCAGCTAAGAATGGGGGGATGGATGTTTTGTGAATGCAGCTGGACTAAATGTAGGACAGGACACATCTCCGCTCACATTCACTTAAGTGAGAGTGTCTGAGATAGCAGATTTTGGCTATCTACAGCCCTCCCATTGAAGTGAATAGGTGCAGAGATGTTTTACTGTTATTGTCAAACTTCTAGATAAAATTTAATTTCTATAGTAGAAGAATATGTAATCAGTTGTGGAACCGGAAAAAAACGCATTACTTTATTCTGTGCGCAGGATCCCATTAGATATATATAGATAGATATAAGCAGCCCTGCATACATTGGCAGCACATAACTACCAATGTTAGGCCATCAGCTTTAAATTGGTGGATGTCCAATTCTTGGCACCCCTGCCAGTCCTCTGTTTGACGTTGTCATAGTTTACATCGGGAGCTCCAGTGCTCAGAACGCTGTATTTTTTGTAGCATCTGTAATACCCAGAGCAGAATGGCTACTGTATAGTCCTGGTGGGAGAGGGACATGCTGTTTGAGACTGCTACTACAAGGCAGGGCTTGCACTGCACTGGGTGCTTCTAATATTGGCAACCACAATCTGGAAGTATCAGCTAGAGACTGTTAAATTGTCTCTGTAAAGATGTGAAGCTACAAAGCCTTTGCCTTCCGGGTAGCTGGGTAACATCCATTCCAGTTATCTGTTACTGCGCCATTCTCATGTAGCGGCCCATGACATACCATACATAGGGTCAATAATCTTAGTGAGGACCGATCCAAGAGTGGTCACCAATACAGGAAATTAATGACAGCTGGGGACATGGAGGCTTTAGAGAGGAGGATGAAAGAAGAAAATGTACAGCAGGCAAAGTAATTCTTCTTTCTAGAATACAGGAAGGGGGATTTACAGGTTGAACTATACCTTAAAGCAGATACAGTCATATGAAAAAGTTTGGGCACCCCTATTAATCTTAATCATTTTTAGTTCTAAATATTTGGGTGTTTGCAACAGCCATTTCAATTTGATATATCTAATAACTGATGGACACAGTAATATTTCAGGATTGAAATGAGGTTTATTGTACTAACAGAAAATGTGCAATATGCATTAAACCAAAATTTGACTAGTGCAAAAGTATGGGCACCTCAACAGAAAAGTGACATTAATATTTAGTAGATCCTCCTTTTGCAAAAATAACAGCCTCTAGTCGCTTCCTGTAGCTTTTAATCAGTTCCTGGATCCTGGATGAAGGTATTTTTAACAATTCCTCTTTACAAAACAATTCCAGTTCAGTTAAGTTTGATGGTCGCCGAGCATGGACAGCCCGCTTCAAATTATCCCACAGATGTTCAATGATATTCAGGTCTGGGGACTGGGATGGCCATTCCAGAACATTGTAATTGTTCCTCCGCATGAATGCCTGTGTAGATTTGGAGCTGTGTTTTGGATCATTGTCTTGCTGAAATATCCATCCCCGGCGTAACTTTAAATTCGTCACTGATTCTTGTACATTATTCTCAAGAATCTGCTGATACTGAGTTGAATCCATGCGACCCTCAACTTTAACAAGATTCCCGGTGCCGGCATTGGCCACACAGCCCCAAAGCATGATGGAACCTCCACCAAATTTTACAGTGGGTAGCAAGTGTTTTTCTTGGAATGCTGTGTTTTTTGGACGCCATGCATAACGCCTTTTTGTATGACCAAACAACTCAATCTTTGTTTCATCAGTCCACTGGACCTTCTTCCAAAATGAAGCTGACTTGTCCAAATGTGCTTTTGCATACCTCAGGCGACTCTGTTTGTGGCGTGCTTTCAGAAACGGCTTCTTTCGCATCACTCTCCCATACAGCTTCTCCTTGTGCAAAGTGTGCTGTATTGTTGACCGATGCACAGTGACACCATCTGCAGCAAAATGATGCTGCAGCTCTTTGAAGGTGGTCTGTGGGTTGTCCTTGACTGTTCTCACCATTCTTCTTCTCTGCCTTTCTGATATTTTTCTTGGCCTGCCACTTCTGGGCTTAACAAGACAACTTTTTGTATCCTTCCCCTGAACAACTATGTTGAACAATCTTTGTTTTCAGATCATTTGAGAGTTGTTTTGAGGAGCCCATGATGCCACTCTTCAGAGGAGATTCAAATAGGAGAACAGCTTGCAATTGGCCACCTTAAATACCTTTTCTCATGATTGGATACACCTGGCTATGAAGTTCAAAGCTCAGTGAGGTTACAAAACCAATTTTGTGCTTCAGTAAGTTAGTAAAAAGTAGTTAGGAGTATTCAAATCAATAAAATGATAAGGGTACCCAAATTTTTGCACCGGTTAAATTTTGGTTTAATGCATATTGCACATTTTCTGTTAGTACAATAAACCTCATTTCAATCCTGAAATATTACTGTGTCCATCAGTTATTAGATATATCAAATTGAAATGGCTGTTGCAAACACCCAAATATTTAGAACTAAAAATGATTAAGATTAATAGGGGTGCCCAAACTTTTTCATATGACTGTATGTCACCTTAATATGCTGCTTTATGTAACATTTGCCCTACTAGTAGCTAAAATGTCAAAAAACTAGATGCGTAGGATGGCTCTAGAAGCGCTGAAAAATACACTGGACTCTAGGCTAAGATTTACTAATAGATAAACAGTGCGAATCCTAGGCAAGAAGTCTCAAAATACCCCAGAGTGGTTTATGGGTGATAAATCTGGTGTATGGTGTACTGTCTAGTCTAAATTTATACCACCTTTTAGTTGGCTTACTTTGAGATGGAATTTTTCAACACTATCTTAGCACATCGAGCACATGCCCCCATTTTCTAAGAATCCTCCGCCACCGCCATCTAGCTCATACTACAGTAGATGTATCCAGATGTGCCAGAGATACACCATGTTTACATCACTGAATGCAATAGTAAATGTGGTCCATAGATTATGAGTCTGGTGTATTTATGAGGACAGGGATCCCCGGCCACACTTTGCATTGACTGCACACACACTGAGCAGCCTTGTTGATCACTGCTGGGGGATGAGGAAGGCAGATACAGGGCTAGGGCAGCACACTGAACACTCGCCTCAGTTGAAGAAAAGACTCGCTACACCAGTATGTGACAGTATATAAATCCATACAGCAGATGTGGGCAATACAGATTAGGAAGAAATAAATATATAAATCCTCCGGATCAATGAACCTGCCCAAGGATAGACCTAAATGAGTCACTTAAGTGATCAATGTCAATATAGTATCCGTACTCTGCCAGCTCAGGTATTATGAGGTAGCCAATAATATCATACTCAAGCTGTTAACCCTAGCACTGCCGCTGATAAATATGCTAAATGCCAGCAGTTGTCAATATCTGAAAGGGAGCACTTGAAGCTTGAATCCACTCAAATCCTGAACATTTAGTCTCCTAATAGGGGGTTCTTAAGGGTTGTTCCTTCTTCTGGATCAATGCTGTAGGATTATAAATTAAAACACACAGATCCATCAAGTTAATCAACTTTATTAACTATGCAATTCAGATGTAAATGCTGTTAACCTCAATATCCATCTCCCTATTTCCATGTGGACAGGGCAGTGGCTCAGTGGTTGGCAATGTTGTCTTACAGCATAGGGAGCCAAGGTGCAAATCTGAGCAAGGTGACTTACGTGTTGTCTGTGTGAGTTTTCTTTGGGTACCCTGATCTCCCCCCAAAAACATATATATTAATAAATGGAGATTTCTCAAATCTTAAAGGGGTTATCCATTATTAGAGAACATGGCAGCTTTCTTTCAGAAAGAGCTCCAGTTCTTTTTCTCAGGCAGAAGAAGAAGTGGAACTCTTTCTGAAAGAAATCAGCCATGTTTTATAATCCTGGATTACCCCTTTAACAACTTCTCGACATCCGCTGTAATAGGCCCATAACTGTCAACTCTAAGACCTGGTGGTAATGCCTGCGATTAGAGTCCTATCTGATAAGAAGTGCTGTAGCCTCTGATCGCTCTTTGGATCCCTTCCTGGAGCCTTTCCTCATCTCTCTGCATTTGAGATGTCCATTTCTATGACATCCAAGAGCTGTAATAGGCAATTCCCAAAACTACAGAGACCAGCAGATAACAGAGCAGTAGAACAAGCTACCTAAATTCTGATACTGTCTTGGCTGATGGAGTCTAAGGCTACCCTGAGTGGGTTATGGACAGGGACATCTCTCCTTGAGGAGAGCACCAGTTAAGCCAGTACACTTTGCTCTGCACTGATGAGGGACAAAAATCCTGAAACGGCGCTGTATGCAGATAAGTGAAACTGGCTTGGCTAAAATCCCTTTTGCTGTCTCAAGACTCGGTGAGTCAAAAGCAAACTGAGGATCTGTTACATCCAACAGAGGGCGCATGAGCTCCCAGCTCCTTTCCCATAATGCCTTGTGATATAAGGCTACCCTGACATCTTCACTTGAGCCCAGTGCAAGCCAGGTTGGACTTTGTCAAAACAGGACCCAGGTTATCACACCAGAATCTAATGTAAAAAATAGGTGGTACTGCAGACTAAAATCAGACCAGAAAACTTCAGCAAAAACAAACAAGCAAGGCAGAAGAATAACGTGTCCAAGCCAAGGTTGAGTCAGAGAATTCACAGTCAAAGCCAAATCGTAAAAAGAAAGGATATCCAGGAAAACAAGCCAAAGTCAGTCACTAGGAATTCAGCCAACAAACTTATATGTTCAGAGCTCTGGAACCTAACTAGTAAGAATTATTTAATAGCAGTCACACGGGAGGTTCTGAAAAGAGGTTAAATATCCCTCCTCTGCTGATGATTGGGGAATGGGGCAGCACTCTGGTTGGTTCAGCGTCTCAGAGCTCTGACTAGCTGCAGCGTCAGTGAAAGCTTCACATGTCAGCATGGCAACCTTAAAGCAGGAACATGTCAGCATGGAAACCTTAAAGCAACAGTAATACTTCTAAAGGCCTCCAGGCCCGTCATAGGAATATAACTATTAAGGCATTCTTGATTTTCCTATTTCCTACAGAACAAACAATCTGATGATCATAAAAAATTTTTTTTTTAAGTTTTGTCATTTTTCAGAGTTTTCAATTTTTGTAAAGTGTGAGAAAGTGAAGGGTGTGGTTTGGGAGAACAGGTATGTTCCAGCCAGGCAGTTAAAGGGTGTGTGGTAGAAGCCCACAGCAGGGAGGTCAGCTGACCAATTAAGGCCTGATATAGGATGAGTGTCAGAACTAGGAGGTGTGGCACTACACTGAGGAAAGTGACGTTTTACCTGAACCTGCAAACAAGGTAACTCTGTGCCACCCCTGTTTGAATAACCAGAGCGGGAGTCTGGCAGCCAGGCTCTTGCATAGAGAGGGACCATTTTTTGTTGTAGTAGGTAATTCTCAGCCGAGAAGGTTTTGTTTTTTTGTTTGTGCCTTTGTAAAGGCAAACCTGTTTATTTACCTGAAACTCAATAAACACCAGATTTCAGTGTGATCCAGCCTCTGTGTCCCTGTTTCCTGCACTGCTACCAAGCATCTACCTAAGCGGTTCCCCACAAAAGGTATTAAAACATAATAAATATCCTATATATTTGGTATCACCATAATCGTACCAATCTGTGGTGAACGCCATATACACAAAAGATGTAAGAAAATGGCTCTAATGCAATTTTCTTTCTAATTCCACCCCATTCTGATTTTTTTTTCCATCTTTCCAGTACATCATGTACCGTTGCGAAGTACTTTTTCTAAAAAAAAAAAAAAAAAACAACAAATTCTCATACGGCTCTGTGAATGAAAAAATAAAAAAGTTGTGGCTTTTGGAAGGCATGGAGTAAATAAGGAAAATTCTAAAAGGAAAAATGACTGCTACGGGAAAGGGGTTAGTCTCCTCTGTGTTATAGGAAAATGTGCCTAATTTATGTGCATCAAATATATTATGTACCATGTGTCTTTTAGACAAATTTCCATTTATTTGATGGATCCTGCCTCAGTAGAAAAAAATATGATGCTAAATGTCGAAAATTGGTTTTAGGTTAAAAAAGTGCAAAAGAAATGTAAATTCTGTATTTTGTTCATGTTGATATATGTTCCTGGAAGCAAACTAAGAGTGGTCTTAATATGGGGAATAATGATCATGAGCTACTCACCAGCCACCATAACAAACATCATAGTTACACCTCAGCCAGGTTGCATTGAAATGTATGTAAAGGGGTTTATTGATGATATGTTTTTAGGACACTGGCACCACCACCGATCAGCAGTTTGAAGCGACTGTGGAGCACCTGTTTGATTTACCTGTTTGAGTCACATGACCAGGTTGAAGCTCAGTCCCACTGTGCTTGTGTTAGGGTCTTGCCAGACGTAGCAATACCCTCACACTACTGCAAGGTTCTGGGAGGAAGGACAGACACAAGTGAGCCCTAATCTCACCCCAGCCACTGTCCCTTCCTATTGCCTCAGTTTACCCTAAACGGTAAAAGGATTACTCGAAGACGAGCCCTATACTGAGTAAAGTGACACACAGAACAAGACAAACAACATAGAATCCAGAGGAGTTGCGATTTCGCAAGCCCAATGTGGTCTGGCTCATCATAGACCCCAGGGACAAAAAAATTTTTTTCAAGGTTAATCCACTCCTCAGCCCCAGGAGGGAGTTTAAGGGTCCAAGCTTGTGGATCCCCTTGTAGGAGGGATATAACTACTCCTACCCTTTGGGCCTGGGAAGCATGCGGGTTAATCCGAAAATACAGGCGACAGGACTCCCGGAAAGTCTCAAATTTTTCACGATCCCTGAAAAACAATCCGGGAGTAAAATCTTCCCCTTTAAAAGGGGAAGAAACAGGCGGGGATGCTGCAGCAGCCTCAGTAAGGGTCTGAACCTGTTTAGCAAGCTCAGCTTCCAGGCCTGCCAAACCTTCCAACTTGGCCGCAAGGCCCTGAATAGGATCCATGCTGATCCTAGGGGAAGCAATGGCAGAAGGTTATTGGACGGTAATTCTGTTAGGGTCTTGCCAGACGTAGCAATACTTTCACACTACTGCAGGGGTCTGGGAGGAAGGACAGAGACAAGTGAGCCCTAATCTCACCCCAGCCACTGTCCCTTCCTATTGCCTCAGTTTACCCTAAATGGTAAAAGGACAACTTGAAGACGAGCCCTATACTGAGTAAAGTGACACACAGAACAAGACAAACAACATAGAAGAATGGTAAACAAGCCAGGGGTCACAACCAGAGAAGCAAAAGTGGTACCAAATAGAAATCCAAGAGAGTAGTCACAAGGCAAGCCAAAGGTCAGAGATAATAGCAAGGTAAAAATCAAAGGTACAAAGAAAGCAGACAAAGTCAGTGCAATAACCTGCAACTTGCTGTGAAAGTGACATCCCGTATATAGAAAGTCTGGGCCCAGCCCCAGACCTGATAGGCACACAGGCTGTCAATCACACAGGCAAGGTAAAGATTAACTTTGTGCGGTCCAGAGAGAAACAATGCTCAGAACACGGCTGTGGCTGGGAATCCATTACACAGCAAGGAAACTAGGACCGTTTTCAGACTAAGCATCCAGAATCCTAAGCAAAGAATCAAACTGAGGACACCCCCAACGCTGCAGTGTGCGAGCAGAGGGTGGCGCAGAGGCCTGAACAGGCAGAGACATAACAGCTTGATATCCCAATTCTGATGGTCTCTCCAAACAGCCGATTTGTGGGGGTGCCAGGTGTCGGATCCCCACTGATGTTTTACTTTAAATACTTAATTTCTTTTTTTTTTTGTTTTAGAGTTTCTGTACAATTCTCATGCTGAGTCTTCTCATGTATGTGAAGAAAATGTTCATGTAAACATAATAATAATAATAATAATAATAGTCCTTTAATAGTCCCACAATGGGGAAATTCAGTGTGTTACAGCAGCAAAGATAAGCAGATACAAATACAAATACAACATGTACAGGAATGTTCCAAGGTGAGAGGCATTACATTGATAGCAGACAGACAGATAGGGCGTAGCAGAGGGAGGGGGGGGGGATTTAACAGGCAGAGAGATATTTCAGTTCTCTGTGTGTAATGATCTCCGCTTAGGTCGGTGTTGGTTGTACAGCCTAACCGCGGTGGGGAGGAAAGACTTCCGATAGCGCTCCTTCTCACACCTAGGGTGGAGCAGTCGGTCACTGACAGTACTGCTCAGCGCGATCACAGTCTCATGCATGGGATGGGACTTCTTCTTCTGCATGGAGCTCACCACGGACAGTATCCTTCTGTCACCCACCACCTGCACTGGGTCCAGTGGGCTCCCCAGGACAGAGCTGGCCTTTCTAATCAGCTTGTCAAGTTTATTTCTGTCCCTGGTTGATATACTGCTCCCCCAGCAGGCCACTCCAAAGAAGATGGCTGATGCCACTACCGAGTTGAAGAAAGTTCTAAGAAGTGCCCCCCGGATTCCAAAGGCTCTCAGTTTCCTAAGCAGGTAGAGCCTGCTGTGGCCCTTCCTGTACAGGGCCTCCATATGATCTGCCCAGTCCAGCTTATTATTAAGGAGCAAACCCAGGTACTTATAGGTGTTCACAATCTCGATGCCCGTCCCCAGGATGTCCACTGGTTTAGGAGGGCTTCTGCCTTTGCGGAAGTCCACCACCATCTCCTTGGTCTTCCCCGCGTTAATCTTCAGGTGGTTCCGGTGGCACCAGTCCACAAAATGCTGGTTCAGTTCTCTGTACTCCCTGTCATCATCATCTGTGATGAGACCCACTATTGCAGAGTCATCAGAATACTTCTGTAGGTAGCAGCTGGATGAGTTGCACCTAAAATCTGCAGTGTACAGTGTGAAGAGGAAAGGGGCGAGAACCGTACCCTGAGGTGCCCCCGTATTACAGATCACGGTACCTGACACACAGTCTCGGGCTCTCACGTATTGAGGTCGATTTGTGAGGTAGTCTAGGATCCAGTTGGAGAGGTGGTGGTCCACTCCAGCAAGGCCCAGCTTGTCCCTCAATAACCTGGGCTGTATGGTGTTAAAAGCACTGGAGAAGTCAAAGAACATTATTCTCACTGTGTTCCCTGGTTTCTCCAGGTGAGACAGAGCCCTGTGCAGAAGATGGATGATGGCATCATCTACCCCAATGCCCAGCCGATAAGCAAACTGGAGTGGGTCCATAGCGGGGGCTCACTAGAGGGCGGAGATGTGTGAGAACCAATCTCTCCAAGATCTTCATCAGGTGGGATGTCAGTGCTACAGGTCTGTAGTCGTTGAGGTCCATAGGGTGGGGTTTCTTTGGAACTGGTACCACACAAGAAGATTTCCATAATTCAGGGACTATTTCCTGCCTCAGGCTCATATTATACATATATGTAATTATACCACACAGCTGGTCCCCACAAGTCTTAATTAGCCTTGCACTGATGTCATCTGGCCCTGCGGCTTTCCTCGCCTTGATCTTTTTCATCTCCTTCCTCACCTGGGCCCGTGTGAAGGTCAGACTGTGGCCAGATAAAGATGGATTTCTGGATTTACTGGTCTGTTGGGAAGTGGCCGCATGGGGAGAAGTCATTGTGGTGGGGGGAGCTGAAGGACATACTGGGGTGGGAGGAGCTGGTGTGTGATCAAATCTGTTGAAGAATAGGTTTAGTTCATTAAGCCAATTAACATCTGCCTCAATCTGGCAGACAGACTGTTTATGACCCGAAATTGACTTAAGCCCCTCCCAGACCCCCCTTATGTCTTTTCTTTCCATTTGCTTTTCCATTTTTTTCTTTATAACTGGCTTTTCCCTGCCTGATTTGATGCCTCAGCTCCTTTTGTACTTCCCTCAACCCCTCCTTATCTCTTGTCCTGAATGCCATCTTTTTCTCCTTAAGTAGTGTTTTTATATCAGAGTTAATCCATGGTTTGTTATTGGAGAAGCACCTCACCACTTTTGTGGGTACTGTGTTGTCCACACAAAAATTAATGTAGTCCGTTATGCAGTGTGTGAGTCCTTCTATGTCTTCCCCATAAGAATCCTGCAGAACTTCCCATGCGGTTGTGTCAAAAACAATCCCTCAGAGCCTCATCACTCTCCTCGGACCATATCCTCACTGTGCGGGTGACAGCTGGTTCTCTACGTACAAGTGGCTTGTACACAGGTCGGAGATGTACTAGGTTGTGATCCGATCTTCCCAGGGGCGGTAGGGCTGATGAGTTATATGCCTCCCTCACGTTGGCAAAGAACAAGTCCAGTGTTTTGTTGTCTCTTGTGTGGCAGGTTACATACTGTGTGAAACTGGGCAGTGTGGATGATGGAGAGGCATGGTTGAAATCACCCGACAGAAGAAAGAGGGCCTGGGGGTGCTGAGACTGTAACTGGCTCAGCGTGGCTTGTAGGACCTCGCAGGCAGCGTCAGCTTTCGCAGAGGGGGGGACATATGCAGCTATCACGATGACATGTGATAGTTCCCTTGGTAGGTAGAAAGGTCTCATGCTCACAGCTAATAGTTCAATGTCCTTACAGCAAGTTTGATCCTTAATCACAATGTGCCTAGGATTACACCATCTATTATTCACAAACATTGCCAGCCCTCCTCCTTTCCTCTTACCGCTCTCCCTTGTCCTGTCTGCCCGAAGGAGTTTAAAACCATCCAAGGAGACCAGAGGGTCAGGAGTAACTTCAGTGAGCCAAGTCTCTGTAAGTAGCATCATGCTGCACGCCCCGAAACTCCTGATGCTGCCTGGTGAGCGCTGTTAGTTCATCCATCTTGTTTGCAAGAGATCTCACATTGCCCATGATGATGGAGGGAACAGCTGGTCGGTAACGCCTCTTTTTAATCCTCTGAAGAGTACCAGCTCTGCATCCCCTCACCCGCTTTTTCTTTCTCCAAATCTCACGGGGGATGTGTGACCAGATGGTATGCCGTCCTGCTGTGCCTCTGAGCTGCAGAATTTCCTCTCTTGTATAGACAAAGGAATTGTCTGCATACACAAAAGATCCCATTTTCAAGCAGAACAAAAAGACAGATAAAAACAAAAAAAAAAAAAAAAAAGTATCACAAGGGTCCAAGTCTTTTTCATAGTGCAAAGTCCTTAAGTAGAGAGGTACAAAACGAGTCATAGAAAGAAAAATAAGATAGAGAGTCTCAGAGCTGCTGTAGCTGGCAGCCACTCCAGCGGCGCCATCTTGGAAAAAAAAAAAAAAAAAAAAAAAAAAATGGCATGTTTGTACTCTGCAGGATTAAGGTTTTTATGGCTTATCCAGTGAATTCAGTGGGAGCTGAGCTGCAGTGACCGTGCTTGGACGCTATACAGGGAGCAGAGCTTTCTGCCCCAGCCCTGTATAGTGCATAGGATGGCTCTAGAAGCGGCTCCATATAGCTGATCAGTCTGCCAGCCTCCACTGATCAGGTCACAAAAACCTAAATCCTAGACAACCCCTTTAATTCTAATATTTAATTCTAATATACCTTACAAAATCTGTGACCCCCTCCCATAAGTATCATTTATAATGCTGGTCTTCTCATATGGGATATAAGCCCTTTAGGCCCCCCCGAGGCTCCAAGGCCCCTGTGCGACAACAGCCTCTGCATTCCCTGCTGCTGTTTCTTTTTTCAGTTTTTCACACCATGCACAGACAGATTCCATTTGACCCCCGTCCTGTTAATAATTAACTACAACGAATGATTTCTATTCTGTGAGATAACACAATGCTGGCGGATGAGATTTCCTCGTGTGAAGAACGCTCTTAGTTAGCCTTTTGTACTGTAAGTTTGGTTTTCCCAGAATTAAACCTCATCAGCTTCTTAGTGCCATAGCAGCTTTCCAGGATGGCATCTCAGCTTTCATCTGGCACTGCCCAGCAGAATAGTGCATTATGTGCTTGTAAGGTGATCTCCTCGCTGTAATGAGCGCTGGTTTACTGTTACTATTTCTTTCTTATAATTATAATATATCCTCTAGGTTGACTGCTACATGGACCACTTCATGTTATTACGTTGACGATATTTTAGTCAGTTCTGTTGCACTTTTTGGCCTTACTTTATAAGGTTTTTAGGGTTTAAGAGACTGTCCTGTCCTGTGACTGGCAGTCATTATGGGCCCGCTGTTTGGTAATCTCAGGCTCATCTTTGCTAGCCTGGCCTCAGAATGTAGAACGTGCAGATACTCATGAATGATGTCATCAGCTTTTGCACTCACGATTCATATATACTGTATACTGTCATATATACTAATGCTGACATACAAAACCATCCACAACCTGTCCCCTCGATATATCTCCGACCTAATCTCCCGCTACCTGCCCACACATAACCTCCAATCCTCCAAAGACCTCCTACTCTGCTCTGCTCTCATCCGCTTTTCACACAAATGTCTCCAAGACTTCTCCCGTGCATCCCCCATACTCTGGAACTCACTACCAAGACACATCAGACTGTCCCCCACCATCACAAACTTCAAGAAGGCCTTGAAGACTCACCTATTCAGGAAGGACTACAACCTCCAATAACACTACTGTCACCACACCACCACCTGAACAGCCTCTACCCCCACCTTCTGTCTCTATCCCTCTTCCCTCATAGATTGTAAGCCCTTGGGGGCAGGGCCCTCTATCCCATTGTGCCAGTTTGGTCACTGTTAGTATTATTTGTTTTGTACATCTGGTGTACCGTATGTAAACCCTCAAATGTAAAGCACCATGGAATTAATGGTGCTATATAAATAAACAATAATAAATAAATACACACGTGGACAAAATTGTTGGTACCCCTTGTTTAATGAAAGAAGAACCCACAATGGTCACACAAATAACTTAAAAAAGCCAGACTGGAATTTGCCAAACTATATGTTGACAAGTCACAAATTCTATGGACAGATGAGACAAAAATCGAAATTTTTGGCAAGGCACATCAGCTCTATGTTCACAGATGAAAAAATGAAGCATATCTTGAAAAGAACACTGTCCCTACTGTGAAACATGGAGGAGGCTCTGTTATGTTCTGGGGCTGCTTTGCTGCATCTGGCATAGGGTGTCTTGAATCTGTGCAGGGTACAATGAAATCTCAAGATTATCAAGGGATTCTAGATAGAAATGTGCTGCCCAGTGTCAGAATGCTTGGTCTCAGTTGCAGGTCATGGGTCTTGCAACAGGATAATGACCCAAAATACACAGCTAAAAACACCCAAGAATGGCTAAGAGGAAAACATTGGACTATTCTGAAGTGGCCTTCTATGAGCCCTGACCTAAATCCTATTGAGCATCTTTGGAAGGAGCTGAAACATGCCGTCTGGAAAAGGCACCCTTCAAACCCAAGACAACTGGAGCAGTTTGCTCATGAGGAGTGGCCAAAATACTTGTTGAGAGGTGCAGAAGTCTCATTGACAGTTACAGGAATCGTTTGATTGCAGTGATTGCCTCAAAAGGTTGTGCAAGAAAATATTAAGTTAAGGAAACCATCATTTCTGTCCAGGCCTGTTTCATGAGTTTTCTTTTTAAAAAACATTCTGTTGAAGCATGGTTGGAAAGCAATGTCTGACTTTCATTTGTTAATTTTCATAGAATTTTTATATATTACTTTTGTCAGATTCAAGTTATTTCTGTGACCATTGTGGGTTTTTCTTTCATTAAACGAGGGGTACCAACAATTTTGTCCACGTGTGTATATACTGTGCATAGTCTAAGGCTAAGTCCCACATTGCAGCTTTATGCTAGGTTTACACCAGCGTTCAGGGATTCCGTCCCCCATTCTGCTTAAAATAGGCGGAGAGAAAGTCCTGCAAGCAGGACTTTTCTCTTTGCTGATTTCAGTATAAAATCAATGGAAACTGGGTGGATACCCAGCGGACCTCATTGTAGTTGTAGCCCTATTTGGGGGGGGGTATGAGTATTATCCCTCCCGCAACAGACTCTGGCGCTGACCTGTGTGTATAATGGGACCTGAAGCCTTCGCTGAAGGGAAGAGTGGGAACATATATGAAATATATCAGTGCCTCCACCCAGGATAGAGCCTCTGTATTACAGGGAGGATCTCTTCCTGGGACTTACCCATGAAGTACAGTTAGTAGCCTTAACAAGGATCACTGTACTAATCTCACAGTCTGAAGAATACATACAGATACCACATAAGGTTATAACAGTAGCTTTATAAGAATCAACAGGGTAATAATACATTACATACAATATACTCAGAACACAGCAGTACTACAACAACCAGCAAGTCCTCAACCGTCTTAGGTTATATACCCGGGTATATATATAGATATATAGCAAGAGTCCAGTGCACAATACCTCCAGGCAACAGAAGAGATGCAGGGGCCCCTGTGGATGACTGTGGATCCTCGGATACTTCCAGGAGATGACAGACAGCCGATCAGGAGATGATGATGATGGTGAGATTCTTCACAGGCAGCAAACAGGGCGACGGTGACGGCAGTAGATGCAGGCCTGACTACCCTAACACTGAGTCCTTAACCTGCCAGCTAAACTACTAGTGCCACCGGGCCTCTAACTAGCTAGTTGGCCTTCGGAAGCCTAACCTATCACTGCCCTGAGCTATATATGTATATATGGATCCCTAACTACGGTTACTAGCTAGGTCCTGTGAGTATATAGGGGGTAACACATACCTAACTATATACTGTGAAGTAAAGAGGAACAAGTGGCTCTTAGACTCCCCCAGACATAACATGTCTGTCCCAGCAGCTCTGCTCACATCTCTCCCCCCAGCAGCTCTGCCTCACATGTGTCTGACTCACTGTATTTACAAAACAAAACTTGCACTAAATGCCTGGGGTCTCTGAAGCCAAACTGCAGGGGCAAAGAAGCCAGATACATTATATACTAGTAGAAATGGCAGTTCCCTACACTCTCCCTCTGGTGAAATCTTTACGTCACGTCAAAGACATACAAAGTCATAGTATACAGTCAACATTACCAATGACAATATCAATATGGTTGCTTTTGCATTTACAGAGTCACAACAGGTTAATAGGTATACATGCCAGCAGGAGCGAAAATTGGTAACATATTGACCAAAGTGGACACTGCACCCACCCAAGCATGGTATAAATGAGGCTGAGTAGTAAATCTGGGGTCCCCCCAAACTATCATATGTCAGCATAGGTGGAGGGTGTCTAATTCTCTCTCCTCTCCGTACCTCTCTCTGAGGTAAACTAGCATGTCCAGGCCCAAACTAGGGTTGTCTGCCATGGGAGGGGATGGTGCTGGTGGCGTAGGAGAGCTAGATCCCTGCTCATCTGTAGACACAGATCTAGGTACGAATTCTGGAGTTTGAGGGTTCATAGGTCTCCCTGAAGGAGAAGATACTGGTGATCTAGGAACTTCAGGAGCCACAGTCCAATCACTCTCAGGAGTTTCAGGAAGGTCAGGTGGAATATCGGCTAAGGACTGTGGAGAATCGCAGGCCGAGCCATCATTGGAGATATCCATACCATCAATCTGAGGTACAGGCAACAAATGATTTCTATGCCAAGTCCTGATCCTCCCGTCCCGTCCTTTTATCTTGTAGACTGGTATTCCAGGCAACCGATCTACCACTGTAAAGAGTTCACTCCGCCATCGATCAGCCAGCTTATGTTTTGCAGATGCTCCCAAATTCCGTAGCAGAACATGGTCCCCAGGGTTCAATTCTCGGTATCTTACTCGAAGATCAAATCTCCTTTTATTTCCTTCATTCACTTTGGCCGCATTTTCCTCAGCCAGCTGATAAGCACTCTTAAGCGTTTCTTTCAAACGTGCCACGTATCGGTAATGATCTCGATGACTGATACCATCGGTAGAGACTCCCAACAAGATGTCAATAGGTAGCCTAGGCTCTCTTCCAAACATCAGAAAGTATGGTGAATATCCTGTGCTCTCGTGCCTTGTACTATTATAGGCATGCACCATAGCCTCCACTTTTCGACTCCAGGATCGCTTATCCTCAATTCGTAAGGGACCAAACATAACAAATAAAACCCTTTTAAACTTTTCAAGAAGGGCCACCCCCCTCGGGGGGGGGGGGGCGTCGTCCGACTTTTGCGGATGTTCAACAACTGAAGTAACTCTTTGATCAGGTTACTCTCAAAATCCCGGCCTTGATCAGAATGCAACCGGTGTGGTAAGCCATAATGGATAAAATACTTTTCCCAAAGCACTCTTGCAACAGTGACTGCTTTTTGATCCTTAGTCGGAAAGGCTTGAGCATATCGTGTGAAGTGATCAGTCACCACCAATACATTTCCAAATCCTCTGGAGTCGTTGTCAATACAAAGGAAGTCTATGCAGACAAGATCCATGGGGCCCGAACTCTTCAAGTGTCCCATGAAGGCCGCTCGAACCGGGACAGTCTTCCTTTACCTGAACCAGGGGAGGAACAGGAGGTCGGTAATCCCATGTAGTAGCTAGTGGGAGGTTCCCCTCTGAGCTATATCGCTTCTCCATATCAATGACTATTCCCACTTCTAAATCTCAGCAGTGCCTCCAAATGTAGCCCTATTTGGGGGGGGGTATGAGTATTATCCCTCCCGCAACAGACTCTGGCGCTGACCTGTGTGTATAATGGGACCTGAAGCCTTCGCTGAAGGGAAGAGTGGGAACATATATGAAATATATCAGTGCCTCCACCCAGGATAGAGCCTCTGTATTACAGGGAGGATCTCTTCCTGGGACTTACCCATGAAGTACAGTTAGTAGCCTTAACAAGGATCACTATACTAATCTCACAGTCTGAAGAATACATACAGATACCACATAAGGTTATAACAGTAGCTTTATAAGAATCAACAGGGTAATAATACATTACATACAATATACTCAGAACACAGCAGTACTACAACAACCAGCAAGTCCTCAACCGTCTTAGGTTATATACCCGGGTATATATATAGATATATAGCAAGAGTCCAGTGCACAATACCTCCAGGCAACAGAAGAGATGCAGGGGCCCCTGTGGATGACTGTGGATCCTCGGATTCTTCCAGGAGATGACAGACAGCCGATCAGGAGATGATGATGATGATGGTGAGATTCTTCACAGGCAGCAAATAGGGGCGACGGTGACGGCAGTAGATGCAGGCCTGACTACCCTAACACTGAGTCCTTAACCTGCCAGCTAAACTACTAGTGCCACCGGGCCTCTAACTAGCTAGTTGGCCTTCGGAAGCCTAACCTATCACTGCCCTGAGCTATATATGTATATATGGATCCCTAACTACGGTTACTAGCTAGGTCCTGTGAGTATATAGGGGGTAACACATACCTAACTATATACTGTGAAGTAAAGAGGAACCAGTGGCTCTTAGACTCCCCCAGACATAACATGTCTGGCTCAGCAGCTCTGCTCACATCTCTCCCCCCAGCAGCTCTGCCTCACATGTGTCTGACTCACTGTATTTACAAAACAAAACTTGCACTAAATGCCTGGGGTCTCTGAAGCCAAACTGCAGGGGCAAAGAAGCCAGATACATTATATACTAGTAGAAATGGCAGTTCCCTACATAGTCTATAGGGTCCATGGGTTTCCGCGGGTAACCACTTTTTAAGCAGATAGAATTTCCATTTTTCAGGTCCCCAAGTGGACCCGAAGGACGGAAACCTGAATGCTAGTGTGAACCTAGCATTACTTTGTTGAAGATTTTGGTGCATTTTGTTTTTAAACCAAAGGTGGGTTCAACAGGAATGGGAAATAGGAAGTACTTCTGCTTCTCCCTTCTGCTAAATTCACAACTGGCTTTGGCTAAAAAAAAAAAAAAAAAAAATGCAGCAAAATCTGCAACAAAAAAAAACCAGCTATACTTCAATTTGTGGTCTCAGCCTTATAGTCTTTTAAGGGCAAAAGACAAGTTTCTGCTCAAAACAGCATCCATTCAATTCCATTTGCAAGAAACATAGTTATTGTATATGCCCAAACAATCATTCAGATAATCGCCCAAATCCCCCATATACTTACATGTGCACTGAACAGAGAGATGGGAGAAATCCTCTTCTGAAACTCTTCTGGCAGCCATTTATTTCCCTAAGAAGAAAAGGATGTGGCTGTCCCAAGTGCTCAATCCTTTTCTGCCCCAGCATCTGCCAGTAGTGAAGAGTAAGAAAGCCCCCATACTTTCAACTGATATGTATGGTGATTGTTCCAGCACATGTACATTTAGTTTCTTTTTTTTTTGGTAGCAAATCCCTGTTTACACAACCAATGTTTTTTGGTGGTATAAGGTGGTAGGCGCCACTGCCTTTCAGAAAATGGCCTTAGGTGGGAAACTTGTTTAGGACCTTATCCAAGGCATGTATCTGTGTGGTTTCTTGTACCTTGTGCATCCTATAGTGCACTTTATGATGTATATTTATTGAATATACTGAAGACTTAGTACATTGTATGACATCACACTGTCACTTTAATTGTGTACTTGTTGCTGAGAGATCACGTCTACTTAAGTCTGGTGTCTGGAAAGAGAGGGGAGTGGTGGCTCTCCAAATGAGCAAACCCGGTTGGGCCCATTGGCTGTGCAGCAACTGGTGTCTATTTGGTGCCCTTTGATGTACAGTCTTTGTGCGTTGTGGCCTGACGCTTTGTGCTCATGTCAGATGGGAAGACTCTGATAGAAGGTCATGCCTTTGAGTCTTTGTATCTTTCATTGCTGCCAGTCTGGTGTTCTGTTCTGTGTGGTGCAGTGTTGGTGCCGAGCTTGTTGGTCTGAAGGCTAACATGCTGAATCCGTAGAGAGCCTGAGAACCATTTGCCGTGAGTGTTGAACACTGACCCCCGCGAGAACTGGACAGTCACTATGTACACCATGGAAACGTTGGAGCAAATTTATTAATACCTTCCACGAACACAGGGGATGAAAAGTCTTCATAAATCTCCCCAATTGTTCTAGTGTTCTGTTTCTGCCGTGTAGACTGCTAATGTTGATCCTGGCTGTTTTCTACTGCTGAGCTGGCAGTTAACCTATGTAGTGCTGAATATCATGTACCTTAGTAAATGCAGGTGACAATGTGCCTACACTCTAGAAGTAGGAAGCCTGGTTGCCCTGTTCTTGGGTAGGTCGGAGTAGGGAAGGTGAGCCCAGTCCAGAGGGCCACTATAGTTGAAGTGGCCCCAGGCCCTACAGTGGCATACAATAGAGTGATCAGAGACCAAGCGTTTGCTCATTTGTTGGTTGATGGCTGGCACCATTATCAGAGCTGTAGCTAGGCCTTCCGTCACCTGAAAAAGGTTCATTCCAGTGTCCTTACTCTGTGTCTAAATGCATAAAAGTAGATTGTTGCCACCCCCCTCCAACAATTAGCACCTGGGTCACATGCCCTGGTTGCCCCCCCCCCCAGCTACACCCCTCCCTTTATAAAGGGCAGTTGTTGAGAATGAACATTCATTTGCCCTATAACTGGCTTGTGTAAAAGTGCCTATAGACCAATGCTTCCTTATATATTGCCACTGTAGGGCAGCAGCATTATGAAAGACATACATCATAATGACTGCCACCAGGATTCTAGTACCGGCTAACTACAGCTTTGTAATGTACATTAGAGGCATACTTGCCAACATCATAAAGCCGGTCTATGAGAGAGTGGGCACATTTTATTAAAGGGGTTGTACAGGATTAGAAAAACTTGGCTGCTTTATTCTAGAAAGAAGGTTATGTCTAGTATTCAGGTTCAGCTCCATTGACGGTAATGGGACTGAGTTGTAGTACCATACACAGACTATGATCAAGTGTGGCACTGTTTACTGAAGAAAACAGCAATGCTTACCACATCTTGGAGAACCTCATTGTCTATAAGCGTCATTTTCTCTCCCTCTGTATCTTCTTCTAGTCATCTCTGGCATGGCACTGTTCTTCATACTTGGGCATCAGCTTCTAAACTTCTCAGGTGTGGCATCACTTTGCCCCTCACAGGTGGTTGCTCTTTGTTTTACCAACTGATACACTCTTTTCTCTATTGTGAATGGTAGGCTGGTCTCCTCCACTATGACTACAGTTCATTTTAGATATTTATTGCTCCACCATGACCCTATATAAGCTATAGTGAGTGCTACTTATTCCCACTTCCTAGTGATATATGTTGCAGTAAACTGGCGTTCTGCTTCAGAGCAAACTCCACTTGCGCCTCTCTATGCAGTCTGCAGGAAATTCTACCCTAATATTCTCCCGGAGATGTTCCAAGTGGTATGAGGATATACATTGGCCTGACAAAACTCTAAACCATGACACACCCGTTCTCCCTGACTCCTTGAGTGATATTTCCATTCACATTTCCTGATCATAGCATAGTCCCTTTCTAGAGAATGGGCTGAGCTGCGATTGCAAGCACATCAGCTGCAAAAATGTATGAGCCAGTAGCACCCAAACCACCCACCATCTTTAAATACTGTAAAAAGACGTCAGGGTTAAAGGGGCCAGGTCTCCTCTAGAGCAGCGGGTAGTCTGTGCTGAATAGACAAATGGATTCTGATCTATGATTTTATGAGCTAAAAGCTGGTTGAAAGCTAAAAGACCCTCAGAACTTTTATTGTGTGCCTATGATAGGATCCCGCACAAGTAATAGGATTTGCTTGATGTGCAAACTTCAGATCGGGAGCAGGATCTGTCACATAACAGACATCACAACATTCTTTCGCGGTACTTGGTTGGAACTTTTTCACAAGGGGTAGTTGACTTGAAAAGGTTGAGAACCACTGGTCTATAGCATGGCATAGGTTACATTAAAAAATATGTACATGGCAATATTACAATAATTATAACAGGTAGTATTTCCATCACAACAATGTCACTGTTTAACCGAATGCAACAGTAAAGGATGCTGTAGTTAAGTATGAGACAACAAGGTTCATGTAAAGGTAAAGTCCTTCTTCCTGTACATACATAGTACAAACTGTATATATAACACTTTTATTACATTATATTATTTTTTTACTTCTTAGATTTTACATCTGATTTTCATCATCTGTTTTAGCAAACATGAAGTGTGGGTTTATGTAGTGGAGTAGGATGTGTACAGTGCGGAGCCCAGGGAGCTGTATCCAAGCAGTGTAACCAGCTGGCAAGATGTAAACTGAGGGCTGTCTTTGTGCCCGTTTTTATTGCTGCCTTTACAATTATTCTGTGTTCTTTCAGAAGCTAAATGTGGCTTCTGATATATCTGGAGTCTGCGTCGCGCATGTTGTGATAGATTCACAGCGTTGTCAGTTTTTGCTTCTTTGTTGTTTAATCAATAAGCGGAAATTCATGGGCTGCTTCCTCCAGCATTTTAAGGGAACTAAATAATGGATAAAATGTCCTGATGCAGCATTACAGGACACAATAATATCTCCGCTTCAGTATGACTACAATGCCAGAACAACATGTGAAAGGGTGACTAGGTGTGCACACATAAAGTAAAATATGGTCCTATAGAATGTTATGGACATTGGAGTGTGTGTTATTTAATGGGTCTTCTGGGATTTTAAGTACAGGCCATTTGTACCAGATCAGTATCTGTCCCGACACCTCGCACTCCTACTGATCATGTGTTTGAAGAGCATATTAAGCCCCCTTGCAGACGACTGTATAAATGGGTCCGTGTGCTATCTGGGTTTTTCCCAGATAGCACACTGACCCATTCATTTCTATGTGCCCATACACATGACCGTGATTTACACAGTACTGTGTGTGGGCCGACAGACTGGGCCGCAAAATATGGAACAGGCCCTATTCCTGTCCAATTTTGCGGCCCTGGCTCCTATTCACTGAATGAAAGGGGCCGCGGAAGCACGGCTGGTACACGGTTGACATCCATGTGTCGCCCGTGCACCGCCCTTGCCGTTCATTTACAGCCACCGGTTACCACACAGTCGTGTGCAACCGGCTTAAGGCTGGGTTCACATCAGTGTTTGGCTCTCCGTGCAAAAGATTTTGAAACCATCTCAAAATTCTCAAAAACGGATTTCAAACGGTTCATTTTAAAACCCATTGATTTCAATGTGTTGTAGAAACCATCCACAGGAGTGCATTGTAGCATTTCCGTCTGGTATCCGCTCTTTTGGGTGGAGAAAAAAGTCGGACTTGCAGGACTTTTTGTCTGTCCAAAATAATAAGGATACCAGATGGACAGCAACCAATCGTTTGTTTTTTTTTTAAATTAAGGACTATTGAAGGCAGACACAAACGGATTACAAACGGGTAGTAATCTATTTGTGTCTCCGTTTTGCAATCCGTTTTTCCCTCTGCTCATGCGCAGAATGAAGAAGGGGAAAAAAAACAAAAAACGGATTTGTCAAAAATGGACACAAACGGACAGTTGACACAAACGGACAGGTGACACAACGGACACCCTTTGACTAATCCTTCTAAAAAGACGGATTTGGGTATCCACTGTGCCTCCTGTGGATGGAGCTGTATTCCTATTAGTGAGACCACGCCTCCTCTTAGACCCCCTTTTAGTGACAAGGACATGAAATGTGCTGGCCGCACCCCTTTTTCAGGATATGACGGACACAAAGTGTCCACAATTTGTGTGCTTTGGACTCTGTGAGGTGACCCCTTCTTTTAGGACCCCTCCGAACATTCTAGGAGAGTTGGGGTAGGTTCTTACTACCGTTATTTAAGGTCCGTTGCTCTTATCCATCATAGAATGAGAGCAACGGACATTAAATGACAGATGCAGATGAATCCCCATCTGTTGGGGGTACATCCTCATTCACCCCAATGTAAAAAAACAAGCCTTCTTCCGGAAAACGTCCATCATGTTATTTCCATGAGAGTCAGTGGGTATAGACACAAACGTAGAGGGCTCCGCCTGCGTCCGTTGCTCCACTATAGTTAATGTCCGATGCTTTCATCCTATGATGGATGACAGCAATGGACATTAATATCGGTAGTGTGAACATAGCCTTGGCAGGTATATTGAAGAGACTGTGGAACTCATGTGCTCACTGAGAGCTCTTCATTGAATATCAGCACTGTACATTGTATAGTGGCTGTGCTTAGTATTGCAGCTCAGTCCCATTCGCTTAAATAGGACTGAGCTGCAAACAAGTCTTGTGTTTTTTTTATCACTTTTGTGCTGTGTTTTTCATTTTTGCCTCCCCTCATATAAATCTATGGAGAAAACACAGCATTTTGAAAAGAAAAAATGATAGAGGTAAAAAAAAAAAAAAAAAAAAAAAAAACGACACTTAATCGCCATTAAAAAAAACTATTTTGGACAGTGGGTAGCACTCCGAGTAGTGTTCCCTCTGAGAGTAAGGTTCAGGTTTTTTATGGTGTTTTTGAAGCCAAAAGCAGGTGTGGATCAAGACCAGAGGCTTCTGACAATTTTGATGGGGAAAGCCATGCTGCTTGCAGTGCCTTTCATTCCGTTAAAACCATAGACCCTATTAGAAGTCAGTAGGGCGCTGTTGCTGTCTGTCATGGAGCAGATCCAGAACTGCATTGTGGTTTCCATTTATAATGACAAAGATGTGAACAGAGCCTAATAAGACGTACAAGCCCCATAACCTGTTTGCAGGGTGTGGGATTTTTAACTCTATCATTTCCAGAGTGCACAGTTTATAGAGAACGGTGGTCTTTACCGGTCTTGACTATCCGATAAAGATCAATGTGGTCTCTATTTCCACCTAGGCAGTGTTTATCATGCAGTGGGTAGGAACCCCACACAGGCAGAGATGTAACAGGCGCCAGTGTTTACTCTTCAACACCTCCGCTCCAGCTTCATTAACTCACAAAACATACACGGAGCTGACTTCATCTGAGCGTCCTGACCTGTCCAGCAGGGAATAAATAGCCGCTGTCTGGTATTGAAAGGTTGCTAATACCTGCAATTATAATCTGTCCATACCAAAACCTTAACCTCTTAACCACTAAAGTGTTTTGGTCTCTGATGATCAGGCACATTTTACTCATTTTACATATAGTAAGTCATTGTTTAACAACGCCCACGTTGTAACTTTTTGGGCCACCAGAGTAATGTTTGCGATGTTGTTCTCATTAGGCTACATGCACATGACCATAGTGGTTTTATTGTCCGCAAATACTGATCAGCAATCCGTACATATACATTTCCATGTTTCATCAGTATGTCACCCACAATCGTGGATCTTGCATGATTCCCTGCAATGGTCTGTGCCACAAATGTGGCCAAATATAGGACATGCTTCATAATTTGTGGACCCCTTCTACGGCCCGGACACACGTCCGTAATTTTTGTGGATGTGTATATGGGCCCATAGAAATTTATGGGTCCGCACTTCTATCCACAATTGCAGATAAAATAATGGTTGTGTGCATCAGGCCTAACCCTGTTCTTTTTACACTAAATATTTTTTTCGGGTTTTGTTTGGGTTAAATCGTGCAAATAAATGTAAAAAAGTAAATGCTTTCAATTTAAATTATGTTAAGAGTTAATTTTAAAATTTCACACTATAATAAAGTGTCAGGCTAGGGCCCCATGTTACGGAAAAACAGCTTTTTGTTTTTTTTGAGCCAAAGCCAGGAGTGGATTGAGCAGAAGGGAGAAGTATAAAATCTTCTTTTATATTTTCCATTCCTTTTGTAGCTACTCCTGGGTAGGATCAAAAAATTGCAGCAAAATCTACAACAGAAAAAGCTGCTTTCCCGCAATGTGGGGCCTTAGGCTAAGGCCCCACATTGTAGAAATGAAGTGTTTTTTGTTGCAAATTTTGCTGTGGTTTTTTGAGCCAAAGCTGGGAATGGATTGAGCCCAGACCAGACCAGCCCCCTAACAGCAGAATATGGTAGTAGGGCATGAGCAGACCTAAACCCATTTTTGCTACGAATTCTGTACACAGGACACGTTTTAGTAATGTCATACATCCCCTTTAATTCAGCTAAAGTAACAGATGGGTAGGTGACAGGCAAAGGCTTCAGATCCTGTTTGGAGGTATAGGAAATGATCAGCGGAGTACTAGCACTTGTAGGCATTGCTATTTTCTGTATGTTTATTTGACATTAAAATTTTCTAATAATTTGGGATATCCACTCATCTGGCATCAGTGCTTTACTGTATAGTTCAGATTGGGTTGATAAGAGTTGTGGCAGCCACTATAAAACACATCTATTAATCCCCACTACCGCACCACACCTATACTCCATTCTCTTTTGCCGTAGGGCAGTACACCTACAAAAATACATTACTATAATACCGTCAGCTACGTGAAGGTAACCATCTGTTGCATTGTTGTATATTATGTAATCCAGGCTAGGATAAAATCTCTATTATACAAGTCATGTCATATATACATAACCCAGAATATAACTCACTGAAAATGTCTTTGTTTTTGGGCAGGAGGTTGTTGTTGAATAAGCTGTGTGTCTTGCAAAGTGTTTTCCAACACTTAAAAAAACAAAAAACAAAAAAGTGTTAGGAAGTACTCCAGTAAAAAAAAAAAAAATAATTTACTGAAAGCGCTATTGAAAAGTTATATGCTCCCCGGAGCACTGATCTCCTATGCTCACAATGGCCCAGATTTACCATTGTGGTTACAACAAGACTATGGTGCTAATGTGGTGCATCTTAACACAACTTGGCATTATCATGTTTGAGCTCAGATTTTTCTGACATGAGGGTGTGGCTTTTCAGGAAAAGGGGGCATGGCTTAAATGTACCAATAATGTGCCATCATTATGTCTGAAAATTCTGTTTCAAAGTAAGCCAACTAAAAGGTGGTGTAAATTTAGACTAGACAGTCTAAAGATACGCCAGATTTATCATTCAGCACCATCGACTGAGATAAATCTGGTGTATTTTCAGACTGCCTGTCTAAGTTTACACTGTGTAGCTATTAGTAAATCTGGGCTAGTGTTTCCTTTATGAAGACCGACATATTGTACACCAGTCTTTGTCTCTTTTGGCATTGGTGGAAGTTTCTTCTAATTTATGGCGTATCCTGCATCAGGGCTTTGCACCTTGGAAAAAATCTATGCCAGCTCATAGCTGACTTAGATTTCTATTGTCATTTACACTACATTTTAACCCTGACCCCATCCACTTTCAGAGAAGTGGTGAGTGCGACACAAAAAAATGACTCTTGTCACTGTATGTAAGTGGGGGTAAAATAGTCACAAATCACCAATTTGCAAATATTTAAAGCTAAAAGACTGGTGTTAAAGATTATTGTATTCCCATCTGTGTGCATCGCTTCGGAGTGGAGCACATAACTTCACAATAAAGCTGTCAATAAACCATTCAGGAATAATACACTACACACAAGCTCATTTTCAAATGAAGGGACCTTTTTTTTCTACTTATAATATAATAATACAAATTTCTGCACATTCTGATATACTTTAAGAAGAATTCATCATTCCCTTGTGCCTTTTTTTGGCATAAAAAAGCTGCACATTTTTGCACAAAACTTGTTTTTGTGCATGCATATCAACTTCTTGCATTTCTATGCTATCCTCACTTTTTGGTTGGTCGTAGCGGGAGAGGTAGTAGGCTTTAGCCAGTGTGATAAATCTAGGGAACTTTAAGACTGTCTAGTCTAAATTTGTGATGTGTAAAAATTAGACAGGAAAATATACAGGATTAGTAAATCTGCCCCAGTCTTTTACAAGGCTGAATAACTTTTCATTACACGGTTGTATTTGCATAAAATTGTAAAAAAAATATTAATAATTTAATAAACTTAAGTGTCTCTTGCAGCTTGGCTCTTGAACTAAGCTGCAAGATATATCACCCTGCCTGTTGACGGTCTCCAAATAAAAGCAGAGTAATATCAAACATTACAAAGGTGCTAGATTTTATGTGCTGGTTATAAAAGTAAAATGTTTTGAATCTTACATTTTTTATGAAAATATCAGTGAATTACTTTTTACATTTATAGTTTTTTTGCCCTTCGCAGACTGGTTCTCTGTCTGTATAAATGGTACTTATGCATTTTATTTCATTATTACAGTCTTATTGCCAATAAACTAAGCATTGCCTTTGTCCCTGCAGCACAGCCAAGTACAGTGTGGTAACGTTCCTACCTCGATTTCTCTATGAGCAGATCCGGAAAGCTGCCAATGCTTTCTTCCTCTTCATTGCCTTATTACAGGTAAAATCTTCTATTTTACTTGCAAATAATCTGACTGTGGGAGGTATGAATACATTTATCTGGGAGTTCAGTCATATGTCTTTCCCCTACTGCATGCAAATCCCTAATGTCCACACAGTACACAGTGTCAGTGATATTCTGCAATCCCTATTGCTTCTCTGGACTGGATTAAAAATGCCCCTTAGTATAATGATAGATTTCTACATACACTTAGTAACACATGGGACATATCTGTCACTGTCTACATATAGTTCAATTCTCCTTATATTTAAGTGGTCACTGTAGTTTCAACAACCTTTGCATACATCAATAGAACAGGTGAATATAAGAAGCTTTGTAATATATTTTATCAGAGAAAAATGCTTCTTTCTCTGCTAAACCCATCTTGGAACATAAGACAGACTGACAGTTCACACAGGGTTCAGATTACATGCTTCCCAAAGAAGACTATGGAGAAGGGAGGGGTTGGAGGAGCTGACAGAGAGAAGCAGTGACACACACACCGTGGCTGCTGCAGCTAAATGTAAGTTTTCTGTCTTACATCAGGGTTTTTTTTTTTTCATCCTTACTTGTATAGCACATCATATTCCACATCATACTCCTTGCAGATGTTGTCCTTGGCAAGATTCCAACCTAGGACGCCAGCGCTGCAAGGCTGCAGTGCTAACCACTGAGCCACATTCAGTACTTCACAGTCCAATGTGGTACTGCTGCTTCTGAGTCAGTGAGAAAGAGTAAGCTATCAGAATCTCCTGTTTTCTTTGAGTTGTCTATTGGAGAAACCATAGTAGCTAATCTCTACTCACCAGCGCTGGGACAACCTAGCCTAAAAACTTTGCATGTAAGAGGAGTTTCTGGAATTCCCAAATAAATTTGCTACACTAGCTGGTACATACATCTTTTGTTGTCAGTGATTCATTTACATATAAACTTTTGCTGAAACTCTGCTCAGGTTAACTTCATGCAAATCCTGCTTTGGCTAACACAGGGTGCAGAAGAAGGTCAGAGGCACCTGAAAATTCACACAATGTCTCATCAGGGTGTGCTTATGTTACCCCATGCTTTACACTTCAGCTCTGCTCAGTTAGATTCGCCACTTTGTATGAGCAGAATAGAAGCTCACCACAAGCTCACTGGGAAGTCAGTGCGTGAAATTGAGTCCTTTTATACCAAAGAAACATAGATTATACGCTATGTGCAAACAAAATGGATAGTGACTGAAGGAAAAATATCAGGATATCCGGTATCTGCCACACATAGTCTAAGACAAATGGGCCTAAAGTTAGTGGAAAGTGGCTACTATTCTGTTCCATTTCAGTGATTAGTTGTATTTGGGCTCTATCACAGCAAGCCCCTGCTCTACACTTTACAGATAAACATAGGGTATAGCAAACCGACCTAGTGACCCATGGGACCTGTTCAGCTTAGTTTGGTATTGACCCAGGTCCTATTAGTGATAATGGGAGTATTGCTGCTGCCTACATTCATACATTTAATATGTGACAGGTATCAACTATACTTTTATTTATTTATTTATTTATTTTCAGCAAATCCCTGATGTGTCTCCAACAGGAAGATACACCACTCTGGTGCCCTTAATCTTCATCCTGACTGTAGCTGGCATCAAAGAAATCATAGAGGACTACGTGAGTTACATCCATCTTGACCATCTTTGTATTGCATTTGTTAGTTTATTTCTATGCAATATTATTCTGTCTGAGCTGGGAACTGCAGTCGAGCCCCATTCAAATGAATGTCAAGATGTAGGACCGCTCTATGAAAGCAGCTCCCATTATGGCAGACTTCAGCTGTCCCTGTGTTATGTGGACCCTCCATTCATCTGAATGGCAGCCATGTACTAGTACATCTCTGGAGAAAGTCTGACCATTGGGTATGCCATAAATGTCTGACAGATGTGGTGTCTCCTCTGAGATCCACATCTGTCTCCATATCAAGGGTCCCCCAATCCCCAGTCCTGCAGTATCGGTCTGTGCCGTGGCAGCTGTAAATGTAGAGTTGGCTGCACATGCACAGATTTCTCCATTTACATCTGTGGGAGTTGTAAATCCAGCTGAATAAGTGTGCCCTTGCCCTAACATTTCCATGGATCTTGCATAGTGCCACTACCATAATTTTGGAATATTTGATATCTCCTGCAGCAGCCATTGCTTGGAAAATGCTCACCCAGCCAGGGGTCTAGGTCTAGTAAACCAAAAGCAGAAAGGGGATGTCTTTGATGCGACAACAGTGCAGTAACCCGTAACCTCCAATGTGTATTGTGTAGTAAGGAATAGATTAATGACAATCGCTGGTTGTCTTAGGTTTCTTCACACAGTCTCTGTTGTACTTTGGTACCTACAACACGTTAGGTGTTCCCATTTGTGTATCTGCACAGCCTCCAGCCACAAACTGCACAGTGAATGTAATTTTTGTAGTAGGTAATTGTGGTTAAATTGGGCGCCCTGGCACCTGGGAGTGTTGTTGTTTTGGAAGGGATTAGCGGATTTGTGATTGTAATTTGTTAATACCAGGGCTGCAGGTAAAGTCATCTGGTAATTAGATTTTTGATTTGCAAAGGCATATATGATCTCCGCATGTGATGCTCGTGTCTGTCTCCAAGGGAAGCAGCACTTAACAGGATTAATTTGTAGATCATTTTACCACTGTCAGTCACTGAGCTGCTAATTGTAACACATTCAGTGTTCTTCTAATGATCTGCCAGATGATTGTATTTCACAATCCAGTGTAGACGTTATAAAACATCTTGTTCCTGCATGGTTTCCAAGACTGGAACTTTCCCACTATACTTAATGGTAGGGATGTTTGTGTTACTCCCATCTGAATCCTTGTCTTGCAAGCCTACAAATTATAGGAAAGGGGAAAAATAGAATAACACATGACTGCAGGACGTGACTACACTCAAGTTTGTTGTAGTCTGTGACCATGGAGACACAATGGAAGGAATTTATTAAGATTGGCATTTCCTATGCCAGTTTTAATCCATTCCCCCGCTGGCTTGAGATGCACCAGTATTATTAAGAGGCTCTGGCCTCTTAATAATTCTTGCATATCACTGGAGGTACTGTGTGAAAGAACTGAAAGCTTCCCCAGTCCCCAAGGGCTGGAGTAAATTTCAGGTATACAGTATATGGAAGATTTCTAGTTTGAGTTATAGTAAATTTGATGGTCTGAGGCGTCAACCCTCACCTCGATCCTTACTTTGCCCACTTTTTTAAGTAAGCAGGGTGCAGAAAGAGCAAAGTAGCACATCATTGGTGCAATACACCAAAATATATGTCACATCTATGTCCATCTATGCCAGAAAACTATTATAGATGGAACAGTAAATTCCCCCATTGTGTGCATTGTAGCTGTATTTACAAAGTAGTTGGGAATTTGGGATTTTATTTTTGTTGATTTGTGGTAGTACAGTGATCTACTGATACCTCCTAGATAGAAGATTATTACATTACTTGGTCTCGGATCCTGAACCACCACTTTGTTTTGTTTTCTGACATAGCTTATGTGTAGGTGTTGAAAGATGACATTGTACGGCTGGCCATATACTGTAGATAGTTGTCAATAGCTATTCCTACACCCACCCGCCTTCATACACATGCACTTAACTCATCTGGTTATGCATGTGTTCCCAAAAGTTAGTTAACCACTGCCATACTCCTCTAGATATGACTTAAAGGGGTTGTCCATGGAGTTAAAAGTCCCCAGGTTATGCCTCCTCCCTCCTTTCCTGATTTCACAGGAAATCAGGAGAGGAGGGAGGGGGCGGAGCAACCCAAAGTCAGGGCTGGTTTTGATTATGTGACCCATAGTCAGAACCAGGCTGGAACCCCCAGATCCAGCATGAAGAAACAACTGTAGGAAGGCAGCTAAGTTTAACTTACCGGACAATCCCTTTAGAATAATTTGCCAACCCCCAACAACATTTCTTATACTGTTGACCTTTCCACAGAATAGGCCATCAGTGTCTGATCAGTAGGAGTCTGACACCCAGATCCTGCACTGATCAGCTGAACTGCCTGCCCCTGGGCACCGGAAGCTGCTGTGGGCAAGATCTGAAGCAGCGTTGCTCCGATTCAAGTAATAAGTCAAAGCTGCAGCCCCATCCGCTCTGTAGCGGTGGCACCAGAGTACTGCAACTCTGTGCTTATTACTTGAATCGGAGTAGGACTGCTTCTGGATCTGTCCACAGCAGTAGCTCATTGGTGCGGGTTCTGATCAGATACTGATGGCCTATCCTGTGGTTTCCGTTGGAGCTGGAAAACCCCTTTAACAAAATGATCAACATGTTGAGAACCAACATGCCCGGTCCCTCTTTCCCTGACATTTGCCATTGGGACACCACCATGCACATTAGATTAAATGTAAAGGTCTATGAGTTTAGACTTTATTTAAGATCAGACTGACTAACTGGTCATCCCTGGGCAGCACTCATGTCACAGCCCCTTGGCCAGTTACAGATCTAACAAAATCTTAATCATAGCATGCACCTAAGAATAGGTGCTTCTTTATGATCCAGTCCATATGTACCATGGCTCTAGTGATAGGTCTGTAGCCCATTAACTTTAATATCTAATAGTCCAGTTCACCACCGGATTCATTATGTCTGCAGTGCGTATAGATGAGCCTGTAGTGTCTGAAACCACCCCAAATACAGGAGGTTGTGCAGAATTTATGCCCTTGAATACTTTCGTCTTGTTGTTGATGGTGATAGATCTTAGGATTGATTTTTGTTTTTGATATTTTTCCTTTAATATTTTTTCTTTGTACAGAAAAGACACAAGGCAGACAATACTGTTAATAAGAAGAGAACAATTGGTAAGTTTCTGATGATCTTCTCCATGGATGATATGTATTGAATTCAATGTTATAAACTTTGACAAGTGGGCATAGCTTAATGCGAAAGGGGTGTGGCTTCAAGAGGCAGGGGTTTGGTCTCAATGTAAAATAATTCCCCAAACTGCACAAAAAAATTTCCTTAAAATTCAGACACAAGGTATGGCAACTAATAGGGGTTATAAACTTAGACTAGATTCATTAGAGTTATCATCCAGCATCAGCCACTGTGATAAACCTTGTACATTGTCACAGACTATTAGTACTGTAAAAGTAGGCCAATATGTATATATGTGTGTGTGTGTTTGTGCACATATATATATATATATATATATATATATATATATATATTTATATATATCATATACAGTGGGGAAAAAAGGATTTAGTCAGCCACCAATTGTGCAAGTTCTCCCACTTAAAAAGATGAGGCCGCCCTGTAACTGACATCATAGGTAGACCTCAACTATGAGAGACAAAATGAGAAAACAAATCCAGAAAATCACATTGTCTGATTTTTTAAGAATTTATTTGCAAATTATGGTGGAAAATAAGTATTTGGTCAATAACAAAAGTTCATCTCAATACTTTGTTATATATCCTTTGTTGGCAATGACAGAGGTGAAACGTTTTCTGTAAGTCTTCACAAGGTTGGCACACACTGTTGCTGGTATGTTGGCCCATTCCTCCATGCAGATCTCCTCTAGAGCAGTGATGTTTTGGGGCTGTCGCTGGGGAACACGGACTTTCAACTCCCTCCAAAGGTTTTCTATGGGGTTGAGATCTGGAGACTGGCTAGGCCACTCCAGGACCTTGAAATGGCCCCATTCATTCTTTCATGTACTCGGATCAGTCGTCCTGGTCCCTTTGCAGAGAAAGAGCCCCAAAGCATGATGTTGCCACCCCCATGCTTCACAGTAGGTATGGTGTTCTTTGGATGCAACTCAGCATTCACTCTCCTCCAAACACGACGTGTGGTTCTGAGATTTTTGCTCACCGTTCTTGTGATCATTTTGACCCCACGAGGTGAGATCTTGCGTGGAGCCCCTGATCAAGGGAGATTATCAGTGGTCTTGTATGTCTTCCATTTTCTAATTATTGCTCCCACAGTTGATTTCTTCACACCAAGCTGCTTGCCTATTGCAGATTCAGTCTTCCCAGCCTGGTGCAGGTCTACAATTTTGTTTCTAGTGTCCTTCCACAGCTCTTTGGTCTTCACCATAGTGGAGTTTGGAGTGTGACTGTTTGAGGTTGTGGACAGGTGTCTTTTATACTGATAACAATGTCAAACAGGAGCCATTACTACAGGTAATGAGTGGAGGACAGAGGAGCCTCTTAAAGAAGAAGTTACAGGTCTGTGAGAGCCAGAAATCTTGCTTGTTTGTAGGTGACCAAATACTTACTTTCCACCATAAATTGAAAATAAATTCTTTAAAAATCAGACAATGTGATTTTCTGGATTTGTTTTCTCATTTTGTCTCTCATAGTTGAGGTCTACCTATGATGTCAATTACAGGCCGGCCTCATCTTTTTAAGTGGGAGAACTTGCACAATTGGTGGCTGACTAAATACTTTTCCCCACTGTATATATAGGTCTTCTGACTCTCACAATCTTGGAGAAGGGAAGGAGTGGACATTTGGATATCCACATGCCTGATCCTCTTTTCAGGTATGCTGCTGATAACCTACTTCCTCTCCTCATCCAGAACACATGCACACTCAGACGAGCATCCATGTGTATGTAAAAGTTAGGAGGAATGGCTGTCAGATGAAGATGTGTTTGGCCAAAAGCTCTCTCCCATGTATGGCCACCTCCAGTGTGCATGTTTTTGCAACAAGGTCAGCCCTAAACCACACCACATATTGACCATCGACACCTGCATTATACTAGCCTATGGCCTTCTTGTCATTGGGTCGGCTAAAGTTGAGTGTTGTTTGGATATTGGGAGAATGTAAGGCCTGGTATACTATTACATGTCATTGTAAGTAACGTCAAAGCTCACAGCATATTAGAAGATCAGATCACAGACAAATCTACATGAATCTAACATTTTTTTCTTGTTAAAGTATAAAATAATTTCCATTGTCTTACAGTAAGCCGATGTTTAACTTTTGTTTCTCTCCTACAGTTTTACGAGCCGGCACATGGCAGAATGTGATATGGAGAGAGGTACGTCCATTTATTTTGTCCTGCTCATGAGACAGAAGATAATTCTTTAGAAGGGCTGTCACATTTACAAAGAAGCGCCATTTGTTGAATGTTTTGTGTCGGGTGAATCTGGATACTTCAAGGTTCAGTGGGAAGGGATTCTGACTTATCTTCTCTGTACAAGACAAGTCAATAATAAATCTACGTACCGCGCTTATAGAAAGACTGTCATTTATATAGAAACAGATTAATAGGAGGTAAAGACGTTCTGTGAGATATACATTTATTGGTTACTAAAAATGTTCTTATTTTACTCTGGTCCATGAGTATTCATCAACCTATGCATGATCCATATATAAGCAATGGACATAGAGTAAAATGCATGTGGCCCATCCAGAGTTAGCTGTAAGGGTGAGTACATGTAAGACAATCCAAGCACCAGTCCCTGGGATCTTGGTTCTGCAGGAACTGGAATTGCATACTTGTTTAAAGGGGATGTCTTACAACGGCAGCCCTTGTCAAGCCATTGTCTTGACACCCCACTGAGCCACAATGGGTAGTTGCCTGTATAAAAGGCTAATGCTCTGACAGACTCTGCAGATATATTTTATAGATGTCAATATGGACATATTATAGGGACATCCTGGGTGGTCGCGGTTTCCTTCCGTGTGCAAGGAGTAATCACCACGGGGTCGCCATTATTAACATGAACAATAACCATGAAGTCAGGAATTTATTATGGAACTTAGATGCAATTTACTAACACAATAACATGTTTGTACAATGCCATAGTAATACAGAGTACCCAAAAGCAAGGAAGGAGGAACCAAGTCAACTTATAGACAGCTACTTTCTCGAACCACTTGGTATGCCAAGGATTGTGTTAATTACTATGAACACATCTTTTATAGTATTATTGTGGAATGATCAGCCCCTACTAATGGTCAAAAGTAATAATTATATACACAAATATAGGACAGCACTGATGTATGGCCAGCTTTGAAGTGAATCTCTATCTCTGAACGTAAGTCCAAAATTCAGAGCTGATTAATTTCCTAACATAGGTTTATAGGGATTGGCAATACATTTCTGATACAAAGCTCCAATAGGTATTCCCATCTCAGACATTTATGGCATATCCATAAATGTTCACTCAACTATTTTTGGAATTCCCATAGACATGTATGCCCATAAACATGTATGAAAAGAGCCACACATGTGCCACATCTCTATTCTCATCGTCTCAAGATGGATGTGGGTCCTAGAGGTGGGACCTCCATCTATTGCACATTTATGGCATTTACGGATATGCCATAAATGTGTGAGATGGGAATACCCCTTCAGTTCTGCTCAGAGAGTCAAGTCAGTAGTCACAGAATTTTCAATGAGCCCATACACTGCTTACTCTGCTCTCTAAGGAGATCTGAAGTGGCACAACACTTAGCTTGATACTTCTTTCCATTACTTCTAGTGCTCGGTGGGGTCTCACAATGTCTGACCTATCACTTTGACGTGTGATAGGTTCCCTTAAAGATATATTGGGGAATTTCTTAGCACAGAATGTTGGACTATTGGTTGAATGATATTGCTCTGTGTACATGTGCACCTATGCTAATAACTAGCCTGTGTTTTATTATACTTTGCTTTTGCTCCTTGGAAGGACTAATGGTGTGAGTGATGACTAAGGACACACAATGTGTACTTTCTTTCTCTCCTGTCTGCTGCTTGGCTGCCCCTGGACTGACAGGTGGCAGTGGGAGACATTGTGAAGGTGACCAATGGGCAGCATCTTCCAGCCGATATGATCATTTTATCCTCAAGGTCAGATGTTATATGGTCGGGTGTCTCTTTTTTCGTTTCCACTGAGCTGATGTCATATATACTTGCTTTACCTGTGTGTATTTGCATTGCCATTTAAAGCCCAATGACTTTAAGCGTCAACATGAAGGAATTGGGAAAATGTATGTGTATGGTTACAGCCGGTACAGACATGACTATGAATAAGTAAAATTTGTGACATTATGATGTTCGTTCGTGGAATGCAGACGTTTGCACAAGGAATCATGGCGCCTTAGGCAAATGACTACTATTCCTACCCCTTGTACCCTGCAATGCATCACCAGACTGACTGCACCACTAATGCCCATCACCATGATTAGTCAGGGTTATCGATCCCAGATATCTAATGGCCACGGTGCAGAAACCCTTTTTACAGGACATGCAGTAGCCCCTCATATAGTTGTTTTGCCATCTATAGCATGTGGTGCTGTAGAAATTAGCTTGTGTATCCCTAACCTTAGAAGCAAATAGCTATTAGAGAGGAAGGATTTTTTTTTACTTACATTATGAGACACAAACAATAATACATTACAGAGAGGATGTGTCTAAACCCTGTGCTTGCAGAAATAAAAATAGCCAACAGTGATTGTTTTCCCATAATTTATTATAATAATTGCTCCGTATGGGTTAACCATTAGTTAATCTACTAGGGTAGCAGGCATAGCATCTGCTGTGGGACCCAGAAAGTAAGGGGACTTCCCTCCACTCAGGGGTAGGTGCAGTTAGTGATGACTATGGATGATGGAGAGGGCATATGGAAAATTGAATGTAGATCATAGGGACACCAAAGAATACTGCCCTGTGCATTACCCCTGTATTGTGACATCACTTCTTGTTTTATCTCTGTACTGTAACGCATCTCTGCATTTTGATATTTTGATATCACTGTATGTATTATCTCTGTGTGTGTGTTATCTATGTTCTTTGCCATCACTATGTGGTGTGACATCACAGTGCGTGTTATCTTTGTGCTGTGACATCACAACATGCACTGTGCTGTGACATCACTTTGTATCTTACCTCTGTCTTGAGACATCACTGTTTGAATTAGGCAAATACTAGGACATCATTCCTGTCCATTATGCCTGTACTGTGACATTATGGTATGCATCATTGTATAAGATAAGATAATCCTTTAATAGTCCCACCATGGGGAAATTCATATAATTGTATACATTATCCTTGTTCTGTGACATCACTGTGCACATTATATCTGTACTGTGACATTACCATATACATTATCTTTGTACTTCCCTGTACTGTGATATCACTATGTCCATTATCCCTGTGCTGTAAGTCACTGTGTGCATCATCCCTGTACTGTGAAATCACTGTATGCATTATCCCTGTATTGTAACATCAGTGGGTGCATTATCCCTATACTGTCATATCACTATGTGCATTATCCCTGTAATGTGAAATCACTGTATGCATTATCCCTATACTCTCATATCACTATGTGCATTATCCTTGTACTGTAAAGTCACTGTGTGCATCACCCTTGAAAATTCATATGGCACAGGTTGGCCATCAAAACAATCATAAACTTACCATGAAGGTGGTCACTGGGAAGTGATATCTCATTCCAAATTTTTCTATGGAGCCCCATATTACAATCCTAGTTAAAAAAAAATATCATTATGACAATGCAGAACTGCTATTTTGTTAGTCATGGAAACTCTGAGTCTTCCTTCGCAGTGTAGGGTCAGTGCCAAATAAATCAACTTTTCAGTACAGGTACCCTACAAACAGCGACATAGATCATAGTTTCTTCAGTCCCTTTTGTGTAAGAATTAGGGCAGGTATCATTTTCCCATCTTTGGTATTTAATAGCAATGCAAATAAATGCAAACCCATGTTCAGCTCGGTGGAGACATCCTGCATGTTTTGGAGTAATGTGGTGGATTCTCTATTGTGTATACATTATTTTGTGTCTTATAAGAGGTGAAGTCACTTGCCATGTTTCTGTTAAATTTTTCATTGCCTTCCTTCTGTTACTGCAGTTCGATTATGCATCAGTGATGGTTGTGGGGTTTTCTGCATGAGTAGCAATGACCCAGATAAATTAAAGAGATATTCCTACAGGATAGGTGATACATTTCTGATTGATTGGGGCCCCACCACTTTGACCCCCATTGATTGCTGAGGCCCTGTTCCTACAAAATGAGGAGATTAAATGGAGAGGTGGTCTTGCATGCACTCCATTTTAAGTCTAAGCAGCCATTCATTCAGAGGAATTTGAGGCGGTCTTCTCCAAATTCCAACCATGTGGATCCCGCAGCAGAAAGCCATAGCAGAGGTTTTCTCGCTGACTGGCCTCACACACCATGGGGCTGCTCAGCATTAGTCTTGCGTTGCAAGTTCTGTGGCTGAATACACACCTGAATCCACGGATAGCTCAAGCAGGACACTTTTGGTCAGAATGGTGAAAACCACCTCAAAATCCACTCCAAATTCCTCTGTGAACATACAGGGAGAGAGAGTCTATCTTCACCAGTCTCATATGGGGGAATTTATTGACTTAATCTATTCCCCAAGTCTTAATAATTTGAGAATTATTTGTGCCAGTTTTCTGGAACAAATAATGGTTAATTTGTCAGACTGGGAAACCTTACCCCCCCCCCTCCACCCATGCCATGCCCACTTTTTAAAAGTGGGGTAAGCAGAGTAAAAAGTTGCTAAAATTGTATCATATCAATGACTTTTATCATAGGTTTTACACTAGAACCTGGCATAAAATGTATGATAAATTAACCCTTTTGACTTTGAATATTGCGGCTGTGCTTATGCTTGACTGCTGACACTTCCTCAGTACGGCTGTGGGGCTCCCAGTGTAGTGACTGATGGGGCAAAACCTACTAAATACAGAGAAAAATAAATATAATATGGTTATCTGAAAGCAATATATATAATATATATATATATATATATATATATATATATATATATTTTATTATTTAATTTGGTAATTTATACCAGAAGAAGAATAAGAGGTCATACTCCCAAAATATATAAAAATCTAAAGTCTTTATTAGTTAATGTGAATGAATATCACGTTGTAAGACACATCAAATAAAATAGGGAGAACATAAGGTGAGATATAAGATGGTTTCATCCCTAGTAATAGACTATATAAAAATGGATAGCACCCCTAACAACCCTAATCGCGCATAGGGTCATCCTCAACCCATGTTTCGCATGCATTTCACTTCATTTGATGTATATTGCTTCATGATATTTAGTCAGTAATATAGTGAAGACTTTATATTTTGTTATATATTTTGGGTATAAGACCGCTGTTTCTCTTTTGGGTAATGTTAGTGACTTATGTGGGTCCCAGCAGTGTGGCCCCCATTGATGAGACATCTATTGAGAATGTAGATAAGGGATTGTAGGAATATCCCTTTAAGGGTCACAGCAAATCAAACAATTATGTTGGGGTCTTTTCCCTTTTTTTTTTTTTTTAAAAAGGAAGAACAGGTAAACTAGTATGGAATAGTGTGAAATGATCATGGCGATTCTAAAATATTGCGACCATATTATACTACCATAAAGTGCTCAATGCTCTAAAAAGTACACATATCAACACTGGGGCAAGTTTATTAAAGCTATCTGAAAGCAAGACTGTCTTAGTTGCCCTTAGGAGCAACCAATCACAGGGCAGCTTTCACTTTGTATTCTGCTCCTGAAAAATGAAAGCTGCTCTGTGATTGGTTGCTATGGGCAACTAAGACATTTTTGCTTTTAGACAGTTTAATAAATCTGCCCCAATATGCTTAACTGTGCTTAAAGGGGTTGTCCGGGGAGTTAAGATTACCTTTAGTGATCCGGTAGATACTGGATGATGGACCCGGGGGTTTTGGTTTGGTTCCATTCCCTGGGTCATATGATGGGAAATAGCCCCCAACCACCAGGTCGCTCCATCGCCCTCCTCCCCTAATTTCAAAGGTAATTACCTGTGCATTGGTTGACTATGGTAAAGCCAGCTACCAGAGATTAGGGGGAGGAGGGAGGGGGATCGGTGGGTGGTTCCGATCATGTGACCCAGGACTCGGAAGCAGGCCGGAACCTCTCGGTCCATCATTCAGTGTCCGCCAGAACAGTTAAGACAGTCTTAACTTCCCAGACAACCCCTTTAACAACACTTTTTATTACCCAGTTAATTCCACATACTATGCTCAAAACGGTGAAAACTTTGTGGACAAAAAGTTCCCAAATAACAGCATTTTATAGTAGATACATAATACCATAATACCTGGAGTACCATACAAAGCCTCAAAACAACCTATATATTTCCATGATTAATAGAGCAACAATCCCAAAATGATACCACAATATAGTATCCAAATAATCCCATAATGAGGGAATATATAAAGACTTCAGTTACAGAAACGGGCGTAGAAAAGTTGGCGTTTTTAGCACAACACCAAAAATGTTAACTTTTGTTTTTTTTTGTTTTTTTTTACTTTGCATGTCACTTTTCTGAAAAGTTGATGGGGTAGAGCTGCAATACTACAAACAGCCTGTGGTGGCACTGTTTTGGGGAAGAAAAGCAGCCATTTTTTCGTAATTTTGTGCAGTCTCTTTAAAATTGCCATCTAATGAGTATAAAGTATGTCCATGAATAATATTATTATTATTAGCTACCACTGGAACTAGTTAGGATTTTTTTTTAGTGAGGAGATGCCATAGATTAATCTGACCGATCTCTCTGTGTCCTGCTCTAGTAGTCGTATGTCTTCACTGCAAAATTTGTTACCTTATATATAACTCTCTTCCTTGCTTTCACAGTGAGCCGCAGGCCATGTGCTACATCGAAACATCTAATCTTGATGGCGAAACAAACTTAAAAATACGCCAGGTAGAACCATCGTAATTGTTTATTCAGACTCATAGTTGGAGTTATATGGGGTGTGGGGGTTGTAGTCGCACCCTATAGCTTTGTGGTTTAGAGCTGCTCTTCCCATGGAATAAAAAAAGAGGTGTAACTTGAAGCTCCTGGGCCCCAGCGTAAAATCTGTAATGGGGCCCTTACCTATCTTGTGCCATTTAGATTAGTGACATATTTTATGTGTCAGAACGACCTTCGGGCCTGCCTCAGGGTCCAGGGCCCAGTAGTGACTGCTACCGCTGCACCCTCTATAGCTATGCTCCGGGTACAGAATATCGCAACCATAGTCAGCCATTTTGAAGTTATCCGTTTAGTCACCCAGTGGACTAAATAATTCAGAATGACGCTAGGTTCACACTAGCGTTTGGGTTTCTGTTCTTCGGGTCCGCTTGGGGACCTGAAAAACAGAAACCCTATCCACTTAAAAAGCGGTTTCCGTGGACTCCTTACGCTATAATGGGGTCCGCTGGGTTTCCACCCGAAATTGGCTGAGAGAAATGTCCTGCTTGCAGGACTTTTTTCTCTGCAAATTTTAAGTGGAATGGGGGACGGAATCCCCAAACAATCACCCAACGCTAGTGTGACCGCAGCCAGAAATGAATTTTATTATATGATTGTTATTATATCAGTATTATTATTGTGCTCTATTTATGTATAATCAGGGGTGTAGAAATAGGGGGTGCAGGCGCTACTGGGCCCTGGACCCTGTGGGGGCCCAACGGTCTTTATACTTCATATAAAGAACTACTGTTCTAAATGGGACAATGTAGGTAGGGGGCCCAGGAGCTTCAAGTTACGCCTCTGTGTATAATCTAAACCATAATCTGTAATGCTAGATGTATTAGTATAAGATTGAGCCAGAATCAGAAAATCCTGAAAATATAAATTTTTACCTTCATCTGATGCTTCAGGCAGCTTCAACTCGACAATCAATAGAAAAAAAATCCAGTTACATAAATTACCTAATGTTGTTTTTCTGGATTCTGCTAAACAATAAAGCAGGTATACATTTACTGTGTACCTTCTGGGAATATACAATTTCACAGGCGGCGAGGGAGCTTGTTTTTCTCTGTGATTCAGTGCAGAATGTGATGCTGTGCAATTTACAAGACCATTATAATCATATCTCCTGGTAATAACACAATAAATTATGCACCATCGGTCTGTCCCATTCTTCGACTTTGTTAATGTTGCAGGTAAGCGCTCTCTGTAAATATGCTTTGTGCTTGAATAAACTGATGGGAGTCATAACTAATGCCTGTAAGAATTGTTATTCACTATACACTGAAGATAACTGTTAGGGGAAAATTAACGTCAATTACTAGATATTTATTGCTGGGCCTCTCTGGGACTACAAGATGATTTGTGAGCCTCAAGTAAACTGATGGTGTATCACCAAAACCTAATTGACTAGATAAGAGCTAATTCTAGCAAAACATGAGATGGGAAGGGGTTCTGTCCAGAAAATTATTTAGACCCCACAGATGATGGTCAATATTTATAGCCAGGACCAAGAGTACATGTATAAAAGAGTTGTCCTATACAAGAGGGCCCCATTTCATGTTGTTCTTGTCCCCATTTTAATGGGTGTTGAGTGTGCGCATAGTGACATAGTGTCCAGAGAGGCACCAAGTCCTTCTGGTTATATGTCTCGTAGTGTCAGAAACGGAAGGGGACCTTATTTGTGTCTTGGTTCATGGCCCTCCCCATCCTCTAAGCAGAGATGTAGCTGTGGTGGTACAAGGGACACATGCCATAGGTGCTGAATGCCGGATGTGGCAACAACTAGTGATGTGTTATTCATGAAGGAGCTGGCTCTTTCAAGTGAGCACTGAGACTTGGCTCCTGTCTGAGCGCCGAGATCCAATTAATTTTTCTACATTTCCTGCTCTGTAGATGACTAACCCCACCCCTAAACATTTAACCCCGCCCATTTAAATCTGGCTGTCTGTCTGCAGAGGATAGACAAGAATATCAAATAGGGGGACCGCATCGGAGCCAAGAGAGAAAATTATCCAACTCTCTGAAAAGAGCTGAAATTCTCATCACTAGCGCCATCCTGCCACTTTGCCTTGATCAATGTACTTACAGGGGGTATCCAGGACTATGAGCTTCACATGCATATTCTGCAGCTCAACCCCATTCATTTGACGGATGTGACTTCCTGAGCAAAGGAAGTAGAGATCAGTATCATAGTCCTGGATAACCCCTTTAAATGCAGGGCTAAAGCAGCAAACTTAAAGGGAATCTGTCAGGGCGACGCTAAACCACCCACAGGTGCTTATGAATCGGAGGTTTAGAGTCCCACATTGCCCTGTTATAAAGCCATCGTGCCCGCAATAAAAATAAAAAAGCTTTGTACTCACCATGCACTGTATTTCTCGCTCCAGCACTTTCGCACTGAAGCCGGAATATACACCCTAGGCTTCACTGAAGAACTGCTCAGGCATCGGGAGCACCAGAGATGAGTCCGATGAGACTCATCAGACTCATCTCTAACTCAGTATAAAGGTTTGTTTTTTTTAAAGGTGGACATAGATGGATTTAAAAAAGGGCGATTTGTGACACTTGACCCCTAGTCTATAAGGAACTGTGGGTGGTTTAGTGTCCCAAATTGACTTGACAGGTTCCCTTGAAGGGTATGCCCACATGGGATGCTGGGTATGCTGTACAATACAAATTTTCTGATGCAGAAATTGATCTCATATGACAAAATCTGTGGTAGAAATTATAAAACCTCTGCATGTCTATTTATGCCACAGATTCACAATGTAGATTTTACCTATTGCTATTTATAGGGTAAAATCTCTAGCAAATCTGCAGCTATTATACACAAAATCCACACTCAATTTGGTGCAGTTTAGCCACTGAAGATTTGGGAAGATCTGCTGTGGATTTTCTGCAATGGAAAATCTGCAGCGTATTAGTCCTGTGTAGATAACCCCTAAATACCTTTTAGTTTGTGTGACCTGTATCAGGAGCTGGTCCTCTCTCCGTAGCTTCATGGGAGACTTCACTTCCATAAGTGAAAGGACTAGCACTAGTAAAGCAAATGGCCTGCATGTTCACATATAGAAACAACTTAGAACCCCATAGTTTTTTTTCCAAACAGTATTAGAACTGTGTCCATGAGTCCTGCATCTGGTTGAATATGAGAAGATTTGACCTTCTGTGGTTTGCCAGACACAATAGGGGGAATTCATCATTCCCTCTGCGCCAGTTTTCTTTTGTAGAGGGATATTGAGGTGCACTTTTGGTGCAAGGCTATTTCTTGGGAGGAGCAAGCGGGCATCGGGACAGGCCAAACTATAACTCAAGCTAGTTTTCTGGTGTGAATTAGAATGGTTATCTATGCCAGTTTCTACCTGCCGTAGATTTCCATTCTGGCACTGGGACATCCGACAGATTTATGAAGAGGCCGCAGCCTCTTCATAAATTTTATCAGTCCCTGCTCCAGTCTGGCCATTTATTAAGACTAGAGTATGATACACTAGTCAAATAAGTTCTAGTCACAATGCTCATATGAACCCCCATAGCCATACAACCACAATGTTCCCCAAAAGATCCAGGCACAGTAGATTTGGTCACATATACATGTCATTTACATGTGACAAACAGACTTTTCTCTTTTCCCAAGCATTAATTCTGCTCAAAAGCAGAATTAGTGCAGATTGTAGGCTAGAAACTTCAGGTTGCCATTTTATTGAACAGTACTACCCCTTAAATATCGTATGTGATTAGCATTGCTGGTTGACGCCACTTATTTTGTTCACTGTAGTGCAGAACTCCCTTTGCACAGTTTGTCTATATGTTTGTCTCCATAAATATCAGCTGTGTTTCTATTCTTTGGCTGCAGGGCCTACCAGCAACCTCAAATCTTCAGTCTATTGAGGATTTGGTTAAACTGATTGGAAGAATAGAGTGTGAAGGACCTAATCGGCATCTGTATGATTTTACTGGAAACCTACGCCTAGACACCAACAGGTTTGTCATAGACTTTGGTCATCAGTAAGATTTCTGCAGACTTCCATAAGAAAGGTAGTAATAGTATAATAATGGCTAAAGGCAGTCAAATGCCTCCTTCCTCAAAAAATGTGGATGTCAACAGGGTCATTGTAAAACAGGGTACATACATGCTCATTTTACATATGAACACACTGAAGAACTTAAGGGGTTATCCGGTTTCTAACATTGATGATCTATCCTTAGGATAGGCCATCAATATTTGATCTGCGGGGGTACGACACCTGGGACCCCCAAATCAGTACCCAGACAGAGCCGCTTACATACCTCGCTCCTCACTCGCCGTACAAACTGTAGCAGTGAGTGTAGGTATTGCAGTGCTGTCTCATTGAAATCTATGAAATCTTTTAAGTAGGCCTTGCTGTGGTCTAGACCAATATTTTCTCAGTGATACAAAGCCAAGTACCCCCTATTAAAATATATTAAGTCAAAATACCCCAAAGGTATGATCATACACTGTGCTGCCATTTTTTCTACAATTTGCAGCTAGTTTAGATTGTGCGCCCCCTGTTGATCTGCTATTAAATTCAGATTAAGATCCTGTCATAATTTATTTCTACTATCTGCACTTTGAACTTGGCTTGAGTTTGGAAATTTCATTGACTCATGGTATAATTCATTTACATTTTATGTAATCTCTTTTGTTATATTGATCCGACAGAATACTCATACTACGTATATGCTTCTTTTTCTAGCCCGGTTGCTGTTGGACCTGATCAGATATTATTAAGAGGTGCCCAGATCAGGAACACTCAATGGGTCGTGGGGATTGTTGTGTATACGGGACATGACACCAAACTTATGCAGGTAATTCAAGTCTATAGAAGGATTTCCTGTGTGCTAGCTGTTGCCATTAAAGTACATCATAGGCGGAATGTAACATAGGATATTTAAAGGGAATCTGTCAAGGCAATTTGGGACACTAAACCACCCACACGTCCATATGGACCAGAGGAGTACACCTCGGCTTCAGTGCGCATGCCCCGTACCTCCGGCAATTGCGCAGTGAAGCCGGGGTGTTCATCTTCGGCTTCACTGAAGAACAGCGCAGGCGCCGGAAGGAGTGCCAACAAAGAAGCTCATGAATAACCCGGACTGTTCTCGGCGGAACAGCGTACATTGGACCCTTCTCTAGGTAAGTATAATGGTTTTTTTATTTTTAATGCGCCTGCAGATTGCATTACAACAGGGTGATTTGGGACACTAATCCCTAGGTCTATAAGGACCTGTGGGTGGTTTAGTGTCTCAGATTGACTTGACAGATTCCCTTTAAGGCCCCTGTGTTGTACTAATCAAAAGGGCGCCCAGAGTTCAGACCTTCAGTCATCAAAGGGTGCGTTCACACTTGCAATGTTTTAATCTGCTTTTCTGTTTTGTCATAGTAACAGAGCAACAAACTAATGATGGACAACAACAGATCTTGAGGCACCCCATTGACTATAATGGGGTTTATAGGATATCTGTTGTTTTCTCCATCACATCGCTGGACGAAAAAGTTTTGCTTGCATGACTTTTTCATATGCGATTAGAGACAGCACCTCTGATGTAGATGTTACCATAACCAAGCATTGATCACGCAGCCTATCCTCTGTACAACCCCTATGGTCACACAGTGGAAAGTTAACAAAAACTTGAGATGGACTTCCACCTCAAATTCTTCTCCCCTTACCTGCCCCTCTGGCTTTCCACTGCGGCTTTTAGTCACTGACTAACCTCACATAAATGGAGCTAGTCAGTGGATTGGCTCTGTGGTAAGATAGAGCAGGATGCTTATTTTTCCAGTGTCCTGCCTCAATCTCTGCCTCCCATTGAGAACAATGGGAGGCAGATTCAGGTCTGGATTTAGCATTGATTTTGAGAGAGAAGCTGCCTCAAAGTCAGCTCAAAATTACGCCATGTGAACACACCCTAAATGTGTACTACTTTTCTGTATTGCTGTTTTAGGGTTTGTTTTATGCCCTGAACACCCAGGATACTAATGGGTGACTTTGTAATTTCCGCTGAAGTTTAGGGAATTCTTCACTTTTTCCCTATGATATCAGTTTTGATCCTGATGACTTGTTTCTCCTTTTATCAGATTTTTACTTTGGCACACAATGCAATATGATAACCTCAGAACTTTTCTGTCATGTGGCTAGACTGTCTGTCTACCTCCGGAGAACCTTGGTGCCATACACTCCAATACTAGCTCATACCATGCTCATCCTAGTGCCATCTTCTCTGTACAGTCAATTCGATTAAATCAGCTTTTCTTACAGTTCCCCGGTAAATGCCCACAAAGCAATTTACATTAACTTTCTAAAAGCTTTATTGAACTAGTGTTTATAGCAATCCGACAACCTTGTGTTCTTCAAGTGTGCAAACATTCCTCTGAAACCTTGCAAGAATCCTAATACCTTGATTTTTATTCCTGGTTTACCGCTGGAAATTCCTCCGTAATTAAAGTGGTTGTTCAGGATTAGAAAACATGGTTACAAGGGGCCAGGATATAGTATCAGTTATGCTTCACTTGTGTGTTACCTATACAGGTATACTTTTCTAGTTCTCATCCCGGGGGAGACCCAGATTGCCTTTTGGAGTCCAACCACAACTTAAAAAAAACCTTTGTAAAGTGTAACTGCTATTTTATTTTATATTTGCTGGTGTGTCAGGCTGTGGTGAACATTTTTGTAATATACTTTATTAACCTATCTAAATTCCTTTTAATAGAAAACAGGCTGTAAAGTTCCCATTAGCAATGATCTAACTTCATGTGCCGCCAAGATTGAAGTACTAGCTATAACAGAACATGAAATATCACTAGTTAAAAACACAGTCAGGAACGTAATTTTATATACAGCATGAGCTCCCGACTGTTTTTAACTAGTGATATCTCATGTTCTGTATTAGCTAGTACTTCACTCTTAGCAGAATATGAAAGCCGAGAATACCTCGAGTATAAAACCAGAGATACAGCCATTTAAAGTGACCCCCCACCTCGGCCCCCCTTTTTGATAAATGCTTCAGCTCTGCATATTTACAATACAAATGTATACAGACTTTCCCTAGTAACAGCTCAGTTAGAGGATTGTTAAGGAGAATGTTACAGCCTGCTTTATAATAAAAAGGAATGTAGATAGTGTAGCCCTATTTGGGGGGGGGGGGGGTATGAGTATTATCCCTCCCGCAACAGACTCTGGCGCTGACCTGTGTGTATAATGGGACCTGAAGCCTTCGCTGAAGGGAAGAGTGGGAACATATATGAAATATATCAGTGCCTCCACCCAGGATAGAGCCTCTGTATTACAGGGAGGATCTCTTCCTGGGACTTACCCATGAAGTACAGTTAGTAGCCTTAACAAGGATCACTGTACTAATCTCACAGTCTGAAGAATACATACAGATACCACATAAGGTTATAACAGTAGCTTTATAAGAATCAACAGGGTAATAATACATACATAAAATATACTCAGAACACAGCAATACTACAACAACCAGCAAGTCCTCAACCGTCTTAGGTTATATACCCGGGTTATATATATAGATATATAGCAAGAGTCCAGTGCACAATACCTCCAGGCAACAGAAGAGATGCAGGGGCCCCTGTGGATGACTGTGGATCCTCGGATTCTTCCAGGAGATGACAGACAGCCGATCAGGAGATGATGATGATGATGGTGAGATTCTTCACAGGCAGCAAACAGGGCGACGGTGACGGCAGTAGATGCAGGCCTGACTACCCTAACACTGAGTCCTTAACCTGCCAGCTAAACTACTAGTGCCACCGGGCCCCTAACCACCCCGGTGGCCGCCGGGGGCCCAACCAATCTACTGCCCTGAACTGTATATATATATGGATCCCTAACTACGGTTACTAGCTAGGTCCTGTGAGTATATAGGGGGTAACACATACCTAACTATATACTGTGAAGTAAAGAGGAACAAGTGGCTCTTAGACTCCCCCAGACATAACATGTCTGTCTCAGCAGCTCTGCTCACATCTCTCCCCCCAGCAGCTCTGCCTCACATGTGTCTGACTCACTGTATTTACAAAACAAAACTTGCACTAAATGCCTGGGGTCTCTGAAGCCAAACTGCAGGGGCAAAGAAGCCAGATACATTATATACTAGTAGAAATGGCAGTTCCCTACAATAGGATAATAAAGAATATTACAAAAATAGTCACAAAACACCTCCGCCCCAAAAAAAAAAAAAAAAAAAATTGGTGTAATATTTTAAATTCCCAATCAAAAAAAAAAAAATTTATAATATTAGGATACCATGTATACCAGCTGTTTATTCATTTCCCTCACTTCTATGTAGAATTCTACTAAGGCACCACTGAAGAGGTCTAATGTGGAGAAAGTCACCAATGTACAGATCTTGGTCCTGTTCTGTATCCTCCTGGTCATGGCACTTGTCAGCTCTGTTGGGGCCTTGTTGTGGAACAGGAAATATGAAGAAACTAACTGGTATCTGGGTGCTAACGGTAAGTGCATATGCTTGCGACGCATTGATTTGCCTTTCTGGCCTGTGTTTAAAGAGGACCTGTCACCAGGTCTGAAAAGCCTATTGATCTACATCACCTGTCACTCATGTTTTGTTTATCGAATCTGTTCAGCCATTCCAAAGATATAAGCCCTTGATGCAAATTAGGGTTTACTAACCAAGAGGGTGGAAACACTGTGGTTTCTTTGGGGGCAGAGTCTCTGTGTTCCATATGTCATGCAGTGTTACCGCTAGTATACCCTGATTTTCATCTACGCTAAAAAAAGGTATCCAAAGGGCTTATATCTTTGGAGTGGCAATTGGTGAAATGTGATGGCTGCAAAATTTGTAACAAGCCCCACACCATAAATGTTTAGGAATGCCACCAAACTGGGTAAGACCTAGGGAAGTTTACATTTTAAGGTCCACTTCCTGGGACTGTTACCCATGGCACATTCCCTTTATGTAAGCAGGAGATGTACTGGCAACAATACTGCAAACTGTATGATGACAAATGATCATATTAACATTTGTTCATCCAGTTTGCATACTGCCATGTAAAGGTCCTTTAAACAAGCCTAAAGAGCGTCTTGCCCTTATCCTAACTTGTACATTGAGCATGTTGAATGTACATTGGTGAGTGCTTTTATCATTGTCCTATTATTATCCTCTTAACAGGCGTATGCTAGGTTCACACCTGCGTTCGGATTTCCGTTTGGGGGGTCCGCTTGGGGACCCACAGAACGGAAACCTAATCCGCTTAAAAAAGTGGTTACCCGCAGAAACCCGCGGACATAGACTATAATGGGGTCCGTCAGGTTTTCGCCAGGTTACCGCCCGAAAAGGGTGAAAAATGCAGAGAGAATAGCGCTGCATGTAGCACTTTTCTCTCCGCATTTTTTACATGGGTCTAGGGACGGAAACCCCAAACGGAGATCGGGCGCAGGTGTGAACCCAGCCTGAAACATGTCCACTTTCCCACCCTCTTTACAAAAGTGGTATATATATGTAAAAAGTCACTATATTTTTGTACAAATAAGCTCAAAAAGTCTTTTTGATGTCAGAATTCTAGTGTGCATTGCTTGAAAATTTTTCCCCTGGTGGATCAAGTTTGTTGTGGGAGAACTTAAGTGGCTGCAAAGAGCCCTAACCACCATTTGGGTGAAATGGAACACTTACTGCCAGACCTTTTCCCCCAGCATCAGTGCCTGGCTGCACAGATGTTGTTTTTGCTAAGTTGGTGCAAATTCTCACACACACACACACTGTAAAATCTTGTGGAAAATTTTCCCAGAAGAGTGGAGAAAAGTTGCAAAAAAGACTCAACATGGCTTTGCAATGGGATATCCAGCAAATTCATACAGGTGTGATGGTCAGGTCATTTGGCTATCTAGTGTAGGTAATCTAGGGTCTTGTATGTCCCACCCTGCGACCTCCTCCACATTGTTTGGTCACTCTTCTACTTTGATGTTTAGGTATGGAGTAATACCATCTGTCTGACTGCGGTCAGGAGGCAACGCAATAGATATAACAATGACTAGAAGGGGGCCATTGTCATAGATTGTTACTTTATATTGCTTGGACAAGACAAATCTCACTGGCTTCATGTTTCTCTACAGAGGCCATATCCAGTAATTTTGGGTACAATCTTCTCACGTTCATCATTTTGTACAACAATCTCATCCCCATCAGTCTTCTGGTGACCCTGGAAGTGGTGAAGTTCACTCAGGCTCTTTTCATCAACTGGGTGAGTGATGCTCAATAGAAGACTTGGTAGAATTTATCCAAAGTAGAAAAGACATCCATGCAAATTTATAATAATGCCAAGAGAATGGGTTCCCACTTACAGGGCCCTGTCCACTTTGTCTAAGTTTGCATGAGTTTAGTACTTGGGGCAGAGGATGATATCTGCTCCATTAGTCAACTCTCCTGAAAGTGCATAGCTGTGGGGGTAAAGAATTAACAGAGGCACATTTGGCCTGGTGCCTGAGGCAGCCCAAAGACTCCCCTGTCACATAAGAAGATACCAGTATTATAAGTGGCCAATGGCAGGCGGTTGGGCATTTTACAGATTATGCTTAGAGGTAAAAGGACTTTAGGGCCTGTTGGTTCCAGGTAACTGCTTATGGTTTGGAAGGAGTGCTAGAGAAGATCCTAAGGTGATTTGTAGGGCCACAGTAAAGCTCATATTTACCTGCTTGCGTAGGTGAAGTTTTATCACCAATGACTTGTAGCAGCTGACCAGAACATCCAGGAGGCTGCCGAAGAAAGGGGTGATCTCCTGGAGCCCTGGAAGAACATGCAAATCCTGAGCCTGGTGAAATTCTCCAGCAGCGACCGGGCAAGCAGTCATTTTATATGTGACTTGAGCACTTTATGTTCTTGTCACATATGAAAAAGGGGCATACCCATAGCCACATCACAAAAGGGGACATCCAAATAAGGGCATGTCAATGTCCAAAACGGTTGTGCGACACCCATAGGGGACATGGCCTCACCATAACAGTTTTGCAGCATGTGCCTTTCAGCTTTAAATATTAGCAAGTATGCAATAAGCTCAGCAAGTGCATATCCTTTAAGTGGTATAATTTATAATGTACTTGTCAACTATAATAGTTCTAGGAAATATAGTTTATGCTAGGTTCACACTTGCGGGTTTCCGTTCTTTGGGTTTGCTTGGGGACCCAAAAAACGAAAACCCTATCTGCTTAAAAAGCAGTTACCTGCAGAAACCTGGCGGGTTTCCGCTCGAAATCAGCGGAAACTTGTCATTTATCCCATGAAATTCCACATATTTTAAATGGAATGGGGGGACGGAGTCCCGAACAGTCACACAACGCTAATGTGACCGCAGCCTTAGATAACTGTTCACCAAAAGCTTGGTCAGCCGACAGCTATTCTTCCAGTTTAGAAGGTGTCAGCAATCTCTATAGTGACAGGGCAGAAAGCTACTGCCTCCTCTGGTTGGGTTTATGGTCCTTGAGAACAAAGGATAAGGCATTTGAAATACAACATGCCTGACCCTTCTTTTCCCCGACCAGGGGAGAGTCAATACACCCCCATACAGAATAGATGGTGATCCATTCCTGCCAACATTAATTTATGTGTATGGGCATCTATATGCAAAAAAAGCGTAAATTCTGGTCTGGTCTGATCTGGGTCATTCATCAAATCAGATTACAAATAATTGCTTTGTCTTTCACAATGAATGGAGTTCACAGTAGAGGGCAGTAGTGAGCTATGTATGATAGTTGGCAGTAGATATAGTTATTATATTCACATTATTATAATCCGCAGTTTTCCAGACTGTCAGGCGGAATATGTCTGTAATTTATCTAACACTAGGATTGTGTGATTAGACTAATAGAAATTCTCAGAAGCCAAAGGAGAAATTAAAGTCATAGAGAAGAGGTGTAATCCCTGCATGAAATATTAATGTGGATTTCCTCTGTGTACAGGATAGAGATATGTATTATGCAGAGACAGACACCCCCGCAATGGCCCGGACATCCAACCTAAATGAGGAGCTGGGACAGGTGGGAGAATCATTTGTCACCATGTTTCACATGTGTTTTCTTTCACTCATGTATTGTTGCCTCTCCTTGTGCCGTCTACTGTAGTATTGTGTGTTATTCTAATGTCAGCTAAAACCACATCAAAACTGCTTTGGGAAAAAAAAGTTTTCCATGGTTTTCACTGCCATTCTATGAAACAAATTTACTATATTTAAAGGGAACCTTTCACATGGAAAATGCAGGCATTATGTTATAGAGCAGGATGAGCAGAGCAGATTGATGTATAGGTTTATAGGGAAAGATTTGGTATCACCTGTCATCTATCCATTGAAGTCTTTGCTTTTTCTGTGCTGACAAGTCCAGGAGGCGGGTCTATCAGTGACTGAACCGCCCTCTTGACTAACATAGAAAGAATTGAGATTTCATTGGATAAATGACAAGTTATACTAAATCTTTTCAGACAAATTTATACATCAATTTGCTCGGCTCCTCCTGCTCTGTAACATACTGCCTGCAGGTTATACTGAATTTTCCATGTGACAGGTTCACTTTAACATGTTTCACCTGTCGAAACTACAACTGCGTTGAAAACTGCAGCAAAAATGCATGTGTTTTCTTCCAGTGTGGATTTGATGCAGTTTTTACCTCGCCTCAAGCACTATATCTGAATATACTAGATTTTGCCCAAATCCACATCAAATCTACAGCAAAAATCTGCAAGTTTAACAAGCTGGCTGTGGATTTTGCTGCATGTTCAACATGGATTTTACCCTACTATGTTCAAAACCCTGCTAAAAATATTACGACATTATGTGCAATGTGGAAATGTTCTGCAGCACGTGGCTCGTACTGTAATCCGCTGTGGATTTTGCCTATGTTAATCTGCATCCAAAATCTACAGCAAATCCAACCCATGAGGATCTGGCCAAAATCTCTTTTCTGATTTAAACTCTTAGGGTATGTTCACAAAGTTTTTTAATAGGCTGAGAAAATCTGCTTCAGGAATTAGGAAACGGTTTTTTGACACGTTTTGTTACATGATGTGGTTTTTGTAGCATTTTTCGACAGAGTTTTTGCCGCAGTTTTTTGCTCCAGCAAACTGTATTGACCTGGAAACTTGCCTTTAAAAAAACCTCGTAAAAAAAACGTTTTCCCTTTTTTTCCCCCTACCATTGTTTCAATGGGTTTTTCAAGATGGAATCTGCCTGAAGATCGGTCATGTCGCTTTCTTTTTGCCTCTAGCTGAAAAAAATCAGCTACAGGAAAAAACTGTTACTGACTCCCATTGAAATGAATGGAAGGTGTTTTTTGAATCCGGAATCCGCCTCAAAATCAGCATGCAAAAAACTCTGAGTGAACATACTCTTACACTTCATGTATGCAGTGTATTATGGCTTGGTAACAGAGTGAAACATCGACTTCTCTAGGGCCCATAAGTATCTTCATTTATCCACATTTAAAAAAAAAAAAAAGATACCTTTTACAGATTATAACCCCAGAATGCACTGCCGCACAAAGCACCATATGGCGGCATAGGCAAACTGGCTGAAATGTACTAAAATAGGCATTCCATTTTTTTACTGGCCCTGTTATCCATTTTCTGACTTGCTCACCACGTTTTAGAAAAGTGGATGGAGCAGGGCGGAGATCAAGGTGTGTCAGAGTGCGATGCGGATGCCACATCCTGGCAGATTCAAGATAATTGGTATGAGTTCTACTTGAATAGATTTCAATTTTGGCACATAGGACCTCAATACATATGCCAGAATTATTCAAAGGTCGAAGCTTCTTGGTAGTCCAGGCGCCAGTGGGGGAATGAAGGAGGAAACCTGCTGGAGGAAACTTACGCTAGGTTCACACCTGCTCCTGGGTTTCCGTTCTTCAGGCCTGCTTGGGGACCCGAAGAACGGAAATCTAATCTGCTTAAAAAGTGGTTACCCGTGGAAACCAGTGGACCCAACAGACTATAATGGGGTCCAGCGGGTTTCCGCCTGAAAAATGCGGAAAAAAAAAAGTCCTGCTTTCATTCAGAAACTCTGAACGTAGAACAGGCGCAGGTATGAATCTAGCCTTAATAAATTCTCCCCAATGTGTACAACCACACAGCCTCTTGCACACAGCTCTGCCATGTTCATGAAGCCTTAGAGCTTATGGGATCATATGGACCGCGTCAGCTGTATTTCCTGCCCCAACTGTAGCTCTTCTGAACTGAACTCACAGAATCATATTGATATATGACGCTGATAGTTTTGAGCACTACCACAGCTTTTCTGTCTTGTACCCACATGATATTGTGTGTACAGGACAGTATGACACTCTGAGTTCAGTTCAGAGAGGCCATGGAAATACAGCAAACACAGACCATATCTCGGTCGAAATACGCCTGTGTGAAAGGACCCCAAAGACTGAGACATTAGGTCAGAAATTCCCAACCGTGGAAAACTATCAGGGGTGCCGTGACACTCAGATGGAAAGATGGCTGCTTGTCTCCTTACAACATTATCTGTATCCTTGGGAGCCAAATAATTTGAGCACAATGGTGAACCAGGAAGCCTTCAGCTGCTAGTAATGTCTATGGCTCAGTGCAGACCTGCTGCATCGAGAATCAAAGTAATAGGGCCTGGTACGTATTTAGTTATTTATATGTTACAGCTACTGTGTGGGAGCATTACTAAGTGTCTGGGGCCACTAGGGAGCTTTACAAGTGTCAAGGGGCAGCTGTGGAACATTATTAAGTGGAAGGGACACTATTGGAGCATTATACTGTGTTGAGCCACTGGGTAGTCATATACTGTTTGTTGTATTATACTATGTGGGGATCACTAAGGGATTATGGTGATGGTAATGGGTGATTTGGGTGGGAAGTATACGATGGTGTAGCTTTGAGGGTATTTACATGGTGCAATTATAACTGCATCAGAAAAAAATGCATGCAGTTTTGATGAGGTTTCTGTACAGGATTCAGACATAGTCTTAATGGAGATGTTAATTTCAGGTCTTTAATATTCTCCATGAACATGACAAGTAAAGTGCTGCCATCATCTGGCAGAAAACAGTATTGCAGTTGCTATTTACAGGAACAAGTTTATCACACCTTAATAGTTCTCATCAGTGCAGGATATAAAACATATTGCATGGAAGAGAGTCTGAGATGTAACCAGAGACAATTATTGTCAGGGGTCGTGGGGTAATAGTATCAATGCAACCAGAAAGTCCTCCTCTGACTTATGTTTGACTAGACATGCATCAAGAACCAGGTTTACACCTTAATTTTTACAGCAATTTTTCCAACTTTTTTGCAGTTAGTTCAGGATTTTCTAGATTCTGTATTTCTTACATTGTGACAGTAATTGATTTAGGTTTCTTCTTGCACTTATAGGTCAAGTACTTGTTCTCAGACAAAACCGGAACACTAACTTGCAATGTAATGCACTTCAAGAAATGCAGCATTGGTGGTATCACATATGGGTAAGTATGTCAGCGCACAAGTTACACAAGTCAGTATTGCCACATGTCCTTATAGTATAACACAAAGGTAACAGCTAGTACAAAAAATATAATTCTATTATTCCTGACATTTATTGAAAGAGCATATTTCATGTCCTTGGAGATGTGCAGTATTATATACCGCGAGAAAGCTGAATTCTGCACACTGTCATTTTCTCTGGTGCGCGCAAAATTTTTATTCCCATATCTAAATTGTAAAAATTATGAGAAATGTTTTTGTGGGATAGACATTCTTAACCACTTTCATTGGTACTGTTTATCTAAAATAAAAAAAGGATCTTTGAAAATTGTCTTAATTAAAGAGGACCTTTCATGTCCTCAGGCACGTGCGGTTTTATATACTGCTAGAAAGCCCCCCCTGATTGTACTCGTCCATAACTCTGTACTGGGGGGGGGCGTTCCTCACAGCTCAGCGTCATCACTGGGCGGTAAGGAACGCCCCCTCTGACAGTACAAGGCTATGGACGAGTACTGTCAGGGGGGACATTCCTCACAGCTCAGCTAGACTGTCAGGAACCCCTTTCTACCGGTGGGCAGAGATCGGTGCTGAAACTCACGCCACCGATATCTCCAGTCCCGGGGCACATAACGGGAAAGCCAACAGTGCACTGAATTCAGCGCACTGTTGGCTTTCTAGCAGTATATAATACCGCATGTGCATGAGGACATGAAAGGTCATCTTTAAAGTCGCCTTTCGTTTTGTGTCCTCTGCAGACCGATGTATCGCCATGGCTACTGACTACAAATAAAATGTGTAGTCTGACCTGCAGTCAGCAAAATGTTTGTTAGTAAAATGTAGAAAATGGATAAAAGGGAGTATGACTACAGGATCAGACTACATAAGTTTGTAGTCTGTTACAATGGGAACACAAAGATTTACATGTATACACAAAATGATATGGGATTTTTGCAAAGCAGCTGAATTTTTGATGTACTGGAAAACTAAAAATTGTTTGCAAAGGTGAACTTTTTACTGTGAAATTGCATACATTTATGTGCTAGTCTACTCAGTTATAGTGTTTTCTGTATATATGTTTATATTTATGTATATGACCATGTAATACAAGAGCTGCTCTTTACTCTGGCTGATGAAAAAGGTTTTTAGAGTGGGCATCCACCTTCTAAGACACCTCAGGCGCAGTAATTGAACAATCCCTTAAAGTATGTGTGCGTGTGTAAATATATAATGTAATTATAACTGGTATTATCTGAGAGCTGACACATAAGATACTTTATTGTAGACCATTGACAGATTGCTGGAATTCCTTTATACCCCAGTCCTGACTATTTATGGGTTAGTTTATTTATAAAGGAAAGTAAAACCCCCCTTTTAAGCTAGCAATCCTTCTCTGACCCTCCATATTGGTGTCCCACTGAGCAGTACACTAGTATGTAATTTAAATACAGTGTCTGCCTTAGAATATATCACAACCCCTGAGCAATAACAGATCGTATCTTCAATACAAAAAATGTGTATTTTTGGTGCAGGGCTTAAAAAGTAAGGCGTTCAGCCTGAATACCATAACTGTAACTGTGGTTGCTTGACAAATCCAAACCAATTTTGTTGCTATATATCCAGAGTAAACTGGCTGTAACGCTGCTATCTCTATTTCTGTAGCGGCTTGTTCTAAGTGAATATCTCCAGTTATCAGGAAACTCCAAATTATCAGATTTTATATTTTTATATTATAATCATTGGAAACATGCATGAAACGTTTCTTCATGTATTTTATCCTTTTTCTTATTTCCATATAACTGGAAGACACTTTCCAGAATTTGAGAGAGAGCGTTCCTCTGAAGATTTCAGGTAATTTTTGATCATTTTTATTTGTTAACACAGACTCTGTAGACGTTGTATATATTTTAGTTATGATTGCTCCTTGCAGATAATTTAATGTCTGCCTTTTATTGTCATGTTTTATTTATAGTGTTTGGAGCCTTGTTTTTCTGATAATGAGAACCAAATCACCTGCATAAACATTTAATTTAACCAGTTCCGGACCACCCATATATGTCTGGGCAGTCCACTACTAGCCCTGCAAGGATGTACCTGTACGTCCTTGTAAGGTTAGCCTGCTGCACAATATCATCCATCTGTGGGATCGGGATGTCAGCTGTTGCTACAGCCGGACATCCCATAGGGAAGGCAGGAACAGTTTATTATCGTCCTGCTTTTCTGATCGCTGTGTACACCACTAGAGGGCGCTTATTGCCTACTATGTTATTATTGAGTACAATGTATAAATAGTATATAGTTAGATAGTAAGCTCCCTCGATTGGTGACTGCACACAGTCAGCATGTTATCTTGTAAAGAAGCATTCCACCATTGTTTTCATTCTCAAATGCAACAATGAACCATTTATAACTCATCTACCATTTTGATTCCCTTTTTCCCTCTAATATGGTGCCCCAAAGTACATCTTATATTTCCCACTATGCCTCTGGCTTTGCAGAGACAGACAGGGAGTCTCATAACTCTGCACTTGCACTGTGTCCTATATAAGTTCACATCTTAAAACTGATGTCCCCTAACCCATACTGCAGATGATATGGAATTGCAATAGACCACAAGTAAACAAACTACACATAATCGTACACTGCTCTGGTTTGCGGAATCTAAGGCAACCCAGAAATATTCACTAGAGCCTGCTGCAAGGCAGGATGTTCTTCACAGCTCAGGACCCAGGTTGCAACCCCAGAACAAGGTGCCAGGAAACCAGTGCACTTGCAGGCTAAGGACCAGATCAGGAGAATATGGGAATAGCCCAAACAAAAGCAGAGGAATATCAGAAGACCAGGCCATGGACAAGTCCAGGATTTCATAGATAAAACCTATAGATAAAAACTATTTGAATAACCTAAAGGCAAAAAATCTGCATGTATGTAGTTGTCGGATAGGAGAGCAGACAGCTACACAAATAAATGCAGAGGATACCAGGAGCTCCCAGAGAAACGCAGAAATGACTCAAAACACTACTAAAGGTATTTGGGTGCACTTATTAACCCATTAATAGCACTAACAAACCTTTTTTTTTTTTTTTTTAAAAAAAAAGATTTTTTTGCCCGGAAAACCGCTTTAAATTAATGACCCATCCTGTCAGGCCTCATGCACATGACTGCAGTCGTTATACGTAGTTTTGGATAAAAGTATGGACCCATACATTTTTATGGCCCCATACCCACATTTGTAGTTTTTATGGATGTGTATCCGAGCCATAGAAAAAATCCGCAAAATATAGTGCAGGGTCCTATACCTGTCCATATTAGCGACTCATTAAATTCATGTCAATGTATGGGTCATTAAAAATCACGATTGACACACAGATGCAAATCCGTGTGTCAGCCGTGCTATTTTTACTGACCCATACACTGCACATGATCATGCACATGTAGCCTCAGTCTTTGAAACCTCTTTAAGGCTGAAGCCCCACGTTGTGAAAACGCAGTATGTTTGTGTAGAAACGCCACAGCAAAAAACGCTGCGTTTTACAGAACCTGCAAAGTGCATCGGAAAAGCTGCGTTTTCAAAAACACTTGCATTTTTGAAAATTGCAGCAAGTCAACTATACTTACGGAAAAGCTGGCATTTTCCATATAGGTATAATAGAGGCAGAAAGTCTGCAGAGGAAAATGCTGCAAACTTTCTGTGAAAAACTCTGAAGAAAAAAACGCGATGCGTTTCCGTCGCAGTCTTTTCCACAGTTCTTTTTGATTGTGGCTCACCACGTGGTGCCTTAGCCTTAAGGTTCTGTGCGATTCAACCTTCCAAAAAATTACAACTCCTAGCATACACTGACTCCGGACACCCTGGAAGTTGTGTATTCCCTCAGGAACCACAGGTTGCAGACCACTGTACTAGAATTTCTACCGACACAGGAATTCCATGTCAGACCTTTGAGGACTTTTAGGCAAATGCGACCCTTTGTTATAAGACATTTGCATGAGTCATAATTTCATAATTCCTGACTGAAAATCCCAGTGTTAGACAACCTTGTTTCTTCCACTTCCAATGAGCCACTTTGCTGAATACTCGAAGGCCGGACTATTTGATATGTTTGTATAACAAAACTACTTTAATCTTTGTATTTATTCTTCACACACAATTATTTTATTCCTTAATCCGATGCCAGACGAGGCCCAGAGTGTGTAACAGAGGGGCGTCTTGTAGGACTCCTGGCATAGGACACTTTTTACATGCTCTCCCTTCTTTCTCAGACCGGCCTGTTTATTTTACATACAAGAACATGCATTGAACAGAACTGGGCAGAACGTAAACTGCCTTAAAATGTCATTTGATTTTTTTTTTCCTTTTTGGTAAATACGCTTCTTATGCCAGCGCCGGTTTTTTATCACTGCTCTACATTAATAATAATCTGTTACTATGGAAAAAAATGGGACAATTCTTATAAATGTTCCCTTCGGCCCTTTACTGGAGCTCGGCCTTCCCTATGTAATTGTGAAGCGTGTAAGCCCCGATCATTAATGCTGAACCCAGAGCCGTTCCTGGCAAATTCTCCTTGTTCTGAACATTGGCCACACTGTCATTAGTGGTCAGCTGGCCCGTATTTAGTGAAATCTGGCTGCAGATATTCCATTTAGCCCGTGCCAAGGCCTCTTCTTTCAAAGCTGAAAGGTTTATACTGTGTAGTATTTCTTAGCAGTCTCTTAATCCACTCGAGGCTTCACAGAGCAGCGTGTTTGATTTCCTCTCTCCTCATCGACATATGTATACGTTACTCTCCGTGAATATATGAGCACATGCCTTCATGTATATATACGGGGGGAAAGTCATCATGGAGAGACCCTAATGACATCCAGTGATTAGGTGTTTGTCTTCTTTTGGGTTTATTTAAAGGATTCCGCATAATAATTAGTTTCAGGCAAATTCCTCGGCGGCGATTTAAGTCTTTGGCTGAACGCTCAGGCATTTATATACCGTGAGCTGTTTCTGAACGCAGGGCAGATTCACATGCAAAACCCTTGGATACTGTAGATTAAAGTACAAGCTTAGACCTGATTGTTGACATTTCCTCTTATTCTTGGACCAAAATGACTACGTGTTTTTCTCTTTTCTTTGAAATATAGAGAATTACACACCTCTTAACAATATGGAGGGATTTCTAGAAGAATGCTGTAAGATGCAACAGGCAGGAAATTGGCCTGTTAGACAGTGTTTGATCTGGATCACATCAGTAGAAATTATTAAAGGGGCTGTGCTTTTTAATACTATGGTGCCCTATAGGCTGGAATTGGTGCAACCTTCTTAAATACACTTTATTTTTATTCTGTCTCTATGCACTGATAATGAGGCTTGCTGGGGCAGATATTAATAGAGAAAAGGTTCAGTAAAGGTTATTCTAATTATCTATTTTTTATCAGAAGTACTTCTTCCGTTAAAGGGTACCTGTCACACTAGCGGCAAAATGTTATAGAGCAGGAGTAGCTGAGCAGATTGATATGTCACTTTAAGGGAAAAGATTCAGTATGGCTTGCCATGTATTAATCTAAATCTTTGCCTATTCTAGACTTAGGAGTCCTGTGGGCGGAGTGACTCAATGATTAGGACCTTCCACTGGCCTACTAAGTCAAGAATGAGTAGAGGTTTAAATGAATAAATTACGTGTTATGCTGAAACCTTTCCCATGGAGCTATATATCAATCTACTCAGCTTCGCCCACTCTGTAAAGTGATGTCGGCAAATCAGAATGCTCGCCCAGCATGACATGTTCCCTTTAAGAGAGTACTTTTTAGATGCCGTGTCCAGGAGGTATTCTGACAAAGCTACCACATTACTACCTTTCCTCATAAGCCCTATCATTAGTACTTAGCGAGACAAATCATGGATAAGGTGTATATAACAATATAATTAATTCCTATTTATTGTCTGCTGCCAATTATTTTATTAAATTGTAGCGCCCCTTTAAGCAGTAGAAAGAATTATGAAAACAGTGCATATGGAAAAAGTGGTGTTACTCATGGCAACCAAACTAATTTTTTTGTGAAGGTTAGAAATTTAAAGGAACGACCTGATTAGATTCTGCCCCGAATCTTTTTGCACTAGTTTTTATAAATCTCACCCAGTGTGTGGACATTCATTGTAGGTGTGTAGATTGTGCTTGTTCTGTCGTGTATTCAATGTTGTCTTTATTTGCTGAAATTTAGAAGACAGAATTCTATGTACTGAAGGCCTGTAATCTATTGATATAAGGAAGGGCATACACAGAGTAGTGACAGTCATTGGATTGCCAGTGCAGTGATCATACTGCTTCTTTCCTTTGACCATGCAGGATGATTGACAGCCATGTGTGTACACACACTGATACAGAAAGAGCTGTCAATCACAGTGTGTGGGTGGAGTTATCAGGACTCTTGCTGTCTCTCCTAGGAGTCCTATCAGGATTTACTCTGCTTTTTATTCAGAAATCCTACTCCAAAGCCTATAACCCCTATATCACAGAGCTTAGACTCTCTCCCTCTGTCATATCCTGCTCTCAGATAGGGCAGCAGACAGGTTCACTTTAAGGCTATATAAGGTCATGGACACACTTGTAGGTTTTAAAGGAATTTTATGACATCCAAACCCCTATACTGAACTTATTGTTGGGAAGTACAGCAGCAAAGCACAGCATAGCATGGCCCGGAGGTAACCCTGCTCTTGGACCTTCAAGATTTACACAGGATGATAATGCATGTGCACCATTGTAGTCCGCACATAACATCTGGTACATGTAGTGTCCTCTATTAGATATAATGCCCACAATACCACAATTCTCACAAGTCTGTCTAGGTTTGCTGATAGATTGAAAAAAATATACATGCAGTTTCCTCAATTTAAGGGCATTAAACTATTATATATACAGGTGACACTTCTCTACATTTATGTTTTATAATTGTGATATTATATTCTGTCTGCAGCCAGTTGCCAACAACAAGCGAATCCTGTGACTTTGATGACCCAAAACTCTTCCAAAACATTGAAGGGGAAAGTGTAAGTATTTCCTTGTGTAAAATTATTTTGCTATTGACGTTCTGGCAGCATTTGTGACATTAATAAATATTGTAGCGTACGTTTTAATGGATTTTGGCTCCTTTTCATGGAATCCTGCAGTAAAATCCACTATCTGTCCCTTTTGTATTTTCTCCTTGTTTCTTTCATATTCTTTTCACAGGAGTACAGGTGTATGGGCTTTAATAAAGCAGGGAAACTGGGTGGGGGGGGGGGGGTTCACTTAAAACAGTTATATCTTAGCCATTATAAAACATAGAACAGTGCTTCTGGTGTCATATGCTGTTTTTTTTTTTTTCGTCTATGATTTCCAGGGATATCACCCATATTTATCTAAAGCTGCTCCGAATGCCGATTTGTGTATTTAACTGATGATATCTTTGGAAATAATACAGATAAAGCAGCAAACTTGCTGTCATATGTCACTAAGAGCACTGTTATAAGCTTTATGGTGGCCGAGATATATCTGTTTAATCCAGACCACCTGACTCAGTTTCCCTGCTTTATCAGAGTCCATACTTGAGTGAGTGAAACAAGGCAAAGATTAGGCGCAGGATTTCACAGAAAGGAGCCAAAATCCGTTAATAAAGTATATTACAATATTTATTAATCTCATAAATGCTGCCAAAAAGTGAAAAGTTGTGCAAAAGTCAAAGATACACTACAGCAAATGCATATGTAAAGTGGGCGATACACATAAAATAGCTGTCAGGCTAGCACTTCTACCTCACCTGACCTCCCCATGCTGAATGCTTTTTTTCAATGGTAAATACCAGAGGCCATCTGGGTATTTTCCTTAGGCTGCATTCACATGGTGTGGTTTTTTCTTTTTTTTTTTTTTTTAAAGTGTGTTTTTATATTAAAATATGATCCATGCGAACCCATCCTCATCAGTTGGTACAACCAAAATTACTTGGGTATAGTAACGTCTATCTATTGTGTATAGGCACAAATCACTGCAGCCAAATGCAAACAGTCCGCAGGCAACATGCATATTATTCAATATGTCAGACCTAAAACATAAGTTTAATCACGTACTGAAGAACATGTCACATACTAAAGGACCCATGTTCTTTTGTGCACAGCAAAAGAGCATGCGGATATTTAGGATTGCTGATAAAATAGTGCACCTCTACTTTGTAAATAAAACCTAAAATAACATGACCCAAATTTGCCAGGACAGTCCCTAATTTTCAGCAGCAGCAGGTTCAAGCAGTTCTGACTTGAAAAGGGGAGTGGTTAACAAATTTCTATTCCAAGTAGGCGGACCCATTTGGTTAGGGGTGGATCCAGGCAGGCTCAGGACAAGTCCAGGGAGAGTCTTAAATGATCCTACTTTACCAACTGAACAAGGTTGTACCAGCTTTAGAACTTATTCCCTATCGATAGGATAAGGAATAACTTCTTGATGGATGGCGGTTTGCTCTCCCATAGAAAGTGAATAGAGTGGCCGGGTGCATACTTGGCCTTCTGCTCCATCAGGATAGGGAAATCGAACCGCTGTTCTTGGGATCGGTGGAGATCTGCGCGGTCGGACACCCATAATCATAAAGTTATCCTCTATCCAGTATAGGGAATAACTTCTAAAGTCGGTACAACCCCATAGATATGAAATAATCCCATTGGTAAGTGTGAAATAACACTTTTTCATAGAATTCTGCATTGTAGCAACCTCCTATTCTTTCTGGAAATATTTTAATACATTGGCTTTTGCTTGTTACATTTCTCTTTGCCATTAGGTTGTGGACAGAGTCAGACTATGTAGGGATGCTCTCTATTCACTTAGTGAATTATTACACCCAGTTATAAACTTATTAATACATTTCCAGGAAGAATATCAGAGGAACACCACAACTTTTTAAGACAAGATTTTCTTATTTTATGTATTTTAAGTGTTAACTAAAGCGGACCTGTAAGGAGACAATACTTATAGGTACAATGGTGTATGGCATGGACATGTGATTATACACTTGCACTCATCCCAGTTGTAGACCCCACAGTCTGCTATTAACAGTGCCCTGATACAACATAGTTAAGAGCAGATATCTCTGTGGAAGGAAGATTAAAGTTATAAGTGCCTGGATAATGCCTCCTGACAGAGCAGGCAACACAAGGTGATTTATGATCCATGTAACTCAATGACTGCTGTTACTGCTGTTATCTGTTATCTGAGTCACACTTACAGTGTTATAATGGCATTTTAGGCATTCCTTGTATGGTGGAGCTGAGGCGTTATATAGGGTTACACTGGATGGGCATATGCGCTGGTGAGGCTGCCGCCTCATCTCTCGGTGGCCCTCGGAGGTGTCTGATGTCTATAAAACACATTTGTCAGGAATGTGATACCATTCAGCAGAGACTATCCTGACAGCTCCGGGACTGTCACAGCGTGTGTCATAAGATTTCCTCTTGTTATATTTAGCTTTTTCACATTTTTTATATATTTTACAGTATTATGTGGTTAGAACAGTGGGGGGAAACAGATCTCGCTTTAGTATTACAAGTTCTTTGCTGCTCCAGGCTGAATGTTCGGAGATGTCATTATTATTTAGTGCTAACCAGTAGAATATTGTACTTTTTTTTTCATATTTTATTGATTTTTTTTTTTTGCATTCATTCCAATAAAGAAATTCTGTTTGGCACGTCTGTTGTTACCCTACAGATTTGCCACAGATTTCACTGTATATATTGCAAAGGGTGAAATCTGCAGTGAAAATCGTCAGTATATACAGTACAGCTCACTATCTGTAGATGTTTATGCAGTATGTGCATAAGGCTTCTTAAAGGGTTTTTCTGGGATAATTGATAAACTAACTTTGAGCAAGGAGTGGGGTAAAATTAAAGCAGAAATGATACCCCTGGTCCTTGGTTTAGGCGGTGCATCCCCCTTTCCCATGCTGGAAGTGCAGAAGCTCAGGTGAGGTCAGTGAATGGCCATCAATCACCTGATCATGAACAGGTTATCGGGGGCGGATGTGTAATTTTTTTTTTTTTTTTTTTTAATTTTACCCCACCGTCCCAGTTAGTTTTATACTTATCCCAGGAAACCCCTTCAAATTTCATCCACTTCGCTGCTCCTGTAAATGTTGCAGAGTTTCTGCCTGTCAGTTTGCAGTGGAAAATCTGCAGTGTATATATTCCATGTCTCATGTGTACATGCACTCACAGTGCCACTCCCAACCTGATCCTACACAGATAATACTCTCCTATAGATTTCCACTCTGCTCCTCTGATGCACACAGTATTTCCTCTATGAACAGGAGGCCAGACTATCAGTGCAAGTCTATGGAAGTCAGATTGGGGCTATAATAAGCTTGCATTGTGAATTTGACCTCCTGTTCATAACACTGTGTGCATCAGAGAAGAAGAGGATGCTCCGAAGGGGAGCACATAACTTCTCAGTAAAGCTGTTAAGTTACTAAACAACCATTCCTTTTTAGTTAGAATGGTTCTTCAACAATAAACTGATCCTCTGTAGGAGAATCTAACAGCAACATTTCCCACTTCGGGTTTTGAAAAGGGGTTAACCCTTCCAACATAGGTAAATATCATTGATTGTTTTTGGTTTGTACATGTTCAGGCATAAATAACAATAAAGGTGTCTTGTCTGGCTATTTTGTTTCAGCCTACAGCACTGGTGATCAAGGAGTTCCTTACATTGCTGGCTGTGTGTCACACGGTGGTCCCAGAAAAAGAGGACGATAAAATAATCTATCAGGCCTCCTCCCCAGGTGAGTGATCACACTTATGGTCTATATGAGTCGTGTGCTGCATGGCAAATGATTTAAAGGGGTTATCCAGTTTTTTGTTTTTTTTTTAAATATGGACCAAATAGCAGGGTACATTAATACAAAACACTTCCTATTATATATTCTGTATAAATTCAGCCTATTTATCTGATTTATTTTCAGGTCATTGACCACAGCTTTGACGTTTCGTTTGCAAGCTCACTATCCCTCCCTGTGAGCAGTTCAGCCAGCAGACAAAACATCACAGCAGTATGTGACCTCGAATGTGGGAGCGATTATTACCTGTGATTTCATTGTAGGGGAGAGTGGAGAACAAGAGAGTAAGAGCAGGCAAATGAATCATGGGAAATGTAGTTTGTCCACATATTCAGTGCATGTAAATAAAATGAAAATAAATGTAAATAAAGTGAAATAAAGCCTAGCAAAGGGTGCAAAAGGGAACAGTGAGTATTTAGCACTGATATGGATGTATGTGCAGATAATTTTTGGAAGCTGGATAACCCCTTTAACCTACTGTTACAGTTTTTCTCTAGCGTCGGGTACAGCTCTGTGTTACTCTGCCGTGTTATATTTTTTATTGCAATTTTTATAAATTTTTACCCTTTGCTCTCTATTGATGCTGCAGTTTTTATGAACCACATCATAGTCTGTATCTTAAAGTAGTATTGCACACCATAAGTATTGACAGTGTATCAGTTTGATATACCATCAGTCACTGGTACGCCTTCTTTTTTTTTCCGGCAATAGTGCCACTCCCAACACAGGGCATTCATAAAGGCACCTAGAGATTGGATCCGCATACCATCAGAATAGACATGCATAGGGCGGGAAACCTCTTTATTTCTCCAATGTTTCTAAAATAAAAACTAAATTAGACATTATTGCAAGTAGTTTTAATTAAAAATATAATTTTGTGACTGTAGCTTCCATACAAACCTATATGTCTCCATGACTACAGACTACATTTGAACATCACTTTGTATAGTCTGATCCTGAAGTCATACTCTCATCCATTGGTCTCCAACTTCTTATGATGTTAAGAAGGACACAGATGGACGGGAGTATGACTACAGGTTCACCAGCAGAAGGAGCTGTTACACGTCTTAAACATGATTCTTCATAACCGAAGACTCTCTTTTGACCCCATCTGCAGATTTTGACCTACTTGTCTGCCAGGTGAACCTCCAGATTCTGAATATTCATCAAGTGTCAGACTGGAGCTCCTTGAGCCTATCAAAAGACATAATTCTCGAGAACCTCCCATCTGTCTAAACAGAAACTGAGCATGCCCACAATTAATTCAATGTTATCTTGTTGTTATCATTGTGCACATAGGACATATCATGAATAAGTTTTAATAGATTAATTGTGAATCCTACCATAAGAAATATACCCTAGCTACAAGTTTTCAGCTCCAGTCATAGGTCTCCTCTGCAGGATCCTGGAGGATCTTTTGGTACTGTGGTGGTCCAGTCTGATCCTGTTTTTCACTTCTTAAAATTGTACTTAGCAAGAACAGTCCTGTATCCACTATTTAGTAGTACTGAGCATATCTTTAGCACAACATTGCAGGATAAACATATTACCGTATTGGATTTTGGAAAATCTGAGGAATTTGGGACAATTGGAAACAAATTTGGATTACGCTAGTCTAATATAAACTCATCTTCCATCTTCTGCCAGAACTAGCGTACCCACTATGCCACTGCCCTATATAACGGCGATGTAGTGTAAGTCAGCCTTCATATGCTGTCCTCTCTGTTTACATGGTGAAAAGGGCGAATTCTTCCTGTCCATATGTTCCAGTATTTATCAGAATATCAGATTATACTGTTTTCTGACATAATCTAATTGTGTTCTGCAGATGAAGGAGCTCTAGTAAAAGGAGCAAGGAAACTGGGCTACACGTTCACCGGCCGAACGCCAGACTCCGTCATTATAGATGCAGTAAGGACAATATTTTGTGATGGACCCATCTTTTATGGCTTGTGTACACAATATGACAGTTGCAGTGAAATTTTTTTTTCAAGGGTTTTCAAGAAGTTAAATACTGATTAACTACCCTTAGAATAGGTCATCGATATTTGATCCATGGTGGCTGACACGTGGGCTCCAGTGGCCACCACTTCCACTTCACTGGCCCGTGAAGTTGCATTCATTTGTTATGTGGCCTGTTGTAGCTCAGTGCCATTAGAGTGAATGCAATGTTAAGCACAGCCCTTATGCAGTGGGGGGAATTTATTCAACCATCTATGCCAGTTTTCTGGTGTAGATGGGTGTTAATGTGGCACAGCCAGAGCCTCTTAATAATTCAGGTGCACTTTGCGCCAGTTGGGGATCTTATTAAGACTGCCTTGGGAAATGCCCACCCAATGTATTGTTCCGTGAAGAGGTTGAAGGGCTCAACTGAATGCTGTGGTGGTCTCTTCAAAGAGCTGATCTGTTTGGATTTTGGGTGTCAGACCCCCACCAAAAGGTCTTCAGTTTTACAACCCCCTGTAATCCAGCACTAATAATACTAATTCCCATTTAGTTATGTCTGCCCAGTATACATTGATATAGTTATATATTTCTCTTACTTATATAGCGCCAACATATTCCGCAGCACTTTAAAGACATTGTCAATCTCTGTCCCATGTAGGGCTCACAATCTACATTCCCTATCAGTATGTCTTTGGAGTGTGGGAGGAAACCCACGCAAACACGGGGAGAACATACAAACTCCTTTCAGATGTTGTCCTTGGCTGGATTCGAACCCAGGAGTCCAGTGCTGCAAAGCTACAATACTAATCACTGAGCCACTATGCAGATTTCTGGCACTTTTTTTTTTTTTAGCTCAATCATGCAGTACATGAATATATACAGATAAGACTAGGCAGACATACCGCAATGGAAATTAGTAATATTAGTGGATTTAGTAGTAGTAGTTAATTTCTACCGTCTTCCTGAAGGTCCTTCAAAATTGAGTTTGATATACTTTTCTATCATTCTGCCTCCCAACTACCCTGATTGATGATGTAGTGGGAAAGAAGGGTCAAAACATATCAGATTTTAACATGCTTTGGTTCTCAGGTTGATAAGAGAGTTGTTTTTCAGACGCTTGTTGCACAGAAGACATTCATGCTTGGCTGAGCATGCATGTCTTTGTGGAGTCAGGAGGAATAGTTGTCAAACAAGATTTCATTCACAAGTGTATGGCTAGTTTACAGAATCACTATTGTATATTAACTGTTGTATATTCAATTTCTATCCAGGTTTATTTCTTCATTTTTAATATTTTGGAACTGTAAATTAGGGATAGCCTGTACACCAGGCAAACATAGGCAGATACCAGTGCCCACTGGGCTTCGGGGCCTATTGTATGGTGTATGCTCCACAAGCCAAAAGTGGTGTCCACTGTGATCTTATTAGCCATTAGTGCTGGCTCTATTGATTAGCTGAACCAGGGTCTGCTTCGTCCATCCACTAGGTGGCAGTATTACCACAATTAAATCTACTTAGTAGAAAAAAAGTAAGTTTTTAATATTTCTTTTTATAGATGGGGACCGAACAGAGCTTTGAACTGCTCAATGTACTGGAATTCTCAAGGTAACTTTACCCGATGCTTATCAGTTATTTCATTGCATATCTCCCCCGTGCAGCATGTTTATCTTTGTGTTGGCGCTATCTGTTAGCTCAATCAATATTCCGCTCGCTTATGTATATTATTAAATCATTATTTGATCATTGAGAAGGGCGCCGTGTATTGGTTCGCATTACCCCTCTTACCACAAGCAAAATATTTCCAGCAAATGAAAAGGAACACAGAGGATCTTTTACACATCTAATGTTCAAGGATAATAAACTTCAAGAAGGGAAATAATGAACAGATTATTACGGAGTTCTTGGGTAAATCGTCCTTTCCTATTTTTCTATGCTGACGTATCACATTTGCTGCCATGTGTGAAATGATAAAGAGGGTTATTACTAGAAGTAGTAGTGATATGGTTCATGCCCAGGAAATATATTGATTTTTTAACGTTTTTTAAGGGTATGTTCACATGGCGAAATTACATGTGGGGTTTCTGCAGTTTTTATGGTTTGGTGGTTTCTGCATCCTAATCTGTGTTTTGCCACCCAAAAAACAGTTTTCACGTTACTTTCAAGAAATGCAACAAAATCAGCGTGAGAAAACGCTGTGTGAACATAACCTAAAGGAAACTACTCAACAGAGTCTATCTCTATAAACTTCTACCTTCTGTTTGTAAATTGGAAAGGTAACATTATTCGGAAACAACAGTTACATGTACACGGATCAGTCATCCTGGTCCCTTTGCAGAGAAACAGCCCCAAAGCATGATGTTTCCACCCCCATGCTTCACAGTAGGTATGGTGTTCTTTGGATGCAACTCAGCATTCACTCTCCTCCAAACACGACGAGTTGTGTTTCTACCAAACAGTTCTACTTTGGTTTCATCTGACCATATGACATTCTCCCAATACTCTTCTGGAACATCCAAATGCTCTCTAGCAAACTTCAGACAGGCCCAGATATGTACTGGCTTAAGCAGGGGGACACATCTGGCACTGCAGGATCTGAGTCCCTGGCGGTGTAGCGTGTTACTGATGGTAGCCTTTGTTACGTTAGTCCCAGCTTTCTGCAGGTCATTCACTAGGTCCCCCCATGTGGTTCTGGGATTTTTGCTGACCGTTCTTGTGATCATTTTGACCCCACGGGGTGAGATCTTGCGTGGAGCCCCTGATCGAGGGAGATTATCAGTGGTCTTGTATGTCTTCCATTTTCTAATTATTGCTCCCACAGTTGATTTCTTCACACCAAGCTGCTTGCCTATTGCAGATTCAGTCTTCCCAGCCTGGTGCCGGTCTACAATTTTGTTTCTGGTGTCCTTCCACAGCTCTTTGGTCTTCACCATAGTGGAGTTTGGAGTGTGACTGTTTGAGGTTGTGGACAGGTATCTTTTATACTGATAACAATGTCAAACAGGAGCCATTACTACAGGTAATGAGTGGAGGACAGAGGAGCCTCTTAAAGAAGAAGTTACAGATCTGTGAGAGCCAGAAATCTTGCTTGTTTGTAGGTGACCAAATACTTATTTTCCACCATTATTTGCAAATAAATTCATTTAAAAATCAGACAATGTGATTTTCTGGATTTGTTTTCCCATTTTGTCTCTCATAGTTGAGGTCTACCTATGATGTCTATTACAGGCCTCTCTTATCTTTTTAAGTGGGAGAACTTGCACAATTGGTGGCTGACTAAATACTTTTTTTCCCCACTGTATCCATAACTATATAGCCATAGGCTATAAAAGCCTGATAGATCTACCTGTTCCTATTTTCAGTAGAAGTTAATGAAGATGTGGCTTGGTTATCTCCATATCTCCCATAGAGTCCAGTGGAGAGGACTGCACATGAGTAGTCACCTCTTCATTCACCTCTACGAGGAAAGCTATAAATTGGGAAATGGGAATCACTGGACCTCAGCTCTTAATAAGTGCTCCATAAGGGTCCCAGGGAGAGAGATCCTCACCTATCAGGCATTTATACAATTTCCTGTCGGTATACCCTTAACATTGAAGTCGGGAATACGTCGTAGCCACATGACGGGCAGTTTGCTGCAACATTACTCATAACATATTACATACAAAATAAGGAACACTGTATATGAAAGTTAGGAATCAATGCTTTACTGCACAAAGCCCTCATTAATCCCATGACCAGGCTGGGCTACCGGGACCTGAAGACTTCATTTCCATCACCTTTAATGTCTTCTAGGAAAGCTACTAATGAGAAACCCACATCCAGGTCCTCCTGCCAAACAAAAGTCATAAGACATATGTATAAACTAAGCCAGAATTGTAGAAAAGAGCAGATCGTGGTGTTACTCACCGCTTGGCCTTGTATATAGACTGTGCTCATAGGGTAAATCATGAAATAATAACCATTCTCCCGATGGTCTTTTTACGTTGTGTGCACAATGACCTTTTTAGCTGAAGTGCCCTTTGACTCTCTGAAATATGTATAGTAAAATACTGTGATGTGCTCCAGTGGTGGAAACATTATATTGTAGCTTTCAATTAGTCCTGATATATTACTCTGTGGGTACGTAGAGGCAAAGTCAACTCCAAAAAAATTGAGAAAACATGCCCCAAAATAGTTCTTTGTGCCCATGAAGTCAGAGGTTAATAACTTGATATTTGAGGTCACTTCTGAGCGGCAGGTACGTGGTCCTGATGGCAGACTGAGTGGCCCGGGCAATACTTTGATCTGATGAACAATGGGTTTGGCCTTTTTTGGGAATGGTTTATGCAAAAAGAAGGTTCCACAACTTTGTAATAATCTTCACTTTTCAGTTTTTTAGCAGTTTGCTGTCAATGAATGATAATGTTCTTATATTTTACAATCAGAGGCTGAAAACCTGTATTGACCTAATGTTTTTCACAGGTAATTGAAATAAATCCCAAATTTTGGATTTACTGGAATCTGAAATTTTTGTGTAATTTGATTTGTGCCGGATCAATTTACTCATTGCCAGACTGTATACAATTGTAGCAAACCCTTAGCTGTAAGAAGTGTTAGGTTGGAACAGGTCTTTGCATGTAAAATGAGGATTTCCATTCAGTGACAGCAAGCAGTACACTGTATAAAAGCCACTCCTGTCCTTGTCACCACTATCCTAATAATATATTTTTTTTTTTTTCATTTCAGCAACAGAAAAAGAATGTCTGTCATCGTCCGAACACCATCTGGACATCTTAGACTCTACTGTAAAGGAGCGGTAAGTATTCTAGGTTACCTGTAACTGTTCCATATTACAATTAGGATTATCTTGGTGGTACAATATGTGAAGTAATCTCTATTACTACCCTATAGTGTGTTTTATACATATAATTGCCTATTTTATTCTTGTCTTCAGTTCTACATGGTTGAAGTTGCAGGCCACCAGTGAGATGAACCTCTCTGTTATCTGTTGCAACCTCAACTTCTGATGGAAAAAAATTATGCACTGCTCAAACTTTCGCAGTCTCTGCATCCTCGGGGTCACAATGCGACTCCTTTCACTTCATTAGTGAAAAAGTCGCAGGGTGATATGGCAATCTTTGGTCACATGATGGGAGTTGCTGCCAGACACCATGTTGCCCCATCCTAACTGTCAGCTGCATCGCTGTGTCTCTTAAGTGACTTATTGATACAGCAAAGTCATAGTGACCCTCTTGTGCCCTTCCCATAGGCAATAGCCTTCCCCATATAGGTAATAATACCTCTTCCTACACATCACTGATGGAGTGCCATGTGTATGTCTCTTCTATTGTCTTCCTGCTCTATGTCTCTGCTGAGAGTAAGAGACGGGGAGCCAGGAGGACAATAGATGAGACACACAGTCAGGCATCACATCAGGACTGTATAGGAGATTTATACAATTCAGTAGAGCGGTATTGTGGTGAGGGGGAGCTGTGGGGCCCCCTGGCTTAGAGGCCCTATAGCTACATCACTTATCATAATCCTGCCTGCTCTGATAAAGAGGTAACTCCTGTGACGATCTCTACAGAACAGGAAGTGTCAGACTTTTATTGAGGATCAGAGTAAAAACTACAAGAATTTATAAAAATTTTAAAATAAAACATTTCAAATAAGAAATACTTCATTTAAAGGATAGATAATTTTGAACATATGATGATAAAAATTGGTGTTCAGGAGTGAACATTCACTTTTTAAGTGCAAATAATACAGTATCTAGAAATTTAAGCACCTGAATGAACGTTTTAAAGATTTTATATATTTTATTTTACCATTTTTTTAACAATTGTCCTAATTAGTAAAATACCCTGGGGCGATGAATAGATGGGTGAGTAATAACGCGCCGCTCTGGAGAGTGTTATAATGTAAAATTAACATGACATCAAATCAAATAATAAAAATAATGGAGGCTCCAGGGAAGGTCTGCAAACGTGTTTCCCAGAAATTACACCGCAAAATCCAACCTGCCCATTCCATCACAATTGTACCACACCACAAAGCATTGCATTACACTTACTCACGGTGCCGCAGAGGTTTCCTTTATGTGATTTATTACATGATTGGTTTAAGCACTTTTTCAGAGCTGCCTCTGGTTACAAAAATCATCATCTAGGTTAATTTGGGGATAAAAAATATATTGATTTTGGAGAACTTGATGTGAATGTTCCTATAGATAAGTGGTGGGAAACTGAGCTTCTAATTGGGATCGCATGTCCGGAAGTGGTTTCTGTCGTAGCGTTGTTCAGTATTAGTCACAGAGTGTAATAAAGAAACTATATCATAGAGCACTGTTCTCATCAAAATTATAGAAACCTCAACAGAAGCCCGGAGGACCTCATTATAAGTCAATGGGATCCACTGGGTGCTGTTCAAATCCAGTGTGAACACAATTTTACATACATATATTTTGTCTCTGATAGGGCCCAATAGGTGCACAAAGATGGTGAAAGTGAGGGTTAAACATCTGAGATCAGAGTTATCTCCAATCCCGGACATTGCAACGGAGTGTTATCTGTAATGGAATACATGGTGCCTATGCAGCGTGCTCAGCTCCTGTACATTGCAGATGTACACGTATGGCGATTTGCTTAAGCCCCTTTGGCATCAGTACTCTTTCTCTTGTTTCTCTCTTGGGAACTGTACACTACTTTCACTAGGAGCATAGGGGCTAATGCAGAGAAACTAAGGGTGGGTTCACACTACCGTTATTTAATGTCTGTTGCTCTTATCCGTCACAGTATGAGAGCAATGGACATTAAATGACAGATGCAGAAGGAGCCCCCTCTGTTGGGTGTTCATTTGCATTCACCCCAATGTAAAAAAAACATGATAGAAGTTTTAGGAGAGAGGAGGCAGAATGAAACGAGTGCAGGGTGCTGATACTGATCAGGTAACCCTGAGTCAGACCCAACCCAGAAACCCAAGGTTCAGGCTACTTAGAATCTGGACAGAAAGTATGATAAGTACATATGAAGTCCCCACTTTAAATAATATAGTTCCCATTCAATGACTATAAACCATAAGGAGTTGCAAGGGATTGTGAAACTTTTCATTCTACAATGAATAATGCTGAAACTGAAATTATATCGCCATAAAGTAAAGGGAGAACAAATGGCAAGCCCATTTCCATAAAGCCTCTTTTCATTATTAGAATAGTGATTTACCGCGCGTAGCATGTAGCAGAGCGAAGTTTCTAAGTGCATAGTGACTAATATAGATGAATTGTTGGATGAAGAGGGTTTTTCGCCTATAAGAGATAAGGATGTGCATAATTTATTCCGCCTAGAAATCCCCACTTTTGGGAGATCACATAGCAATGATAAAACATGTTTATGGGTAACCACCCTGCACGTATTATTATTAGACGTGATTTATACATAGGATTTATCCCCAATGTCATAATGACTTATAGCATCTATAGGCTTGATACAAACCAGAGGCAACATACCAGAGAAAGCCTTTTGTCTCTGTTTGTCTCCGAGATGAAGATAAAGATCCAGTTTCCATTAAGCATGTAACACACTCCTATATATCAAAGTTATCGCGGCACTTTCCCAAGCATAGCCTTTTATAATGCGGTACATTGTAGATTGTCATGTTCACATCTAATCTATGTCTATGGACATTCCTAAAGGGTTTTTTATTATAAAGTTCATAGTACAACATTTTATGATAATTGTATATGATGAATTAAGCTTAAAAGATACATTGTGTTCTTTGAAAGAATGCTGGAGAAGACGTGACCATCTATGGTAAGATATATTGTGTAGCTACAGAGGTATAGACATGGAATCAAGATGTCTATCTTTTATCACCAACCGTTACCACTTCTGTAGTACATGGCGGATTTAAGAATTGCTTCATCTTATTGGTGAATTTATGTACTTAAAGAGGATCTGTCATCTCTCCTAACCTGTCTGTTTTTGCAAATACTAGTACTCCCCATGAAATAACAATTTAGGGGCATTCTTTTTATACCTCTATGATGTGTTGGCCCTCTGTTATCCCTAGTAGAGTAGATTCACCAGTTGGGGGGTGTCCCTACGCACTCTGATATTGTCCAATTAGAGCTGTCAGACCGTACAGGGACACACCCCTTTTGATATGGGAAATGGTAACGCCCAGTTGTCAATGTATTCATACATTTCAAGGAGGCATAACAGAGGATTGGTACATTGCAGAGCTGTAAGGGAAGATACTCCATAATTGTTATTTCATGGACAATACGAGTATTTACTGAAACAGACATGTCAAGAGATATCTCAGGATCTCTTTAACTCTTTATTCCATGCTTTCTATGGTGGCCTTTTCTTTTGGATATCTGTCGGATGCACTTTTCAACAGACAACAATGAGCCCCATTAACCTATAATAGGGTTCTACAGGTCTTCTTTGGTTTTCTGTTATTTTTGATAGCAATAATAGTCATTTGAGTCCATCAGAAAAAATTGGGCCTGTTCTCTATATGCACAGAATACGTAGACATTGACTTTTCATTCCATGGAAACTTTGTGCTCATTATTAAATACACAGAGCTGATTGCTAGTAATATTTGTGAATCGTCCCATAAAAAGTTGACCCTATTGACAAGTGATTCTCTTCAAAGTCTGCTCCAAAGTAGGTTTTCTTCTGTTGTGCCCATTATGGTGTCAGAGCCTAGTCCAACCTGAGGTTCTTTTGTTACTCTTGTGGGCCTGTCTGACCCTGGGAATAGTATTGCAGAGATGACAGTTTTAGGTTGTATGAGATTCATTATGTCTATGTTAGAACATCCATCCCTCAGTAACAAAAAGAGGCTACAGTATTTACAGAGCATAGAAAACCCTGACAACTGAAAGAATTGTCTTTTTTGTCATTTTTAAGGATAATGTTATCTTTGAGAGGCTGTCAAGAGATTCCCAGTACATGGAGCAGACGTTAAACCACCTGGAACAATTTGCTTCTGAAGGTAATCCTGTCATTCCTATTGCTGTGGATCTCACCATTGTTCAGCATTATGCTTAAAGGGGTCTTCCAGGCTTTATCAATAATGGCTATCCCTAGGTGGGTGGGGTTGATATGTTGGAACCTCATGTGAATGAATGAGGTGGTGCCTTCACCTTTTCTCTATCCAAATATGGTATCTGTTATTGCTGCTTAGTACCATACACGCGGTTCTCATGACCGACCATACTGGAACACCTAAACACCCCCTCCCTCCAGCAACCAACATCCATAACCTAGTATGGAATAAATACAGACACCAACTTGTGGGTAAATTGTGGGGATCGGCCACAGCTTTATTAAATAAATTATAACAAATAGGCAGAACCTTGTTACCCCATGACGACCTACATGACATGTCACCGAATGCCAGCCACTGCTTCTGCGGTGGGCATGTATTAGATGTTCCACTGGGTGACACATCCGTACTCCTCCTTGCAGATGAAAGGGGACAAGGTCCTGCTATATGCCGCTGTGACACCTGAGAACAGAAATAAATAAATAAATAACACGTAAACCAACAAAAACAGTGCAAATGCAATAGGGGGAGGGTGGGAGGATGCCTGTCTCCTCGGCGCGGACAGCGATCCAAGAGGAAAAAACGAGGCCCAAGTAACCAGTGAATCGTCACCGCTGGAGCAGGGAGGGGGGAGGAGCCCACCGGCTCCCAGACTAGTGATACCACCATTGATCACACATTGATCTTATGATTGACCTTTTTAATGTCCCAGATAAGCAAAAATGTTATGTATGGTCAGAAACTTTAGGTCTCCTACGTTAAATTTAATCCAAAGTTGGAGGAGAGTGCAGGGCATAACAAGTTGACAGGCAAAGTTAAGGAATATAACTATAACTGGGGTAACCCCAGAAATAAAGTTATATAAGCCAGAGTCATGAAACATGAAGAAGAAATATGTAGCCTGGACAATAGCCAGGGCAATTGGTCCTCCAAAAAGACAGCTGGTATCATGTGGTCAAGAGTGGTCAGATGTAGGGAACAGGATACACCAATAATGCAGGAGAAGATGCTGGAGTCAGAAACCAGAAGCCTATATTTTAACCCTATAAACCCATACCGTTTTTCCTCAGACATTATATTTATTCCAAGTGAAAGATGCCAGTGCACATGATGGAAAACACTTTGCAGCGAGGAGAATCTTTCCACGCAAACATGTTTTACACTTTCTGCAGACACTGCCGTCAATGTTTAATAAGGACACTGTATCTCTTTTATGGCCATGTGTCATCCTACAACAGCGCTCCATTAATGACAGTGCAGAACACAACGCCTTAAACACAACTTAAAATTTTCCATGTGTCCCCATCCAAGTAAGAGAGAAAAATATTTTCATCTTTAAATAAAAAGGAGCAAATATTTGGCTGCTAAAATGGTGATCTCTCAATTTACTTGAAATAAAGTCAAGAATTTTGTTCAAATCTGATGGTATAAATTGCAAGTTTACTTGCTCTGAAATCGAAAATATAGCACTTTGTAATAGATCTTGGAGGGAGAGACCAGTTTTAAGATTAAAAGGATATGTAGGTCAACAAGTGTAGTTAATACTTACCTTCTACTTATTTTCTCAGTGTTTACTGCCTGGCTGTGTTTTAGCTCCGCTCCATTAGGGCAGAGCTGTAAGCTGTGGCTATAGTTTAGTGACAGTGACTACAGGGAGACTGTTGTAGTCAGACACACCTCTTGTCTCCTCATTGGTTCAGGCTCCTCTTTCCCTCCCTCTGCCGCTCTCCCTCTTCTGATTGGCTGCTGTGTATAAACAAGCTGGATGGAAGTGCAGGGAGAGCTGCTTTCTATGACAGTAGGGATAAAATGATTATAAAATGCAGATTACGAAACCACCTGCAAGAAAAGATGATTATCAGGCGATATGAATGGTGTATAAAGTCCCTCTGAGAGGTTTACATCTATGTACAAGCAAACCTTATATCAACATATGTTAACTATAGGCCTCAGTGTTAAAATATTGTATACCGTACAGTATATGTTTTTGTAGTGGCATAGGAAATGCTCTTTCATACAGTTGAAAAAAAAAAGTATGCTTATGGAGTCTAAGTGTATGTTCACATAGCATAATTTAGTTGAGGCAGATTCCGCCTCAAAATCAGCACCACATTCTGCCCTGCATCTATCTCCCATTGCAGCATGCTGAAAAAATAAGCATCTTGCTGTGGACTCCATGGCTGATTCAGCTGCAGAATCCGTGGTGTGAAGCTCTGCTTTGGCTTTCTGGCACAGAGAGCAGGAGGTTTGGAAAGTGTAGAGGAAATTAAGGTGGAAGACCGCCTCAAATTCCTGTACTTCCCAACATGTGAAAATCCACACTTGCGGTTTTGGAAATCACAGCATGACAGTTATACCTACGGAAACGCCGGCAGTTTCCCTATAGCTATAATAGAAGCAGAAAGTCCACAAAGGAAACCTGCGTTGCTGCTGTGGTTTTTCCTGCAGCGCTTATTTGCTGCGACCCACCAAGTGGGGCCTTAGCCTAAAATAACATTTTTGGCCTCCTTCTGGTAGATGGCGGCATTTTTTGAACCAAAGCCAAGAGTCGTTTTAAAATGGATGGGAAAAATAAAGGAAACACTTATACTTCTTCCCTCTACTAAATCCATTCAAAACAACGCATCAAAATCTGCAGCAAAAAAATTTCCGCAACTGTTGCCTCAACCTTGCTGTGATAGTAATCGCACAGCAGGAGGGAATTGATTCATACATATCACTGAAAACTCTTTGGGCTCTTATTTCTAAGAAATTGTCCTAAAGAGTCAGACTAACATGAGAAAATCTAAATTTGCAAGAATCAAGACTGCAAACCCCCCCTCCCAAAAAAAAAAATCTAATACATTGCTAAAAGTCCAAATATTCTGTAACCTATCCAAAACTTTTGTTTGGCTGTAAAACCAAGCATTCACTTTAAATCCAATTATTAAAAAATGAGAACGTGTTTTATAATGTGTTACAACTTTTTGCCGGATACCTTATACTTGTCCAAGCCAATACAGCCTTTAAACAAGACCAGAAAAATTTGTTGGAGAGATAACGACGACTCTATCTTACAATGAAACTTAAGGAATGATTATTTCTTGGATGAAAGCTCTCTGTACGGGAATGATTTAAAGGTTTTATCAAAGCCTGACACTTCTAAGTGTATTAACATCTTGTGGAGCTTGATAAGTAGCTTTATAATGGGGCGATGTCTCACCACCACCACTTTTTATGTACTCTGTGATAGTGCTGGCCAGGCTGCAGCTTAACAAAACACCGGCTGCATAAACTCCCCCCTAGTCCAGGGCCAAAATATATATCTCAGAATCCAAAATCATGAAGTTAAAAGAATTGTTCCTTTTTGGGGGCAATTTCTGTGCCTCAGGGTAAATCCCAGGAGACAGGTATCTGAAAAATTTTGGACTGTTTTTAATTGATGTCAATTAAAGTTTTTTTTTCTTTAAAAATAAATAAATAACATACCCAGATAGAAATATTGGATTGCTGCAAAACTTGGCACGCAGTTATGTCCCTGGCAGATATGTAAATCTGGATGTTCTATTTAAAAAAAAAACAAAAAAAAAATCTCAGGCTACTTTTGGGTAGTGTACCTCTTGGTGAGAGATCGTTCACTGCTAGACATGCCTCTACAATGCATTTGGCCAAGGGCACGTCAACGAAGTGAGAGAAGCTGGATGGTTGTTTCATCGAATTGCCCACTCCTAGCTGTTAGAAGGTGTTGGAGCAGTGGTTACATGAAGGCATGCACACATGGCGAGCAGGCTCCAGACAGACCACCAGTAGAGAGGATTGCCTGATCCACCAACAAGCACAAGCAGCTCTCACGGTTTTCTTGTCCACCATCCCGACACAGGTGGCCTCTTCACTACACACCCCATCTCTACCCGCACTAATTCCAGGCACTTAGTGTTATGGTGCTCACTGACCACCAGCCAATGTTACCTTAGTTTGTAGCATTGTCATGATTGAGAACCCTGGACTTCTATGGACTGAAACCCTATTGTCTTTAACAACGAATCCATATTCTGTTCAGGATCCAATGACGATTGGGTTTGATCATGGAGGCCTCATTGCCATACTATAGGCATATGAATGGTATTTGAGAATGTCTGTCTATACACTGTATCTATCTAGTCACCTTATGTGTATCCATCTACTGTATCTATCTTTATCTTTCTTTCTACATACCTCCTTGCCTATACAGGTATGTATAAGAGATTTGTATTTCCTTTTGTTAAGGCTTGAGGACCTTGTGCATTGCATATACAGACCTTGATGAGTCCGAGTACCAGGAATGGCAGAAGGTCCACAATGAAGCCAGTGTGGTTCTGAAGGACAGAGTTCAGAAACTTGAGGAGTGTTATGAGCTTATAGAAAAGGTGAGTAGTGCAGTGTCATACGACCTTTGACTTTCCAGCTGTTTCTGCACTACAACTCCCAAGATCCTCACCCAGTATTATGGCAAAGGTTGGGTTCCCCCTGCTGTTGTGTTTGCAAGAAGTTGCTGAGCATATGGCGGTATCACATTATTACCAATGACACCTTTATTCTGGAAACTTTCACAATATTGTCTATATTGTAAACTTTGTTTTTGTTCCCTGAAATACTTGCACTCCAGGCTACAGGACCCTTCGATCCTTGAGATATTTTCTTACAATGACTGTCGGCACAAAGAAGGAACAGGGCCACTTGGGAAAAACATATAGCAAGCCATGACTTCACCATGAACTTGATATTAGAGCTCGGTGTGACACCGTAACCCTTTATTACCCTGTTGTAATTATCGTAAAAAGAAAAACATGAAATATCCGCACTATCATGTGGTCCCCTAAGCATCGGGTTTAGAAGTGAAGACCTTGAGGCTTTCCTGAAAATATGAAACCAATTAATATCCTGTATGAAGATCCCTCTAAATAGTTATGGATAGCTGACTGTCAGAAGGGCAGGGCTAAGGTGAAACAGGGGATTATGGGCGGAAAGGAGGGCTTGTAGCATAGGTTATTAATACTGCAATTGAAGCTAAATTGGTAACAGAATTGCGGAAGGGTGGCCATATCGTAACTAACTATCCTAATAAGCTACTAATATTAGGTTACAATATCTTACCTTGCAGGTGGTGGAAGCCAAAGGCTGCTTGCGTCAAGTAGTAATAATGTTGGGAAGTGACCTATTTGGATAAAGAGGGGTTTTCCCACTAACAATTCTTATCTTCTACCCATAGGATATGGTCTAAGCATCTGATTGCTAGGGGTCTCACTGCAGTGATCATAAGAATGGGGGCCCTAAATCCTCTGTGTGAATGCAGCGGTCATCACTCCAGCCATAGGGCTATGGGGGTGACAGGAGTGTTGGTCACTTATGCACACTACTGCTCCATTCACACAGGGATTTGGGAGCTTGATCATTAGAGGTCTCAAAAATCAGATACTTTTATCCTATGCTGTGGACAGAGGATATGTTGTTAGAGAGAAAAGCCCTCTAAAGGGAAATTTTTAAGGGGTTAAAGTGGCTATATATGACAGGAAAGCCAGAAAACCCTGCTGAATTTGACAGGTCCTGATTATCATCTAAGGTGTCCTGACTTTCCCATGATGGTAGATGTTGGGGGTAAGAAGGCTTGGATGTTGGACTTCAAACATGCCTAATGTTTTTGTTCTTTGGGGAGTGACTTATTCCCCTAGTCCCATTCAGAACTCATGTACTCTGTCGAGTCATGGGTGCAAGTGTACATGGGCGAATCTGGAGAAATAGTTAAAGGGTTTATCTGGAGAGTAATAAAGTTTACCAGTGCATTGCCTGCCCTGGATAACTTTTAGTATTAATATACACCCCAGAACCCCATTTATTACCTGTGTGGAGTGCAGCTGGGGAGGCCAGAACTTATGTTCCTCTTCCTCCCCGCTGATGTTCTGACTTTTGATCTGACTCTAGTCTATGCAACAGGTCTGTGGCCCAAGTAGAAGGGAGTCAGTGACTTCAGTGAGATTCGGAGTGGCTGCGGGGGGAGACAAACGGGAGTTCCTGCCTCCCCACCTGCCCTCCAGACAAGTAATAAGCTGGGCTCTGGAGGAATAGGGAGTGGGATATATATTAGTAGTAAAGCGTTACCAGTGCAGGGAATGTACTAGTAAGCTTTATTACTCCTCGGAGAACCCCTTTAACAAGTGTAAATGGCTGTCTAAAGTGTTTGGCGCACCTGTACTATCATCTTACTAATCCTGAGAAGGAAAGGTATTATTCTAGTATCAGCATCTCTCACACTATAGCTTAGCTTGTTGACTTTGATTTTCAACTTTTCAATTTCTCCAGAATTTGATGCTTCTTGGGGCCACAGCAATTGAGGATCAGCTGCAAGGAGGAGTCCCGGAAACTATAGCCACATTGATGAAAGCAGAAATCAAAATCTGGGTGTTAACTGGAGACAAACAAGAAACTGCCATCAACATAGGTATTCATTGTTACCAATTCACTGTCTAGATAAAAGACCAGGAATTACACTTAGAAGGGTTGCCTAAGATTCTTAGAAAAATGTCTAAGGGTAGGAAATTGTTTAAAGTAAAAAAATAGCCTTTTCACCTTTCAAATGAAGGTTTTGCTCCAGCGCCACCACTCTGATCCTGCAGAAATGACATCATGTGCATCACTCTTATGACCAATGTAACCAGTCACTAGCTTCAGCGGTCACATGTACATGTGTAACATGTGACTGCAGAGACTAGTGATTGACTGCAGTGATCACATGACATTCTCCCTTCAGAACCAGCAGGGACTGAAGCTGCAGCACATTCAAAGTTAGTAATAGGCTATGTTTTTATTTTTATGCCTTTAGGCTAAGGCCCCATGGATCGAGCTGCAGCGAAAAAGCACCGTGGGAAAAACCAGGGTGAAAACCCATCACAGTTTTTCCCGCAGCGCTTTTCAAAGAAAGTCCGCAGAGTTTTCCTCTGCAGATTTTCTGCTTCAATTATACCTATATGGAAACCGCCAGCATTTCCGTAGGTATAATTGACATGCCGGGATTTCCAAATTCTCAATGGTTTTGGAAATCGCAGCATTTCCTCTGCAGGTATTTTTCTTTGCTAGAATCCCGTCCAGTTTGCAGGGACTGTAAAACGCTGCGGTTTTTACCGCCACATAGGGCCCCAGGCTCAAAGGGGTTTTCTGGGCTTATCAAGTGATGGTCTTTTATTTAGATCAGTGGGGATCTCACACCCTGGACCCCTGTGAATCAGCTGTTTGTAGTAGTGGCAGCCACGTTCTGAGTGCCACTTTTACGTCATAGGCCATGTTATGTCACATTCATCGGTCACACGGCCTGTTAGGAGTTCAGCCGCATTCAAGTGATTGGGGCTGAACTATAATACCAAGCAAAGTCATTGTAAAATCTATGCTTGGTGTTGTGTGTAGAAACGCAGTGCTTTTCCAAATGTTGCGATTTCTTCATCTGATCTGTTGACTCCTGGGATAGTTCATCACTTGATATTATTTTGGTAGGTAGGGTAGCACACTCTTCAATGGCGGCCAGGTACACAATGACTTTGCACGTAACTATATAAAAAAAAAACAAAAAGGTTGGGCAGCACTTATCGATTCTTGATTTTAGAGCTTTCTTTTTTTGTAACACATCACACGCCAATATCCAATAATATCAATATAGGTATCGATGCAACGTTTTGGGCATAACTGCCCTTTATCAAGGTCCATAGATTGTTGATCATGAGACAAGGTGGCAGATCCTGTGAACAGCCTGGTCAGGCCAGATAGTAGTAGTGGTGGATGGCGGCATCGACAGACTCGCAACTTTAAGACTCTGTGATATTTCATGGATATATTGATATCATTGAATATTGGCATGTGATATGTTACAATAAAAGCAAACTCTAAAATCAAGAACCGGAAGCGCTATTCAACCTTTTTTCCTTTGCTGTTGGTCATTAATTGGTAAGCCTGGGAACCCCTATTAATAATTTTTTAGATATTTGTCCCCCGCAACCTCTGTAACATCAGTTGCACAAAAGATATATTATTTGTTGTCATATCCCATTTACGTCAGTTTTCCGGCATAGATGTATGACAATGTGGTAAATGTTTGGGGCAAGGTCTTTTGTAACACATCCCCTGTTCTGTGCCTTGCTCGCCACTTTCCGAGAATGTGGGTGGAGTGGGGTGGAGAACGAGACAGGCTGGAGTGGGACGTTTTTATTATACTGTAAGTCATGCCATTCTGGCACATGGGTGTTTGCCTGATTTATTGAGAGGCCGGAGCCTCTTGATAATTCAAAGTGCCTTGCAATTGTCGGGGTATTAATTAAGACTGGAGTACAAAACACCATTCTTATTAAACCGGCCTCATTGTGTATACTGTAATTCTGTTCAATGTTCTACTGCTTTGTTACTGACAGCTGATTCTGTATTTGGCAGGATACTCGTGCAGGCTAGTCTCGCAGACAATGTCACTCATATTGGTGAATGAAGACTCTCTGGATGTGAGTACCTATTATTCCCTCTTGGTGTTATAATACATTTTAACCTACTTTGTTAAAATGAATATTGGTGCAGCGGGAAATCTCTCAGGCTTAAAAAGTAATAATAATTGTGGACAAGACCTTTATTGGGGTTGGTCAGGTTTCCATCGATGGTCTGGTGTTCTTGATGGCTGCAGACTGTAATATTCTTACAATAGTCAGTCTGTTTACATATAATCTTCCAGAATCTTTTTAATCTTTTGAATCTTTTGAACATGTGGACGGATTTTAAAAAAAATATATGTATAAAAATAACGCCATTTTGATCAGGTGCACAGCGAGAATCAAATTAAATACTTAACATTATGTACTTGGTGACAGGTCTTCTTTAAGAACGTATTCACATTGAGTCCTGCCCAGGAGTAGGGCTGGATCACCACTGAACTGAACTCACAGCTTTATGTCAGTTCAGTATTTATTTGCTTATTTATATAGCACCATCATATTCTGCAGAGCTTTACAGATATAGTAGTATTCTGGTCATTCGGGAACTCAGTGGATCAGATGTCACTATGATGCAGTGGGTTGCATTCACTCACCTTCTGGAAAATACTGCCATTTTGCCCAGATGGACTTAAACCTGTGAATATGACCTAAGGCTAGTGTGAACAGAGCCTTAAAGTGAACCTATTATATTGATAATGGAATGTGGTCTGCAGACAGCATGTTAAAGAGCAGGAGGAGATGAACAGATTGATATATAGTTTAATTTAGCGGGAATACGCCCGGTATAACTTTATTAATTAATTTTATTTATTAAGCTTAATAAAAACAAGGCCAATTTATTTATTTTTTTATTCAATTTTACTCCTTTTCTTCCAGAACTTTTTTTTTTATTTTGTTTTTAGCATAACCATATGTGGACTTGCCTTTGCAATTGTAGCATTCTTTTTTTGCATCATATTAACTGTATTCTGTGGGTCAGTATGAGAAAAGCAACACCAGATTTATATAGTTGTTTCAAAATATTTTGCTGCTTAAAAAAAATAAATAAAAAATAAAAAAAAATAAAAACTTCCTTCTGTAAACTCCTAGATGATGAGACAAAAGATCAGCACCCCATTGTGCTGTTTTCTAGGGCATTGATAGGTTGAAAAGATGGGTGGCACTGTTTAAAAAAAAAAAACAAAAAAAAACTTTTTTCTGTCTAATACTGGACAACCCCTTTAATTTTACTGATTCTGTTCATGTCTGTGAGTTTAAAAAAATCATGAAATCACTGATGAGGTCATCAGCTCTGCAGTTCATTGCACACCTTGACTACTAACAGTTAATCCAGTGCACTTGGGATCCTGTATTTACTACAATAGTGTTATTCTGTCATAAGCGGCCGGTGATTAATGACACTTCTGCTTAAATTTACATTTTTGGACAGAATATAATTGGAAGTGGTTTGTAGAACTTGGAGATTTTTGTACAAATATTTTTCTATACATAAAGGAATGTTAATTTCATAGTTAATGGGATTTTGATCACATTTTGATTTTATGTTGAAGTTATATTTTCTTAAGGTCTCCATAAATCATGCAAGAAATAAATTGGGCCTCGCTCAACCAAATGCCGGCCAACTTTTTTAGTAGGGAAACGCTTGCCATATACTGTGGTGTTACATTGATTGTGTTACTTAGGATGAATGGTGCATTCACACGGCTGGTCTAAGTAATCTATGTATTGTATGGAGAGGCGTGCTATAGTGGTCAAAAATATAATTCCAAATAAAGAAAAATAACTTAAACTATAATTTGACTTGTGTATTGGATATAACTGATTCTGAAGTTTTTGGTACATAATACACAAGTAGAATGCTGGCACATGATGTAATGTCATTGGAAAAGACGGCAGTACAGCCAGGTGTACACAACATATCATGTGGCAGCACCCTTTGGTACAAGGTAGGGCATTAAAGGGGTTATCCGGGCAGTCAATAAAGCTTAGCAGTGCACTGGTTAAACTTTAATACTAATATATACCCAGTAGATAAGGAACAAGCAGCACTCCAAATTGCTGAATAAAAAGTGATGGATTTATTCCAATTTCAACGTTTCAGTTCTACATACACAGAACCTTTCTCAAGGTATATGTATGTAGAACCGAAACGTTGCAGTTGGAATAAATCCATACATCACTTTTTATTCATCAATTTGGAGTGCTGCCTGTTCCTTATCTACTTGGCTATTGAAGGACCCTATGCCGGGTCCATTTGGCTACCTGGGAAGGATTCTATACATGCTCTTGACTTCATTGGACTCTAATATATTCTCCAGAGACATGAAGTTACCTGCGTGGACAGCTTGGGAGGCCAGGACTCTGATTCCTCTGCCTCCCTGGCTGACACACCATCTCACAACAATAGAGTGGAGTCAGTCATGTGACCGAGAGTAGGAACAAGAGTTCTGGCCGCCCCAGCTTTCTTCCACACAGGCCTACCCAGTGCAGGAAATGCCCTGCTAAACTGTATTATTCCCTGGATAACCCCTTTCATTTAAATGTTACCCTCTACTTTTTTGCAGCATACTGTAGTCCATCTGGGACAGTTTCTTTGATGTTATAATGTTCTGTTATAAGCGCATAAGGCTGCTCTGTCGAAGGATCCCTTCACAATAAGCTGATCACAAAGTGTCCTCTTACTGGGACCCCCAATGATCAACTGTAATCTGTGGAGGAGCCTGGCAGTAATTGTTCAGTTTCCCTGCAGCGCCACCACAGAGAAAATGAAGCATTACAAAGTACCTTTTCAAATCAGTGGATTGTCTGTTTAATGCAGGACAGGGCAGGTCCTCCAGAGTGAGAGACACTCTTTGTAACCACTCGTGCATGGTGCCGCTCTATTCAACATCTATGGAACTGACAGCTGTGCTTGTAAATAGCATCCATGTGCTGTCCATGTCCTCCACATACAGTACCTGGTCCCATTAATGTTAAGGGGTGTATGCAAATGCTCGTGGAATAAAACACCAAGAAACACACTATTTTTGTCTGCTTTGCGGACCAAACAGGTCCATTGAAGTCTATGGGTCTGTGAAAATCCTGGGCATTACACAGATACCATGAATGTGCTGTCTGTTTTTCAGAGAGACAATACATTGAAAAGTAGCCAGTTTTTTAATAAAAAAATATTGCTGTTTTTGTGAAAAACAGATGAATCATGGCCAAAACACGTCCTTAAATCAATGGGACCATGTGCTGTTTGTGGAGAAAATGAGATTGTTGGAAGCCTTAAACCTAAGCATGTTAAACAGAGTAGTTTTTTAGAATGTGCTTACAATTAAAACAAATATTCATTAATAAAAAAGTGATTTTAAAGGGAGTCTGTCACCAGGGTGAAACATATTAATCTGGCAACACAGATAGATAGGTAAGGCACACCTGAATGTAACGTCATTTTCCCCATGAAAATTCTTACCTCCGTTGCGGATATTAATTTATTTCACAATATGCAAATAAGCAGTCTGGAGCGCCGAGGGCAACTTCAATGCTCCAAACTGATACTGTAAGCTCTACACTGCTCGAATATGCTGATGCAAATGCATGAACGTAGTGCCAGACGAGATTTCAGCATAGCCGTCTGACCCTGTCACTCAAAGAAGGGAAAGGAGGGTGCATTAGAGGAGTGAAAGGGGAGACGGCTGCTTCCGGCCAGTAACTCATTTATTACCTCATTCTGTACAGTGGCAAAGAATTATCCTGCAAAGTATAGTAGAGCCAAAAAAAAAGTTATGTTACTAAGTGTATTAGAGTCTAGCAGCAGCAGGAGTATGTGTCACCTCCTGCTCCACCTCACCTCTCCATAGACTTCTATGTTACAAGTATCTCTAAAAGCAGGAAAGCAGTCTGTGTAGAAAGCATTTTTCTTACAAAGATTCTTATTTTCTGTACTATATTTAACAAATTATTTAACAATTGGTGGTACATTTTGAAGGATGGCTTCACAGTTTTTGTGACAATTTTGTCATGCATTTTTTTGATCCAATGCAAGAAGTGGATTGAATAGGAAGGGGATATATAAAGTAAGGACTTCTTCTCTCCACAGCATCCACTTCTCACTTTGGCTTAAAAACAGTGGCGCTTTTCCAAATACATGCAAAAAAGTGTGAAACCACCCTAAATGTGTTATCTATTGTCCAGTAAATTATTATATTCTGCTCCCTGCCCCCCCCCTGGGGCATTTGCCACGATATACTAGATAAATACCTGGAGCGTATCACAATACCCCTGATGACCCGCCTGCTATAGATCATGTGTATTCCCTCTGCTCACTAAATTTCATTACTTTTTCTCATCATTAGTTTGATATTAAACACAAATAGCACATCTAGCCGTAGAATTTTAGCTTAGCCTTTGAAGCCAGCGCTGATGTGTATTTCTGATGTGAATAAATGCCGGTGGATTGAAGATATTTATATTTTCTTGGGTAATTGTTATGTTGGTTAAATGAAGCAGATCCAAACCAACAAAGCCCTCTCTTCCATTCCGAGTGTAGAAATTCTGAGATAATTGTAAAACATTCCGTCTTCAGTTTGATGTTTTCCTTCTCGGAGATTTTATTTATTTTTCTTTTGTCTTTGTTTTTTTGGTTTTTTTTTTGTGATATTTTTTTTTTTAATCTTATCTTCAAGCATTTCAAAAACTGGTGATTGAGTAAGTGTTTTGATCTCCATCTAACCACCTCAAAAAATTGTTATTGATGAGATGCAATCAATCACGTCTGTTCTTTCCATTGCAAATGGCTCTCTCCGCAGGGAGCCATTCCTGCAGCTTTGTAGGAATAGAAGGGAAAGGTACGGTGTTATTTTATGGAGAGCTATCCCTCATAGATTATCTGCAGGAATGAATTCTTTTAGGAATGCTTTGCATCAAATCTTCTTATACCTTTGTGATTTTGGAATAGTTTCTGTCTCTTTCCGACACTGAATGAATCAAGTTAATCTCTGAGTCGGACATTATTTTAAGTATTCTGACATTTGTGGGCCATGGGGATCACTTGAGGATTTGTGTATGTTGTGAAATGCGCAGGGTTGTGTATGATGACCTCTGGTGCACTTTTCCACTAATAGTTGCTAGCATGTGTCGTAAAATGTGTATTTATGTAGTTTATATATGCAGTATCGAGTATGTCGAAAGAAACTAGTAGAAGTGGTTACTTTTGTATTAAAAAGGACCATCTCCACAATCTTGAGCTCTTTTCATTATTAAACAGGCATTAATGCAGTTAGTTTTGGTACATGATATGATAACTAGACTCTCTAATGTCAAGTGGGTGGTGTCAGGCAGGAGCAGGCAAGGGGGCGTGACTCAGAACTTCAATCAGAGGTGGACAGTGTCAGAGTTCAGAATTACCTCCCTTGCCAGTCCTGCTTAACGCATGGTGCACAATATAGGTGCCGAATCCCTTCACTGCTTTCACTGTCACGGCAATCCCTTCGATGTGCCAGGTTCCGAATCTCAGACATTGTTGTATATCCTGAGAATAGGCCAAGATAAGGGTAAGTATCAGATTTGTGGGGGTCCAACTCATCAAGAGAATGGGGGCCTAAAGTTCTTCTGAACACTCCATGTGAATGGAGAAATAGTGCACATGTATGACCAGAGGACTGCTGTCCTAGCACCCCCATAGAAGTGACTACAGTGCTGGTCACAAGTGCACCATTTCTCCATTCACATGGAGCACTCAGGGGAACTTTTGGGCATTTTCCAGACTGCAGCATATCAACCCAGCCTTGCAGATAGATAGGTTAGGGTCATCCGAATCAAATGGTGTTTCCCCCTTAATCGGTGCCGCCACTGCTGAGAGTTTGCTGTTTTTGTCAATATGCAAACAATCTTTTTGGAACAATGGCACCGCCCTTGTTGCTTGAAATAAATAATTTGCATATTAACAAGAACAGCAATATCTCAGTGAGAGACCTGTCGATGAAGGAGCTACAGCAATGTGGCCATACCCACAGACCTCAACAGTGCAATTGCTTGTGGTACTTTCATGGTATTTTATGGTGTGAGTGAAGGAGGTCTGAGGTTGGATTGATGTGCAGTTTTTGGTTAGGTTTTTAATGCAGCTATTTAGACAAAAAATGAGGAGATGTATAAAGGAAAGTCTCACAAGTCATCTTTTGTATCCACTACTGTCGTCTTGGCCTTTCAAAATAAAAAACTCTTCAAAATCTGCATGTGTGATTCTAGTTGTAGGCCAAGGCTCCAAGTTGCAGAAAAGTTGCTTTTTTAGTTGCAAATTTTGCTGCGGTTGTTTGACCCAAAGCCAGAACAGATTGAACAGAAGGTAAAAGTATAAGAACTTCCTATATATTTCCCATCCTCTTGGCTTTGGCTTAAAAAAGCAAAAACACAGGAAATTCTGCAACATAAAAAGCTGCTTTTCCACAACGTGGGGCCTCAGCCTTAATATGTTCCTCCTACTTATTCTGTAATCTTAGTCACATGTTACTGTAGGTCTGCAAACTTCTATTAACATTTAACCTACTGACCTGCTGTCAGCGCTAGTCCAATATTGTATGTAATCGAAGTGCGTAAGTCTGAACGCAGCTCCGAGACCAGAAGTAGTCGCCTCCTCCTGTCTGTATTACACTTGCTGCACAAGAATGACAGCGCTGACAGGAGGCAACAAGGGAGTCATCTGTAGGAAATAGGGCCACCCAGTCTGTTTAAGTGCTCAGATACACTATATCATCCACATGTGAAGGACATTGAATTGTAAAATATGGATTCAGCTGAATCTCATTTTACAGGTTATATATTGATAAAATCCCCATAAAGAGTAAATACATTGGGGCAGATAAACTCAAACTGTCTAACTTTTAGTCTAGACTAGACTTAAACTAGGCTTAAACTGCGCGTGTCTAATGTTGTTTGAGAGTCCCCTGCCCATTTGTAGTACAAGGCGCACAATCTATTAGACAGTGTTTAGAGGGAGTCTGTACTAGTGCAGAAAAGAATATACAACACCGAGCAACAACCTCATGTTATAACGTTTAAACACGTGTATACAGATGATTTGTAAAAAGTGGGCACTCACCTTAGGGAGTTGTGAAACTAGGTCACAAGTCCTAAAACAGCAGATATAGTAGATGAATCGGGTAGATGGATGAGACAGCAGCTGAATTCTTCGCCAACACCGGTGAAATATAGATAAGGTTGAAGGACCGTTCCCAAAGTGTAGAGGGATGAAATCAGCGCTTACTCCAATCCAGTCAAACAGGTGCGCGGCTTCCCAGACCGAGCACGCGCAACAGATCTGGGAAGCCGCGCGAATGCGTAGTTACTCCCTGTCTCCGCTACAACTATAAAACCCTTGCGCAAATGTAGGTTTTTAGGCGGTTTCCACAAGCGATTTTGCGCAGTTGAACTTTTGAGACGCCACTATATTTGTAACTCGATTTATGAATAGAAGGATAAGGTATTTTATCATTTCTTTACAAATATGAAAGAATGATTTAGTTAACACTTGATTGTAAATGAGAGAAAATGGCTTTTTATGCACAAATAGTGATTTTTTGTGTTTTTTGTTGTGACACTCCCAGTGGGAGGGTCTTTCTCAAATTGACACTTTAAAAGATGGCTTGTTTGAGACATATGTACTACCTGTATGCACTTGAAAAAGGGGCAGATGATCCAAAACGAGTCTGTGATTGGTATTCAATAAAGGAACCTGTTTGACTGGATTGGAGTAAGCGCTGATTTCATCCCTCTACACTTTGGGAATGGTCCTTCAACCTTATTTAAAGGGAGTCTGTCAGGAAGAAAACAACAGGCAGTTGTGGGTGTAGTGTGACATCACGCGCATGCACAGTAGGTGCACTTTGCACTTGCCGGCATCTCCTCGAAGCCCGAGTCTAAACAGAGGGTGGAACTACAGGGCCTGTACATGGGCTTTAGGGGTGTGTAATAAACGTGTCACTGAAGCCCATAGTGAAAATTACACTCCCTTAAACCCATTACAGCTAATTTGCATAGTTTTAAAAGTAGTTTTTTCCAAATCACGGAATCTCGCACAGATACAATAAACACATATTTTGAAACTGCATACAAAGGACGGCAAGGTCTATTTTATCACGCTATTTCTTGCTGACAGACTCCCTTTAAAACACATAGAAAATGAGGTGAACAGCATGTATGCCAGTTTTGTTGGTGCAGATTCTGGTGCAAATTTATTCGTTTTTTTGCCCCATTATATATTACTTGTATTGTAATGTTCCTGAGTTACAGCCTTTATCATAGTGAAGAGCTGTTTTCACACGTCTGCTCTTTGATATTGGAAACCGAAAAACAGACCATTGAAAGATACACTCTTAGAAACTTAAGGGGTTTCACAGGATAGGTCCTGAGTATCCAATCAGTGATGTTCCAAAACCTGGACCATGCACCATTCCGCAAATTCGGCTACCTCTCACCACCGGAAACTACTGCACAGGATGGGGCCGTAAAACCTGAGGGTCAAAAACCTGAAGCCCCATGTTGCGGAAACACAGCTTTTTTTTTTCTTCCAGATTTTTGAGCCAAAGCCAGGTGTGGATTGAGCAGAAGATAGAAGTATAAGTGCTTCCTATATATTTCCCATTTCTTTTGTGGCCTCCTGCCCCCCCCCCCCCCCCCCCATCGGCTTTGGCTCAAAAAAACGCAGCAAATCTGCAACAAATAAAGCAGCTTTAACGCAACGTGGGGCCTTTGCCTAAAGGAGTTGTCTGGCTTTGTGATATTGATATCCTATCCTTAGGTCATCAGATTGTTGGGGTTCAACACTTGACACTCCATTGATCAACTGTTCTCAGCAGACCCTGGCAACAGAAATAGAAAGCCAGAAGCAAGTCATCAAAAAAGACCAGAAACCACTTTTTCATGAGTTCGGATTTGGTCTTTGTAGATATGAGAATACCATGTTGGGTGAAATTAGGAGTGGGTAAGGAAGTTTTCTTAGAAATAATAATAATAATAATAATAATAATAGTCCTTTAATAGTCCCACAATGGGGAAATTCAGTGTGTTACAGCAACAAAGATAAGCAGATACAAATACAAATACAACATGTACAGGAATGTTCCAAGGTAAGAGGCATTACATTGATAGCAGACAGACAGATAGGACGTAGCAGAGGGGGGAGGGGGGATTTAACAGACAGAGAGATATTTCAGTTCTCTGTGTGTATTGATCTCCACTTAGGTCGGTGTTGGTTGTACAGCCTAACCGCGGTGGGGAGGAAAGACTTCCGATAGCGCTCCTTCTCACACCTAGGGTGGAGCAGTCGGTCACTGACAGTACTGCTCAGCGCGATCACAGTCTCATGCATGGGATGGGAGTTATTCTCCCGCATGGAGCTCACCACGGACAGTATCCTTCTGTCACCCACCACCTGCACTGGGTCCAGTGGGCTCCCCAGGACAGAGCTGGCCCTTCTAATCAGCTTGTCAAGTTTATTTCTGTCCCTGGTTGATATACTGCTCCCCCAGCAGGCCACTCCAAAGAAGATGGCTGATGCCACTGCCGAGTTGAAGAAAGTCCTAAGAAGTGCCCCCCGGATTTCAAAGGCTCTCAGCTTCCTAAGCAGGTAGAGCCTGCTGTGGCCCTTAGAGTGAACTTGTTATTTTCCATATGTTAAAGCTAAAGTTGTGGCAATAGTAGATTTACTAGACTATTGACCCTGAGCTGTTCCCTACAGTTGGGGCCCTAGACTAGACCACTATATTAATGAAGTATTACTATTTTTACTGAATCTGCTCAGGTTCTCCTATCTATAAACTTCTTCCCTCCGTTGTATTTTCACCATGACGGTTACCTGGTGATGTGAGATAACAGTAAGTCCCCCCTCAATCATCGTCTTTCTGGGGTCCTGCAATGTTAAGGAGATGCCAAATATCCTCTTTAACTCATAATAGGAGGTGCCTCCAAATGAGTATTTCTCTATTGTCCTTCGAGCCCAAGTACCGAATAACCCGCAGTTGCACATAAGTGCCTTTTTCCCTATTTGGAGAGTATCTGATGGAGTGATAAACATAAAAAAGTACTTTAAAGTGGAAATGAAAAATCACTTTGATAATGAGCCCCCTTCCTTAAAAAAACATCACAAGCGGCATTCAGCATTAACCCAGAAGCACTGCCTCCTCGGGCAAGTGGGACTTCAGATGAGTGTCATTTGTAATGCCTTCAGCTTTTAGAGTTCTTTACCTTTGTTTTTGGAAATCAAAGAGTGCCGACTAAAAACTAAAAAGTTGCAGGAGCTGTCTCCAGTAATCTGAAGAAACATGAGCATAAGAGGTGAATGAGCGGGAAGGCCTTTCTATTCTGTGTCCTCCTCTTTTGGAAGGGTCCGGGGGACAAGTATCGCCCTTTTGTAGTGCTGATTAGAAGTATAGTTAAAGAGAGTAATACAAATCTGCAATTAACTGTACCATTCTGCGCACTCGGCCGCCATTGTCTAAAATTACAGGCACAGGAATAATTACAGAATTCCTGATGCTAATTGGCTTTTCGAGTCTAAGTACATGCGAGCTCGAGCTATTCAAGTGTTATTAAATTACCTTCCATTTGGGAAATCATGTTAGTGTAGAAGAGGATTGTGAGGGGTATTTAACTCTCTACTGCCCATGGGAAAGAATGGATAAGTTTGAACAGATGTTCTAGAATGGGGTCTTTGTAAGTTTTTGGGATATAGGTGCCTCAAATCTCTATTTGCCCAAATTATTTAATTTCCTATCTTGAATATTACTAAAGGTAGCCATACACATTACATAGCTGTTGTCCAAATCCACCGATGTGTATGCGGGCCTCCGACGCAGCAGATGTAAGGGGAGAGAAGAATCCGACCCAGGTAGTTGGGTTTTAACCTCACTTTGTTCTCAAATAAGATAAATTGTTACCAGAGGTATCTGCCACTGGCTTCTTCCCCTCTCCCTAAGGTTAACGAATGCATGCTCGGCAGAACCCAGTGTGCATGTATATGACGAGGCTTGGAGAAATAAATATTATACACCTATCTTCAGACAGTGGAATTTGTACAAGCTGAAAAATTCAGCTTCATCCTGCTTGACTGAATTCCGCCACAGAATCTGCACCGGCCAAGTGGTATTTTTCTACCTCCCATTTACTTCAGTGGGAGTTATCAAACAGAAAAAAAAAATGGGAGGCAGATTTCAAGCGGAATTTGGGGCTGATTTTGAAGCAAAATCCACCTCACATTCTCCAAATTCAGCCATGTGAACATACTCTAAGATAATTATTATACCCTAAGATTAAGACTCTGTTCACACTAACATTAATGTGGTCTGTCAGCATATCATGCATTTTTGTTAACAATAGTGCATTCTGTATTCTTGCCATCAGAATGCCAGAAGTAAATCTGATGCACCACATTACAAGCATTAGACTGAAATCTATTCAGAATCAAATCTACCATAGCTGTCATGATACTAGTGAAGACACAGCCAAAAAAATGATCTGAATGGATGACAATGGATCCTTTATATCTGCCATTGATTTGAAAAATCAAGACAATGATGCCACTGTGCACACCTTTTCTCTTTATGTTTATGTACTGCAACCCAACGGAGGGAACCAGACAATGGGAGTAGTAGTAGTAGCTGTGATGTCACTGGTAGGCCAAAGACACTCAACCAACTCCTCCAGCCCACTTCTCAGGTCGGACAAGTTGGTTGGGCCTGCGATGTATCTGATGGTGGTGGTAGTTCCCTGGGTCACTTCCAGTTGGAGAGGGGTCCTCTCTCACCCTGAGTCATGTGATAATGTTCGGAAGGGTCCTGACAGTAAGCACAGAAACAACTCAGGAGGCGGCAGTGCAGTTGAACCAAGGCTGCTTCCCGGAGGGGAGTAGTAGTATGGATTTCCACTGTGGATGGCTGGTACCAGGCTTGGTAAGAGGGGTGCTTAGTAATTGATGGTAAATTGGTGCCTTTTCTTTCCACTCCAGTAAGTCTATACTCTATCTCTAATAACCCTAGGAACAGATTAAGTCAGAATTCTGCAAGTGAATTACTAACTGTTGCCCAACACTATTTCGGAGTGTGGAATCTAAGGCTCCCCTGATGTTTTCACTAGAGCCTGCTGCAAGGCAGCATGGACTTAACTATTCGGGACCCAATTGATAAAACCAAGGATTATCAGATAACAGGTGCAGTAATGAAGTAACAATCTAGTCAAGGTCGTAGCAGAAGAATAGATAGTAGCCAAAAACGCGTATCAGAGCAGAGTCATAGTTCAAGCCAAAAGTCAATACCAAGAAGTCAACACCAATTCAAAGTCAGAAGCTAAAGGGGGACAAACCAAGAGAAATAGCCAGCAGTCAGAACCAGGAGACCAGTATCAAAAGTCCTTCTCTCAGCAAAGAGCCCTAGTTGCACTAGACTAGACAATCACAGGCAAAGACTGAAGTTTAGCAGGGTTTAGATGCTCCACCTATACTTAAATAATGAATCAGATCTGGGCCTTAAAGTTCTGACTGGCTTCGCAGACCCAGCCAGAGTTGTTTATCGAGTAGTCATCAAAACCTTATGTTGATGACTGCAGACTGTAGCTAGTATACTGAGATTTCTAACAATCTGGTTGTGTAAACATGGAAAGTGCTGCCAGCGAAATTCCAGCTGTATGAGTATGAATGATTAGTGAAATTGTGTCACTATACAGTAAGATGACTTCAGAATGTACAGGTATCACTCCTTACATTTCCACTTGGCTCTATGTCCACATAAGTGTATCTTGAGATTATTAGTTTTTCAAGACAATATTGTTTCAGGATATTGTGTCACAAAGTGATGTGCTATTATATAAGTGGCTGTGTGTGGCCACCAAGTGGTTGTGTTGTGAATTGCAGGCTTTTAAATCCTTTCTATATGGTGTTAAATTGGGTTAAGGGTGGACATGTTTTTAAATGGAAGTTTAATGATCGACTTGGTATATCATCCATCTGCATTCATCATGGGGAGAAAATATGCTCATGTGAAAAGACAAAGCGATAGTTGTAGTAAATCCTTGATATGGTGACATTGTCGACAAGTATTTGTTTAAAAGGAGAGCAGTTCAGCAACTTTTATAACACGGATGAATCCTCTGTGTGTTGGTATGGTTAGTGTAATGTTGAAAGGTTTATGCTAATGTTTCCATTAGTGGCTTTTGATGTGTGTAAGATAAGGCCAAAAACAAACAGAAGGAAACTGCTCAGTGCAAGATACTGTAAACCAGTGAAGATTGAGTCACAGCTTGGCTGGACACTCGGCTGGGAGGTTTTGCCACCCGTTTGGATAAATCTCAATAGTAAATGTTGTCAATTGAGCAGTAAATGTCTGTATGTAGGCTTCACAGCACAATGATGGATGGTGTTAGTATAAGGCATGATCCTTTGTTTTCATTGTAAGGCTTCTAAGATTGACCTCTTAAATGCTGAGCTGTAGATGTCTATGATTTCAAGTGTGTTCTGTATTTTACCAGTAGAATCAGCTTCACAGTTTCCATTGATATCTTTAAAATCCAATAAAATGTGTTTTGTTTTGTTTTTTTGCGTGGATAGGAGCCCATTTGTTTTTTTTTACTACCCCCAGGAATTATTGAAAATGTGTCACCATACCTATGACTGCTTTATGTTAAACATTTTGAAGTATTTTTGATGTTTTTTTTTTATTTTCCTTGTAACTGTCTTTATGGAAAACAAAACGATTCTGCAATTTTATCCTTGGTTACTAAGCCTAATAATGGACTGATACTTACCAATTCTGTAGGGGTTTTCATTTACATCACAGACAGACATGGTTACAATAGAAGATAACACCTCTATAGATAACACCACTGTGCTATCATTGCATTCGATAGATGATGTCACATCTTATCTACTCTCCCTCCCTACACAGAGCATGTCTAGAAAACTCTCCCATACACATCTTTGAGATGGCTGTCTATTACTGCCTATGGCCATGACTATGCTGTAAAGCATACCACTACAGCGGCACTCCGTCAGCCGCAAATCCGACCTAAATGTTGGAAAACTGGATAGGCACTTGAATGGGTTTTTAAAGCAATGCGCGGGTGTGCGCTTACACCCTCTGCGCCACGAAGCCGTTTTTTTTTCGTCGGACACAAAGTCCTGCATGTCCGACTTTGTTTCCGACGGAAAAAAACGGCTTCGTGGCGCAGAGGGTGTAAGCGCACATCCGCGTATTGCTATAAAAACCAATTCAAGTGAATGGGATTTTAAGCAAAGCACCGCAAACTTATCCCTATCCAGTCCCTGTCCAGTTTTCCGACATTTAGGTCGGATTCGTGGTGGACGGAGTGCCGCCTTAAGTGTGAACCCACCCTAAGTACTGTTAACAGAGCAGAGGAGAAGTTCATACAAGGTGGCCGCCCTCATAATCATGTATAGAAAATAGAATTTAAAAAATATACAATCAGAGAATGAAAACAGATTAGAAATCTGGTTGTAATAAAAAATGCTGATTCATTCCGTCATCAGAGACAACCTCATTTGGAAAGGAGTTTTTGCATATGGACAGGAGTTGTCTTTATGAGAAAAGCCCTTTAATAGGGGTTAACTTCTTTTGTCTACTACCGGTACTTGACCATGGGCCTGTGGCCCCATAACTGGGGTTAGAATGGGGTACCAATCTAGATTGACCATTAACTGCAGAAAATGGATAGGTTATGATTATGATGTTCCTCTCTCCTGTGTTTTTCCTCACTTCCTTGTCATCTCGGCACTCCTGCTTCCTTTATCCATTGTCTCCCCTTCTTTCTTACACCCAGTGCCTTGCGTTCCATAAGTGCAGCTACTATAGTTGCTATGGGGTTCTTAGAGCGAGAGCGCTTAGTCTCCTGGTTGGTACCAACACCTTTGTTATTGAGTGGCAACAACCTATGAAGGATTCCCCTATAAATAGGAGTTGAGCCTGTATGGTCTTGGCTAATGGATTATGGAAGAGTAGGACTCCTGTTTTTTTAATGTAGGCCACTGTTCTCACCTTACTCTGGCACCATACCTTCCATGTGCTGGTCAGGTAGTTTTACCTTTGCTTTGCAGGTATGCTATGTAGGGTAGTTAGTTTAATTTTGGCCATGTAGGAGTGGAGATGGTATTATACTTACAACAGAGCCAGTTATCAGAGATATCACATTGTAATAATATGCAAACAGGTTGCCACAAGATCATAAATCCCCCCAAAGAGGTGGTCTTTTGTAAAGGTTTCACCATATTTCAAAACTTTATCAGCTGTCTCACCATGTATCTATATTATTTTCTATTACTTTTCTTATAAACATATTATTTGACTTGCTTCTTAAAGCAGGACCTTTCACCACCTCCAACAACTCCAACTCTTTGCATCCTTCAATAGATTCTGCTACACTGATTCTGGTACAGCTGGAATTTTTTTTTGTAACAGTCACCATTCCAGTGCAATCGTTGCTGTTGGTTTCAGCAATTAATATGCTAATTAGGCTCTCTACTGTCAGGTGGGCTGTCCTGGGCTGAATCAGACATCCTGGGACCACCCACATGACAGTCGAGAGCCTATATCAGATACTGAAACTAACAGCACTGATTGCTCAGGAATACTGGGGATATAGAAAAAAATGCAAACCATTCCAAAATCAGTGGAGCAACAACTTTTGAGGAATGCAAAGACATCTGACCGATGTGACCCCCAGCTATCCTCAGAGGAGAGAGTGTTTTACCCTTATTGTGAATATAGCCACCATGGACACAGATGCACTGTCGCTCCATTCACTTAAATAGCAGCGCTGGAGATAGTCAAGATAGCCCCGTCTCATTGAAAGGAATGAAGCGGGGTTACGTATGTAGCTACATTTACACCCCCTGTTCTCAGGATTGGTGGGTCAGTCTCCCAACAATCAGCAATTTCTTCTCTGTCCTATAGATAGAGGATAAATCGTTTTCATGGCATAACCCCTTTAAATTTCCATACTGTAAAATCTTTTACATTTGGAATCGTTCCCTCTTTTTCACCTATGCCCTTTGTATGACCAATTATTTAGTCTCTGTTTTGTCTGTATTGTAAATATGTTGTCTGGCTTGTGTTACTAGTTACTAGCCCGCTATAGGTCACCATGTCAAACCTCTGGTAATTCTGAAATAATTGTCTGATTTGTGGCTCTTTAAAGTCTTTCTCTGCGTGATGACTAATATCAAACCTCACGTTATTCAGCTCGGACTAATTGGCTTGTGATCCGTTCCAGTAAAGCAATATCGCAGTTGGGTTGTGTTTCAGGAAATATTTATTTTTCAGAGCAATTAGCTCGCTATTGTCATCTGCTGACATTCTAGACATCAAAGAGGGAGGATGGCAATAAAATATTACTAAATAATACAATAAATTGTGACTGGAAAATCTGGAATTTCTCAGGAGCAGAAGATTCAGCAAAGAAAACCAATTATGAGATTCTTCTGATGGCATTTTATCTCATTTTAGCATTTTATTATGGGTTGTCTTCCAAGACGGTTTCTAAGATCAGTTTTGAATGGCCATAAAATGGACCGGTTTTATAACAAAAGAATCAAAAAAATTTGCAATAAGCTATATATACATGTTATGAAGGTGTAGATACTTTTTTGTTAACCCTTTCTCTGCTTTCTAGATATTCTGTACTCCTAATTGTCCGCTGACATATAAAAATAAAAACTTAAAAGGAGTCTGTCACCAGAATGATGGATAGGTTAGGCTCAACTAAATCAAGTGGTGTTGCCGAGATATCACTTTTTTGGGTCAATATGCACATGCAGTCTTTGGAGCAACTAGGGCATTACCGTTGCTCCAAACAGGGAAGTGGCAAGAGCCTCATTGCTGCAAAGAGTTAATTTGCATATTGACAAAAATGGCAATATCACGCTAATGATACCGATTCACAAGGGGAAAACACTGTGATTCAGGTAACCCTTACCTATCTATCTGCCGGGTTGAGTTGATATGCTGGGTTGTGATGACTGAGTCCCTTGTTATAGTCCTAAACAGCATACCTTTATTATATAGGTCACTTTTGTAGATTTCTAGAAAAACAACTTTGAAGTCTTACGTAGTTGAGGAACTTGGTGCACTGTGGGCGGGCCTTTAGCCATGGGAGCACTGCTCGTGGTTCTCAAATTGGATGGCTAATGTCATAACAGTGGGAGGTGCTGGGGGTTAAGGCAAAGGATGGTAGGGGTCAGATCATCAATTGCAGTGCTCTGAGGCCCGCCCCAGTGAACCAACTGTCTTATTTGCATAAGCCTTTAAAGTTGGTTTTCTCGAAATGTACATAAACAACATAACTCTGTTATGTCTGTCACTTATTACTGTAATGTGCTCTTTAACATGGTGGTGGAAGCTGAATATGTTTGTGTAGGTTGTAAACACCCGTAAAGGAGTTCGTCCTTTTTCATTGAAAAACCTACCAAAGGCAGGGGAGGGGTTAAAAAAACAAGTAGTACTGATGACCTTTACCTCCTGAACCCCTCACTGCTTCTGTGCTCAGTCTTCACTGGCCCCCACTGACAGGGCCACAGCTGTGTCACATCTAAGGCACATGACTGCTGCCACCGATAAATGATCTTAATCTCTGATTGGGTGGTCCCATGCCTTGTAAAACATAACTTTTAATAGATAATGTAGATAAAATGAAACTCACACAGTGGAAAGAAATACAAGAAAATACCAATATGTATATAAAGTGTATAGACGAGAGACCCTCAGGAAACACATAAGGTAGAAGTCTAATGAATAGGAGATAATTTAGTTTGCATACAACAACCTAAGCCTAGGTTCACACCTGCGCCTGGATTCCGTTCAGGGTTTCCATCCCCGAATCCGCTTAAAGAATGCGGAGAGAAAAGTCCTGCAAGCATTTTTCGGGAGGAAAGCGGGCAGACACCCAACGGACCTCATTATAGTCTATGGCATACGCGGGTAACCGCTTTTTAAAGGGGTATTCCCACGTACATCACCATTTTTACATTTGTAGATAATTAAAAGTTAAACATTTTTGCATATATAAGTAATTAAACATTTTGCAGAGTCTTAAAGATTTCCTCTAAATATCTTGTGGTCACAAGTGTTGTCTTGATCGGTTGCCAGTGGATACGACCATGAATGCAGGACCTTTCTAAGGTCAAAAAATCAGCAATGATGTCCTTACTGTGGCCGGGATGTCTTCTGATACATGTAGTGTCCCTGCCTGATAACCCAGCTACAATAAGAAAATCATTGCTGCTTTCCTGACAAGTTCCACACCATAGAAAGTTTCTGCATACGTGGTCGTATCCATTGGCAACCGATAAAGATAACAAACTGTCGCCACTATGATTGTTAGAGAAAATCTTTAAAACTCTGCAGAATTTTTAACTACTTATATTTGCAAAAATGTTTAACTTTTAATTATCTACAAATATAGATATGATTATGTTCATGGGAATACCCCTTTAAGCGGATTAGGTTTCTGAAGAATAGAAACCCAGTTGCAGGTGTGAATCTAGCGTCAGCCTCACGCTCCTCTGGCCAATACTGCTAATGAAGGGAGATAAAGTCGATTTGAAACTCCCTTTGGCCGGAGGTAGTGGACCTCAATAAATAGACTAATAAGCTGTACCCTCAGAAAACACAATGACAATCAGTCCAAAAACACCGACAGGTCAGTACATTTAGGAAAGTGCAATGATAACATCTCCAGATAGATCTCTTGCCACAGATCAAAGGGGTGCCTGGAACAAGCCATGAGTTTATCTAGATGCCACTGCTTGTTAGCCTAAAGCCAAAAACCACATTCATACAATGTAAACCGGGATGAAAGCTGCCTAACAGAAATGATTGCTTTAGGAATGGTGGGGGCTAGAGAAAAAATTCCAACTGCATAGGAATCAGTGGAGCTGCGCCTGTTGAAGGATGTGGAAAGTTGGGAGAGGTGATGAAAGGTCCTCTTTAAAGAAAATAGCTAGAAATTCTTGTTTGTAATTTTGCCACAGTGGAAACGCCGCAGCAAAAACTGCAATGTTTTTACAGTACCTGCAAAGTGGATGGGATTCTGGCTAATCCCATCCACACATTGAAGAAAAATATTCACAGCGGACATGCTGCGATTTCGAAAACCGTCACATTTTTATAAATAGCAGCATGTCAACTATACCTACGGAAAAGCTGGTATTTTCCCTATAGGTATAATTGAAGCAGAAATCTGCTGACATTCTGTGAAAAGCGCTGAAAGAGAAACCACGATGTGTTTCCCTCTGCAGTTTTTCCCACAGTGCTTTTTGGCTGTGACTTGCTACGTGGGGCCTCAGCCTAAAAGCCTGACCCTAGTGTTTCTCCTTTAGAAGAGAGTAATAAATGAAACCCCAAAATGTATGTACACACGTGGACAAAATTGTTGGTACCCCTCGATTAATGAAAGAAAAACCCACAATGGTCAGAGAAATAACTTGAATCTGACAAAAGTAATAATATATAAAAATTCTATGAAAATGAACAAATGAAAGTCAGACATTGCTTTTCAACCATGCTTCAACAGAATTTTTTAAAAAGAAAACTCATGAAACAGGCCTGGACAGAAATGATGGTTCCCTTAACTTAATATTTTGTTGCACAACCTTTTGAGGCAATCACTGCAATCAAACGATTCCTGGAACTGTCAATGAGACTTCTGTAACTTTCAACAGGTATTTTGGCCACTCCTCATGAGCAAACTGCTCCAGCTGTCTCGGGTTTGTTTTCCTCTTAGCCATTCTTGGGTGTTTTTAGCTGTGTGTTTTGGGTCATTATCCTGTTGCAAGACCCATGACCTGCGACTGAGACCAAGCTTTCTGACACTGGGCAGCACATTTCTCTCTAGCATCCCTTGATAGTCTTGAGATTTCATTGTACCCTGCACAGATTCAAGACACCCTGTGCCAGATGCAGCAAAGCAGCCCCAGAACATAACAGAGCCTCCTCCATGTTTCACAGTAGGGACAGTGTTCTATTCAAGATATGCTTCATTTTTAGGCCTGGTGAGGCCGCTGATTGGCCTCAGTGGTCACGTGATCACTGATGCCAATCAGCGGCTTCAGCGGAATTCTAGAGGAAACCCAAGAGAAGCTGCCGGAGCAGAAAAACCGGGATGCGCCAGGAGGACACCGGAGCATCAGGGGCAGGTGAATATGATTTTTTTTTTTTTTTGGTTTTCAATGCTGATTTAAAAGTTTAATTTTTGCCTGGACAACCCCTTTAAGACAGCAGAGAGACCCCTGTGCCAGGCAGATAAGCCTGGGGTGCCAACTAGTACTGACCCATGACTTAGACCATCGTGTTAGCTGGGACCTCTCCGGGGACAAGCAATAGTTGTAAAAACTTGGTTGCATTTATTACGGTGAAGCTGTAAGTAGATAGATGGGGCTATTAAATTTGGAGTTCTTAGGATATTGTGGATGGTAAAAATATTTTCACATATTTCTTTTCTCTTACGTTATACTTATATAATAATTAAAAATGTAGCATTAAAAAGGGAACCCCCTAGCCACTAAGTAGTAAATCATACCTTTGTTTTTTAGTTAGGCAGGTCTATGCTGAGCAGTGCTAGTCTTGTCAGATCCTTGGAGTGTTAGATATTACTTTAAATGTAGTGATTCCTAAGACTGACTGCACAGCTGGGACCACACATGGTCTTTCCTTCAGGATATTTCAGTACTTTGCCTGTCAACAAATTATACTCTTTTACGTGGATTTACAACAGCGCTCTACAGTGGCATAACAGAGGCTGCCTGGCAGAATTCAACTGTTTACATAGAGCGTGGAAACTAAAAAGTTTCTCCATACAAGTAAAACACCAAGAACAAAATTAGCACTGAAGCAAGTTCAGATGATCAAAAGAATGTGAGAGTATGTGAAACTTTATCACATGATCCGCTGGAGCTGTGGATTTTAAAGACTGAAATGTTGAAAGAATGATTATGGTCTAGACTTGTTATAACAGGAAACATCAGAAAATCGCTCAAGTCAAACATTGCAAATAGCGGCGTAACTCTTCTGTCCTACCAGAAGACTGTATTTACATCTTTAATGGCACTTGTAGCGTTAAAGGAGGTTTCCCCCCAGATATATTTATCACGTGTCCACATGATAGACTATGGGAGCCATCAAGTGAACCTTCTTAGCACCTCTCATTGGCTTCTGAGGGCCACAGGCGATCTCTTTTTCGTAGATTGTGCTTAACCACAATGGGTATAACCAACCCCTTTCTCGCCTTGTGAGGTGGCCACTATTTGTTGCACCCAGACAATAAAAATATCCAATTCACTTTTATTGTAGTCATGGAAATTACAGAATAAGTATGCATAACCATTTATTATATGTCTGGATGTGGTCTTACTAGGCAAGATGGGGATTAAGAAACCCTGGTTCTTTATATACTTTGAGTGTGGATCCCAGAGGTAGGACCCATATCTATCAAATATTGCTGGCATATCTACTCTTATTGGTGCTCAAAAAATATCACAGTTCTTCCTTAAAGGGAATGTGTCACCAAAAATGGCTTATATTTAACTAAGTTTTTATGTTAAACATATTTTTAAGAATTTTTGAGGATTTTATTTTTAATTTCCATGTCACCAGTCACCTCATTTACATCACAGACCTTATTACAATATAAGATAATACCTCTGTATATAACACCACTGAGTCATCATTGCATCCACTGCTGACTATAGATGATGTCACAGCTTATCTACTCCCCTCTCTGCATATATCATGCCTAGATGACTTCACCCATAGACCTCAGTGACTCAGCTCCAGTCTATTACTGCCTATGGTCATGACTACAATGTAAATCATATCACTAAATGTTGTTGACAGAGTTGAAAACAAGCTCAGGCAAGATGGATAAAATGAAAATAAAAAAGGCATACTCCCCTGTACCCGGTGCTCCGTTATCTTCGGCCGATTCCCGTTCTGTTGTGTGCTGGGCCTGCAGTGCCAGAAGCCATGAGGCTCGTGTGACCATTGAGACCAATCAGTGGCCTTAGCAATCACTAGAGAGGGACCAGTGACGTCACTAACATATATCACCGATACCTTACCAGTGACTGCTGAGGCCACTGATTGGTCTCACCAGTCATATGGGCCTCACAGCTTCTGGCATGCAACAGAAAGGGATCAGGAGTGAACATCAGAACATTGGAGATTGGTGAATATTTCTTTTTTTCTTTTTTTTTTTTTACAGCTGCCCCAAATCCTGGACAAACCCTTTAAAGTTGTATGGGTACCCTTATACATATTCATGGAAGGAGATTGATTCCTCCCTCCTCCCCCTCACAGCATGAGTTTCACATAGCAAGTGAGGAAGAGATCCTGCAGACTCTTAAAAAATATATTGCAATTTTTCCATAAATTCACATGTACTGTACTTCGAAAAATATAATGATAGGTTGTGCCAAAATATACAGTCATGAAGTGGTTAATCAACGTATCTAATCTTTTTTTTTTTCTGCATTGTGTTTTTAAAGGCAACCAGAGAAACTTTAACAAATCACTGCAATAACTTGGGAGACTCACTTGGAAAAGAGAACGACATTGCCTTAATCATCGACGGGCAGACCCTGAAGTACGCGCTCTCATTTGAAGTCCGCCAGTGCTTCTTAGACTTGGCGCTCTCTTGTAAGGCTGTCATCTGCTGCAGGTACAGAAGAAAATCCCATTCTATATTTCATTTTCATAAGAGCCACTATAATCTTAAAGTAGTTATGTCTGGAGTCAGGGCTGTAAAATCTATAGTGGATCCTGTAAAATAGTTTGTTTGGGAAATGTATAGCACAGAAAGACTTAACAGCCAAATCAATACCGAGAAAAAAGCGTTTACTGGAGCGTTTTATTATGAGCAAAACAGAAACTTTAGATAATCTCAGCTGGAAAACTACAATGTAACCAGATGTTGATTTGGTTTATATTTCCCTTAGCATTTTTATGTAAGATACTTTGGAAATGTTCCTTTTCTAGACAAGTAAGGCGCAAACTTTTTTCTCTATTTTTCTTTATTAAGCATTAAATTTAAGCTTTGACCATTTAGTTAGAATTCTGGACTCTTCTTTCAGATACAGTGCCACTCCTGACCATGGGTTGGGTCTGGTATTCCAATCACATGAATATAGATGAAGTGCAATAATACCCTTAGCCTATGTACTTAAAGGGGCTGTACTGGTGGGTTTTTTTTTCTGAAATAACAGTGACACACTTGTACACAGGCTGTGTGTGGTATTGCAGCTCAGCCGCAATTCCTTTACAGGTTTTGAGCTGCAATACCAGATACAACCTAATGGCAAATGTTGTACTGTTTCTAGGGGAAAGCAGCTATGTTTTTCACATGAACCACAATCTCTTTAAGTGGAAAAAGTACCGGTAATCCCTTTCTCCAATACTGGAAGACTTTTTAAACTAATGAATACATTTTACACTCCTTCTCTGCACTACACAGAGAGGAGGAATTTACTCACTTGAGGTATGCAGTCAGTTCTCCCCAGTTCTGCCAATCCTGTTGTTAAAAATACGACCAAACTGCAGAACTGGGAGTAGAGGAGCCATAAACCTGGTTCTGTTACTGGTAGAGCAGGAAACTTAGGCCTCCTGCCCTACCACTTTCCAACTTGCCACATTAGGCCTGCGGCCTACAGGTTGCAGGTAGCGTGAGGGAATTATTTACCTCTACACTCTCTGACTCCTCCTGCTCCTTGCTGCATACTTCTGTTACTTATCATGTGCTCCTGGAGCAGGGAAATATCGGTGCTGGGGAGCAGAGGAGTGAGTACTTTACTGATCCTACTGTTTGGGGCCACTTATCCTACCGATGGGGGACCACTTATTGGGGGCAGAGATGGGGTCACTAATTGGTGGACACTAATGATTCACTGTATGGTGGACACTAATGATTCACTGTATGGTGGACACTAAAGGGGACTGTTTTACTGTATGAAGACAGCGATGGGACCATTATACTGTATAGGGACACTGATAGAGGACTTTATAGTGTACAGGGGCAGTGATGGGTCCCATTATACTATATGAGAGCAATGATGGGGTCAATTATACTGTGGGAGGTCATTAAATGGTGTGGATCTTTAGAGGGGAATATTAAAGGGGTTACCCACCTGTAATACTGATAGCTTATCCTTATCCTAGCCATGTTTTAGAAAAGTGGGTAGAGCAGGATAGAGATTTAAGCGACCTGTGCACGAATTATACCTGAATTCAATTTTGATGCATGGCATTACCCCACACAAAGATGTGCTAGAATTATGATAAGGTCGAAGCTTCTTAATAACATGTAGGGGAATAAATAAAACTGGTATAGGAAATGCTAGTCTTAATAAATTCCCCCAGTACAACATATGAAACCATGTTTATAAATCTCCACGTATGATCATTGGTGATTTCCTGATGTTCTCATACGCCCAGGTGACAGCTGTGGTTGCAACAGCTAAGGCAATATGCCTGCACTTATAAGAATGTGAATAAAGTAGAATAGAAATATGCATGGAATAAAAATATAGATAACATAAATAAAATAAATACATTAGAATACAGAAATATATTTACCTATATTAATAAGCAACAAAAAAGTGATTTGGTCCCTTTAAGACCATGTTAGGTCGGAAGTAGACACCTACAGCGGCCAAAAGACAGAAATTTACTGGAAGAATGTCAGTAAGCTGATATTTGCTCTAAAATAGTTATAGCTAGAGTTGGATGGTCCTTGCAAAATGTCACATTTAAATTGTTTTGCTCATTTTGTACCAGTACACACAGCACATTTACAGCTGAAATTCACTTGCAACTTTTTTCTACATTTCTTATGATATTATTATTATTATTATTATTATTATTACTACTACCTATCTCATGCATATCTGTCAAGAGGAAATTGAGAAAATAACCCTTGTGCTGCGGTCTGGCTTTTGTACTACTAACTTTTGCCAGACTTCGACAATCACAAGTGCCAGATACGTTTCTGAAAGGTGCGCTCTTGTTTACTCAGCAATTTTAAGTAATTTAGTCCAGCACATAAGACTTGAGTTCGGTGTCTAGGATAGCACTGTCAGTAAATCCAATAACTGCTGTTTTATCCATCTTATGTTTAAAGTTAGACTTTTAAGTAAATTTTAGCAATTTTCAGACTTTCCCAAAGAGAATCTTGGCCTACTCCTACTGTTTCCATGAGCTAGGAGTCCTTGTATGCAATCGATGAACAAGTTTATTTTCTCTAAAATAACTCAACACTTCAACACTTCTTATTAGGCGCTATTATCTTGTACGTGTAAAATGTATTACGTTAAGTGGGGGGGGGGGTTTATTCGACAGGGTAAATTAATTTAATTAATTGGCAAAGTAAAAAAAAAAAAGTATATCGAAATAATTAAAAATATTTTTTTATTTTGTGAAAAATAGATCTATCTAATATTTGGTATTAATGTTATGTTACAAAATAAAACTGTATTAGGTTGGGACTATACAATCTGAAGCGTGTTCCTTTGCAAACAGGTTCAACAAGAAAACCAAGGTGGTCGAAAACCACGGGTGAAACCCATAGCAATAATTGACATGTTGCCAGGATATACTGCAGCACAAGTCACGTTGCGGTCCACAGTGGTGCTACTGTACCTTTCCCATCCACCTCTGCAGGTTAGCTGCTGGAAAGTCCACCTTGCCCATGTAGCCCAGGCCTTTGAGGGAATGAGATAAAATCTTGCTGTTGAAATACAATGTTGACATGCCATTAGTTTACGATCGTGGGGTTCTGAGTGCTGGAATCCGAAAATGAGCACTGTGGCCAATTTATTCTAAGGATAAGAGGGGATTCCTGAGGTTGCACCCCCACCGACCATAAAATAACATATCCTAACAATATCCCGTCACTTTACATAATAGGAAAAAGGAAAGGAAGCCTGTCAGTCTGGAAAAACTGACAGGTTCCCTTGTTACAGTTGCAGCATTTCAGATAAAATATAGCTTTAGGCTGCTTTCATACAGATGATCTGTTTTGTGGGCTATAAAAAAAAATGATAATGTATATCTTAGTGAATTTCCATGTTTTGTTTGTGTGCTATCTGGGTGCCATATGTGTGTCATCTCTATTTCTTTGCAACTGCAAAAAACAGGTGGTATGTTCTTTATTTTTTAGTATCTAGCATTGAATCATCAGATGAAAGATGAATGATGTCGGTGTGCTGTTGGGTTTTTTCACAGACCCATAGACTTGCATTGCTGAGATGAATAGAGAAAAGAGAAAAAAAAAAACAATGCATGACATGACCTTTATCTCAGTGTCTCTTGGTCCGTCAAAATAAACGGGCAGGGCAGGGAGAAACTAGCAGGGAGCCCATTCAGTGGACACGTCTCCCCATCTCTGGCTCCAGTTTTCTCTAAATAAAATGTACTGTAGCAGCATATTGGTGTTTTATTCTGCCCATGGTTCAGGAAGGGTGAACCTCTTGACAGACTTCCTTTAAGTTGACGGAGGCACAGATAGTATTACCTCCCTGGCTCTTGAATTAATTGACGAGGACAGAGAGAGTTTTACCTCCCTGTCTCTCCTTTTAAAGTCAAAAAATTGTGTAGTAATATTTTCCAAATAGTCAAACTTGGTTGCCCATGACATTGGCCGAATTCTAGTGTTCCTATATCATTATAATACCAAAAACATTCAATATGGTCAACTGAAATCCATAACATTGTTGAGAAATTAACACAGGCTAAAACAAATATTGGTAAGGTAAGTATTAGAAAAGCCGTACTGTTTTGTTTTTTACCTATAGCACTAGACAGACTCCCAGAAAGCCCCTTTAACAGTCTTTAGCCAGCTAGGTTTGTATCCATCAGATATAGCCTATGTTCTATATACTCTATACTCATCTTCTCAGATGTATATAAACCTACATTGTAATACACATCAAGATGGCAGAAGTAAACTGTGACATACAGTAGTCTTGTTCCCAGGGGCATAGCTATAGGAGTTGCAACCGCACCTGCCCATGGACCTTGAAGGGAACCCCAAAGGTCCCTCTGCCAAATAAAATGTACCATTATTCTAAATGGAGCAAGGCAAGTTGGGGCCCATTACAGATTTTGTTTTGGGACCCCACATGCTTCAAGCTATGTCTCTGCTTATTCCCATAAAAAATTACTTGCACAGTTTTGTAAAATGTATCTTAGTTAAGGCACGTGCTCGACGAACAGAAATGTGAGAAAATGATCCTTTCTGTTGCCCTTAATTTGTAGATGTAATTCTCATTCTGATTTGCCTTGCACTAATGGTCATTGTGTTAATTGCTTGTATAGCCTTCAGTTATGAGCATTTATGGATTTGCATAAATCATATCTTACTAATTTCCATGTGATTAGTAGAAACGAGAGCTGGTGACCTAATAAGTCATTCTTAGCTTAAACCGTGACAGATTCTCGTGTCTGTAGAATGTGCGATAAAAGGAGCAGCAGCACACTGCAGATGGGAGTCAGGGAAGATGTTTCTCCTGTTGAACTACTAAAATGTTTACATTTATCCATTGACTTTTATAGTAGCTCGAATGATAACTGTACGCAGTAAGGGACTGAATAGATAACTCCACTTAAAACAACTCCTTTCCATATTCCCTATGTTGGAATCATCCTCTATGAGCCACAATAGAGGGCAGAGGATAGCTTCCAATATGGCAGACTAAATCTAGGGAGTCCATTAAAGGGATTCTATCATTGGGGAAACAAGTTTTTAACTGAAGCCACGTTGTAATAGCCTTTATCAAGGCTATTAGTCTCCTACCTATGTCTTTTCGCTCCTCGCTGCCGTTTAGACGAAATCTTGATTTTTATTTTTATGCAAATGCATCTTCAGCAGAGGCGTCTGCTAAAGAAGAAGAGAGGCGGAGAGGTAAGTTCAAGAATGTGTCTGAGGAGAGCACAGGGGACGCCCCCTGTGCATTCTGAAGACACATTTGCATAAAAATAAAAATCAAGATGTCTTCTAAATGGCGGCGAGGAGCGAAACAACAAAGGTAGGAGACTAATAGCCTTTATAAAGGCTATTACGATGTGGCTTCGGTTAAAAACATGTTTCCCCAATGATAGAATCCCTTTAAAGGTAGTCTGTTGTAAGAGACAGCCAATGTTGTCCTAAGCTTCATTTGCTGTATAAACTGTTAATGTTGAATGTATTTCTGTGATTCTGTTCCTTTAAGACAGCAGCCATTGTAATTGTGACATGATGCTGGAGTGAGACCCCCCCTTTTGTCAGCCTGCCTGTTCTGCAGACAGAGTGTGAGCAGAGAAGCAGGAAGTGACGAGACAGAGAGCAGCAGCCATCTTGGCAAGTGTTGTATTGAACTGGTGTGGAGATTTTTCTGTACAGCTAAGCTGTATCTTGGTCCAGAGACAAACAGAGTGTAAAGAGACAACAGGACTAGTGAGTCCACGTGAAAGGAACTGTGCTCAGTGGCTGATCAGTGAGACTGACATTGTGACTGTGTATATGGATACCACAGATAGAGACTCGCAGTGCTGTTGATGTACTGGACGGCACCTGCTAAATCCCGGCTCACATCCCAGCTCAGTGTATGGATTCGGCAGGACTGTCAGTGTGCTGAGTGGAATCTGCTGTTGGATTACATTGCATTCATTGGGTTTCCCTGTTAAAGAGGACTTCATTTCTCCCAAGATCCTGATAACCGTGAGGAGAGGACGCTTCACTATAAAAGAAAGGACCGACTTTGGGCCCCACGCGCGCTCTACGGACTGTAAGCGGCCACCGGACACGGGGAAAAGGGGGGCACCCAAATGTGAAGTCAGGGTCAGTTAGGGATAGTTTTGAGTATATTGTTCATTCAGTGTCCATACTGCAGAAGTGGACAGAGTAAAAGTAGAAACCATTGCAGAATTGCCTTGAAATTGTTCATGCTATATTGTATATTTTGCTTGTCTTTAGCCCTGTCATTTTACCTTTAACTAACCTTTATTAACTTATAGTAAATATATTTTTTTTCTTGAACTACCGCGTGGCGTCATTTCTGGTTGGGAGTCCAAACCACCGCCTGCTCTCGGTCACAAATTGGCGAGTCGGCAGGATCCGCTTACCAGAATGGACGGGACGCACCCGTCGGGAGAATGGTGCTGGAGGAAGAATGCCAGCAGGGGCTATAATGAGTCAGTTAGCTAAATTTGATGGCAATAATATGTCAGTGAGTATGTGGGTGGAACAGATACGAATGATACAGCGAATGTACCAGACCGCACCAGAAGTACTAGTAGAGCTAGCAATATTGACATTACAAGGGGATGCTAAGACCACGGTGATACTGAGGCCATTTGAACAAAGGCAGACATTTGAGCAAGTAGTCCAGATTCTAGAAACCATCTATGGAGAAACTGCATTGCTGGGGTCTCTGCAGGCTCGGTTCTTCCAGAGGGTACAACAGGAGAATGAAAGCCTTCCCCAATATGCAAAAGCCCTAAGACGCTCGAGATATTCAAAGGAAGGAAAGAGGGGGCCGCCAGCCTTCTGTAACCCGATCGGACTCTCCGTGACCAGTTGTCCGGGGATAGGAGGCAGAACGTGACATGAGGTATACGACGGGACGATGCTAAACCATGATGACAGGTAGAGGCCATCCCGGCAATAGTATGGCCGGGCCGCAGACGCAGTTGGAGTACTTTGTCACAGGGGGCAGTTCGGCTCAGAGACAGAGAAAAGGGGGTAAAGAAATTCCACAGTAATGCAGAAACGCAAGAACAAAGGAACACTGCACACGGGATGAGCAGTCTATGAAAATGCAGACTTCCAGAAGACTGGAGATGAAAGGGTGAGCCATCCACACCCAGAAGAGAATCACCCACACGCTGGAGGGGGGGTAGGACCACCGAAGGGGCCAAACATTAGTGCAGTGCCAGGAGAAACGAAGGGGCCCGAAGGGGCCAAACAGTGGCCAGAACGACGGGGGACGCGCGGGAGGGGACGGATGGGCCACGTGCGCTAGATGCCAGGCAGCGAAAACTTATGAGAGACCGCCGAAACGAAGTCCCCGGCTGAAGGGCGGAGAGGGGGACGACAAGGGACAGTGGGGAGAATGCCCGATGATGACCGATCGCGCAAGTCCGCAACAGGTGGAAATGGAGGGTATCCGGTTACGGGATGATGACACGGGCCCAAGTAACGACCTTGAGAGAGACTGTTATGAACGGTACTCGGCAACATGTGAAAAGATCCCCACAGACGAGTGGCGCAGCAACCAGTTACCAGTTCCGGCGGGGAGTGGCCTGGATGAATGTCTGGGTATGTGGCCAAGATCTAGGTAGGAAAGGCATTGTGGTGGACAGGAGCACATGAAGTAAAGGTCCCTGTCATTTGGGGATGAATGTGTTAAAAGAATTAGATCAGATCCTCTTTGAAAAGAAAGGTCACGGTTATTGGAAAGAAACCACCACCCAGGCTACCAACAGCTTTCCAGCGGCTGATCCGGACATGTGGCTTACAGAAAAGTTCAGATGCACAGCGTCCTCTGGCTCGAATTTCAGTTCCTTGCATACAAAAGTTACACGCCACCCAGGGGAGACAATAGTGCCATGCGTAGGCACCGTCGGAAACTAGAGGGCAAGCTGTGTTGGTAGAACCACGCAGGCAGCGAAGGAGGTGTTGATCCGCTAGTGGCCCGTTCCTGGCAATAGTTCGCAATGGAAGAGTACCACTCGATGTGTAAACACCAGGACCAGAGTGTGGACCGACCCCAGGGAGGCTGCTGGCTAACATCATGTGACCCGGAGGAAGTAAGGAAAGTAACCCAATGAGCTGAAGCGACTGAAAGGGATGAGTGGACCGTAACTGTGTCCATGGGAGAAGATGAGGAACCCACCCTGAATGGAATGGCTGTGCAATTCGAGAACAGATGAAGATGGATGTAAGTTCATGTTCTCTGGAATGGGTGCAGAAGGTAGATGAGCTGTTGTGGGAGAACCAAGCCACCTTTGCACGGTATGCTGAAGATTTTGGATGTACCACAGGGATCTACCATGAGATTCCCACAGGAGACACCCCTCCAATTAGAGAGCGCTACCGACAAATTCCTCCACAGTTGTATCAGGAAGTGAAAGAACTGTTAGCTAAGATGCTACAGGGTGGGATCATCCAAGAAAGCCAGAGTCCCTGGGCGGCTCCTGTGGTGTTAGTAAGAAAAAAAGATGGGTCCATCCGATTTTGCGTAGACTATCGGAAGTTAAACGCTTGCACCGTACGAGATTCCTACCCATTGCCACGGATTGAGGAGTCCCTCTCAGCGCTAGGGAGAGCCCGGTACTTCTCCTCACTAGATCTGGCTAGTGGGTATTGGCAGGTGCCGATGGCCACAAAAGACAAGGAGAAGACGGCATTCATCTTGCCCATGGGACTATACGAATTTAACCGGATGCCCTTCGGGTTGACAAATGCACCCGGAACGTTTCAGCGGTTGATGGAGAAATGTCTTGGTGACTTCAACTTTGAGTTCACTCTCATCTACTTGGATGACATTATAGTGTATTCTGCGACCTTTGAAGACCATCTCCACCAGTTGGGGCAAGTATTTCGAAGATTGCGGGAACATGGGCTCAAATTGAAACCCAGTAAATGTCGGTTGTTCCAATCTGAAATTGATTACTTGGGTCACCGCGTATCAGGAGAAGGGGTGAGACCATCAAGAGACAAGATAGCGGCTGTTCAAGATTGGCCGATACCGACTACCCTGCGAGAAGTGAGGGCGTTCCTTGGAGTAGCCGGTTACTATCGACGGTTTATTAAGGATTTCGCCAAGGTAGCAGCACCACTTAATGCTCTCCTACGAGGCACATCCGGTGGTCCAAAGAACCGGTCCGTGAAGTGGGGACCTGAACAGGAACAAGCCTTCCAGGCATTGAAGGATGCACTGACAACAGCCCCAATCTTGGCATATGCTGATTACCACTTGCCGTTCCAGCTATATACAGATGCAAGCCTGTATGGTCTTGGAGCAGTGCTTTCCCAGCTTCAGGATGGCCAGGAGAGGGTCATAGCGTACGGCAGCCGGTCTTTGAGAGATTCTGAAAGAAACCCCGAGAATTATAGTTCATTTAAATTGGAGCTGTTGGCACTGGTATGGGCCATGACCGAGAAATTCTCTGAATATTTGACCGGTGCTGAAGTTTTAGTACTGACTGACAACAACCCACTAGCTCACCTGGAAAATGCCAAGCTCAGGGCGTTAGAGCAGAGGTGGATAGCCCGAATGTCTACATTCAATTACCTCATTAAGTATCGGTCCAAGACAGAGAACCAGAATGCTGACGGACTTTCTAGGGTAACTGCCCAGACCCCCACAGAAGACGTGGATCATGAGTTGGAGCATGTGGAGGTGCCCGATTTCAGCAGATTTTCACAGGCCTTGACCGCCACTAATCAGTTTGAGATGGAGGGGACTGAAATGGCTCCTTTCTTTGGTCCCTCACGACAGGAATGGGCACAGATACAACAGACCCATGAGGGGCTGGCGCAGATGATCAAGTGTGTTGAGAAAGGCCAGAAGCCCTGTAGAGAGGAAAGAGAACGACTGACACGTGAGATATTATCTGTTTTGAGTCAGTGGGAAAAGTTGGAGATGAAAAATGGAGTGCTATGCCGAAAGGTCTATTTACCTTCTGAGATCGACATTCGATACCAAATTGTGGTGCCTAGTGAACTGGCTCGCTCCTTGGCAGTTGAGGCTCATAATAAGAATGGACATTTTGGTCATGAGAAGACCTTTCGTTGGTTACAGCGACTGATTTACTGCCCTGGTCTTCGTCAAATGGTCGAAGAAGTATGCCGCAGCTGTCGAACTTGTGAGATCCATAAGGCAATAGAACAGAGAGCTCCCCTGCAAACCATCGTGACCCAGGAACCTTTAGAAATCGTCATGATAGACTATCTAATGGTGGGCCCATCCAATAGCGGACACCAGTATTGCCTCGTAATGGTGGATCACTTCACCAAATTTGCGGTGGTAACCGCCACCAAGGACCAGACAGCTGAGTCAGCAGCTCGTGCTCTGTGCCAAGATTTCATTTGAGTATATGGGTGCCCCCAACGCATCCACTCCGACCAGGGCGCCTGCTTTGAGGGACACGTAATGAAAGAAGTTCAACGTATCTACGGGATAAAGAAGTCGCACACGACTCCATACCACCCTCAGGGAAATGGGGCCTGTGAAAGATTCAACAGAACTCTGCTACAGATGCTGCGGACTCTGGAGGAAGACAAGAAGTTACAGTGGCCTCAGTTCTTGTCTGAAATGGTGTGGGCCTATAACAATCAGGTCCATTCTACAACGGGGTACTCTCCTTATACACTCTCTTTGGGCGGTCTGGGCGAAGTATAGGAGAATTACAGTTGAATGATGTGGATGGGTTCCCTCCGAGGGATCCAACCTCTTGGGTGCGGGCGCATCGGCAGAGACTTGAGACGATCCATCGATTGGTGCGGCAGCGCCTGCAAGAACATCCCCATCCTGATAAGACCCCAGTGCAAGAAGCACCATTGCAACCAGGCGACCTGGTGCTAGTTCGTGTCAAGAAACCCCAAGGGAAATTGGAAAGCAGATGGGAGGCTTTGCCGTATCGTGTTGTTGGCCGCAAGTATGCGAATGGGCCAGTGTACCAGGAAGAAGGAACTGATTGTGTTCGAGTACTTCACCGAAATATGTTGCGCCTGTGTCATTCTGAAGGGACAAATCACGATGGGCCTGCCAATGTGAATGAGCTCCCACAGTCAGAGAATGGAGGTGCGGAATGGGCCTCCGACGAGGAGGATGATTGTTGGCCGATCCCTGCTCCTGGGGATGTTCCACCTGTGACTACTGTATCTCCGGCCTGTGCCCCCTCTGGTGCGGAATCCGCTGGTCCTTCTCAGCCCATAGCTGCAGCACCCCATAATATACCACCGGTCCCAGACGGACCACTAGGCCAAATGCTGGTATTCCCCCTGTTCGGTATGCGCAGGATGAGTTTGTTTGGCCTGCCATACATCGGTATACTACCACCCTGTGCATAAAAGTACAACCCTCTGGATATACAGTCATAGGCAGGGACTGCCAATCTTAAAGTGGGGGGGAATATGTAAGAGACAGCCAATGTTGTCCTAAGCTTCATTTGTCTGTATAAACTGTTAATGTTGAATGTATTTCTGTGATTCTGTTCCTTTAAGACAGCACCATTGTAATTGTGACATGATGCTGGAGTGAGACCCCCCCCCTTTATGTCAGCCTGCCTGTTCTGCAGACAGAGTGTGAGCAGAGAAGCAGGAAGTGACGAGACAGAGAGCAGCAGCCATCTTGGCAAGTGTTGTATTGAACTGGTGTGGAGATTTTTCTGTACAGCTAAGCTGTATCTTGGTCCAGAGACAAACAGAGTGTAAAGAGACAACAGGACTAGTGAGTCCACGTGAAAGGAACTGTGCTCAGTGGCTGATCAGTGAGACTGACATTGTGACTGTGTATATGGATACCACAGATAGAGACTCGCAGTGCTGTTGATGTACTGGACGGCACCTGCTAAATCCCGGCCACATCCCAGCTCAGTGTATGGATTCGGCAGGACTGTCAGTGTGCTGAGTGGAATCTGCTGTTGGATTACATTGCATTCATTGGGTTTCCCTGTTAAAGAGGACTTCATTTCTCCCAAGATCCTGATAACCGTGAGGAGAGGACGCTCACTATAAAAGAAAGGACCGACTTTGGGCCCCACCCGCGCTTCTACGGACTGTAAGCGGTCCACCTGGACCACTGGGGAAAAGGGGGTGCACCCAAATGTGAAGTCAGGGTCAGTTAGGGATAGTTTTGAGTATATTGTTCATTCAGTGTCCATACTGCAGAAGTGGACAGAGTAAAAGTAGAAACCATTGCAGAATTTGCCTTGAAATTGTTCATGCTATATTGTATATTTTGCTTGTCTTTAGCCCTGTCATTTTACCTTTAACTAACCTTTATTAACTTATAGTAAATATATTTTTTTTTCTTGAACTACCGCGTGTGCGTTCATTTCTGGTTGGGGGGTCCAACCCACCTGCCTTGTTCTCGTTTCCCCCTGTCCCCACACCCCCCCTTACCCCCCCCCCCCGCCAAAAAAAAGGTTAGGTGTTATTTATCACAAATATTTTTTTTTTTTTTTTATTGGGGGTTTTTTTTCCAAAAAAAAAATATTTTTTTTTAAATTAAAAAGAGGGGTTTGGTAAAAAGAGGGTGGTGTTTTTTTTTTTAAAAAAAGAAAAAAAGAACACACAACTTATAAATAAATATTTTTATATTTAAATAAAAAAAAAATTCCCCCAAAAACACCAAAGGAAAAAACAGTATAATATATATGTTTGTGTTTTTTTTTTTGGGTTTTTTTTTATAAAATTTTTTTTTTTTTTTCTTTTTTTTTTTTTTTTTTTTTTTTTTTGCTACATTATGGAGAAGATTTATTCTCTCCCTGCAGTAGAAAACAAGCTGGTGTAATCCAGACATAGAAGTGAATGGGAGTTTCAAAAGCAACGTAGCTCACTTTTATGGGAGTTATGGAAACAGCATAGCTAAGAGAGCTACACTGTTTCTATGTAGTCCAACTATCGAGGACAGTCTGCATTTCACTGCCACTAAGAGTCGGGAGACAGGACCTGGGGGGAGGGGGGAGTTATTTTAGAGATAGGTATGGGTCTCAGAGGTGGGACCTGCATCTATCAGACATTTATGACATATCCTGTTGATTATGCCATAAGTGTCCCTCGTGGGAAATGTCCTTTAATATGTATGGCGCCTTTCCAAGAGCAGATGTTGGGGGAGATAAGAATGGGGCAGTTGGATTTCAGCCATTGTCAAGTATTGATAGGCAACAATAATGCTCCTTGCTTGTGGGGGGGATTGTCCAGGGTTACATAACCATTGGGTACTTGGAAAGATCCACTTACCTTTTATTTGAACCTAACACTTAAAAGGCCTATACAAAAAGTTTTTGGACATTCTTACTTTTAGTAAATAGATTCTAATATATGTTTCTGTTTTATTGTATTCCACTCGCATGTAGTATTTGAGGTGATCTATAAAGGTGAACATTAAAGAGACACGAATACAGATGCCACAACACTCAGCTGATCACCACCGCTCCCGATTCTCACACCCCTGGCAAACAGCTTATTATGGAGGGAAAAGCAGTGGCCAATGCTGGGGAAATGTAGGATTACATGATGGCTGTTTAGATATATACAAGGACGCCTTGGGGCTGTCTCTCCATTCTGGTTCATAGAGGGGGATCCCTAGTAAAGCCTATGGTTGTCGTCTTGCTTAAGAAAGCAGAAATCGCACCTAATTTTGAGGCTAGAATGGAGTGTGAAGTCTGTCCCAGCCATAGCGTGAAGGTTCACCTTTATTAAACCTTGCAGAACATACTAGAAAAATGTTTACATTGCAATTACCTATTATTATGTAATTATCACAATTACTTTCTTTAATTTGAGGGACTGACCCGACAATTATCATGCAGGGCTAGCAGGGGAATTCTATTTCCCCAGTGTTGCCAAAGGTGAATGATTTGACAAAATATTAAGTGAACACAAATATAATTTAACATAACATTACCAGAAGCAGAATATGTGTAATGTGTGGATATTTATAGTATTTATATATCTAGTCCCATCTGGTTTAGTTATTTTGTGTTTTTAGTTATTCCTTCTTTACTATTGAAATCCTCCTACCATGCATTGTCGTTCTGGTGAGCTAGGGGTGGGCTTGTGCTTATACAGCAGTATAGCTAAACAAACTGAGCTTCAGTATAAAACAGAGTTAAGGGACTTGTGCAGAGGCAGACTTTCATTGCACAATTGAAGCACACTGCAGTACAGATAGCCAGCATTGAAAATAGAAGCACTATAGATAGTAAACATCACTCAAAGCTACATTTTCTATCATTATTTCAGCTGCCTTTTGTTTGGCTGATGTCTACAGTCTGAAACTATCACAGGAAGTTTACCCCTTCATTGTCCTAGACCATCCAGGATGTTATTATTAACCCTTCAGCACACTAGCCCACGAGAGATGTTATTGCTAACTCCTTCATTGTTGTTGATGACCAAGGATGTTACCTTTACCTCTCTAAAGCCCTAAACCACCAGTGATGTTACCCATCTCTGTAGGGAAAATTAATCAATTCAGACTATTTCTGGAGAAATAATGTGTTACAATCCTTTATTTTATATGTCAGGAGATGTAAGATGCAGCTATATTGGTGGAAGGGGGTCCACACACACACACACACACACACACACACACACACACACATTTTTTGCAGAAGGGCCCCCATCTGGAGGAGCAAGAGGTAGCAGTCCTGCAGCTATGACAGGAAGATTACCCCTTCACTGACCTAAACCACCCAGGATATTAGTAATAAGCCCTTCACCACACTAGCCCACCAGAAATAATATTGCTAATTCTATAACTGTCTCAGTGTAACATCTTTGCCTGTTCGGATTTCTACTCCATTCTCCGGCCGCATGCTATGGCGCAGGAGGCGTGTCCATTTATGATCCTCTGCTCCTGGGCCTATTGCTGTTTTAGCACAGCTGAGTATTCGTTGCAGTGTGCCAGTCCAGCCAGGGCTCTGAGTTCCTCTGGTTTTTAACGTTTGGTGCTCTTTTAATTGACATCCTTCCTTGCCCATCAAGCCTGGGGCAGATTCCTGATACTCTTTATATAATTTTCCAACCCTCTCTTGGTTGCTTGCTATTAGTCTCTCTGAGCGTGCTAAGCGCTATACTGTTTCCTCTGATTATCTATATTCTGACCTTGGCTTTTCCCTTTGACTATTCTTTTGGTTCTGATTTTGTACTTCGCTGCCCGACTGGTTCTGACCCTTGGCTCTCTTGATTACTCGTTCCTGTTTGTCTTTTCTACATTTTGTGTATTAACTTGTATTATAGGAAAGGACCGTCACCCAGTTGTTCTCTACTGCTTAGGGTAGTTAAGGTAGGGACAGGGAGTGGGTCAAGAATAAGGACTCACTGTCTCTGTTGTTCCCCTTCCTCCCAGGTTCCAGCAGCAGGTACTGGGGAATTGCTTAATTGGCAATTCCCTAACACTTAGATGACCAGGAATATTTCGGTTACCTCTTTTAATACCCTGGACCACCATGGATGTTACCCATCTCTGGAAAGGAAATTAGATCATCTAGACCATTTCAAGAGAAATAATAGCAAAAAATATATTTTTCAATCGTGTATTTTACATATGAACAGGTAAAAGCTGCATCTATGTTGGTGGGAAGGGAACCCACACAGTTTTTTGCACTGGGACCCCAATTTGGAAAAGCAAGAGATAGCAGTCCTGCAGCTATCACAGGGAAATTATCCCTTCTCTATTCCAGACCACCCAGGATGTTACTGTCTAAGATGACTATGGGTGTTACCTTCACCTCTTTATCACCCTAGACCACAAGGGATGTTACCCATCTCTGCGGGAGAAATTAGACCATCCAGACTACATTTGGAGAAATTATAGCTTAAAAAAATAAATAATATATTTTTTAATAATTTTTTTCATATACGAGAAGATGTAAGTTGCAAATATGCTGGTGGAAGGAAGCCCACACACATTTTTTGTGCAGGGGCCCCCATGTGTCTACCTCTGAATCATATGGAGGTATAACAAGCTGGGAGTTTACTGTACATGTTTCTGATTTTAATATCAAGGATGGAAAAACAATCTTACTGTTCAAATGAAGACATTCCCTGCCAAAACGGCATACCTTGATTCACGTCTTCTATGACCATTGAATTAGTTTTTATGGTTATAGGGATATGAAAAATGTAGAAAATGTTTCCCAATCTGGAATTAGTGGTCTTGGTTTTTTTATATATATATATATATTTGCCATTTCGTAAATTTGCATCCTGTCGGTGGGCAGTGGGCTCTGGGTTTTTTTTTTCTGGATGAAATTTTGTTAGTGATGTCTAAATTCCTTGCAGTGTTTCACGCCTTAAAAACATATACTTACTGTTTTTTTTTCCAGGCCAGAGGGCAGATTTTTGTTTGCCAATGCCTGAACTTAAGATTTCATGAGATGAGAGTGCAAAAATGTGAGGATCTGTGTCTATCAGAGTGGTGATTCACTGTCATGAAAGACGGTACAGAGAACATATAGCTAAGCCTATGTTTGGAGTTTGAGGCATCTGTATTCCAAAGGTTATTGGATCTGTTAGTGTTAAAAGATGGTCCTGTAGATCTTGGCCTAACCTTAGTATAGGTCATCAATAGCAGAGTCCAACTCTGGGCAACACTTCAAATAAGCTGATTCCAATGGCCGCAGTGTGCCAGAACTAACACAGTTCCATACATCATATAAATCCAGGAAGTTGCTACGAGCACAGTCCCATACAATTCCAGTGTATTGAGCTGTGCTAGTTTCGGGAGACTGTGAAGGCAAACAACTGAACGGTGTGGGTGCTGGAAGACTCTACTGATATGTTATAACTCCTAAGGATAGGTCTTCGATATACTGCTGGAGTATTCCTTTAACATTTGAGTTCCTAAAAGTTCAGAAAACACAATTCTGTTAGGCCAAGTTTGCTTGATGTGGTATTTTATTTCCTTGTAATGACTTTATCTAGCGCTTAGCACTTTGTCCTTACTGTTTGCAATTCTGCAGGATTTCCTGCACTTTTGAAACAATTCTTCCTGTAGAAATCCCATAGAAGACATAAGGGGTTAATTACCTGCAGATCACTTCTTTATGTCCTATTGGCTACAGCCAGTTGTCTTACAGCCAGACACAGGAAAATGATGTTTGGGAGGGGAACATGACTGAGCTCCTGGCATTTGTAGCTAATGGCTTCTTTATGCTTTTTTCAGTTTTTACTTGCAGTGTGAAACAAAATAGGATCAAAGAAAAGGAGATTTAGAGATACTTAGATTTTTTTTGTGTATTTCTATGTTGCTTTAAGGGGTTGAATGACTGTCTAATGGTTTTAGTTTTAGTGACTTCTGTTTAGATCCCTATAAATCATTTTCATACTTCTCTATTCTGTCCTTTTTACAGAACAGCACAGAGGAATATCATATTTAAAGGGGGTGTATGAATCATTTTTATTAAAGTATATAGTTGGTGCAAATGGAGCCAGTAAAATTATTACAATATAGCCTCCTCTCCTTGGTCCTCTGTTTCTGTGTATGGGTCCCCCAGCTGACCTCACCAGTGACATCCCATTTGGCTGCTGTGGTCACCTCACATAATCACAATCCTATGTGGTGACGTCTTTACAAACAGCATGTGACTGCTGAAGCCTGTGATTGGCCACCATGATGACGTCACTGTTGAGACTGGGGAGAGGTGACAACATTATTACTTATTATTTTACTGGCCCTATTTGCAGTAACTATAAACTTTATATATTCAGAATTGAATTTGACGAGAATATCGTAAGGCTAGGTTCATAACTGCACCTGCTCACCGTTCGGGGATTCTGTCACCGAATCTGCTTGTAAAATGCGGAGAGAAAACTCCTGCAAGCAGGAACGGGTTTTCACGGGTAATTGTATTTTAAGCGGATTAGGTTTCCGTTCCCCAAGCAGACCTGAGGGACGTAAAGTCTAGCGTAAGTTGGCTTGGGATAGGTTCATATTCATCAGGTTTCTTTTTTAATGTGTAGAATAGCGTATGAAATCCTGTAAAACATATGACAAATCCCATTTAAGTTAATGATATTTCAAACTTGATCTGTCATCAGAGTATTCTGTTCTATGTAAGGGCATCATACGGACAGATCTGCTGTCTTCCTAGCCAAAATAACACAAAATAATCTGTTAAACTAATAGGAATTATACAAGAATACACAGGACACATGGTATGAGCCCAGTGTATTTGCGTGGAGAGCGCTTCACAAACTCTGACCTTTCCCGACATCTCACACCCTCTTCACGAGAATGCTGGCCACTGTATATCTGCATATAGACAACTCATCAGTCACTGTGAAGAAGGCAGCGAGAGGCAGGTGGTCCTATTCTCATACTATGCTGCTCTTGCATAGGGTGGCATAGTCAGATTTGATTCACAAATGGCTCTGACATGGATTTGTCTGAAATGGAATCCTTTGTCCCAGTCCCCAAAAATGTCCCAGTCCCAAAAATGACCATATTCTATCTTTTTTTTTCTTCTCCTGCACAGGCCATATTGTACATACATATAATAGAAATAGGTATACAAATATCGATTTTGGGCCTCAATAACACATATATGAAGTAATATTTGGCGCCTTATTAGACTCATACACCTTTATCTCATGTCACGTACATGTGTTTCGTTAGTATTTGCAAGTTTTAGCTTGTACTATAAGATTCTTATATATGTTTTATGTTGCCTCTGTCTTCTTATTAGACATATTCTTTCCTCTTGCTGCCAATCTCGCCTATCGAGGGAGATATTGATTTTTAGAGGAGACTGTAAAAAAATCAATATTTTACAGGATGCGGGAGAGCTGTAACTGTGGACGTACTCTCATGGAATCCTGGCATCACAGTGTGTTTCTTAGAGCTGTGAGACCCGCAGCTGATGGAACCAGATCAATATTTTCTCCTGGACTACCGCTGTCTCTTAATAATTTAAGTGCGATAAGGGTACAAGGCGTTGCGGCCCCAGTACAGTAATATTTTAATATGGATGACTGAAGATCATAAAGTTCGTGTTGGTGTTGATCTGATGCGGATGGTGTAGTTGTGGTTTTTTTTTTTGTGTGCTCGTCTGGTGTGAAGGAAGGTGAATGTGCACATACTGGAATACTTACTGAGAGGAAGGCTCATGGCAAAAGGAAAGCTTCTGTTAATTAACATTTCAGTGGTTTGTAGAAACGAAGCAAATGATCTCAGAATTTTCCATGACTGATTACTTGAGCAGAACTGGAAGAATCGAGCCCCAGTCCGTAGCGGTAAAATTTAGCCTGGTCTTTTATGTGGGTGCTTTGCATTATCAGCTTTACATCATACAATAATACAATTATTTTTCAATTAGGAACAATTTCTGGTTACAAAAACATAACGCTGCATAAACCAACAAATACAAGTCCTATATGGAACTTACTAACATGCAAAGAAGAATTTATTATTGAATCCTGTATTCAGAATATGCTCTGTATGTCACACGATACACGTGTTATGGTCTGCTTGCCTATGGTCAGAATATGTGACAGTATTGGAATGGAGTTCATTAGCCGCAATTACAGCCGCATTCTGCCGGAGCCACATGGAAATGAGTAGTATTAATAAACTGGAGGACACAAGGCAGAAAAGCAATACTGTAATCATTCGTGTCTTCCAAGAAAATACATACTGTCATACAGTGTACAAACAACACTACGAAGCAGCACCTACTAACCTAACCACCATGCAATACAATGCCCACACAGCAGTGCTATGCATTGGCCAAATAACACTCCCATATGGTTACCTAAATACAGGGAAACTTTTTGACGACCACCCAAAATTGCATTAAAAAGTGGTCTTCTCAAAGAAGATGGTTAAAATGAAAAACTGAAATTCCGTTACAGAAAATGTTGTCTTGGTAAGGGAGTGGTTTTCTTAAGGAGGACCTTTCATGTACTCCTGCACATGCGGTTTTATATACCGCTGGAATTTTAACAGTACGCTGAATTCAGCGCACTGTCGGCTTTCCCGTTATGTGCCCCGGGGCTGGAGATATCGGTGCCGTTAGTTTCTGGTGTCAGGTGTTCCTGACGGTCTAGCTGGGGCTGTGAGGAACGCCCCCTCCCCCCGACAGTACACGTCCATAGCCCTGTACTATCAGAGGGGATGTTCCTTACCGCCCAGCGATGACGCTAAGCTGTGAGGAACACCCCCCCCCAGTACAAGTCTATGGACGAGAACTGTCAAGGGGAGGCGTTCCTCACAGCGCAGCTAGACTGTCAGGAACGCCCTTCTGACAGTGAGCAGAGATCGGTGCCGAAACTAACGGGGCACATAACGGGAAAGCCGACCGTGTGTCGGCTTTCTAGCGGTATATAAAAATGCATGTGCATGAGGACATAAAAGGTCCTCTTTAAAGAGGTAGCTTTTTGAAGAGGTTTAATTGTAACAAAAAAATATAGCAGCAAAAACCATCATAATACTGTTACACAGTTTATAATATAAAGGAAATAGATGCAGATCCCACCACTTCGAACCATGCCTATCTTAAAAACAGCAGTTTCCCGATTCTTGTCTAGTGGTTGCTGGGACTGAGCATGCTTGAATGCAAAGTACCATGAATTTGTGACCACACTCTGTTCTCAGTGACCATGAAACAGACTTAATAAGTTGGCTACATAGAGTTAACTAATGTTTTATTGTGCATTGTGTAAGCTATATGTAGTAAGCTTACTCAGAGGTGTAACCATAACTAAAAGCTAATGGACCCCAATTGAAAATCTGCAATGGGGCTCTATTGATGATGTATCACCTCTGAGCCTTCTCAAGCACAAGGGCCTGGGTGCCACTGCTATTGCTCCATCCCCTATAGATATAGTATTTATTATTAATATATTTTGCTTACTTATATATGTATAGTTATATCCCAATTTATGTTGTAAAACTTTTATTTCCCCAAACTAATCTGGGCATATAGCCTTATGCCAGGTTCACACTAGCATCAGCTGTCCGTTCTTCTGCTTATTCGGAGGACTAGAACAACTGACAAGCGTGCCACTGTAATAGTGGCTACACACGGAGCCGACAGACCCCATTGACTATAATGGGGACCATTGGGTGGCCATCATTTTAAAACCGAAACAGCAGAGGAAAAAGTTCTCCATGTAGGACTTTTTCCTCCACCAATTTCAGGGGGACAATGCGACTGAGTGCCCAATGGAGACTCCAGCACTAATGTGAACTAAGCCTTATGTGCAACAATCGTAGCACATGAGCAATATACCGCACTTAGTAAAGGGAGTTTAATATGAGGAAAAGAGTCACAGTGCTTGTACATATAAAATGGGTAACAATTGACTTACAGTAATATCTTGGAGTACAGTTTTCTAAAATAAAAGAAAACAAACCAGAAACCACACACACACATATATGGGCTTAGGGTGCAACGCCTAGAGCGGCAGAGACCAGGACTTCACTTCTTTACTTCCTCTGAGCCCCTAAGAAATTATATCCAACCCTGGCTTTTCATACTTTAAAGTGGTTTTCCGGGCAAAAAATAATTTTTCAAAAAAGGTCTGTTAGTGCTATTAGTAGGTTAATAAGTGCACCCAAATACCTTTAGCAGTGTTTTGAGTGATTTCTGGGGCTCTCTGTGAGCTCCTGGCATCTTCTGCATTTGTTTACATGGGCATCTTCCTGTTCTTTTATCCTACAACTTCCATGATGCATTGTGGTTTACTCAGAGCTGACTCACACCCCCTCCCTGTTTCCCTAGCTAGCCCGCCCACTCCACCTTCAGCAGCCATCTTTAGACTCCTAGTTCTCACTCAGTCAATAACCTTTTCCTTTGGCTGTAATATTGTAATCATCTCTGTATGTCGTTATTACAGTCACACGGAGAAAGCTTAATGAAAACAATGAATTCTTCATGCTTTCTTGGCATTTGGTAAAAAAAAATATATATTATGCACACATACAGTACAGACCAAAAGTTTGGACACACCTTCTCATTCCAAGAGTTTTCTGTATTTTCATGATTATAAAAATTGTAGATTCACACTGAAGGCATCAAAACTATGAATTAACACATGTGGAATTATATACTTAACAAAAAAGTGTGAAACAACTGAAAATATGTTTTATATTCTAGGTTCTTCAAAGTAGCCACCTTTTGCTTTGATTACTGCTTTGCACACTCTTGGCATTCTTTTGATGATCTTCAAGAGGTAGTCACCTGAAATGGTTTTCACTTCACAGGTGTGCCCTGTCAGGTTTAATAAGTGGGATTTCTTGCCTTATAAATGGGGTTGGGACCATCAGTTGTGTTGTTCAGAAGTCAGGTGGATACACAGCTGATAGTCCTACTGAATGGAGTGTTAGAATTTGTATTATGGCAAGAAAAAAGCAGCTAAGTAAAGAAAAACGAGTGGCCATCATTACTTTAAGAAATGAAGGTCAGTCAGTCCGAAAAATTGGGAAAACTTTGAAAGTGTCCCCAAGTGCAGTGGCCAAAACCATCAAGCGCTACAAAGAAACTGGCTCACGTGAGGACCGCCCCAGGAAAGGAAAACCAAGAGTCACCTCTGCTGCGGAGGATAAGTTCATCTGAGTCACCAACCTCAGAAATCGCAGGTTAACAGCAGCTCAGATTAGAGACCAGGTCAATGCCACACAGAGTTCTAGCAGCAGACACATCTCTACAACAACTGTTAAGAGGAGACTGTGTGCAGCAGGCCTTCATGGCAAAATAGCTGCTAGGAAACCACTGGTAAGGACAGGCAACAAGCAGAAGAGACTTGTTTGGGCTAAAGAACACAAGGAATGGACATTAGACCTGTGGAAATCTGTGCTTTGGTCTGATGAGTCCAAATTTGAGATCTTTGGTTCCAACCACCGTGTCTTTGTGCGTCGCAGAAAAGGTGAACAAATGGACTCTACATGCCTGGTTCCCACCGTGAAGCATGGAGGAGGAGGTGTGATGGTGTGGGGGTGCTTTGCTGGTGACACTGTTGGGGATTTATTCAAAATTGAAGGAATACTGAACCAGCATGGTTACCACAGCATTTTGCAGCGGCATGCTATTCCATCCGGTTTGCGTTTAGTTGGACCATCATTTATTTTTCAACAGGACAATGATCCCAAACACACCTCCAGACTGTGTAAGGGCTATTTGACCAAGAAGGAGAGTTATGGGGTGCTACGCCAGATGACCTGGCCTCCACAGTCACCAGACCTGAACCCAATTGAGATGGTTTGGGGTGAGCTGGACCGCAGAGTGAAGGCAAAAGGGCCAACAAGTGCTAAGCATCTCTGGGAACTCCTTCAAGACTGTTGGAAGACCATTTCAGGTGACTACCTCTTGAAGCTCATCAAGAGAATGCCAAGAGTGTGCAAAGCAGTAATCAAAGCAAAAGGTGGCTACTTTGAAGAACCTAGAATAGAAGACATATTTTCAGTTGTTTCACACTTTTTTGTTAAGTATATAATTCCTCATGTGTTAATTCATAGTTCTGATGCCTTCAGTGTGAATCTACAATTTTTATAGTCATGAAAATACAGAAAATTCTTGGAATAAGAAGGTGTGTCCAAACTTTTGGTCTGTACTGTACATACATACATAAACACTATAATATGCTCCACAGTGGCCCCTGCAAAGTATAATGCTCTGCAGTGTGGGGCTCATTGTTAAAATATTCATTTATCTTGGAAAACCCCTTTAAGAACTTTTGTGTTTGGTGTCATTACACATAAATAAAGCTGTATGAGCCGTCACCAGTCGTGTCCTTTACTGTGCAGATGGTGCCTGGATATATAAAGTTACAGTCCAATATGGTATCATATCCTGTAGGGTAATGCAGAAGTGTGAACAGAGGAGGGTTCGTTTTAGGGATTCTAACTGTGGAAGGGTTTACATTAGGAGTTGTGATAGGCTTGTCTGAAAAGATATGTCTTTAGTTTAGTTTGCGCTTGAAGCTGTAGAAATTGGGAGTTAAACTGAATGTCCAGGGTAGAGCATTCCAGACAAGTGGTGCAACTTGGGAGAAGTCTTGGATATGGAAGTGGAAAGTTCTGATAATAGAGGATGTTAGTCTTAAGTCATTGAGTGAACGGAGAGCACGGGTTGGGCTATAGACAGAGATGAGGGAGGAAATGTAGGGAGGTGCAGCATTATGGAGAGCCTTGCTGATGAGGGTGATAAATTTATATTGTATTATTGTATTCAAGTTATATTGTAAAGATCAGGGCTAAAATGTTTAATCTGACTATTTTCTTTCCATACGACGTCAATGTGTCACCGGTTGGCTGAGAAGATTAGTTATTAAATGTCCCCTAACAAATGGTCATTTTGGTTGAAATCATATGTTTTGACCAACTTTAGACTTTAATGACTATTCCCCTGGTCATATTGTCAAAATAAAAACAAGACTCGCACAAGGCTCACATTTTTGTAAAATATCGTTCAGGCTGAGTAAGATCAAGCCGTCCATTTAACCATGTGCAGATTTGTCTTGTAATATATACTGCAGAAATCAGCTCCTGCAAATCCCCTTAGAAGTGAAGCATGTTATTAAGTGACAGTGCTCCATTATTTTTAATTATCTTTTGTTTCGTGTCCTGCTCTTGCCCTCTGCGCGCACTCTGTGGGAGTGATATTAGAAGGGGACAGACATTGTTTTTAGGGAAGCAGGAAAAGAGAAACCACAGAGGAGCCAAACTGCAATTCTGTGGCTTGGAACAGCCCCAAGCCAGATTAGAGAAGCGGTAATGTATAAGTTTAGTGGATGGGACTTGAATGCTAAATTAACAGCAATGAAAGGAACGAGAGAGTATTAAATTATGATTTGCAAGGTATTACTGGTGAAATACTTTGCAGCTCCTTCACTAATGATGCCAGGTGCAGTTTTCTCCACAGAGGTCCTCATTTTGAGTTACGGTGCATCACAAGCTGTGGTACGCGTCACCCAGAGGTTAATGTCCGCAGACAAATTGCATGCACATTTGACTTTTTCATTTTCAATTTTAACCAGCTTGTCATCTTATTCTGTAGTCTACAGCTGACCAAGAAAGAGTCTCTGCAGATGCTTACTATGCATAAAGTCTGATACCGAATGGTGGCACACCTGGTAGTAACACTAGTGATATGTGATTCATTGAATTCTGCTCTCTAAATTTAAAAATTTGGATCTGAAATTGATCCAAAAATACTTATTTGGACTCAAAATAATGTAGTGTTATTAGGTTCTATTTACATCCTGTTTTCTTTACGATTGGCACATACCAACTGGAAAATCTCTCTATATATGAGCGAACATAATGACCGAATATAAAATTAAATGTTGACTCTTCTTTTCCCCAATATTCTGGAAGAGTTGGAGCACTTCTACACACAATAGATTGTTGGCTGGTTGTGCTGAAATTGTTGGGACATTCATCCAACGTGTACAGTCATGGCCAAAAGTTTTGAGAATGACACAAATATTATATTTTCACATGATCTGCTGCCCTCTGGTTTTTATGTGTGTTTGTCAGATGTTTTTATCACATACAGAAATATAATTGCATTCATATTATGAGTAACAGAAGCATATATTGACAGTTAGAATGAGTTAATGCAGCAAGTCAATATTTGCAGTGTTGACCCTTCTTCTTCAGGACCTCTGCAATTCTCCCTGGCATGCTCTCAATCAACTTCTGGACCAAATCCTGACTGATAGCAGTCCATTCTTGCAGAATCAATGCTTTAATTTTGTCTGAATTTGTTGGTTTTTGTTTGTCCACCCGTCTCTTGATGATTGACCACAAGTTCTCAATGGGATTAAGATCTGGGGAGTTTCCAGGCCATGGACCCAAAATCTCTATGTTTTGTTCCCTGAGCCATTTAGTTATCACCTTTGCTTTATGGCAAGGTGCTCCATCATGCTGGAAAAGGCATTGTTGAGCGCCAAACTGCTCTTGGACGGTTGGGAGAAGTTGCTCTTGGAGGACATTCTGGTACCATTCTTTATTCATGGCTGTGTTTTTAGGCAAGACTGTGAGAGAGCCGATTCCCTTGGCTGAGAAGCAACCCCACACATGAATGGTTTCAGGATGCTTTACAGTTGGCATGAGACAAGACTGGTGGTAGCGCTCACCTCTTCTTCTCCGAATAAGCTGTTTTCCAGATGTTCCAAACAATCGAAAAGGGGATTCATCAGAGAAAATGACTTTCCCCCAGTCCTCAGCAGTCCACTCCCTGTACCTTTTGCAGAATATCAGTCTGTCCCTGATGTTTTTTCTGGAGAGAAGTGGCTTCTTTGCTGCCCTCCTTGAGACCAGGCCTTGCTCCAAGAGTCTCCGCCTCACAGTGCGTGCAGATGCACTCACACCTGCCTGCTGCCATTCCTCAGCAAGCTCTGCACTGCTGGTAGCCCGATCCCGCAGCTGAAACACTTTTAAGAGACGGTACTGCCGCTTGCTGGTCTTTCTTGGGCGCCCTGGAGCCTTTTTGGCACCAATGGAACCTCTCTCCTTGAAGTTCTTGATGATGCGATAGATTGTTGACTGAGGTGCAATCTTTCTAGCTGCAATACTCTTCCCAGTTAGGCCATTTTTGTGCAGTGCAATGATGGCTGCACGTGTTTCTTTAGAGATAACCATGGTTAACAGAAGAGAAACAATGATGGCAAGCACCAGCCTCCTTTTAAAGTGTCCAGTGGTGTCATTCTTACTTAATCATGACAGATTGATCTCCAGCCCTGTCCTCATCAACACCCACACCTGTGTTAATGGAGCAATCACTGAAACGATGTTAGGTGGTCCTTTTAAGGCAGGGCTGCAATGATGTTGAAATGTGTTTTGGGGGATAAAGTTCATTTTCTAGGCAAATATTGACTTTGCAAGTAATTGCTGTTAAGCTGATCACTCTTTATAACATTCTGGAGTATATGCAAATTGCCATTAGAAAAACTGAAGCAGTAGACTTTGTAAAAATTAATATTTGTATCATTCTCAAAACTTTTGGCCATGACTGTATAGCTATTAGCTATTTGTTTTTGGTGAAGAAGCTCTGTAAATGAAGGTCGATAGTTGAACAACCATTGAACGAACATTTGTCTGGTTAATTGTTACAGATACGCAGCTATACACATTGTACATGTTAAATGACCCTGTTGAGGAATGATCAGTATTTTACTGTGATATATTCTTTCATGTAACAGTCAGCCATGTTTCGGCCTTCTGTACTATAGAAACTCAAGGATAGGTGACTATCGGTTAAAAGTTTTAATATGACCAACATCTGTCGATATTATGATGGCATGTCACCATCCGGCTAAGAAAATTGTTTGTTGTTAAATTTTACCCAACAAGTGATTGGTCATCTATTTTGATCAACTTTACACCAATGTGTACAGCCACCATTACAGCCGGCTATAACCCCGCTCATATTGTCAAAATAAAAACCGTATTCGCTTGGCTAACCTTAAACTCTAAGCTAAAATTATATTCATCACATTTGACTCTTCTTTCCCCCATCATTGAGGAAGAATCCGGGTATCTCCATACACATTATATGGTTGGCTGGTCCAGCTGAAATTGTCGGGTTTGGACGACATTCATGCCCATTAACTGTGTGTTTGTTTTTAGTGAATAGTCTCTGTAAACATTAGACCTTTATGTTTTTTGTCTGTCGAGTTTGGAATCACTGGGTTACAAAACTTGTGCCTTTACAAATGTTCCTCTGTCCTCCGCCCTCCTCTCTAAAGCTTATAATACCTCCCTCCGGTTCAGGTATACTCCTTTGTCAATAGTTTTCCTTCAGTAGTGTAGTGGCTTCTTGTGCACCTTCTCTCATTGTAATACTTTTAAGGTGCAATAATTTCTTGCATATTGTTTACTATAGTTTTATAGGGAAAGGGTCAAGAAATCCTGAGAACCTCAGTACATGATGTACAGTACAGACCAAAAGTTTGGACACACCTTCTCATTCCAAGAGTTTTCTGTATTTTCATGACTATAAAAATTGTAGATTCACACTGAAGGCATCAAAACTATGAATTAACACATGTGGAATTATTATACTTAACAAAAAAGTGTGAAACAACTGAAAATATGTCTTATATTCTAGGTTCTTCAAAGTAGCCATCTTTTGCTTTGATTACTGCTTTGCACACTCTTGGCATTCTCTTGATGAGCTTCAAGAGGTAGTCACCTGAAATGGTCTTCCAACAGTCTTGAAGGAGTTTCCAGAGATGCGGTCCAGCTCACCCCAAACCATCTCGATTGGGCTCAGGTCTGGTGACTGTGGAGGCCAGGTCATCTGGCGTAGCACCCCATCACTCTCCTTGTTGGTCAAATAGCCCTTACACAGTCTGGAGGTGTGTTTGGGGTCATTGTCCTGTTGAAAAATAAATGATGGTCCAACTAAACGCAAACCGGATGGAATAGCATGCCGCTTCAAGATGCTGTGGTAACCATGCTGGTTCAGTATTCCTTCAATTTTGAATAAATCCCCAACAGTGTCACCAGCAAAGCACCCCCACACCATCAGACCTCCTCCTCCATGCTTCACGGTGGGAACCAGGCATGTAGAGTCCATTCGTTCACCTTTTCTGCGTCGCACAAAGACATGGTGGTTGGAACCAAAGATCTCAAATTTGGACTCATCAGACCAAAGCACAGATTTCCACAGGTCTAATGTCCATTCCTTGTGTTCTTTAGCCCAAACAAGTCTCTTCTGCTTGTTGCCTGTCCTTAGCAGTGGTTTCCTAGCAGCTATTTTACCATGAAGGCCTGCTGCAGACAGTCTCCTCTTAACAGTTGTTGTAGAGATGTGTCTGCTGTTAGAACTCTGTGTGGCATTGACCTGGTCTCTAATCTGAGCTGCTGTTAACCTGCGATTTCTGAGGCTGGTGACTCGGATGAACTTATCCTCCGCAGCAGAGGTGACTCTTGATCTTCCTTTCCTGGGGCTGTCCTCATGTGAGCCAGTTTCTTTGTAGCGCTTGATGGTTTTGGCCACTGCACTTGGGGACACTTTCAAAGTTTTCCCAATTTTTCGGACTGACTGACCTTCATTTCTTAAAGTAATGATGGCCACTCGTTTTTCTTTACTTAGCTGCTTTTTTCTTGACATAATACAAATTCTAACACTCCATTCAGTAGGACTATCAGCTGTGTATCCACCTGACTTCTGAACAACACAACTGATGGTCCCAACCCCATTTATAAGGCAAGAAATCCCACTTATTAAACCTGACAGGGCACACCTGTGAAGTGAAAACCATTTCAGGTGACTACCTCTTGAAGCTCATCAAGAGAATGCCAAGAGTGTGCAAAGCAGTAATCAAAGTAAAAGGTGGCTACTTTGAAGAACCTAGAATATAAGACATATTTTCAGTTGTTTCACACTTTTTTTGTTAAGTATATAATTCCACATGTGTTAATTCATAGTTTTGATGCCTTCAGTGTGAATCTACAATTTTTATAGTCACGAAAATACAGAAAACTCTTGGAATGAGAAGGTGTGTCCAAACTTTTGGTCTGTACCAGGGGCGTAACTACCGGGGTAGCAGTGGTAGCGACTGCCACAGGGCCCGGAACATTACGGGGCCCGGAGCCCTGTGGTAGTCGCTACTGCGAACCCCACAATCACTGCTATCGTTATACTCCGGGCTCTTTTGAGACCCCGGAGTATAACGATCGGGGGCCCAGGGGAGGTGAGTGAACATAAAAAACACTGTAACTCACCTATCTGCCGCTCCGCAGGCTTCGGGCCTGTTTGGTGACGTCCCAGACGTCAGCCGACGTCATTATGCGTCGCGACGCCGGCCTGGATCGCGCGAGATCCGGTCCGATATTGAAGATGGCTGAAGTAGCGCACGGGAGTGCACCGGAGCGAGGAAGAGGTAGGTTGCAGTGTTTTCTATGTTTCTCTCCTCCCCTGGGTCTCCGATCATTATACTCTGGGGTCTGAAAAGACCCCAGAGTATAATAATCGTTCATGGGTGGTCCACTATGGGGCATAATACTGTGTGCAGGGGCCACTATGGGGCAAACTACTGTGTGCAGGGGCCACTATGGGGCAAACTACTGTGTGCAGGGGCTACTATGGGGCAAACTACTGTGTGCAGGGGCTACTATGGGGCAAACTACTGCGTGCAGACGCCACTATGGGGCAAACTACTGCGTGCAGGGGCTACTATGGGGCAAACTACTGTGTGCAGGGGCTACTATGGGGCAAACTACTGCGTGCAGATGCCACTATGGGGCAAACTACTGTGTGTCGGGGCCACTATGGGGCAAACTACTGTGTGCTGGGGCCACTATGGGGCAAACTACTGTGTGCAGGGGCCACTATGGGGCAAACTACTGTGTGCAGGGGCCACTATGCTGCATAATACCGTGTCCAGGGGCCACTATGGGGCATAATACCGTGTGCAGGGGCCACTATGGGGCATAATACCGTGTGCAGGGGCCACTATGGGACATAATACCGTGTACAGGGGCCACTATGGGGCATAATAGTGTGCGCAGGAATGCGGTTTGTGTGTGGGGGGGGTTGGGGGCGGCGGTTTGGGGGGGGTTGGGGCGGCGGCTTTGGGGGGTTGGGGGCGGCGGCTTTGGGGGGGCCCCATGTCAAATGTTCGCCTTGGGGCCCAGCCATTCCTAGTTACGCCACTGGTCTGTACTGTATGAGAGTGATGTATGTGTGATAAGTATGACTGTCCTATGTGCAACAGTTGCTATTATGGCATTCTTTCTACTGAAAGTGTGTTCTGATAGTTGCGAGAAAAGTGTAGTGTCTATTGTAAGACAAAATATCAGTAAGAAAGACAGATAAAAGTCTCATGCAATTCATGTACTTCTGATCAAACTATCACCTGATATGCAGCTTGTGGCTGTTTAAAGCCTTTATGTAGTCCTAAGGGCCAGACTGGCCCACCAGAGTACCGGATAATCCTCTGATGGCCCTAGGATCTTAATAAATGACCTTTAATACAAGAGGACTCTAAGAATATGTCAGAAGACAACCCTATTTGGAACTGACTTTGGAGCCAATCACATGTCACTAGGGTCTACAGTATGTAATAGACTGAAAGAAAGACTTCAGTACATTCATGTATCAAGAGTTGATTCACAAATATATTATTTTACTAATGATATGACCTGGGTGTAAGATAACAACATGGATTCTGTATCAATTAAAAGTGGACATTTCTATGTTCTGTATAGATGGAAAGTGGACTATAGTAATGTCCATTGGTGCGCTAAGGAACCCAGGTCTGATGCTGGTGGCCATAGACAGACCAATGTCTTGCAAGTACCAATCTTCTGTAAAATACCTGCACTTCCCCTTGCTAAGGAAATTTTTATCTTTAAAAACATTTTTAGATTATTTTATTAGCTGCTCCCTGCTATTAGGATTATGGTGACAATGATATCATTACACAGGCCTCTCTTGGGTTGCTCATATATTTTCATTGGCCTCATTTTCTGAATGTCATACTTTAAAATAATGAAAATATTTCCCACTAAGGCAGCAAGAGAAAGAAACCTTATCTTCAAACTACTGTCTATAAATCCATAATTTGTGATGACTTTGTAATAATGCCCTTGAGGATGGAGAGCAGGAGATGAGTGATGACCCCAAGGGCTTTCTTCTAGAGATACTGCATATTCAGGGATGAGCACAGGGCAGAGCATCAGTATCCTCTGGAGATGACTTATGACAGCTTCATGCTTACAGTGCTTTAGAACAATGTCATTTAAATGCATGCCATTGTAACTCAAAACCTGCATAATGGTGCACCTGGAAACCAAAATCATTTGCAGATTGTGAATGTGTAAAAAAGTAAATGAGGTTCTATTGTTTTTGCAATGTAAGCATTAAAAATACTTACACTCCATCGCAAAATCCTAGCGCTAGGAGTAATAATGGTTAATATTGTACTGTATGTGTATTAAGCTACAGTGGGGAAAAAAAGTATTTAGTCAGCCACCAATTGTGCAAGTTCTCCCACTTAAAAAGATGAGGCCGGCCTGTAATTGACATCATAGGTAGACCTCAACTATGAGAGACAAAATGAGAAAACAAATCCAGAAAATCACATTGTCTGATTTTTAAAGAATTTATTTGCAAATTATGGTGGAAAATCAGTATTTGGTCAATAACAAAAGTTCATCTCAATACTTTGTGATATATCCTTTGTTGGCAATGACAGAGGTCAGATGTTTTCTGTAAGTCTTTACAAGGTTGGCACACACTGTTGCTGGTATGTTGGCTCATTCCTCCATGCAGATCTCCTCTAGAGCAGTGATGTTTTGGGGCTGTCGCTGGGCAACACGGACTTTCAACTCCTTCCAAAGGTTTCCTATGGGGTTGAGATCTGGAGACTGGCTAGGCCACTCCAGGACCTTGAAATGCTTCTTACGAAGCCACTCCTTTGTTGCCCTGGCGGTGTGCTTGGGATCATTGTCATGCTGGTAGACCCAGCCACGTTTCATCTTCAATGCCCTTGCTGATGGAAGGAGGTTTGCACTCAAAATCTCACGATACATGGCCCCATTCATTCTTTCATGTACACGGATCAGTCATCCTGGTCCCTTTGCAGAGAAACAGCCCCAAAGCATGACGTTGCAACCCCCATGCTTCACAGTAGGTATGGGGTTCTTGACTGTTCATTTTTTTACTTGAGCTAGACACAACAAAAATTTAGCAACTTTGTCCAACTGTCTAGTGTAGATGCAACATTTCTGAGAAGTCCAGCCCTGAAGGATGTTTTTGAGTAGGTTTTAATGACAGTTGCCAGCTAGTGTCTTTGTATTATACTGTAGAGAAAAGTGATAGGGGGACTGATATCAGAGGCGTAGCTGGGGGGGGGGCAGAGGAGGTGGCAGAGGAGACACTCAGGAGGCAGGAGGTAACAGAAGCATACAATTGAGCAATGAAACAAACAATTCCACCTTGCAACAGGGTCCACCAATCATAAATGGCCAAGTCGGTCATCCTAACTGACTGCAGTTTTCTTTAAACCTGTTATGAAACCAGGCCTCATCCTTCCACATCCTAAAAAGCATTCCTGTTTTTTCGTTTTCTTGAATACAGTTTTATAACATAATGTGTTCTTTATTTAAAAAATTGGTGTTTATTGAAAGAAGAATCACTTTTACTACACTTGTATCAAGGGTGTAGTGAAGAAATCACAGCCTACTGCCCGCAAACGTTTGAGGACATTTTTACAATCCTTATATGAAGAGACTCCAAAATGAAAACATATCTGATAGAAGGAAATCTGCTCTTTCTAATGGTGCTCAAAGAAAGAAGATTGAAGCTGTCCCACTGGAGATACAGTGCCTTGCAAAAGTATTCATACCCCTTGAACTTTTTCACATTTTGTCACCTTACAACCACAAACTTAAATGTATTTTATTGAGATTTTAAGTGATAACCAACACAAAGTATCAGATAATTGTGAAGTAGAAGGAAAGTGATACATGGTTTTCAAAATTTTAATCAAATAAAAATCTGAAAAGTGTGACGTGCAAAAGTATTCAGCCCCCCTATATCAATACTTTGTAGAGCCACCTTTCACTGCAATTACAGCTGCAAGTCTTTTGGGGGATGTCTCTACCAGCTTTGCACATCTAGAGACTAGATTTTTGCCCATTCTTCTTTGTAAAATAGCTCAAGCTCAGCCAGATTGGATGGAGAGCGTCTGTGAACAGCAATTTTCATGTCTTGCCACAGATGCTCAATGGGATTTAGGTCTGTACTTTGACTGGGCCATTCTAATGTAGTATAATGTTGTACCGTGTTAGCCATTGAAAGTAGTGGAAGAGGAAAAAAGGAACCTTTTGAGGACGGATTTTAAATTTCCCCCCCCCCCCAGGGAAAAAAATAAAAAAAAAAAAAAAAAAAAAAAAAAAAACACTTGAATATTCTTTTATCTAAACCATTCCACTGTAGCTCTGGCTGTATGTTTATGGTCATTGTCTTGCTGGAAGATAAATCTCCTTCCCAGTGTCAAGTCTTTTGCAGCCTCCAACAGGTTTTCTTCCAGGATTGCCCTATTTTTAGCTCCATCCATCTTCCCATCAACTCTGAGCAGCTTCCTTGTCCCTGCTGAAGAAAATCCTCCCCCCAGCATGATGCTGCCCCTGCCATGTGTCACAGTGGGGATGGTGTGTTCAGTGGGATGGGCAGTGTTACTTTTCCACCACACATAGTGCTTTGCATTTAGGCGAAAAAGTTCAGCTTTGGTTTCATCTGACCAGAGCACCTTCTTCCACATGTTTGCTGTGTTCCCTATATGTCTTGTGGCAAACTGCAAACGGCACTTCTTATGTCTTTCTTTCAACAATGGTTTTCTTCTTGTCACTCTTCCATAAAGACCAGATTTATGGAGTGCACGACTTATAGTTGTCCTGTAAACAGAGTCTCCCATCTGAGCTGTGGATTTCTGCAGCTCCTCCACAGTAACCATGGACCTCTTGGCTGCTTCTCTGACCAGTGCTCTCCTTGCTCAATCTGTCAGTTTAGGTGAACGGCCATGTCTTGGTAGATTTGTAGTTGTAGAATACTTTTTCCATTTTTGGATGATGGATCGAACAGTGCTCCTTGGGATGCTCAAAGCTTGGGATATGTTTTTATAACCTAACCCTGATTTAAACTTCTCCACAACTCTGACCAGTCTGGTGAGTTCCTTGGTCTTCATGATGCTGTTTGTTCACTAGTGTTCTCTAACAAACCACTGAGGCCTTCACAGAACAGGTATATTTATACTGAGACTAAATTACACACAGCTGGACTCTATTAACTCAATAAGTGACTTCTGAAGGCAATTGATTGCACTGGATTTTATTTAGGGTTATCAGAGTACAGGGGGCTGAATACTTTTGCACATCACACTTTTCAGATTTTTATTTGATTAAAATTTTGAAAACCATGTATCATTTTCCTTCCACTTCACAATTATCTGCTACTTTGTGTTGGTCTATCACTTAAAATCTCAATAAAATACATTTAAGTTTGTGTTTGTGAGGTGACAAAATGTGAAAAAGTTCAAGGGGTATGAATACTTTTGCAAGCCACTGTATAGGGTATCAAAGAAAGCTAAAATTAGGCAAAAATGCTTTTTATACCAACTTTGAACGCTTATATTTTTTCAACCACTTGAAGGAAAGTGCTGCAAATTGGAAGGCCTCATTACAGCCATGTATTTAGTACACCTACCAACTAGTTTGACACTACAGCAGCCTCAACATAGCTGTAAATTAATTTTTGCAGTTTTTTGAGCCTAAACCATGCAAAAAGTAAGAGGACTAGGAACATGGGGTTTTTCCAGTTCATTAAGCCCTAAAACTTGTGCAGGTTCTCCAAATATCCCACTTGTACTACTAAAACTTCCATGTTTACAGCTTCTGAAAGTTGGCCCAAAATGTCATTTTTGCTCAGGTGACGTTTTGCAACCCTTTACTTGAGGTCCCCTAGAACCTCCAATTTTTTGTGTTTTGAACTCAAATTTTCCACAGCTTAGTTTTATATCATAGAGAAACTATACCAAATTTCATCAAAATCTGAGATGGTGAGGTGGGGACCCCTGGTCCACTTGATATGGAATGACTCAATAATAAATTTTACTGGTAAGCTTTAATATTACCTGGATAACCCCCTTAAAGGACAAATTGCAGAAGAGGCTGGGGTGAAACAAACAAAAAAAAAATTATACTCAATTGTCCCCAGCACTCCGATGTCTGCTGCCTGTGTTAAGCCTGTGCTGTGTCTTCCCCACCGTAAGTCCTGCTTGTGACCTCAGCGGTGGCTGGAAAGGACTTGGTAATGTCACTCAGATACATCACTGGGTCCTTTCCTGCAACCATTGAGGCTACTGATTGGCTTTAGCAGTCACATGTGGCACAGGACTTACAGCGGGAAAGGCTTGTACTGTATTTTCCTAAATGGTCTTTACAGACCTGTGTAGAGCCCGTATAATGATAATTTCGGTATACCTGAGTTGGGGGCCCACTTAGACGTGTTCGGCCCCCCCCCTGTGCTGACCTCCTAGCTACGCCTCTGCCTGATATATAAATATATATATTTATATATAAAACCCCATATTAGTAAATTAGTTTTGTTTCAGTATTTTTTTAATGTTGCAGCTGTCATTTTTTTGTTTTGTTAAAAATTTCCGGCCTTGGAGACACGCTCGTCCTTCCTATATACAATACAGTACAGTGTCTTTGCTTTATAGCAGCTGCAGTCAATTTAATTAACAGATAAATTACACTATGTAACACAAATTTTGTTCCCAGCTTTTAAATGTTATATTCCAATTGCTTATGTCTAAAACAAATTAAAAATTGCTTACATTCATCATAAACTTCGCTTTTGTGACCACGACAACGAAAATTATGCATTTTTACTATAGAAACAGACAATTTTGCATCTTCTCATTTATACAGTCAGACTAAGAATACTATATGCATTGCAAATTTACACAGATTACCAAAAACTGTTCAGAAGTGTGCGGTTTTCCGAGATTTACGACTATACTGCAAATCAGTTTCACGAATCAATCCCCAAATATAGTCGCCCATCATGTGTTCATCAGTATATCAACCAGGGACAGAAATAAACTTGGCAAGCTGATTGGGGGGGGCGGCCCCGGGCGGGGGGGCCCGCCGGCCCCCGGGGGGGGGGGGGGGGGGGGGGGGGGGCCGGGGGGGGGGGGCCCCCCGCGGGGGGGGGGGCCCCCCCCCCCGGGCGGGGGCGGGGCCGGGCGGGGCGGCCCGGCCGGCGGCCGCCCGCCCCCCCCCCGGGGGGGGGGGGGGCGCGCGGGGCCCCCCCCCCCCCCCCCCCCGCGCCCGCCCCCCCCCCCCCCCCCCCCCCCCCGCGCACCCCACCACCCCAAAAAACAAAAACCCCCCCCCCCCCCCCCCCCCCCCCCCCCCCCCCCCCCCCCCCCCCCCCCCCCCCCCCCCCCCCCCCCCCCCCCCCCTCCCCCCCCCCCCTTTTTTTTTTTTTTTTTTTTCTTTCCCTTTCCCCCCCCTCCCCCCCCTCCCCCCCCCCCCCAACTCCCAAAAAATAAAAAATAAAACTTATATTGTCCTTGGTAACGGCGTTCAAAGTTCATAGTGTCCTGGTGATAATGTCGGGTTACAAGTGATACCTATAGCTTCGAGTAGACCGGCCACATTGTTGCAGAAGCACAGTCCATCTTGATGACTGAAGAAGATGGAAAAAACTTGGTGACGCTTCCTCTGATCTGTGACTTGGACGCTTTCATCTAATAAGTTCCATTGCTTGAGCCTTGATGTCAGAAGCTCAGCGTTGGACTTGGTGAGACCAAGGTCTCTGATCAGATCGTTGAGGTCTTTTTGGTTAGGGTAGTATGGCTTCTGCTCCTCATCTGCATATGAAGAGAAATTGTGATCTTCAACGTCTTCCTCGATGTCTGACCTGCTGCTTTCTTTTGAAGGTGGTGTAGCTCTGTCTGGAGGTGTTGGTACAGGAAGTTCAGGGCAGTGTGGTTCTGGGGCGATAGATGACGGAATGTCAGGATGCGTTACAGGCGGTGCATTTTTGCCAGTGCGACGTTTGGAAGGGACCACCATGCAGAAGTAGCAATTTGTTGAGTGATCAGTCGGTTCACGCCAAATTCTTGGTATAGCAAAATGCATGGCTCTCTTCTCTCCCCTGTACCAACCTATAAGCAAACAAAATAATATTTGGATTGAGAATTTGATTTAGGCCTATTTCACACTAATGACTAGTGATATTTACAATATTAACACAGTTAATCTGCTATTTAAGAGAGTAGCATTTATCCACTTACCTTCAAGAGTTTTCTTGCAGTGCTCACATGTGAAATGAGGAGCCCATGGTTTGTCTTGGTCACCAACAGGCATGCCGAAGTATGCTTTGTAGGCCTCACACATCTTAGCAGATGCTTCCACAGAGTACTTTTTCGCTCTTGTCTTTATAAACTGGCCACATACGTAGCAAAATGCGTCTGCTGGATGTATGCAACCTCTTGATGCCATCTAAATTGACTGAGTTGCTGTGAACTGTAAGGAAAAAGGATGTCTCTCCAAACTTGATAAAAATGGTCTTTATTCCATGCAGTATTAAAGTTCAAGAGTGTACTGAGGATTCAGCAGAGCAAGATTGATCACCCGGTACCACAGTAACACACAATATATACAGTCATGGCCAAAAGTTTTGAGAATGATACAAATATTAATTTTTACAAAGTCTACTGCTTCAGTTTTTCTAATGGCAATTTGCATATACTCCAGAATGTTATAAAGAGTGATCAGCTTAACAGCAATTACTTGCAAAGTCAATATTTGCCTAGAAAATGAACTTTATCCCCCAAAACACATTTCAACATCATTGCAGCCCTGCCTTAAAAGGACCACCTAACATCGTTTCAGTGATTGCTCCATTAACACAGGTGTGGGTGTTGATGAGGACAGGGCTGGAGATCAATCTGTCATGATTAAGTAAGAATGACACCACTGGACACTTTAAAAGGAGGCTGGTGCTTGCCATCATTGTTTCTCTTCTGTTAACCATGGTTATCTCTAAAGAAACACGTGCAGTCATCATTGCACTGCACAAAAATGGCCTAACTGGGAAGAGTATTGCAGCTAGAAAGATTGCACCTCAGTCAACAATCTATCGCATCATCAAGAACTTCAAGGAGAGAGGTTCCATTGGTGCCAAAAAGGCTCCAGGGCGCCCAAGAAAGACCAGCAAGCGGCAGGACCGTCTCTTAAAAGTGTTTCAGCTGCGGGATCGGGCTACCAGCAGTGCAGAGCTTGCTGAGGAATGGCAGCAGGCAGGTGTGAGTGCATCTGCACGCACTGTGAGGCGGAGACTCTTGGAGCAAGGCCTGGTCTCAAGGAGGGCAGCAAAGAAGCCACTTCTCTCCAGAAAAAACATCAGGGACAGACTGATATTATGCAAAAGGTACAGGGAGTGGACTGCTGAGGACTGGGGTAAAGTCATTTTCTCTGATGAATCCCCTTTTCGATTGTTTGGAACATCTGGAAAACAGCTTATTCGGAGAAGAAGAGGTGAGCGCTACCACCAGTCTTGTCTCATGCCAACTGTAAAGCATCCTGAAACCATTCATGTGTGGGGTTGCTTCTCAGCCAAGGGAATCGGCTCTCTCACAGTCTTGCCTAAAAACACAGCCATGAATAAAGAATGGTACCAGAATGTCCTCCAAGAGCAACTTCTCCCAACCATCCAAGAGCAGTTTGGCGCTCAACAATGCCTTTTCCAGCATGATGGAGCACCTTGCCATAAAGCAAAGGTGATAACTAAATGGCTCAGGGAACAAAACATAGAGATTTTGGGTCCATGGCCTGGAAACTCCCCAGATCTTAATCCCATTGAGAACTTGTGGTCAATCATCAAGAGACGGGTGGACAAACAAAAACCAACAAATTCAGACAAAATTAAAGCATTGATTCTGCAAGAATGGACTGCTGTCAGTCAGGATTTGGTCCAGAAGTTGATTGAGAGCATGCCAGGGAGAATTGCAGAGGTCCTGAAGAAGAAGGGTCAACACTGCAAATATTGACTTGCTGCATTAACTCATTCTAACTGTCAATATAAGCTTCTGTTACTCATAATATGAATGCAATTATATTTCTGTATGTGATAAAAACATCTGACAAACACACATAAAAACCAGAGGGCAGCAGATCATGTGAAAATATAATATTTGTGTCATTCTCAAAACTTTTGGCCATGACTGTACATTTACATTCCTAAGCTCCTCCTGTAATGGATGTGGGTGAAGTGTGAATACTGTCGTTATCAGAATCTGAATAGATATTGAATTCACACCTGTCTGTCTAGGTCAATTCCCCTTTGTCTGTGATGGCTATTGTCCACTTACTATGCAATCCCAATCAATTAGATCCTGTCTCTCTGTCTCTCAGGAAGGGCTATAGTGGCCCTATATAACTGTAGTTATACAGCTACCTACAATTCTGTACAGTCCCAGAAAGTTCTAGATAATTCTGGGCAGTTCTAGAAACTTCTTGATAGTTCTCACAATTCCAGAAGCTTCTTAAGTATCTTGAAATATTGCGAATATCCTTAAAAATAGATCAATTTCAAAATATCATTGTGCTGACCACAAAAGCAAAGTTTACAGGGAATAATAATAATAATACATTTTATTTATATAGCGCCAACATATTCCGCAGCACTGTACAATTTGTAGGGTTCAATTACTGACAAAAAAGATACATTACAAAGAAATAGTTAATTCACACACTGGGACTGAGGGCCCTGCTCGCAAGAGCTTACAATCTATGAGGTAGAGGGGGTGACACAAGAGGTAGCAGAGGCGGCAACAGACGTAGTATTGCTTATACAATGGTCAGACAATTTTGTAATAGAGGTTACTGTCATTACACATATATAAAGCTGTATGAGCCGTCACCAGTCGTGTCCTTTAACATGCAGACGGTGCCTGGACATATAAAGCTAGTCTGATACGGCATCATATCCTGTGAGGTAATGTTGAAGCATAAACAGAGGAGGGTACGTTTTAGGGATTCTAACTACGGAAGGGTTTACATTAGGAGCTGTGATAGGCCTGTCTGAAAAGATATGTCTTTAGTTTGCACTTGAAGCTGTGGAAATTGGGGGTTAATCTGATAGTCTGGGATAGAGCATTCCAGAGAAGTGGTGCAACTCGGGAGAAGTCTTGTATACGAGCGTGGGAGGTTCTGATAATAGAGGATGTTAGTCTTAAGTCATTGAGTGAACGGAGAGTACGGGTTGGGCAATAGACAGAGATGAGGGAGGAAATGTAGGGAGGTGCTGCATTATGGAGAGCCTTGTGAATGAGGGTGATAAGTTTATATTGTAACTTTTTTCTATTCATTTAAGGTACAAACAATCAGGAAAACACACTTAACAACTGGGAACAAATATTTTTTTTAAAATTGTTACATGGTGTTATTAAAGTCATCTTGGCCCACCAGAATACTAGAGTATCATGCATGGGCCCAGGCTCTAAAACAATAATGAACCTTACAGGTCCAGACAATTTAATTTGGAGGCAATTTGGGTTTATTTTCTAGGGGTGATGATGGGTGAACCCCCAGATTGATTTTATCTGGTGGATACAAAGAATTCCTGTCTGACAATGGAGATATATCATAGACTGTTAAAGTCTATAGGAAGTAATGGAATACAGACCCAACCCTCCTGGCATCTGGGAGTTACAGGGGAAATGTATCCAGAATCTTACCTGAGTGTATCTTGTTACTATCCTGCCTCATCTAAGCCTCCAGAAGTATAACAGAGCTGTCATTAAATCTCTCACGCTCTGCTGACTCTGTCCCAGTCTACACAATAAAGCTGATATAAAAAAAAAAATGAGAAAATTTAAAAAAACCTGAAATCAAATGTTATTTTCTGAAAATAAATTTCTTTTTGACATTCCTGTAAATGTAGGAATCCTGAAGAAATGAACTTTAAAATAAGGATATTAATAGTATAAGGAAATTAATTTTACAAGGCATACTTTTTCTGCGGGAGACCTTTTATACAATGCGTTCTACAGATACTATGTATAATTGGCATGCTTATACATGGTAAAAGACTATTTTGATGAAGGGCCAAAGTGAAATCCTCCTCTCCATTTAACCGGGCTATTAAATTGGCTCTAATGTTCAGTGTAGCAGAAATACTGTAACTCCGAAAATCAGTTCACCCATAGGAGATTAAGTAGAAGGGCTGAGTAAAGGCTGCGGAGATGTGTAAATATGTCGCCTATGTTGGTGATGGAACGTTACAAGAGCGGCCAAGAAACCTTTCAAGCAGGATTAGCAATGGCGAGAAATACCTGTTGCAACAGAAGAAAAAGGGCTATCAAGTGATGTCAAGCTGTATTGTGAAAAAAACAAATAAGACCTCTCTTAGCGTGAGAGCAGAAATAAAGTATAGAATCAAGAAGATTATGACAACTTTTGTAGGAGGTTAATACAGCAGAACATTTTGTTTTGTTTGTGCCAGATTTCGCTAAGTGGTACTTTGTTGGTTGAGCTAATGGAATCTAATCCTCTCTGGGTAGTAACGTTTCTTTACAATGATTTATTGAGTTACCTTTTTGTGTATTCAGTCGATTTGACAGAGATAATTAATTTCTTACATTTACAGAAAGGAGCCAAGATTTTGTGTTCTATGGAATAAATTGGGGTCACTTACGATCAGCTTCAAAGAAACTTTGTGATATTGTAGTTTGGCATTAGATTTTATATTGATACATGTGTCACTCATAGGGCCAGTCTGAGCATTAGTGAATCATCAAACCCTTGGTAGATTCTTAGATGAAAAGATGGAAAAGTTGCCAAAGAATCAAAAATGCAGGTTATTTATTTTTTTTTTTTTTAATACAAAAATCATTATGTTGGGTTTCATCATCTTTATTGTTAAAAGTAAAAGTTTCAACAGGAAGAGTTTTGACTGAAGCATATTTAAGGTTATGTTCACATATACATTGTAATATCAGTCATAGATTGTAAGCTCTTGTGAGCAGGGCCCTCAGTCCCATTGTGTGAATTGACTATTTCTTTGTAATATATCTTTTTTGTCTCTACTTGAACCCTACAAATTGTACAGTGCTGCGGAATATGTTGGTGCTATATAAATAAAATGTATTATTATTATTATTATTATTATTATTATTATTATTAATAATTTAGAGACTCTGGTGCAGAGCCAGATTGTGGACAAAAAAACTCTTTTTCATCCAGCAATGAGATGGCAAAAATAACCGATACCTGACTTACCCTATTATAGTCATAGGGCTGACCTTACCTTCAAAAATGGAGACTGTTTTTATATACAAAAACTATAAATCACGATGTTGGATTTGCTCATAAGAGTCTATCTTTACTTTTAAAAGTAAAAATTAGGGTACTTTAGATTGAAAGCTTTTAACTAAAGCTTATTTAAAGGGATCCTATTATTCAGAAAGGCCAATTTTAGTAAGACCATGTCGTAATAGCCTTAATAAAGGCTATTCTTCTCCTACCTTTTGTTGTTTCGCTCCTCACCGCCGTTTAGAAGAAATGTTGATATTTATCTTTATGCTAATGCATCTTCAGAATGCACGTCATCCTTGACGTCATCCTTCATTCGGGAGACATGCGCATGTCCATTTGGCCATTTTCCTGTGGCCTATTACACAAGAGTACTGCATGCGCTGTATGTAATAGGCCACAGGAAAATGGCCGAATGGACATGCGCAGTCGGCGCATGTCTCCCGAACGAAGACTCGTACAAGGATGACGTAAAGGAGTCTGCTAAAGAAGAAGAGAGGCGGCGTTGTAAGGTAAAAACATGCATCTGAGGACAGCACAGGGAACGCCCTCTGTGCATTCTGAAGATGCACTTGGGACCTTAATGTTTAATCAGTTCTATTCCTACGATGGAACAGAATGCCAGAAAAAAACAACCAAATGTGAAAGCACCCTAAGTGAATGGAGTTAGCTGCAATATCAGATATAGCATGTAGAGAAGTGTGGCGCTGTTTCTTGATAAAATAAAATGTTTTTTAATCTTTTGCTATATCTAGCTATAAGTATTGCCACAGTAATAAATACATTCCATCTTAAAGTTTGATGGGACTAATTTTTTTTTTTTTAATAGGCTGTTACCGTAACGGGCCCTATTTACTTACCCATCCCTGCTCCTGCTCATGGCCGTCTGCTCTTCCCATTCTGCGGAAGTGGAGGTGGCTGTGAGCAGGAGCGGGGATTGGCAAGTAAGGCCGCGGGCTGCGAACCCCACAAACACTGCTATCATTATATTCTGGGGTCTTTTCAGACCCCAGAGTATAATGATCGGAGGCCCAGGGAAGGTGAGGGAACATAAAAAACAATGTTACTTACCTCTCACCGGCAGGCTTCGTGCCTGTTTGGTGACGTCATTATGCGTCGCAACGCCGGACTGGCTCACGTGACGTCTGGTCCAACAATGAACAGGGCCAAAAGTAGCTGAGTGTGATGGAGCCAGGGAGAGGTAAGTAACATAGTTTTTTATGTTTGTATCCTCCCCTGGGTCTCAGATCATTATGCAGTGGGTCTGAAAAGATTCCAGAGTATAATAATTGTTCCTGGGTGGTCCACAATGGGGCATAATGCTATGTGAAGAGGCCACTATGGGGCAAAATACTGTGTGCAGGGGTCACTATGGGGCATAACAGTGTGCAGGGGCCACTATGGGGCATAATAGTGTGTGCAGGAATGCAGTTTGTGTGTGGGGGGGGGGGGTTGCCGGGGGGGGGGTGCATGTCAAATGTATGCCTTGGGGTCCAGCCATTCCTAGTTACACCACTGCTTGCAGTATAATAGATTTGTCATGGACTCACTCACCATCTAATGATAATGAGATGACTCTGAATATACTGTACTAATCTATACAGCAAAGTTGGCATGTAAACTGAAGAATGCAGAATTAAGTATAAGTATTGTATAAGTACTGGCTTATTCTGTCTGCTCTAGTGGTCAGTGTGAAAAAATAAAACACCGCCAAACATTTAAAAACATATTTAGAATATAAATCTGAAATAAATGCAATTTTCTCATGATTTGCTTTAAATTATTCTTAATATATCCCCAAAGCATATACTAATATTTTAATATGATTTACATAGTTCTTATTTTCATAGGACTTTTTCTTGACACATTTGTATGCCAGATCTTGTACCCTCTACAGAATTAGAATATATGGACTGCCCAAAAAGTTTTGTGTTCCCCAATTCTCTTGTTAACCACAATCTTTACAGTACAATATTGCAGGCTGAAAAACGTATCAAATTGTTACCTCTCGTCATGCCCTGGTCTAGCTTTCTGAGTGCAAAAACAGATGGAGGTAATTTCAGAAGCAGGAGATCCCCACAGTAATCTCAAATTCAGTGACTTTCAAAGGTTTCCTCAATATAGTATGAAATTCTAAAAAGATAAATAATGGGATTTATAAAAAGTGATCTCAATCTCTTATGTGGTAAGAGCCAAGGCACTTCCCAAAGGGACTATGAGCTCTCACTGAGCCAGGACACGGAACATACATGTGTTTGGTGTCACGTGGAATGGGGATTCCCAAACCTCTCCCTATGTGGTATTTCAATCTTACAATAAAACAAACCCTACGGAATTAAAGGCAATTACATAATACTAAACCAATTAGTTTTACTTCATTAGTTATACCATAATAGTAGTTGACACTCAGACACTAAATAGTATTAACACCTTAGTATCCCGCGTCTGATATATACGTCACAATGATCCTCCCGTACTGGTACTGTTCACATATATACCCTCGCTGCAACTGCCAGGATCAGAGATCACTCCAGTCCTGACAGGTTAACACCTCAATAGTGACTAGTCATTTTGTGTCTGAATATAATACCCCCTAATTTAATAACCCCAAAATTTATAGACCACACTTCCTCTTTACTGGCACTGCCCCCACTTGGAAAATAAAAAAAAAAAATCATCTACTTAGCTCCCACACATTAAAATGCCTTCTTTACTGGCCCCCATACAGTATATTGCCCCCTTTATTGGCCCCTATACAGTATATAGTATATTTAGTATACTGGCTCCCACAGAGTGTTGTGTCCACTTTTTTTGGCTACCACAAATAGCATTACTCCATCATTTTGGCCGCAACATGTAATATTGACCCCCTTTTTGGCCCCCACATGACGACATGTTAGGCTGCTGCCTATTGGATTATTACAACAGGTAGGTGGGCCTAGACAAGAGTGGGATGGGTGAATAAAATATTGACCACTACCCGTTGGAATAATCCAATGGGTAGTGGCTGGTTTAAAAAAAAAAAAAATTGCCATAAGGTAGCCCTCTGCTGTGGAACCCCTCTTCATCTTCAGGGCCCATGCAATTGCATAGATACCTGAAAAAATGGACTATATGCTGAACACCACATTTATTATGAGTTTTAGACACAAGAGGCAGGGCTTTCCAAAAAGGGACAAGGCTTAAGATGTGACATTGTGAATCAGATTTGACAATTTATAGATAGTATAAAAATGCTCCAGATATATCATCCACCATCAGCCACTGTAATAAATCTGGAACATTTAGTCCATACTTACCATACTTGTTGGCAGTCTTTCAGGAGAAAGAAGTGGCAGGGGTGACCACACCCCCTTCCCACAAGGTCACACCCTTTTGGTGACATGAGCACTGAAATTTACTGGCCACTCCCCTTTATGGGACTTGATAGACACATAAAGTGCCCACGTCCTGTATAAAATTATGGATATGCAGGAGATCTACTCTTCCGGGTGTCCTAGAGGTCACTCCTTTATTTCGGAACTGTTCCAGGCTTCCCGGGATAGTTGGCAGGTGTGATTTAGTCTAACTAGTTCCAGACTCATTATAGTACCTACAGTGCCACCACAAGTAAAAGTACAAGCACAGCTGTTCCATGCTTTCATGCCAGTGGACACTAGAGATACTGTAGGGATTTTCTTCTCCTGAAATACAAGCAGACTATTAGCAGCTGTTACATGTAATAACAGATTAGAGATGGGAAATCTATATTACTGGATGTGTTTGCTGGGATACTGCGGGGTTTAGAGCAGAGGCAGACAATATAAGTGCCAAAATGCTGCCCCCTGTAGGCAGAGCAATGTTTGACTTGACTTTGCACTGACCACCATCCATATTGTTAAGTAATCTGCTATATTAATCAGATGTTCCTGATAATATATTGTGACTGAGTAATAGAAAAGTAAAAAGTCTATGTTATTTTTCCCTGTAAAAAAAAAAAAAAAAAAATTAATACCTAAAGGACCTGAGTCAAAGGGAGAAGTGATGGCATAAAAAAACCTATTGATATCAATAGGCTTTTTTAATTGACTTTTTTTTCCAATTTTTCTAATCCTCAGACAGAAAGAAGCAACAGGAAATTCTACTGTAGTGTGAACACAGCCTAAATTAAAAAAAAAAAGTCTTTAAAATCTTGTATACTATATCTTCTAGTGCTATTCCATGGCACTTAAGGATAGATATAATAAATAATTTTGAAGGGGGTGTACCACCACCAAAAATGGCTTCTAAAGCAGTTATTTTAGGTGCGGTTAGTGACATATCTTTTTGTGTCAATTGCAATCCATATTTCAGGTACAACTGTCTTCTGCGAGTTTATAAGAAATTTGTTGGGCTGAGATGGCCCTTCCCTTACCCTGCCTTGCCCTCCCTTGCTTTCACAAAAAGTGTTGAGTGGGGCAAAGAAGGAACAATGTGGTGCATCTTTGGCAAAAGAAAGGACCTTGCACCAAAGATGTGTCACTTTAAGGCCCCTTGTACGCTGCCGTGTGCGAGCTGCTGGCCGTGATTGAACGGCATGGGTGGTACAAGGATATCATCCTTGTGCCGCCTGTGCACGGGTTGTGCTTCCGCAGCACCAGACTATTGGCCCACACATGGATCTGTGGAATACACGGTCATGTGCATGGGCCGATAGAAACTAATGGGTCAGTGGGCTAACTGGGAAAAACCCGGATAGCATACTGAACTAGTACACGGTCGTCTGCAAGGGTCCTTACACCCATCTACGCCATAAAAATTTCTAATTACTAATGTGTCTATGAGTAGAATGTGGTGTAAAATGCACCAAAATAGTTTTCATCTAGTTTTAGACCAATTTCTTTGGCTTTCTTCACGAGGAACATGGCTTAAAAGACAAAGGTATGACTTGAAATTTACGTCATACACCTAACTTATGGTGTAAAATTTTGGCATGATCTAGGCCAACCCATAGCTTTTTCAAACTTTTGTCATACAACTTGAGCCACAGTGATCAATTTAGGCTGCCTTAGGGGCTCTTCACGTGGTAAAAAAATTTCCGCTATTGTTCCGGCCGCCGGCTACCTGCTTCGGGATGCCGATTCAGGGCATCGGCATTCAGTCACGACTTTCCGTTTCTGATTAGGCCAAGATGAATGGGCCTAATCAGCGGGGAGTCTCGAGCCACAGCCATCTCCAAATGATCGTCAAGTTCTTACGTGTGAAAGGCTTCTTAGAGGTGTTGGCCAGGATCGGATGTACTGGGCCACTTCTGACACCCATACTATACACTACATGGAGCTGGAAACAGTTGGCTCCTTGTCTTGTATAGTGGCTAGAAGCTCAACTCCCATTGATGTTAACTGTCCTCTACAGCTAATGAGCGTGGGGGCCACCTGTTGCCACCGTGGATCAGATATAAGGATAGGCCATAAATTTTAATTTACCATACATCTTCGCAAAAGCAACAATTTTTTTATTATTTGTTTATTTATATAGCATCATTAATTCCATGGTGCTTTACATTTGCGGATTTACATACAGTACACAAGATATACAAAACAGATAATACAAACAGTGACCAACTGGCACAGTGGGATAGAGGGCCCTGCCCACAAGGGCTTACAGTCTATGAGGGAAGAAGGAGAGACACAGAAGGTGATGGGAGAGACTGAACAGGTGGTGGTGTGGTGACAGTAGCGTTATTGGAGGTTGTAGGCCTTCATGAATAGGTGAGTCTTCAGGGCCTTCTTGAAGCTTGTGATTGTGGGGGTCAGTCTTATGTGTCTTGGTAGTGAGTTCCAGAGTATGGGGGATGCACGGGAGAAGTCTTGGAGACGATTGTGTGAGTTGTGGATGAGAGCAGAGCGGAGTAGGAGGTCTTTGGAGGATCGGAGGGCAGGTAGCGGGAGATTAGGTCGGAGATGTATGGAGGGGACAGGTTGTGGATGGCTTTGTATGTCAGCTTTAGTAGTTTGAACTCTATTCGCTGGGCGATGGGTAGCCAGTGGAGGTATTGGCAGAGGGGAGCGGCCGATGAAGAACGGGGGGAGAGGTGTATTAAGCGAGCAGCACAGTTTAAGGTGGACTGGAGGGGGATGAGAGTGCTTGCTGGGAGGCCATGGAGGAGGGTGTTACAGTAGTCTAATTCTCAGAATTATATCACAGGACTAGGAAGTATAAGATAAAACAAGCATCCTATAATAGTCATTTAACTTATCCATTGGGATTATCTTTCTGTGTAATCTTGAAGGGTGAACAAGTCTACCTGGGGTACAGCTATAAGGGTGTAGAGGAAGCCATGGCACCTGGTATTGGTATATGTTGGTGCTCAGAAGCATCTCTGCCATATTTGAAGACACCAGTATTAAAAATGGCAAATGACATGTAGGGGCCCAGTTACAGACTTTGCACTGGGGCCCAGGAGCTTATAGTTATTCACCTGGTTTTCCTTTTATACATAATCGAACAAAGCATTTTTTTCTTTTGCATGTCTCAAGAGATAAAGTCCTAGGGAAGGAGGGTGCTGCGTACTTAATGTATGAGAGAGAACTTAAATGCGTTGTTTACTTTGAAACTTGGATGGTTGACAAAGTGTATGTGGCGTGCCAAGGGATTGACTGTAATGGTAAAGGTTAATGTATACAGTACTTTAATGGCTAAAGCACTTTAGTTTCAGTTCAGCTGGAATCCAAAATAAAGTTTGTATAAGGTGAATAGCCCCTTCTTAGCTGGGAACATTCTCTTTATAAACACACGGACAATTTGGAATAGCAAGTAAAAGCCCACAGTTACTCGGGCATTTGTAGAGATCTGGATTTATACTATTAACATATAGAGGGATTTCTTTAACTTTAAGACTTTATATAAAGGGTAGAAAAATAATTTACTTCCTGCTTAAAGGGTTTGCCTGGGATTAGAAAAAAGCGTTTTCTAATCATTGCCATTTCTGGAAATAAAAAAAAAAAAAGCTAATTCTGGATACACTATTTTTAGCGATAGGGACCAAATGTTGTGTCTAAAAGTTCTGAGCAGCAAGTAACATTACACAGGACTGTAGTAAACATAAAGATTACTTACACTGAAATCCAACTTTTCCAGCAGGTGTTGGGAGACAGTGCCCATCCAAAAATATCATGTCTCTGGCTATCTTGAACGGGTTGTCCCATCCTGAAAGTCTGACCCAAAACTGATGCTAAATAAATATTCTGAGGTTTGCAGATATAAAATAAAATTTTTTTTACTGCTACTCTGTATTTTTAAAAACTTTACAGATTTCTAATCTCACTTGCTGTTGCATAGCCCCAAAAATGTAGAGCTTCTCGTATACATCTCCAATACATAGGAAGGGGAGGATGCTCCCTGCCACCTGAGACTGTGTCACACCATCACACCTTACAGAAGCCCCATCTTATTTTACATGTGCTCAGCATAGAACATATTTTTTGGTGTTGGATAACATGGTGTGAAACAACAAATTTTCAAAAATACCTATATGTTCTAGATCCATCTTTTTTTCCTCCAGAAATATATATCCCTAGACACTCCCCTGTGCAGAATCATAGAGGATAAAAACATATAAAAAATCTATAATACTTCTGATCCCAACAGATAGCTCAAGGGTATAAAATGGATAAGAAATGGACATGCAGTGGAGATTTATTAAGACTGGCTATTACATGTGGCAATCCTAACCTGAAGTGCACATTGTAAAATGCACCAAATGTATTAAGAGACAGGCATCTTAAAGGAACACTAAACCCAGAAAATGCACATAAAAATAATGAAATCTTTTAGCCCTTCCTCCATTAATCTTCTAATTTCCCTTGTTTCTAGTTTATCTCATATTAGAGTTAATATAGATAATGTATAAGAAATTTGTGTGTCCCAGGAAGCCCAGACATCTTACCCTCCCCTATCTGTTATACAAGTGGCTGCTCCAGGAGCCTCCCTGCTGTGCCTTGTCTACAGGAGGACAAAAAGCTCATTAAGCTCCATCCCCTTGGCTAAGCCCCTACCCCTTTGCTAGTCTATGGCTGAAGATGGAGCAGCCCATCAGGATATTAACACCTTTGTTCTCTGCATAATTTCTGTAAGGCTGTTTATATCAGCATCATGAATAAAATTCTATATATTCTGTGCCGCTTCTATAATCTTGGTCCTTGACAATTGTGTTTTTGTTAAACCAACATAATAATGACTCCTTGGATTGCTGTACTTGGTAAACTTTTTTTAGACCGACATTATAGACCTTTTATAGGTTGGTTTTAGACCATTTTGTGCTTCCTCTGAAAGGATTAGGATATTTATTATGTGAATTCGTGCGCAGTCCATGTCATTTTCTGGGCAAAGTGAGCTTAAAAGATTTTCGTGTCCGTGAGTACTCATTATGTGCTCTGATGATAATTGGCGGTATCATTTTTGGTTCATTTCCATACACTATAGTTCAGGTTGGCTTTGTGACCAGTTATTGATCATGAGCTATGAACGTGAACGGAAGATCATCAGTCATCAGACTAGAGAAGCCGGTTTGATCTTCGGGTGGCTAGAATTTGTGTTAAAGTCCATTTAATGCCTCTGTGGTTGCAGTGCGAGCGGTTTGCTGCATACTAACTGTGTTACATATTGCTCTGTGGTTACAATGGATCGAAAGTGAAGGACTGACTTAATTCAGGAAACTTCTCTTGGCAGTGATCTCAGTGAAAGTTTTACAAACTCTGTCATTTTAACAGCCAGCTTGGCCCAAGGTCGCTTGGCGTCTCTGGGTTTTCTGCGAGTTGAGAAATATTTGACGTCGCCACCATTAGAAGAATCTCTATGAAAGCCCAAAATGTGTCATATTAAGAAACATGTTGGGAACACATGTCTTATGAAGGTTTTTACTTTCCTTTATGTACTATGTGTGTAGTATTGTGTAATAGTCATGAAGAACTTGAACCCCTCCCCAAGAGCACCAAAGGCATCTGACCCAGCCAACCAGCACCATGTCCTATACTGACGTGGGGTGAGAAGCCAGAAACATCTGTCTACAGATGGGTGTCTCTTGGTTTGGCTGAAATCCCTTGTAATGTTTCAGTGTCTGACATTTACTTACGTCATAGCTCCCTAAAGGTGGCACTAGAGAAACAATTTCTATTTGCATACATATAAAAATATTCTGATAATATGCTGTTTATACTGTGACTACTCCTTGTTTGGGGAAAAAAAAAGATGCATAATAAGCAGCACTGTGTGAATCTGCTCTTAAAGGGGACCTTTCACCACTTCCACCAACTTCAACTCTTTGCAGTTGGAATTGTTTTTCAAACTCAGAGAAGTTCCGATCAGTCTTAGTTTCACTAGAATCAGTGGAGCAGTGACTGTTGAAGGGTACAATGGGTTTGAGTTGCTGGAGGTGGTGAAAGGTCTTCTTTAAATACATTTTCATTTGCAGGTTGTAATCTGGATACTGTTTTTCAAAGGAACCGATGCTGAGATCATCTGCAAGGATCTTTTCTTGACAGGTCCTACTAGAAAATGGAGTATTAACCCAATGATGCTTGTTAGCAGATCCTTCCACATGAATAAAAGTTGTCCGTGCTGGAGAGAGAGAGAGATGACCGCGGCATCCAAGGGCTTCTGCCATTTTGCCGCCCACCCCGGCTCTCGGAAGATCGGAAATAGCCGAATGGAAACCTATACGAATAAAAAGCGGTTTACCTGGGAAACGGTTTTCGATCGGTTTCCGCACGAAGCAAGTGGAGAGGAAAGTGCTGCAAGCTGCAAACTTTCCTCTCCGCATGTTTTCATATGTTTCGTGCGGAAACCGAGCGTAAACTACAATAGCCCCATTATAGTCTATGGGGTCCGTGTGGTTTCCCAGGTAAACCGCTTTTTATGCGTATAGGTTTCCGTTCGGGGGGTCCCCAAGCGGACTCCCCGAACGGAAAGCCGAACGCAGATGTGAACCGACCCTTATTTCTTATCTTGTGAGTTTCACATGGTATTAAAGTGTCCCTCCAAGTCGCAATAAAAATTTCAATATTACTACACAGTTCATACCGTAGTAAAAGTTCTTTTTTTTTTTCATAATGCCTAAGAAAGTGTCTGATACAATGGAGGTCCAACCATTGGGCCCCCCACCAATAATGAGAACAGGGGTCCCTTGTAGCCCATCTAAAGGGAGATGCAGTCATCCTGGTGGTCTGCTTCATTCCTCTCTATGGGTCTACCGCTGTTCAGACATATTCCCAGGGGTTGGATCCCCATTGATCTTCAACTTATTCCCTCACCAAAACCTGGTGCTCTTGTTTTTAAACTTTCTGGTGCCTCCATTTCTGAGTTCTTTTTTCATTTCTGTAAAATGGTCATGGGCTTCTCAGACTACTCTATTGACACTGTGAATGAAACACTCCCTAGCTCTAGGATGAAGTAGTCAAGAGCAGGGGGAGTGTCTCAGCCTACCAAAACATAATAGTATAATGTTGTACCATGTTAGCCATTGAAAGTAGTGGAAGAGTGAAGAAACCAGGTAATACCTTTTAAAGGCTAACTGAGTATATTTGATGGTGAGCTTTTGGGAGTACTAGCTCCCTTCATCAGACATGGTGTTATACAAGAAACTGAAAATTCACATATTTTTTATACCCTAAAGACATGGACCTTCAAAGGATCTTAGAATCCTTAAAAAAAACAAAATGCAACAGGTCAAAAAATAAACAATCTGGAATCTTGTGGGACGTGATGGAGGGATCACTAATTCTTGCTATCTGTTTGCTGTCACCTGGTGATTTGTGACCCTCACAGTTCATACATAGTGTGTCATGAAACTGGCATGAATATTAAGTCCAAATTGCAGAGTTTGAAATTGTTGCATTAACTTATATTCCCATTCTTTCCTCTCCCTCAGTGTCTTAAAATGTCCCATTAAAACCGCAACCCGCAAATCTTCAATAGAGTGGTTTTCTCCAGAGAAATGTGCAGCCATTGGGAGATCTGTTCTGCTGTTATTAATGGTGTTAGACCCCTTTTACATTTATTATGATATTCTGTGCTGCAAGCAAATGTCAACTGTTCCGACTTTCAGATGCCGGATTAAAGAAATGTCACTGCTGTGGCTATTCCATGGTCACAGAGCCATTTGGTGATGCATAGACTCCACATACATGTCATGTATATTATTTATAACTCTATAATAGTCCTTGAGACACCAATGACAGTTTTGTTGCACATCACAGGTAATATACGGCAAGACGTTTCAGTTCAGGCTATATCTCCGATTGTTTCCTATGGAATTTAGTACATAATGGAATTACAGTTCGTGCACAAGGCAAGTCTAGTGGTACATGTCTAAAGCAATAAATTATACATGTAACTCCGAAGATGAAGAGAGGACACACATGGTCTAATGGTTTTCACTTATTAAAGGAAGTTACCCTCTAGCCTTTATTACTGACCGCTGGGGATCCAACCACTGGGACCTCCACTGATCACGAGAACTGGGGTGCTTTGCAACCAAGTTGTGAATGCAGAAACTGGTTGGGCAGTGTATACCGCTTCCTTCATTTCAATGGCTACCTGCCCCGACCTGCCCCTCCATTCAGTCCTTATGATCATTTGGGATCTCAGCTGTTGGACCTCCACTGATCAGCAAGTTACTCCCTATACTTTGAACAGGGAGTAACGTCATATTACCGAAATTCCCCTTTAAAATACACACTGATCAGCCATACCATTAAAACCACTGACAGGGAAAGTGAATAACATTGATTATGTCGTGATAATATTACTGTGTGTAATGAAAATGCCACCTGTCAAGAGGTGGGATATATAAGGCAGCGTAGTCAGTTCCCTAAGATGATGTGTTGAAACCAGGAAAAGTGGGCAAGCATAAGCATCTTAGTAACTTTTACAATGCTGGAAATGGTGAAAACATTAATGATGAGTCTGATAGAAAGGCGTCAGAATACAAAGGGGAAGATAAACTAATAAATACTAGAATTGTGGCCTAATTTTCTGCCAAAAAACTGACATACACGCTTTGCACCTTATTTATTATGGGGAGATTCTTCAAATGCGCCAAAAAAATTACCTGACTTAACATTTATTGTAATATAAAAAAAAATGTACATATTTAGACAAATTCATCAAATATTTGCAAATGCTTGATGAATTTGGCACAATTTTATATTAAAAAAATGGCTGTATTATGAAAACTGACATTTATCATTATGGTTTATCGTTTTGGTGCAACTCCCATGACTTAACACTTAATGTAATATAAATTTTTTTTTTACTAATTTAGACAAATTCATCAAATATTCGCAAATGCGTTTGGCACAATTTATTAAAAAAAACAGTATTGCGACTTTTTTAGGCACAATGGGGCAGATTTATGAAGATTGGTGTGATTAATTCCAGTCTTCATAACCGCATTGCCTGCAGAGAGTGCGCTTCATATATGACAAGTTGTACGCCTCCTCATAAATGAGGTGCACCCTCCGCCAGGCTGTGTGCCCAAAGGAAATTCTATGCCAGCTATTAGCCAGGTCTGACATTAATGATAATAAATCTGGTGGGGCAAATGACAATGCCCACTGCATGCTCACGTCGTGCCCCCTTACAGGCAAGTGCCGAGGGCAGCGTACAAAAGGAAAAGTTGGAAATTGTTTACAGAAAAACCCAATTCGCAAGAAAAAATTGTGACTTTTTATGCCTTGTAGGCCAGAAAATTGGCGTAATAAATCTGCCCCAATGAGATTATGATGCAGCTTTTTAAATATTTACGCCTGGGTCGTGGTGAAGTGACTTTGTGCCTAAAAATGCAACTTTTGTGTTAGGTAGAATTGTTGAATTTGATGAATTTCTCAGCCCATGCAGGTCACACCCAATTTTTTTTGCGAGAAATCACAAATAATATTAGAGAAATAGATCAGAAAATTATATGAAAGGACGATGAATATGGCTAATAGTTATTACAGATGAATTAGGTCAAATTACATACATACAGTACTTTTTTTTTTTTTTTAATGCAAACCATTTGATGAATCTCCCCCCCCCCCCACCCCCAGTGCAGCTTGCTGTGTATGGGGCTATATAGCCATAAACTGGTCATATTGCCCATCACCAGATTAGTGTATATACTTTTTTACTTTATTGAATCTAAATAGCATATACTAAACAGTATACAGTCTCGGGCATCTTCCTACAGCTTACTACTTTGGTAACTCTACAAACATATGCAACTGATCAGTTCATCTAAAATGTGCAAATGTTACAAGGTGAAAGTGATTTGTCTTGCTTTATTGAATACTTCCCATGCAATATTGTTCCATTTTTTTTTTACTATGTCTGCACATGTTTCCAATATGTATCTAATAAGAGACGGTGCTGTGGTTTTCGGAGACTTCAGCTCGACACTATGTGCCATCCCCGGCTATAAGATTCTGCACATTGCTGAACTGAATAATAGTTTCATAAAATGCTGTGTTTATAGAGAAGAACATCATGCACTTGGTCACATTTCAGAGAAATGTTTCCAGATCAAACTGGACGTCATACAAACCATTCCTCGTAAAGTGGATCCATTAGTAGAATCCTTTTATATGATGTTAGAAAGGGAAAGTTGAGCTGGTTAATACTTTGCATTAATATCTTGGCAATAACCAGGTATACGGTATATCCAGGCTTGTAATAAATACTTAGTTGTATCCTTTAGTCACTTGTAGAATTCTCCAGCAGAATAGTGGCCGATTCTAGTAAGTGCAGCAGAGTAGGAGTGCACTGGTTTTATAGAAGGCAGTGACCTTGCTCACATCTTGTTTGAGGTTCCATTAAAAGACTTTGACATCTGTTCTGTCTAGTATCATAGATAGACCAGCACAGCCTACTGCCCTATTGTGTCCAGTAAAATAACAGGAAACCAACAGCAAAACGAAAAACCTCATTATAGTCAATGTGGTCCTTCAGGTGACATAGGTGTCCTTTAATATGATGGATCCTGCTGGATTTTTTTTTGGTTCCATGACCAAAATAAATACTGGAGGTGTAAACCCTGCCTTAGGTCGGGGCCCCACGTGGTGTAAATGCCACAGTTTGGCTGCAGCAGAAACGCTGTAGAAAAATAGGCAGCATTTTACAGTCCCCACACTCTAGCAATTCCCATCTACACATTGCGGAAAAATACGCGCAGCGGACACGTTGCATTTTTTAAAACCGTTGTGGACTTTTTGTGAAAAGCACTGTGGGAAAAACTGCAATGCATTGCTGTCAGGAATAAGGAGCAGAATAAGTCGTGGGAATGTAGTATAGTTGAAAAAGACCAGCAAGGTCTAGGAGTACTGGTCCTTTCCAACTACTCTACATCATCATGACTTATGCTGCTCCTTATTCCTGACTGCATCCCATAAACTGATGAAGGTCTGATACAAGACCGAAACATTTTTGTTTCTGAATGTAAAATAAACATATTGGAGTGCTCTCACATAAACTATAAAGAGAGTGCCGGAGTTTCCTTTCTACAGTTTCCTTCTACGGCTAGATAAACCGATACGTACATACATATAGGGTGTAGAAATACTGTACATGGATGGATAGATGGGAATTCAACAATCTCATTAAAATCAAAGATGTGGTTCAATCATTCATGGGCTGGCACTCATGGATACATGGATCAATATAAAATAGATAAATTGATGTGAAAAAGATTAATATCACAGATAGATACAGCATAGGTAGGTAGATAGATGTGAGATAGATAAATTGATATGAAGAACCTTTATATGATATAGATAGATAGATAGATAGATAGATAGATAGATAGATAGATTGTGGCATATATAGAATTACTCATATTTATTGCACATTATTGGCCCGTGCAGCAGTCTTTGTCAGTGCTACATATACCCTAGAGAATACAATTATTTCTGCTGAATTTCCATTTTTAGGACATTATTTTACAGGAACACTTTTTTTCTTTCTCTGTCCCCTCCGGCACACACGCACTATAACACAGTGTATTGGTTTTGCTTACAGTGTTCCTTTAAATAATGCAAATTTTTGTTAGTTTTTTGCTCTTTCTATACCTGCTTTTAGCATTTGGTTGGATTTTACTTTGAAGACAATTAAAGCACATCCGCTGCAGATTTCCACCATATCCCCAACAGCTGCGGCGCTTTAGTAATAATTTCACCCTCACATTTAAAGGATTTGTAATATGAAATCTCACATTACATTTTGTCAGATGACATTTAGATGCCTTTGAAAGTATGTGTGTTGGTCTAAGTCTCTTTCTCATGTATCAAATCCGCAATACTCTTCTCTTTTATTAAGGAACTTCAGCTTTTTACATGCATAGAATATTCTGTAAATATCCACTTTTTTCCTACTTAGCGGATCATGGCCACAATTCTGATAACTTTTTTTTAGTTATGAAATCTTCTTGCATAATATTTACAGTGATGTAGAATATTTGCTCCATGTGTATGAAGCTACGCCTATATACAGTACGTAGATCCTAACATCTGCCATTGTAGAAAAAAAATTACATTACGCCGTATACACTTTTTTTGGGCATCCAGATGTATAGAAAATTGTAGTAGACCATTAGAAGAAAAGGTATAGCAAAGTATACTGTCCAGATGTATATCATAAGGACCTTCTTTTTCATGGTCAGGCTGGCCTAAAAGGGTTCCAGAGAATCCTCCAAAAGGCCTAGGTTCTGGCACATTAATAGGCCGTAAAGGTCCAGCAGATGGCAACCCCATTTACTGGTATAATTCCTTTTGGGTGAATCTATTAATGGGGTGCTCTGGAGATTATTCATTGATTACCTATCCTTAGGATAGATTATCAATTGGGTTCAGCGGGGGTCTGAAACCTGGGAACCCCGCAGATCAGCTCCTTGAGTGCCACTTCTGCTTCATAGGCCTTCATAGACTGGTTATATGGCCAGTTTGCAGCTCAGTGCCATTCTAATGGTTTCAGATGCCATACCAAGCACAGCTGTTATACAAATGTATGACGTTGTGCTTGGTAAGTTATGAAGTGACCGCAGTGCTCATCTGAATGCTGACGCCTCTTTAAATATCTGGATCCTTAAGGTAGATCGAAGATCGGGGGAGAGCAAGTACCCGGGGCCACCACTGATCTAAGCCTAAAATACCCCTTTAATGATATATATGCAAAAGGATGACCTGATGTTTGCACATAAAGGTGGTCATAAACACAATGAGAGCCACATTTATCAAAACGTTCTAAATCCACATATACAGAAAAGTCGTCCTAATCTGTTGATTTTGGCAGGAACATCTCAAGTGTTTTGGGACTTCCTAAAAGATGATGTTGGGGAAAAAAAGGATGACCTTGTATGTTCCTCTTTTCTCCCCATTGAAAAGACATGCACACTCTGCCGAACCAAGTGTTCATGTGTACTGGAAAGTTGGCAGTCCAGGCTGTCAGGTACTGAAGTTGTATGGATACCTTAAGGCTAGGTTCACACGTATTTGGCCACGGTCTGCAGGACATCAGCATTCCGTCGCGGCTTTGCTCTGCTGATTAAGCCTGGATGAATGGGTCTAATTGTCAGCCCCCCCCCCCCCCGAGCCGCGGAATCCGTGGCAAGATCGAGCAGGACGCTGATTTTTTCCGCAACCTGCTGCGATCTCTACCTCCCATTAAAAACAATGGGAGGCAGTTTCGGGGCGGAATCTTCCACAGTTTCAGGGGTGGAATCCTCTCCCAAATCCGTGGCAGATTCCTCCATGTGAATGTACTCTAAGGGGTAGGCAGAGACGCTGAAAAAAATAAGCATCCTGCTAGATCTTGCTGCGGATTCCGTGATTGATTCAGCGGTGGACTCTGCAGCTCGGGAGTCCCTGCTGTTTAGACCCATTCATCTGCATTCCGTTACGGCTATTCCGCAGCCGAAGAGGAATTTCTCTTCATTTTCCTCCATGTGAACCTAGCCTAATAGAGATCTTGTTGGTAGGTTCTTGTATTTGCTATTATTTTCTATTAGAATGTACAACAGCAGTTCAGTTGATTTTGAACTTTTTTTTAACTTCTTTTTTTTATTAATCTAAACATTATGGTCACTTTTACATGAGCATAATACAGGCACATTTTTATTTTTACCTATTTTAGCGGTATGATGTCCACAAGTCCAAACCTGACCATGGATATGATGCAGGCATTATCCACAAAGGGGCTGAAATTTTCAGCCATATTAGGCTTGTGACAATAAATACTTAAAAAATGAACAAACATTACAATACATATAAAAAAAAAATTAGGATGTATCATGGCAAGTAATTTGCCTAGGTGGCAAATCCTAGCTGCCAAAAATATCGCTCATGTTATTGTAGATATGAAAGTCCGTTCTGCTGGTGTGGGTATTTTCAGATCTTCTTGGGTTCTCTAACCTCTATCTGTTTGGTATATTTATGCTGCATGTTTTTCTTATGAAGATGAATATTTATAAAGGGAAATCTTTCTACCTTTTCCATTTTATCCTTCCACTCACTTCTTCATAACTGGCATAAGTATGTGATTTCTCTGCCATGGTTCTTACATGGTTTCTCTGCCAAGTGCATTCTGTCCTAGTCATTTCAGTTGCAAAACATATTCAGTCAGGTCTGCTATATCTTTCTATAACTGACATGTACAAGTATCTAGCTGATACTAAGGCCCCATGCACAGAAATGTGACAAATTAATCTATAACGCAGGTTTTCTTAATGTCCTTTACATGTTCATTTTAAGAACAATGGGAGTCAATAGGGACATAGACATGTCCATTTTTTTAACAGACCATTAAAAGAAATAGAACAAATGCGAGTCTGTTTTTAATGTCCAATGGATGAGTGGGTTGGGTAAAAAAAAAAAATGGATCGTCAAAAAATAGGTCATGTTCTGTTTTTGTTTGTTTTCATAGATTTCTCAATACACTCAAATGTATGAGGGATTCGTGAAAATGGGCGCCTCTTGCGTGAAATGTGGCCATGAAAAAAGTTCATTTTTCACAGCTGTTTTCTACCATAGCCGTGCGAATTTAGGCCAAGTGACACACTCATAGAAAACGGATGTTAAAAACAGTTCTATCCATTTTTAATCTGTTTTTTTACATGTAGTCTGGAGGTCCATGCATATGGTGTATTACATTGTTGTAGATATATCTAAGGCTGGATTCACACCAGCGCTCACTCTATGTTCAGGGATTCCATCCCCGAATCCACTTGAAAAATGCGAAGAGAAAATTCCTGCAAGCAGGACTTTCCTCTCTGCATTTTTCGTGCGGAAAACAGGCAGAAACCTGACGGACCCCATTATAGTCTATGTCGTTTTTCGGTTCCCTAAGTGGAGCCAAAGAATGGAAACCCAAGCATTAGTGTGAACCTAGAGTAACATAGTAACCATATTCTGCCATGGGCCAATACTGTTTCAACTTCGAGTTGAGAAAAAAATTGTTTATTCCATCTTATTCTTTTTTATTGAAACAATGCTTCCATGTGATATGCACCCTGTAGTGGCACATAGAATACCAATGGGACCATAATATGTACTGTTCAAATTATTTGCCATATGCATGAGCACCTACAGTGGGGAAAAAAAGTATTTAGTCAGCCACCAATTGTGCAAGTTCTCCCACTTAAAAAAATGAGCGAGGCCTGTAATTGTCATCATAGGTAGACCTCAACTATGAGAGACAAAATGAGAAAACATATCTAGAAAATCACATTGTCTGATTTTTAAAGAATTTATTTGCAAATTATGGTGGAAAATAAGTATTTGGTCAATAACAAAAGTTCATCTCAATACTTTGTTATATATCCTTCGTTGGCAATGACAAAGGTCAAACGTTTTCTGTAAGTCTTCACAAGGTTGGCACACATTGTTGCTGGTATGTTGGCTCATTCCTCCATGCAGATCTCCTCTAGAGCAGTGATGTTTTGGGGCTGTCGCTGGGCAACACGGACTTTCAACTCCCTCCAAAGGTTTTCTATGGGGTTGAGATCTGGAGACTGGTTAGGCCACTCCAGGACTTTGAAATGCTTCTTACGAAGCCACTCCTTCGTTGCCCTGGCGGTGTGCTTGGGATCATTGTCAAGCTGAAAGACCCAGCCACGTTTCATCTTCAATGCCCTTGTTGATGGAAGGAGGTTTACACTCAAAATCTCACAATACATGGCCCTATTCATTCTTTCATGTACACGGATCAGTCATCCTGGTCCCTTTGTAGAGAAACAGCCCCAAAGCATGATGTTGCCACCCCCATGCTTCACAGTAGGTATGGTGTTCTGTGGATGCAACTCAGCATTCACTCTCCTCCAAACACGACGAGTTGTGTTTCTACCAAACAGTTCTACTTTGGTATCATCTGACCATATGAAATTCTCCCAATACTCTTCTGGAACATCCAAATGCTCTCTAGCAAACTTCAAACGGGCCCGGCTATATACTGGCTTAAGCAGGGGGACACGTCTGGCACTGCAGGATCTGAGTCCCTGTCGGCGTAGTGTGTTACTGATGGTAGCCTTTGTTACGTTAGTCCCAGCTTTCTGCTGGTTATTCACTAGGTCCCCCCATGTGGTTCTGGAATTTTTGCTCACCGTTCTTGTGATCATTTTGACCCCATGGGGTGAGATCTTGTGTGGAGCCCCTGATGGAGGGAGATTATCAGTGGTCTTGTATGGCTTCCATTTTCTAATTATTGCTCCCACAGTTGATTTCTTCACACCAAGCTGCTTGCCTATTGCAGATTCAGTCTTCCCAGCCTGGTGCAGGTCTACAATTTTGTTTCTGGTGTCCTTCCACAGCTCTTTGGTCTTCACCATAGTGAAGTTTGGAGTGTGACTGTTTGAGGTTGTGGACAGGTGTCTTTTATACTGATAACAATGTCAAACAGGAGCCATTACTACAGGTAATGAGTGGAGGACAGAGGAGCCTCTTAAAGAAGAAGTTACAGGTCTGTGAGAGCCAGAAATCTTGCTTGTTTGTAGGTGACCAAATACTTATTTTCCACCATAATTTGCAAATAAATTCTTAAAAAATCAGACAATGTGATTTTCTGGATTTGTTTTCTCATTTTGTCTCTCATAATTGAGGTCTACCTATGATGACAATTACAGGCCGACCTCATCTTTTTAAGTGGGAGAACTTGCACAATTGGTGGCTGATTAAATACTTTTTTTTCCCCACTGTAGGTCCACCGGAGATGCACATGCCATAAGTTAGCCACCACAGACTCTGCTGCGTTGCAGTAGCAGTAAGGTGGATAAGATTTAGGCTAAGTCCCCACATTGCGGAAATGCAGTGTTTTTGGCTGCTGTGGAAACAAACAGTACCAGCAAAATAAATGAAATTTTGGTTAATCCCACCCAAACATAGTGGAAAATAAAGCTTTTAAAAAAACGCAAAATCGTGAGAGTTTTCCCTAAAGATTCAATAGGGTAAGGAAAAAGCAGAGAACAAACGCAGTGTGTTTTAGTTAGGCGGGGTTAGCCTTAAAGACACCTGATCTACTCACTCCAAAAAAATCTCGTAGAAGGAGAACCTGTATTGTGTTTTAGAAAACTGGTGTGAGTTATATATATTTATAGGTAAAGACTTCCATTCTGGCACCCGGGGCCTCTGTGAAGACTGGTATACAGAACTATGAATTCCCCTCAATATGCACAGCAGACACCTGCAAAGAAAGCACAGCAACATACACTTTACACAGTCAGCAGTTCACAGTATATACAGAAAACAATAGGAAGCAATACACTGAGCGTATCTGAACAAACTCCATTTCTAGAATGATAACAACCAGTCTCGGACTGTATGGCCACAACAGACCGTACCTAGGGCCACCCCTTTACTCTGATGTATGGCCATTGATGTGTCGTCATTGCTGCAACCCTGTCAACAAATAACCTCAGGGAGCAGCAGAAACTGAGTGCTGAAATGTTGGGATTCAGGAGGTAAGTACCACTCAGTTTGTTGTTCTAACCTCTCCCCTGCCTGTGGCCAATTTTTCAGTGAAACCGGACAACTTTCTAATATTGGTGCTGATAATGCTGTCTAGTCAAAATTATGGACAGATCAAGAGCTGCTTGGATATTCCTTCCAGCTCTCATCACCTTATCTATTGTATTACCCGACATGTTTAGAGTTCTTATGAGGTTTTATCCTTGAAGTCCCTACATCTGACAGTCACGGATAGGGCGGTGACATCAGAGTTACGATGATGTCACCAAACTCCACATAAATTTATTTATATTGTGTCAAAATTGGACAAGATAAACCAGAGCGTATAGACCGTGAGATAAACACATAGTGACAAATTGCGTTGCGTACAACATATGTAAAGCATTGAGAGCTCATTAAATCACAGTTAACAATAATAGTTGGACTTGAATGTTCTCCGTCTGTCCTGGGGAGAATGTACTACAAACATAGGACGGACGGATTTCACAGTTCACTACACAATTGGGATAAAAGCAAATGTACTTTGAAAGAGAAGTCTGTAGCCGAGCAGTCAAACCGTGGATTAAATCATTTCTTCATTCTGCGGCTCGTGAAACATATGACACAATTACTGGGATGGGGCCAGGAATCGCTGACTATCTGCTAAATAACTTCTGGTTGAGGGTTTGGAAGGGTTTGATGCATCTATCAATTTGGTTGATGAATTGCATTAACTTGTAACATCCTCCCTGGATGCTGTGGTGTTTTTGGCATTGGGACACATCATTATTCTCCGTTTTCCATATGGGTTGCGTCCTCTGTTGGGCATTGTATGCTGACAGAATGCAAGTCGACAGAATTTACAAGGTATCAAGGATATCATAATGCTTAAAGGAACAGTAAGCCTTGCAATGCATCATGAAAGCAAACAAAAAGAAATTTATCGGGCTGCAGAATTTCCTGCATGATCCAGAAAAAGTCTTGTAAAAATCCTGCAGAGAACATAGTTTTTTTTTTTCCTGCTAATGGAGGGGTCCTACTGCAGACAGGGCAGAGAGGGGAGACTCCTGCTGCAGCCAGTTGTCTTAAAGGCAGACACAGGAATGTGAGGAAGTGAAGGAGGACGTGGCTAAGCTCCTAAAACACATCGATAATCTGCCTTTATATTTTATTCAACATTAAGTGCAATATAATACAAAAATAGGACCAATGGAATAAAGGAGGTAAAGGTATGAAGTTTTAGAAAATATACAGTATGTTTTTGTTGTAGCTTGGCTCAATTCATTGAATAGAGTTGGACTGCAATACCCCCTCTTTTGTCCATTGTGTGACTGTAGTATACATATTATACTCTTTGTGACACTACCACATTTCTTGGACAGACCATGGCTGAGCTGTGCCTAACTCTTTGTATCATAATGATCTATGGTGCTTTGAGTTTCAGCCCAGTTGTGGGTCTACTGGCCCATACCAACGGCATCATTTCAGTAAGAAAGATATGTATGGACAGTACAGTACCAATGATCTCCTTACACCTAGGCCTGTAACCATGATCTGGGCAACCTCTATGTCTAGAAATTTTTTACTGTAGTCATAGGCAGGGATTCTTTGCAGTAAGAGCAGTGAGACTATCGACCTCACCGTCACAGGATATGGTGATGACTGATAACTTATATAAGTTCAAGAAGGGACTGAATGACTTTCTAGAAAGTAAAAATAATACAGGTTATGGGAACTAGAATTTTTGGTATAGGATGATGATCTAGTCCAATTGCCATATTTGAGTTGCTCAGAGTTGGGATATTAGGGGTTTGTGATGCCTTCCTCTGGATCAACTTGGTAGGTTTATAGGTTGGAGAGGATTAACTTGTGTCTTTATCCAACCTTATCAACTATGTTACAGGACCAAAGACCTGTGTTCGGGCTGGAGTTTACAGCATCACAGATTACTATGATGCAGTGAATTCAGATCAGTCCCAGAAATATGGCAATATTACCTGAACCACACTAAGGTTAGGATCACACTTGTGCTTTGTCTCCGCTCGGGGATTCTGTTCCCCATTCTGCTTTAAAAATGCGAAGAGAAAAGTCCTGCCCTTTTTGCACGGAAACCCTTTTTGGACCCCATTATAGTCTATAGTCTAGTTTCCAAGTGTAACCACTATTTTAAGCAGATTAGTTTTCCGTTCGGGGGGTTCCCAAGCAGACCCCCCAAACAGAAACCCGAACGCAGGTGTGAACATAGCGATAGCTACAGTATATGAACTAGCCCATGTCTTGTGGTAAAACCTTCTACAGTATAACCCAAATGCAGACTAGGAACAAGCAATACTAATTCCTCCTTTTCTGGTTTCCATTCATATCACTACACAGATGAGAGGGGAGATGAGAAGCTATTGAATATTCACGTGCGATTCCACCTCTGCATTATTTTCTGCTTTCTTTTGATTCTTAGGATATCCTATACAAAGTTGTTTTCCTTCCATTCATTACATATACAAGTCACTTTGTAAAGCTCTCTAGCTTCCGCTGTAATCTCTGACTGATCTTCGCTAATAGCTCTGCAAATTAAGATATCCCCAAAAAAACAATGCCATTTCCGTTTAATCAGCACTTGCTTATTAGCTGAGCCGTATGTATGGCAAAACAGATGTGTTTTATTAATAATGGAACAGCAGCTAACCAGGCAGGGCTCCAGGCCAGAATTGACTAAATGTTGTTAAACCGTAGCACACTCTAAAGAGACATTAAAAATTAAAGGAAGTACTTTATACTCCCACGTTAAAAAACTGAAAATCTCAATGGCTTTCATAGACTCAGAAATTAAAGACGTAAACACATGATCCCTCTGTGCCCTGAAATATCCAACATATGTTTTTTTTCTGGTAACGATTTGGCGTATTTATTTTTTAATTCCTTATAGAGAATAACTTCTACAACTGCTATTTGTTAGCTTACCACTGAACCATGCAAGTTTTTCCTAATACTCCAAGGACGTCTTCTTTTAAAGCCTAAAATATTTTTTAAAAAATGGGGTACATTTACTAATCCTGTCTAAAAGTTAGAAAATGGAAATATAGACTAGACAGTCTTAAAATAACCCAGATGTATTACGGTAGCTGATGCTGGATGATAAAGGTGGTGCATTATTGCACTGTCTAATATTTTTATACACCTATTAGTTGGCTTAGTTTCCGTCAAAATATATCAAAATTGTGGCAGAATTGTAAATCTGGCCCAGATTTACTATTGAGATTACGACTAGACACTGGTATGGCATAAGAGTGGTATATCTTTGGCAAATCTTTGCATCTAAATTGAGCTAAAATTTATCTGATTTACTACGTGTCGGCGTGGATTAAATGCAGCAAATTATGACAAAATGCACTAACAATATGCCAAAATTGTGTCGTACAGTTGTGGCTCAGATTAAGGGTGGGTTCACACTTGGACATGCAGGACTTTGTTTCCAGCGAAAAAAACGGCTTCGTGGCGCAGAGGGTGTAATGAACACCCGCGCATTGCTTTAAAACTCCATTCAAGTGAATGGGGTTTTAAGCAATGCGTCGCAAACCTTCCCCTATCCAGTTCCTATCCAGTTTTGCGACATTTAGGTCGGATTCGCGGGGGACGGAGTGCCGCTGCAAGTGTGAACCCACCCTAAGCCAACTAAAAGGTGGTATAAACTTAGACTCAGCAGTCTTCTTATCTTCTTATCTTCCAGCATCAGCCACTGTGATAAATCTGGCACATTTTCAGACTGACTGTCTAACTATAAGTAAATTTGGGCCACTGTGTTGCATCCTGGAACCGAAGGCAATATAAAATCTCAACAGGTTTCCTAGATACAAACCGCTAAGGTTTATGCTGAATCACAGTGCAGCTTTTTCCCACCCCGCTCGGCTTGACAGGTCTTTTCTAATTTTGCACTCTTTCTCTTTTCCCCATTCCTGCATATTCTGTGGCATTTCAGTGTGGATTGTAGCCAAGGAATTTGGCGGTATTTTTTGTTGCATATGGTTTAGGCTCCTGACATGTTCTCTTTAATCCATTAAGGATGGAGCCAATTTTAAGGATGCTGATTCCCTTTTTATTCTTCTTATTATTATTATTATTTGCATTATGTTGGCCAGAACTTTTTTTAAACATTTTTTTTTTCCATTGACCTGGTTGTACAGAGGCTTGTTTTTTGTGGGAGAAGGTTATATTTTTCAATGGCAATATTTTGATGTACAGAAATAAAAAAAAGCTATTATACCATTGTTTAGTTTTCTTAGGCTAAGTTCCCATCTGCATGAAAGAATAGTGTGGCATCATATTATCCAGAAAGAATTATGTGGTGCCGAATACTTTTGTGTCTTTTGCTGTTAGCAGCCTGACAAGAGGCCTGTTGCAAATACAATTTTTCTGGTTCGCCAATAAACGTATCAACACCAAAACTATTCGACACTACATCACAGGAATGCGGAATCCAAGCCGTTATGAATCTGACACTTGGATATGCATGGAGCCCAACATATTCACATGTCTGTCATATTACCAGAAATAAAAAGTACTGTATGCTGTTCTACTTTTCTAACATGTGTGATGGAATCTGTGACAGAGGCTCCAAACAAAGCCTCCAGCGCAGGTGTGAACAGAGCCTTGTAGCACTCAATATGCGGTATAAATAACCATATAGAAATAATGGTCCGAATGGCAAGGTGTTCAAAGAGATAACAGAAATTATAAATATTTTGGACAGAGCTGGTGATATCATAGAGAGATGGGCGGAGTTATCTTGGGAAGGGCTGGTGATGTCACTGGTCTTCTCAGGTTTAAGAATCTGTTGCTGTAATGCATCCCTCTCCTGCTTAGTTTGAGGACATTTACATTAAGGACAGTCTCAGGCTGGTGTAATACAAATGAATTAAAAATTGAAGAAAAGAATCATGTAGAGATATCTTAAATTTGCTGAAATATATTTTGGGTAAAGTGCACCATCAGTAATAAATGTGTCATATATTGGATTGTCGTATATTGATGTGGCATAGTTCTAAGAGGAAAAAAAAGTATGTCCCTCTCTGTAAGGAGGCCTCACTCTTGCAGCCCGAGAAGGGATATAAAAGATTTTAGTCATTCGGAAGGCTGCCAAAATTAGTTTTATTAGAAATGATGAAGAAGTGACTGTTGAGGAGTATAATCACAGTACATAGACTTATACAAGCCCCACTATGGACCATGGGATGTGTTTGATCTCTAATAGGAGACTGTAAAGACTTGAAACGAAAATATATTTTCCCTATATATCGAAATTATTATTGCATTTATGAAAAATTTTAATTCACTATTTTTTTTTTTTTTAATTTGAATGGGAATTTCTTCAATGTGTTGAAATGTTTGGCAAATCAACAGGATATTCCATAAAGGCCTGATAGGTGCAGGGTCCACTTTATTCGTGGCATCTGCTGTCCAATAGAAAAGACCGTAGTGCCATAAATCCTGTGAGCCAGGATCCCTGTGTAGGTCTGAGTTATGGCATATCCACATCAATATAAATATTTAAAGGAACACTAAATATAGAAATTGCTCAAAAAAATATTACCCCAAGATTTCCTCCCTTAATTTTTTTCCTTTCATTTGATAATATTTTGTTACATAATGGAATAAAAACAGATATCTCTATAAGGAAATCTGAAATCTTGGACCCCTTTGTTGACCCCTTCCCTCATTATTGACCTGGGTCTGCCTGTAAGGCAACTGGTTGCAACAGGAGCCTCTCTTCTGTCCTCTCTGTAGTAGTATATAAAAATTTATTAAGACTGTTTCCCTATAGGTTTGCCTATAGGTATAATGGAAGCAGAAAGTGAAAACGCTACAGGAAAAACCACAATGCATTTCCACTGCGGTTTTTCCCGCAGCGCTTTTTTGCTGCAGCCCGCTGTGTGGGGCCTTAGCCTTAAAGAGGACCTTTCACCACCTCCATCACTCTCTGCATCCTTCTTTAGGCTCTGCTCCACTGATTCTGACACAGTTGGAATTTTTCCTCTGGCCCCTACCATTTCTAAGCAATTGGTGCTGATAGCTTAATCACCCAGTATGCTAACCAGGCTTCCCACTGTCAGGTGGGTGGTCCTGGGCTTGTGCAGATAGTCAGTGTCTGCCCACCTGACAGTGAAGAGCCTAATTGGGCTGAAACTAACAGAAATGATTGCTTGGGAATGGTGGGGGCTAGAGAAAAAAAAAATCCAACTCTGCCAGAATCAGTGGAACGACATCTATTGAAGGACGCAAAGACTTGAAGTTGGTTAAAGGTCCTTTTTAAGTACCTCTCCATTGGATAATCCCCAATCCTAGCCAAAGATTGAACAGGTCAACAGATTAACCCCTGTGTCTCTGCAGAAATTTAAACAGACTGTTTCAAGAACATGCAGAAAATCCTGGAGATTGACAAGCAAGGGGATCTCTTGTTTACCTCTCATTCCTTCCTAGATATATTGTTCCTTTAAAATGTGAAAATCTATTTAACGTAAAGATCAGTATATATGGCGGCAGCATCCCTTTCTGCTTTAGGGCTCTATTGTGCAGTAGTATAAAGGTTTACATGTATTACATAGGCTATTACTGATGTTGTCCAGAATAACGTTGTCCCAGGACGCAGGTTAGTACTTTACAGGAGAACGTGCCTTGGATTAACCTCTGTCTATATGTCACATTTGGTAGAGATCTATTTGTCTGGAGTTCAGTTTGCTTCTTTTTATTATAGTAGTGAATGTTACATGTGAAAAATAAAGCTTCACGTTGTATAAACATTTCAAAGGCTTCAGGCACGTTTTTCGAAAGAAATAAAACCAATATTTTTGCTGCAAGGCACAATTAAAACAAGCCTTTTGCTAAGTACAGTTTCCAGACCAGCTTTCCTAAACACAATGGCACGTGCACTCGCACCGCTGAAGACGTCTAGAGAGGATCTATGGCTTTCACAGGCGATCGGTGCTTAAGCGAGAAAAACATTGGAGGGACATATGTAAGGTCTAGAAAGATGAAGGATGCAAATATAAAGTAGGTTTATACTGAAGTCGTAAGCATTCAATACAGGGGAGAAAAACTAAAGCGGTTGTCCGGCTCCAAATTGATTTGTCATACTGAGGATTATTATGTGGTCTGTGGGGGTCTGACACCTGAATCCCACATAGATCAGTTATTCTGGCAGTGTCTGGGTTCCAAAAACTATAGCAGTGGTCAGTGAGTGTATGCAGGCTGTCCTATTCCACTTCCCTGGAACCACCACTATATAGTGGACAGGGCAGCTGCGCCGCTCCTATTACTTGAATAGCTTGCCACATGCTCATTCTGTATTACACCTGTTTCCCCCCACAGATCACATACTGATGACTTAACCTGTGGATAGGTCATCATTATGGAAGTCGTTTTGGGGCTGGACAACCCCTTTGAGCAGTGGCATAGACAATTGTTATCGAAACCCAAACCGGGTTCATGTAAGAATGCACACACTTAGAATACTAGCCAATGAAAAGTTGTCCATTATAAGTCACAAGACCCTTGCAACAATCCCATAAAGGGGTAATCCTGAAATTGACATGTCTGATTGCTCGTTTCAAGGACTAGGACAACACCTCCCCCCGATTACTAGAATTGGGGTCCAAGCCCCCTTTCCCTCAGTGCATGACCACAGTTAAGAAGTACTTGAAGGGTTGTTGAGCATGTGCGCTACACCTCTATTCAAAGTCTACAGTAATGTTGGCTGAGTAAACTGTAAGACAGAAGGTGCTCAACTTCCTGAAGTTTTGATCAAGGACATGACAGCAGACACAGCACACACTGACTGTTCATTTAGAAGAGGAGAAGAATTCCTATAGGAGGGTATACTTGGACAATTATATACTGACTTGTAGGCACCCCCTGCTGCTGGTCCCCAGTGCCCCTCCACTGCATTATTATAATAATATAAATACATAAAAATCCATAACCTGACATTGGACTCCAACATTATTTTACACTTCTTGTTAATGAGACTAGAAGTGGTAGAAGTTAGTATTAGTACGTGTTAATGGTACTTCTGCGTATCCCCTTAAGGACATGGTAATTTTCTGTTTGTGCGTTTCATTTTTTCATAAAAAAAGCTGAAACCTTATTTTCCAACATAAAACAACTTTTTTTTTTGCAGGAGATTTGTATTTCATAATGGAACCATTTAATAGTCTGTACAATGTACTGGGAACCTAGAAAAAAGTTAATAATGGGATAGAATGGTCATTTTATTTATTTTTGCAGTTTTTCTTTTTACGAAGCTCACCATGTGGTAAAAATGACACATTACCAATATGCTACTAGCTGGTACAATCATGGTAATACTAAATTTGTATAGCTTTTGTTATATTTTAACACCTTTACAAATATTCATATTGTGACATATATTATTTTTTATATATTTTCTTGTACAGTACTGTTTACGGGCTTTCTTTTATCAGGGACATGAATTAAACTTTTATATATTTTTGTATATTTTTATTTTTTTATTCTGTTTAAAATTTCTTACTTTTTGTTCTAGATGTTTTTTTACCCAGGGAGTCTTATCGCTCATACAATACCACAATACAAACAGACGCTTAACTGGAAACTTCTGGGCTCCAATGCAAAATATGTAACTGGGCCCCCAATTATTTTGTCCTAGTTTTGGATGTCCTTAGGCTCCAGGGCCCAATATTGATTGTTACCTCTGCACCTCCTATAGTTATGCCCCTGAATACAACTGTATTGCAGTATACTATAAAATACTTTCACTTCTATTACACATTTCCTATGGCAGTAATGACAGGCCTGGGAGTCTGCAATAGGCTTCTGGCTGGCATGGCAAATGATGTCTGTCCCTTATGATGTTTCAGGGGGCAGCTATCAGGATGTTGCCCAGTTCCTGAGCCCTCTCCATGACATAATAGTACATTATATGTTATCAAGATTGACTTGTGAAGACAACCCAGATCCATATGACCCTATAATACAAGGAAACATCATAGAGAGGAATCCACCAATCTCTGTGAACCAAAGGAGAGAACTAATCAATGGTCCTCATGTAATAACAATTGCAACTGTGAGGACTGTAAAATACTATATTCTAGAAACGTCTGAAATACTGTGAAATGAACAACTACAACACACTTATTACTGGAGGTTTCCTTTACTGATGTACATAGAGTACACCCTAGGGCTAGGTGGGTGACATTCACATGAACCTGCAGTTGTTGTGCACATTAGATGACTAGAGACATTGTCATCTGGCTGACCCAGTCTATACGCCTCAACGTGTTTTAAGTCCAGGACTTTTATTTGTATAGAAAACCTTTGCCAAAGCGAGAAAATGCATTTCCATATGTAGCCATAAACACCAATACAACATCCATAATTGGTACCCAAAGGCTTTGCAATACAAAATGAAGATGGATTTTATCACATTTTTCCAAAAGTAAATAAAAGTTTGTTCCCAAAAGACTCCCTTTAAGAGACTCCAACAATACATCTGGCCATATAATTACCATGTTATTAAAAAGAGAGGGGGAAGGCATTCACACCATTCTCCTCACATGGTCCTACTAGCATTTCAGGTGTGAAGCATTTCCATTCCAAGCCATGTAACCATAACCACACAATGTTACATAAGGCAGAGGCCAACATCTGAGCGGTGACCGGCAATGACTGGATTGCAACTACTCTATCAAAAGCCGTCTGAAACAATTTGACTAGGCTGGAGGAATAATAACCTTGGTGCCTCTGGAAGTGGAAATGTCATCTTGCAGATTTTGTTATTTCAGAAGTCATCTGGAACACATTTCAGGAGCGCTGTCTTGGCACACCTGGGGCTAAGCCTGGCCTTTCTTGGCAAATAAGTATATAACAAGGTATTTATCAATAGAAAATGATAGTCAAACCAGATATGTGCACAATAGCGGCTAAGTGTTACAGAGCAGGAAGGCCGATGTGTTACGTTATTATTCTTAATGAACTGTGGAGAGCTTGATCTGTACTTACACTGGAACACAAAGATAAACTCAGTCTGGAGGAAGGGACCATAAATTGTCTTCCTATAAGGGACTTTATAGCTCCGGTTTCATTGCATGTCTTTTTTGCACCTTGTTGAACTTGAAAGGGTGACTGTTTCCTGTAGGCTGTGGAAGAAAACTGCTTCTTCCCAGGAGTCAGTAAGAACCATTTGTCCAATGTATACATGTACATATACATACCCAAATGCCATAGTGCATGAGTAATAACATGGATACTACTGGTCATGGGGGCTCCAAAGATCCAATTTGTATGGGTTGTACAATTATAGGAAAAATTGTAGAGTATGAGATTTATTTTCTCCTCAATGTAACTTCATAGAAAGTATTTCACAATCTTTATGTTGTATCAGAATCTAAATTGTGGATCTCCTAAAATTGTCAGATCTAAAAAAGACAGCATTTAGTCTCCAATATAAGCTGGACACAAGTGAAGACAATGCTGTTGGACCTTCAAGGAATAAAGATGGTCATAAGTCATATCTGACATGTAGGAGTCTCGAAACAGCTTTATTTTGATATTAATGTGTCTTTGAGAATGAACTCAACAATCCATATGGTGGAAAATTCCAATACATTTTCCTGTATGTTACACTGGGATTTTCCACCATGTGGATTGTTGACATGTTTCTAATAACCTCCTAGCTCATGTAGATATTCACATTTTATTAGATTTGTTGCAAGGGCTGGTACCTAAAAATACACTGCCGGTCACCATATGTGCAGCTGTGTCTGCTACTGTAGCTCAGTCCCATATACTTGTTGCTTCCACAGGGTTACCAAGGTCAGACCATCATCTACTCTAAAGATAGGCCATCAATGTTTACTAGAAAACCCTTGTAAAGATACAGCTCCTCTTACGTGTGGCAATATCAGTTATGCCAGGGTGCAACCACTATATTCTATACTTTTATTTTTTTTAAGCCATGCTACCACTCTAGCCTAAAATGTAGGGTTTTATACAGGATGTGAAGTCAGAGTCAGGATCAATTTTGGGTGGATCTGGAGCTGGAGAAAAGTTACCGATGCTGACTCTGACTTCATAATAAATTGATTAATTATTTTTAATTATGTTATACAATTTTTAATATTGTATAATTAGATACATATTTACTTTCATATCAATATAATCACTAGATTTTTAATGAATTAGAGAATCCTTACTGCTTCTAACTGACGAAGGCTGTCCACCACTTATGAAGAAGTCGGTGGTTTGGCAAAGCCCTGCTTTTATAAAACCGCTTTGGTCTGTACATTGTTTGTTGTTTTAATTGAAGAAACATCTAACATATCCTATTAAGATGTTAGAAGTTTTGTTCAGTGGGGATTCAGGTGCTGAGACCCCCACCAATCACTACAATAAAGAAGCAAAAGCACTCAGCCTAGCACTATAGCACTTTGGCGGTGATTGGTCCTTCTCTGAAGACAGTCTCATAAAAGTTAACCAGAGATGAAGTAGCACAATGCTTGGCAACTCTTCTGTCCCTATCTTTCAATAATCAGTGGGGTCTCACCTGGACCCCAAATTTTTCAAAACTTTTGACCTGTCACTATATGTCAAAAGTTTTTTGAAATGGTCGTTGCTCTTCAATTCTAGAGTATACCAGTCATCCTTAGTTACCGAAGTTCTTCAATATATAAAGAATAAATACTAATATTTCTTAGGCTAGGTTCACACCTGCGCCTGCTCTCCGCTGGGGGTTTCCGTTCCCCATTCAGCTTTTCAGACTGAAACTCGGCGGACCTCATTATAGTCTATGGGGTCTGCGGGTAACCGCTTTTTTAAGCAGATTAGGTTTCCGCTTGGGGGGTCCCCAACCGGACCCACCGAATGGAAACCTGAATGCAAGTGTGAACCGAGCGTTGCTGATGTCAAGAAGTGACAAACTCCCCATTTACCAAAGCTGGATTACAAAGAAGTCATGGCCTGGGGCACATGACCACCCATTCTCCATTAATACAACAGTGGAAGAGAAAGTAGTAGTCCAGTTATATCCAATATGCTAAATTTATTCCCCCATGTTCAGAGCAACGTTTTACTTTCTCAGTGAAGACATATTCCTGCTCCCTGATGGCCATATGGTAATCCTATCTAGTTGTGGTGAATGCTTGGCTATGCATGCATGTGAGTCTCTTGGAAGTCTAAGGAAGTTGCACACTTAGACTTCAATGGAGAGGATCATGCATGGCTCCTCTTCCCTACGTGGTTTCAGTAGGGGGTCAGGCAAGGTCTAGGTCCCAGAGGGTATATGAGCGCCTCCAAAATTCCAGCCCTGCCTCTCACTATTTAAATAAACATGAATACTTTCGATACCAATTCAAGTGTTTACGGTGGAGATGGAGTGGTTTCATGGATAAGCCTTTTCATCTGGGAAAATTTTTTTGTCTATGATATCCCCATATTATCTATTTCATACATTAAAAAATGTCCTGTGTTAGATGTGAAATGTTCTGACCTTTAACATCTGATTTTTGGTGGAATATTGTGGTGAGTTCGTGGCTGCTGTGTCAGGGTTCTGAGATAGTATCTCACACTGGATGGAGTTAGTTTTGGAAGTTGCTTGCATTATAACGCAGTATGGAATGCTTATTATAGGGAAAGTGTTAGCGAGGGAAACCTCATGGAATAGAAAAATTTCATGGAGGAGGTTTTATAAACATATTGTTTGACATCTGCATTATGTATTAAGTATGGAACTGGAGCATATTCCAAGAAGTGCAGGTTGGGTTGGTCTAAATCTGGTTTACAGCTGTCATGTTAGAAAGACATGTATAATTTGTAACTTCACAGTAGCTGACTGACATATTTGCTTCTGCTTTTCAGAGTCTCTCCGCTGCAGAAATCTGAAATTGTAGACATGGTAAAGAAACATGTAAATGCCATCACACTGGCAATTGGAGATGGTGCCAACGACGTAGGAATGATCCAGACCGCACACGTTGGAGTTGGGATCAGTGGGAACGAGGGCATGCAGGCAACCAACTCCTCCGATTACTCCATAGCTCAGGTCAGGAGCTGAAATGAGCAGCTGTTGTAAACTGTTGACAGAGGTATCAGATGCATGTATCATAAAGCAGCCCCTGAATCTAACACAAATCATGTGGGGATATCATCTTTGCCGTCACCAAAACCCCAAAGCCAGCACCTTGGATGCCCTTGTGGAGCTTTCATTTTTTTAATCTGGTTTTGGAACACTGTCTCATAATGTTGGGAGGGGATTACATTTCATATTAGCAAATGTGAGGCTCGAAGAAGCAGGGGAGAGGCGCCACTCAGGACGCTTTTGTCTAAACACCCTTCCTAAATATGATGTATAGCCCTTCTGGACAATGTTCCGTGGTTTTGTTGAAGCTATTTATAACTCCTAAAGTTCATGGAAGGGCAGGACAGTTCTTTTTTTCCCCAAAAAATATTATCTACTTTTCCGCCACACCCAGGCCAGGGTAGGCCAACTGTGATTGTATAACTTTTACTAAACTATCGATCTTATCAGCATTTTGTGGTAGCTAAAGTCAAGATATTTTAAAATGGGCATAAAACCAAGATGCCCCAAAACTGGATAGACATATTAGATTTTATTAGTAGATCTGCCGGCCATCTAATGTGTGTGAGAACTATACTTCTATCCATCTCCTATTTGTAAAAGCAAGATTGGAATTATTCTGTCCAGCTCTTTGTTTCCCCTGGAAATATTTTGTTCTCTCCCTCCCTCTATAGCAGTAACTTGGAAGCTCAGCCACCTGGGAATTTGGTAACACAGCTGTCAGTTGAACAACTGCCTGACTGACCACTATTGTATAGGTAGCTTAAAGGGAATGTATCATTAGATAATGACCTATTGTTCAGGTTTTTTTTTTTTTTGTTAAATATATATTTTTTAAACATTTTTGGTTTTTCTTTTTTTTTACTGTACATTTTTTACACCACAATCTATTTTTTACAATCAATCTGTAAATTGTGCAGTTTTCACTCTGGCCACTGAGCCCTCAATAGGCTGACATTTCTTGTTCTGTAGAGATCACTTTTCAGTAGTCATCTCATTATCATCATAAGCAGGATTACAATCCTCCTCCTATACAATCACCTCTGCACAAGTCAAAGAGTGTGCCCACAACATTCCCCAAGAAGCCAATAAGGCAGATTTATTATGCCTTGCATGACAGTTATTTCAAGGCATAAAGAATTCGCTAATTTTTTTGGACTTAGCACAAAAATGTACAACTTTTTCCTGTATTGCACTGTTCATGCCACTTTCATAAATGGGGCGTTTCTTGTGTGGTGGGGTAGGTGAGTGATGGTGTGTAATTCTCATTGGCAGTCCAAAAGTTTGCTATGGGGTTGATTTTTCCTAGTTATGCCCCTGTCTGTGTATGTCATTCTTTTGATGCATGCCCAGTAGAATACAGTACAGCTTCTGCTGTAGCCTCAGTGAAAAAAGCAGGGATATGATTTAGGCTGAACATAGGGTATACTCTGCTTCCCACCGAGAAAGCGCAGCATTTAGGCATTTTTGCTAGAATGACATGCACAGACCTATACATTTTGAACACCTGGGGGGTTCAGGTATTTTGACCAGAATGCCATTGGCTGTACAACCCCTTTAAGAATGCCATGATATTAAAAGGTGTATAGTTGCATTTATTTTCTCCACAGCTACATTTGAAGGGAGATTTTCATTCTACATTGGTTATGGGTTAACTACCTGAGCACATATAGTAGTGTGTTATAAATGTTTCAGTAACCAAGATCTGTAGCTCCATGCATCACATCAATGTATGTATATCTCATCCTTACAGCAACTGTTCAAGTCTATTGATCCATGACCCTATAAATTAAATTTCCGTTTGAGGCTGGGTTTACATTCAGTAATATTTACGCTGACTTAATATTTTTTTATTGAAAACTGCAGTTTGTAGATAGTTCAAGGACTGGATGCATTATATAGAAGTTTCTGACCTAGTCATCAGTTTTGCTTGTATCTTGTAAAGTGTTTAATATGGAAAACTCCCCTATGGGGAATAGCTGGATTGTTTCCATATTTTACCAAAGTATCCCTATCTTTAATCCTAATATATCTTGCAATTGATGTTTTTGATCCTTTTTTTCTTACTTTATTTTTCATGAATGCTTTAGTTTTTGTATGTAAACTTGTGTAACCTAATGATTTATAGGACCCTGTTACAGCCCCGGTCACAGCACATTTGCGTTTGCTGATGCATTCTTTCCAGATGAACTCCCGATCTGTCTCTTATGAAAGCAATGTGTGTATTATAAATTCTCTGCTATCTGCCTGGACTTAGCACCTTCCAGACTGCATTTCAGAGCCTGCTACTCATCTGTTACATTTTCATTCTGGTCATAACTTGACTGAACGGGGTCTATAGGATTATGGCTTCTGGGCCTTAAGGCAGAATCTGTATCACTTACCATATATATTACTGGTCAGAACTAGAAAATATGGTACTGTGGGTTAATGAGTCTAAAAATGTCGCCCAGATAAGCTTATTGGCTGCTGGAGAGGAGTAAACTGGTTTGTTTCAAACCAGGTTTGTTCCAAATTTTTGAGAATTTTCACATTTGAGTGAATTCAAACATTTGAGGTTAGATTTGTACAAACTGACTAAAATGACGGTCGCCATGTGAAAGGTATGAAGGTAGGAATCACCTCACCTCAGAGACGAGGCAGACTCACCCAGAATGCCTTGCAAACATCCCTCGTGACAAGGGGACAGCTAATCAGTCTATAGACTATAGGTCTAAAGTCACTGGTAACTAAGGTAGTATAAAAAGTCCAGACATAAAGAGAAGGTGTCCATTTTGTGGGTAGAAATTAGAGAGATAGGGTCTCACACAGTCAGAATGAGATAGATAGATAGATAGATAGATAGATAGATAGATAGATAGAGTGAGGGTGTGAATATAGAGAGCGCTGGTGAGCGACCCAAAAACAGGCTTGAAAAGGACCTTGGCCACACCCATACCGGGGGCTTCACTCCAGAGTGACTGCACACAGCAGGAGAGTGCTACTGGTAACCTACAGGGAGCAGGTAGATGGTGGAACCAGTTAGAGACAGACAGGTGGTCTGTCCCAAGAGGCCTGGATTTTACAATGGACTTGGTTAAGCTCAGTGTGAGCCAGACTGCTGAGGAGAAACCTCAGCAAAGCTTCTTGCCCCTAGAAGTTAGTCAGGACTCAAGAAGTGAGGTATTGCCCTGTGTGTGGGCTAGGCTGTTTTGTTATTTTTGTTCCCGTTTACCTGCCGTTACCTGATATGCTGTTTATTTGGCACCCAGCGCCACAAACACCTCTGTAAAGTCCAGGAAGCTGCCACCTTTGAAGCTAAACTACCCCCAATTGTCACAATAGATAGACAGAAAGGGAGTAATAAATAATAATTTGTTCAGCTTCTCCTGCTGCCTGCAGATCGCATTGAATTTTCAATGTGATGGATTCCTTTCGGTCATATGTTCTTATAGGATGGGAGCTGATTTGTCTTTAATGCTAGACTTATGGCTCATTCCATCTGAATTATACAATTATGCAATATACTATGACCATCTTAAAGCCCTACTCAAGCAGAAAGTTTGGTCTTATCCCAATACTACAGGGCATACTCATACTCAAAGGGAATGATGCGCTTTCACTGGGTGCATCATTCACTTTATTCAGCTGCTGAACAGTGACCCGACTGGTCATGTGATCATCAGACTAACCTACCTATTCACACACCAGTTGGAAGTCACTTTTTCTATGATTTTGTATGGATCTTACGCTCTCATAGACTTGCATAGAAATATGTGACCTCCAGCTGGTTTGTGAATTGGCAGGTCAGTCTGATGATCACATGACCATCCAGGTCACTGGAGGCTGAATAAAGTGAACAATGCACTCAGTGAGTGTGCTCTCCACTAGAGGGCGAAAACATGAAACTTTTTGCGGTAGTGCAGCTTTAAGCTACAGATGTACCAAAGTTTAATATAACACTTAATATGTTTAAAGCGCCGTTGCAGAAACCTTAACTTATTTTTTTTCCTTGATTTTTGTTGTGTTTTATTGTAATTTAATGTGTTGAGTATCAAGTTAAAATGTTACATCTGTATATTTCTGTATACTTTATTTTTAACTACCTCTGTGTCAAAAATATATAAATATATCTAAATATATGATGATGGAACCATCCCATCTAATGTCTCATTATGTTCTTTACCATAGTTTTCTTATTTGGAGAAACTTCTCCTGGTCCATGGAGCCTGGAGTTACAATCGAGTAACCAAATGCATCCTCTACTGTTTCTACAAGAATGTGGTCCTGTACATCATTGAGGTAAGATTAATGGCAAACTAAAACAGAACATCAAGCCAGCATGCTAAGTATTGTCTACGAGGCTGTAGACGACATCCTCTGCTTGGCCTTAACTTAAGCCAAGTATAACAGACGAGAATGACACAGACATTTATCAGGTGGCGAGTTTCCCTTAACATTATATGCACAGATCCCTCTAAAAATGGTTCAGCGTACCGCGCTCACAAACCCTCCTGAATAATATGCTCCAAGCACAAAATCCATTAAGTGCTCAGAGACAGCTGCCACAATATTGTACAGGCACATGGTTAGTACTGGACGTACATCTTCCCAGATCTTTAGATTTCAACTTCAAACACAAGCTTACATAGCTCTGTCTTGGCTGGCATAGGGTTTTCTGTTCAGCAAACAAATCCACATATAAATCCCAGGCTAGACTTTACATTTACTAAATACAACTTGAAAAAAATGTCTTCTTCTTTGATATGTATATGACTGATGAAATGATACTGGCGACCTTCAGTGTCTGGAGGGGTCAGAAGAAGGCAGTGATCTCTTCTGAACTGGACATACCACATGTAGAGCTGGTCAATAATGTTGTTTGCGGCACACCCTGAAATCATGTCACATAACACGTACAGTGTCAAGAAATGTGGATGTGCTTTACTTGGGTATTAGAAAGGGTGAGAAGGAACTTTAAAGGGATTGTCCAGGATTAGGAAAACATGGCTGCCTTTATCCAAAAGGTTGAGTGGGGTATTGTTTCTCAGCCCCATTATTGTCTTGGCTGGAATACCAAACACAACCCATGGAAACCTGTGACGCTGTTTGTGCAAGAAAGCAGCCATGTTTTTTAACCTTTAAAGAGGACCCATTAAGTTATTGCTTGTATTCCTCATACTGTAACAATTTTTAAGCATCTTTATATTAGAAGTTAAATGACAGCTGGGTGTTACCATTCCCGCAGTCAAAGGGGTGCGTCACTACACAGATATAGTTGAATAAGTCTGATAGTATTAGATTGTATAGAGATACACCCCATTGAAATATTTTGTAGGAATAACAGCACAACACAGAGGTGAGGTGTCAGGAGAGATGACAAATCCTTTAAAGGAACACTAAACACAGAAAATGCACTTACTCTAAAAAAAAAAAATCCATCACTTATTTGTTTTTTTCCTTTCATTTGATTCTACTTTGTTTCATATATTCAGTTAAAATTGTATAAGGCTGAGGCCCCACGTTGCGGAAACGCAGCTTTTTTTTTTGCAGATTTTGCTGCGTTTTTTTTTAGCCAAGAATGGATACAAAGTAATGGGAAATATATAGGACTATATATAAGTATATTACTTATACTTCTACCTTCTGTTCAATCCACCCCTGGCTTTGACTCAAAAAAAAATCTTCAACAAAAAATGCTGAGTTTCCACAATGTGGGTCATCAGCCTAAAGAATTCTTCTCTATGTTTGGCAGTCATGTTCACCTTTCAGCCTACTAACTGCCCTGTGCCTGGCTGTAAGACAACTGGCTGCAGCAGGAGCTTACCCCCTCTGGCCAGCATGCAGGAGGACAAAAAGATTGTGATGGGGATTTTACAGGCTCAAAAGGATTTTTCATACTAATGACCTATCCACAGGATAGAACATCAGTATGTGATCTGTGGGAGTCTAATACTCAGACCCTGCACAGATCAGCTGTTTCGGCAGCCTCCAGGGGCTGGAAGTTACATCAGTGGATGGGGAGTGAGTGCAGCTGCTCCTATTTAAATAAAAGAAGCAACACTTGAATACCCAGGAACCATCGCCATTCAGCGGATGGGCCAGCAGTACTGCTATTACATGAATAGGAGCAGCGTCCTATTGTTTGTTTGAGGCAAATTCAAAAATTCCTGTTTTCCCTCCATACTCGTATCTTTCATCTCTAAATTTAGCTTTCCTTTAAGCTAGACAGACATCAGCCTGATAATGTCAATAGGTGCTGCCATAGAGTTTTATAACAGTTTACTAAGTACGATGTTAGAAATATGTATCATTGTGAGATATGATACAATTGAAACACTCAGTTGTAGACAATGCTTTATTTCATATTGCCATTCATGGATGAGGTGTTCCTGGCCCCCCATTATTATCTACAGCAGAAAGGTGAAATATTGTCTCCTGCTCTACCAAACTCAGTTTGACCATGCATTACATGGGTGATTCAATCATTTGGCCACCATGTAATACTACATTCTTCCTGCAGTGGCCGCTGTAGAAGAAATGAGAGGGAGCACAGAGCTTTCCCTAGTGATACCAGCTGTTTGTAGAGCATTGGACTGCCAATTCCAAATAGACTCATTGACTGCTTGGGGGGATTTAGTGTAGAAAGGTGTTATTTATACATAAATCTCAGTGCGTGTTATCCAGAGTTTTAGTTTTAGTCCATTATAGGTGTGGCTGTAAAATGCTTAAAAATATTTTTTGATTTCTATAAAAATATTTTTAACTTCAGGTTGATTTTGTAAAAAGGCAAAATAGGTGCAGCTGAGCGCAGTGCATGGCTCATGGGGTCTAATAATAATACATAGCTCAGCAAATGTCTTATAACAGGAAGAGCAACACTTCCAGACCTAGGATCAAGTCCATACTTCTGCTGAATTTCTTGTACAAAAATAAACCGACTGCAACTTTTTTCTTTTCACATGTGCACCATGTTTACAAGTGTTTCCTATGAATACCCTCAAAATGTGTAGTGCTCATGTAGCATGGATGAATTACTAAACCTCCTGGCCGGAGCATGTCTGTGTTTATTTGGGCTTTTTGTGTTAGGGAGGAATATGTGGGTATATGGGATTGTAGAGATATTTATACTTTGACTTTTTGCAGGTCTCGGCATTTGACATGATACATTTTATTTTAGCAAATGGCTTCTCACATGGGTCCAACAGTATTGGGGAAGGACTAATAATACCGTAATAATAATAATACATTTTATTTATATAGCGGCAACATATTCCGCATCACTGTACAATTTGTAGGGTTCAAGTACAGACAAAAAAGATACATTACAAAGAAATAGTCAATTCACACAATGGGACTGAGGGCCCTGCTTGCAAGAGCTCACAATCTATGGGGTAGATCAGAGGTAGCATTGCTTGTACAATGGTCAGACAATGTATTAGAGGTCGGTGATATTATATATCGCTACAAAGCTGAATTCAGCACTCTGTCAGTTTTGCCGGTATGTGACCCAATGCCACAGAAATCGGTGTCGTTAGTTTCGGGACCAATATCCCTCCACTGTCTGAAGGGTGCGCCTTACAGCTCAGCCTTTTCTTCTACTGAAAATGTGCTGGTATATACTGATATATCTGTATATACCAGTATACTGTGTCTGTAAAGAAGAATACAGTTAAAGGGTTGGACTGAGAAAATCCTCTCATAAACTACAGTTGAACCTATGACTCATTGTTAATGTACTTGCCTCCATTGCAGAAGAGGTAATTCTAAGTAGAGGTCATTCTTCCAGGCACGGACAAGTCTCAGAATTTTTTATACAAGGAGTCCTCTCTTAAATATGTTCATAGTTTAGATGAGGACCCCTCCCCCACTGTTCAGTGTTGAAGGAGAATCTTCGTGGAACGTAAGTACAGCGTCTGTGTAGATTCCCCTTCTTGATATACAGAGCAGGAAGCAGCTGAGGGCCCCAACATTTTGTTGGATAGGTTGATGGCTGATCAACCACTGAAAGAACACTTATTTAGCAGACACAACCGTGTCCATATTGGTCATTGCAGGTGTTCAGAGTGGCATTGGATGATGAATGGACATACTGTATATTTTACAGGAGTGTTCTGGGAATGGTCTTTCAAGGATAGATTTCTGAACAAATAATCTTTCTAGAATAAAAAAACTTAAACATGTCCAACTTATTTTTAGATGATCATCGAAGAAAATGATCATTCATTGTTAAATTTTGCCTGATCAACCTTCTTCATGGCTAAAATCATCCATTTTCTTTATCTTTAGTCTACTATATATGGGCAGCCTAATACTAGGGATAATTGATGGAAACTTGAGAAACTATTTTGATACTAAAGAGTGAGTAGAGATCAATACATAATGGACTATGAAGGAGATTACGAGACTATGCACTTTGGTATGCACTGTTGTCCATATATGTCCATAAAATAGACATATATTCATCCCACAAGATTTGTGAGCTTCTACATCTCTATATCTATTAGCCACACTATGTAAGCAAGCAGAAGCGTCTAATCTTAAATATTTTCTAGATGCGTCTTTCTGGCTTCTTACCAATATATATACAGTTCTTCACTATGGGAGACTACATGGACTCATTCAGATCACTGCCAACACATAGGATTCTGAGTAGCATTAAAAAGTCAGAGGGCAGACTATTTTGGAAGAAGGCCAAAGCCTGGAAACACAAAGCTATGACTGGAATTAAGATTTGGAGGTTTTCCATTCCGTCAGAAATATTCAGCATGTGGACATATATCTATGACAGCATATATAAAGAGAGAAAAATATAGAAAAATACTTACCTAGGATTTTTTACCATCTGGCTTTATGCTTAAGTAAGATTGATGTTTCTTACTCAGATGAGTCAGAAGGTCTAATGTAAACCTACCACCTACCCTTGGTTCTTCATGGACTACAGAACAATTTTCTGGTAATCTCTACTTAAATGTGACTTCAATTTTTTACCGTATGATGACCATCATGACTCATTACCACCATCTTTTCATTAACTTAGTATATGACTAGTAGATAAGAAGCAGAGTTTCTCACACCATGGAGTGTGCAGTTGAATGAATGTCCTGCGTCAGAATTTGGAGCTGTAGATGGAATCCACCTCAAAGTCATCACCAAATTCACTATGTGAATTTACCCTTATTAAGCAGACATCGGTAATCCTCCAAATTTAGTTCTTGATCTGAATACCCATGTTTTGTTATTACTAAATCTGGACATACAGTCATATGAAAAAGTTTGGGCACCCCTATTAATCTTAATCATTTTTAGTTCTAAATATTTGGGTGTTTGAAACAGCCATTTCAATTTGATATATCTAATAATTGATGGACACAGTAATATTTCAGGATTGAAATGAGGTTTATTGTACTAACAGAAAATGTGCAATATGCATTAAACCAAAATTTGACCGGTGCAAAAGTATGGGCACCTCAACAGAAAAGTGACATTAATATTTAGTAGATCCTCCTTTTGCAAAAATAACAGCCTCTAGTCGCTTCCTGTAGCTTTTAATCAGTTTCTGGATCCTGGATGAAGGTATTTTTGACCATTCCTCTTTACAAAACAATTCCAGTTCAGTTAAGTTTGATGGTCGCCGAGCATGGACAGCCCGCTTCAAATTATCCCACAGATGTTCAATGATATTCAGGCCTGGGGACTGGGATGGCCATTCCAGAACATTGTAATTGTTCCTCTGCATGAATGCCTGAGTAGATTTGGTGCTGTGTTTTGGATCATTGTCTTGCTGAAATATCCATCCCCGGCGTAACTTCAAATTCGTCACTGATTCTTGTACATTATTCTCAAGAATCTGCTGATACTGAGTTGAATCCATGCGACCCTCAACTTTAACAAGATTCCCGGTGCCGGCATTGTCCACACAGCCCCAAAGCATGATGGAACCTCCACCAAATTTTACAGTGGGTAGCAAGTGTTTTTCTTGGAATGCTGTGTTTTTTTTGACGCCATGCATAACGCCTTTTTGTATGACCAAACAACTCAATCTTTGTTTCATCAGTCCACAGGACCTTCTTCCAAAATGAAGCTGGCTTGTCCAAATGTGCTTTTGCATACCTCAGGCGACTCTGTTTGTGGCGTGCTTTCAGAAACAGCTTCTTTCGCATCACTCTCCCATACAGCTTCTCCTTGTGCAAAGTGTGCTGTATTGTTGACCGATGCACAGTGACACCATCTGCAGCAAGATGATGCTGCAGCTCTTTGGAGGTGGTCTGTGGATTGTCCTTGACTGTTCTCACCATTCTTCTTCTCTGCCTTTCTGATATTTTTCTTGGCCTGCCACTTCTGGGCTTAACAAGAACTGTCCCTGTGGTCTTCCATTTCCTTACTATGTTCCTCACAGTGGAAACTGACAGGTTAAATCTCTGAGACAACTTTTTGTATCCTTCCCCTGAACAACTATGTTGAACAATCTTTGTTTTCAGATCATTTGAGAGTTGTTTTGAGGAGCCCATGATGCCACTCTTCAGAGGAGATTCAAATAGGAGAACAACTTGCAATTGGCCACCTTAAATACCTTTTCTCATGATTGGATACACCTGGCTATGAAGTTCAAAGCTCAGTGAGGTTACAAAACCAATTTTGTGCTTCAGTAAGTCAGTAAAAAGTAGTTAGGAGTATGCAAATCAATAAAATGATAAGGGTACCCAAATTTTTGCACCGGTCAAATTTTGGTTTAATGCATATTGCACATTTTCTGTTAGTACGATAAACCTCATTTCAATCCTCAAATATTACTGTGTCTATCAGTTATTAGATATATCAAATTGAAATGGCTGTTGCAAACACCCAAATATTTAGAACTAAAAATGATTAAGATTAATAGGGGTGCCCAAACTTTTTCATATGACTGTATATATTAGATAATGATCAATATCAAATGATCGATCAGGTGGCAGCTATTCCTCCTGATCTTCATTTTTCTAGTCACCTCTGCCAGACATCTTTAGTGGCCAGTTGTTTCTCTTAAGAACAAGAGGATTGGGCATGTTAAAATCGAACTGCTCTTTTATTCCCTTCGACATCTGCCATTGAGAGGGAATTGGGAGACACCCATTTTTCATCTAATGTCTTCTTAAGGGTCCTCTAACAGACCTCCAGATAGATTCAATGACCATCTATGTTTGATTCAGTGGGTTGTTCTTTTTCATCTTCCAACTTTTTGATTCTATAACAGACGTTGTTCTATCACAATAACTCCATTTCATGTAGTCTTTGATGGTACATGGAGGTTAAGGTTATAGAGGGAGGTCTGGTACATGTCTGTAGAATACAATGGTGGAGTCTGTGACCACCACTGATCTCTGGAGCAAATGGTCTGTAATGCTATAGTGAATTAACTCCTTAGATACCAGTCATAGATTTAATTGACAGGAGATCTTTACTGCAACACTCCTAGTAAAATACCATTGAATTTAATGAGCTGGTCAGATATTTTGCATCATGGATATGCATCTTGCACATATTAAGGATGGCTCAATCCAGACACTTGGTTGACCACAAAATAGTTTACAAATATGCTCCCACTTTACCTAAAACCTTATAGTTCTTTTAAAGAACTTGACATTGTTTCTTGGTGTTATCGCTAATCTGTACTGCTTGGGGAATGCTGTAGACAGAATCAGTCTCCTCCCCCTGACAATATAGCTCCTTTATATTGACAATATACTTCCTCTACAGAAGGAGTCTTCTCTGTTATACTTCCATGCTACTGCAGAGGCTTTGCTCCTTCCCTGACAAACAGGACAAAAAGTTATTTCTACTAGCTGGCTTTGGAGAGAATGACTGAGCATATGTGTCCTCCAGCACTCAGGTCATTCAGTGGACGCACACATTGTTGTACACTTTGAACTTCAGATGGGGCCATACTATGTAGGTAAATGTCAGATCTCTCCACTAGATCATATTTAAGCAGCTTGTAAATGGAAGACATGGTACATTTGATATTTGGAATTGTTATCATTACGTAGTTATCATTAGTTTTGCTAATTAATTAGAAAATTGGTCATTATTGTGAATGTGTTCATTAAAATTAAATTATTGGAATCGGGTTTCCAGTACTTGCTGTTTTCAGCATTGCAAATGTTACAATATGTAAAATAGTCCCAGTAAGTATTTCAAGAAGTTCAGACTTGGGTGGTCTAGAAAGAATGTACCTCAAGGAATCTCTAATATTGTGGCTTTGCCAGATTGAAGCCCACTACTGGTTTATTTTTCTATTTTTTGCAGAAATACACATTTACGTCCTGTGTTTTCTTTAAAAGCAGAGGCAATCCTACATGCATATTAATTACCCTATCAGTTACAAGAATTACCTTCTTTTATCAGTCTACAGAGGTCAACTTGGTAAATTTTTATAAAAGAGGATACTTCACTAAATTGTACAGAACAAAAATGCTTTGCTATGGTACTCAGATTTATTCTATCCTTTGGTATTCATTGGGTTACATACATATGTGACTTCTTGGATAACCTTCATCTCTCAAATATTATCTGAAACTTTTTGTTTTACACAATATTACTACAATATTCTACATCCCAGCAAATATTATCTGCCACTTTTTATGTCACTCAATGCTCTTACAGTATTTCACCTCCCAGCCACCACTGGTGGGTCACTCAATAAATGGATAGTTGGCTACTTCCACAAAGATTGGAGGGTTCAGATGATTTTGTGTTTACGCATATAGGCACCTTTAGGCTGAATCCTCACGTAGCGGAGGAAATCTGCCACATAGTGCGATGGGAGGCTTTGGCAATTCTGCCCCAGAATCCACATGCATGTTGCAGATTGTGTTGTGGATTTGCAATGGATTTTAACCCTATATATTTAAGGGGTGAAATTTGCAATGAGAATCTTCAACAGATCCATAATATGATTGTTAGTCTATTGATTTCAAAATTAGCAGCATATTGTTTTTTCTATTACATGAGTATTGTACTATTATTTGGCACAAATTGCAGTGATGAAAATTTGTTGCATTATGTTTATTATTATTATTAATATTATTTTGCTTACTTATATAGTGAAATCATATTCCGCAGCGCTTTTCAGACGTTCTTAGTCACTGCCCCATATAGGGCTCACAATCTACATTCCCTATCAGTATGTCTTTGGACTGTGGGAGGAAACTGGAGTACCCGGAGGAAACCCACGCAAACATGGGGACAACATACAAACTCCTTGCAGAAATTGTCCTTGGCTTGATTCAAACCCAGGACTCCAGCGCTGCAAGTTTGTGGACTCAGCTTAGAATAATTTAGAATGCTGTTCCCAAAACTGTCGCAACCCCCTAGGGAGCCATGTTAACACCTCCGCCAAATTGAGATATTTCTTCCACACTGCATGACTGCAAACTGCTGGCAATATTAATTGCTGGTACCTTTGAATTGATGATGTCACAGTCATGTGACCAATCATATGCAGGGACATAGATTATACAATAGCTCCAAGGAAGGAGGTAAGGTAGATGCTAGAACAGAATGGGTAAAATCAGGTGTTACCTGGTATGCCTTGGATCCAGTAGGTGGAACTGTGGAACTGTGACTGATATTATGAGGGACCACTTGCTGTATCTACATCAAACCAGGCAGGTTATGGTTAGGGATGCATATAGAAGAGGCATAGTTAGCCTCTATTTCAAAAATGCTACACTTGAAAATACTCTGGGTGTATTAGATGCTAGGGACTGCACAGCTAACACTCTGAGCCAAGGCAGTGCCACCTACTGGATCCACAACCCACCTAATTCAAAACACTCCATTCTAGACTCAACCATGGGGTTAACATAGCTGAGTGGAGGAAAATGGGAATCTTGCAGAGCCAAGTGTGTGGGAAAAAGTGGTCGGAGCAGGGCTGAGTGTTTGAGGGAAATTCGTATATGTAACAAAGCTTGACAAGTGGTGGAAATGTGAATGTAGCAGAAATTAGTGTTTGGAGGAAAAACTGAATGTAGCAGAGCTGAGTGTATGGAAGGAGGTAGTGTATGTAGGGAGGAAACAGGAAAGTAGCAGAGTTGTAGGTGTAGGGGGGAATCACAGAGGTGGCAGAGCTAGGTGTGCAGAAAGGAAAACATGGGGGCAACAATTTTGTATGTGTGTATGGAGGGGGAAACGTAAAGGTAGCACAGTGTGTGGAGAACATGGAGACTATAGAGCTTTGTGTGTAGAAAATATGGATTTAGCACAGTTATGTGAGGGGGGGCATGGAGATAGCAGTGCTTTGTGTGTAACAGGCGTATGTGAAGGAAGAAGCAACAGAGGAGAGTCAGTATGTAGCTGAAAAGTCTAAAAGAGGCTGAATATAACTGACTTTTTCAAATGGGATAAAGGTAGTAGGGGTCCTGAACAAAAGTTTCGCCCAAAAGTGAGTCCCACTTTAAGAAAGTTGGGAACCATCGTTTTAGAATACCCTCTGGTGGGCCTGAGGTTCTATTTTCTGTGGATTGGACCTGGTTGCTCTATTATTACTGTTTTTGGAGCATAGGAGGGAACTAGAGTACTCAGAGGATACCCAACCATGGAGAGAACCATACATGCCAATGGTCCCTGTTAATGAATTGCAGTGTTTACAGAGATTATACAAATGCCAGCCAAAAGTATCTGTTGCTGGTCAGTTTAGAGTCATTCACAGGGGATTAAGGAGGAAGGGTTTATATGTCCTGATATTGGCAACTGAGATGTTGGCATGTTTGGATAAACATACAAATTCCATGCGGATTTTGTCCTTGTTTGTCTTTGAATGCAAGACCCCATTGCTAACCTTTATGCCATCGTAGTACCATGTCCCATTTTTCCCCTATTTCCAATGATCAATTATTTGTAAAGGGAGATTTTCAGTATTATTATTAACTGGCATATCCGTTATTTACTTACTTTGCAAGATTTTGTAGATTTTTTAAATTCTATTTTCTGTAAATCATTATCTGGCGGAGCTTCTACTTTGCTTTGTTAACAGGATAACAGCACATAGTGATATACTTTATAGCATAGTAATGGCCATATGCAGCAATAGTTTGGAGCCAACTTATTGAGGACTGTTGGAGAGTTTTCTAGACATGGGGGTGGGTTAGATAAGCTGTAACATCATCTATTGTCAGTAGTAGATGTAAAGATGGCTCAATGGTGTTATGTAAAGATTTATCTTTTATTGTAATCCTGTCTATCCTGTGTATGATGCAAATCAGATGACTGCAAAAAAAAAAAAAGTTGGCAACTGTCCATTATTATTATAGTCCATTATTAAGCTTAGTGGTCAGGGTGAAAATTGCAGGATGTATTTATTTTTAAATATAGATAGTCACATGGAAATAAAAATAGAAATCAAAAATTCTTAAATATATTGTGACACTTATGTTGGATTGGGTGTGTAGGGAAGGTATATTTCTCCCAGAGTCCTCTCCTATGTGACGTAGTCGGCCTAGGCCCTCACCTGCTAATTAATTAATTACTCGATTCAGACAGGGCAGATATTTAAGAGAGGCCAGAAGGGCAAACGCTCTCTCTCTGCCTGGGTACACAGAAAGCCTGTCTGTGTGAGAGATAAGCGTGAGCAAGAGGTTGCCAAACTTTGTTTGCTTTGTGAGCTAGCTAAAGTTGTTTAATGTCTAGTAAGTGCCGGACAGGCCAGGATTTTCTTTTGTTGCAGTTTTCTTTTATTTTCTGTAAACCTGTAACCCAATTAATAAAACCTGACCCAGTGTCAGCTTATACATACCTGCTGCTGTTTGGCATGGTTTTGATGAAACGTGTCCTTTGACTCCAGCAAAGGCAATCCTAAATATAATCTCACAATATCATGAAAACTCATTCACTTTGCAAGTACTGTAAAATGGAGTGGCAGAAACGCAGCGTCTTCACAATGTGGGGCTTCAGCCTAAAAGTGTAATACAACCATGAAGAGCACCTAAAGGATTTTGCAAAGGGGTTCATAATAGGTTCTGAAATATAAAATACATGAAATTGTGAAATATATGGTCACTGTAAAGACTGGGCCTGTTACCTACCTTCCAGCATAAAAGTAGAAAACGTAAAATAATGTTTTTAGGGTTAAAGGGGTTATCTCGGCTTCATTTTTTTATGGACCATCATGAAAATAGGCCATAAATACCTAATCGGTAGGGGGCCAACACCTGGCCCCAGGACCAATCATCTGTACAGAGCTGCTTCCGGGGCCCATCCTGTACACAATAAGAAAGGTTCGTCCGTTGTCTAGCGGCCGGACGCCTTCACTGAGGCTCAGCTCCAAATCAAGTCAGTGGGACAGATAGCCGACAAAGCTTTCTGTTTTTGGCCCTGTATTGTGTACAGGACGGGCGCCGAAAGCAGATCTGTACAGATGATTGGTCCAGGGGCCCGTGTGTCACCCTCCCCGATCGATCAGGTATTTATGGCCTATCCTGAGTGTAGGCCATAAAAAAAAAAATATAAGCCTGGACAACCCCTTTAATAAAATGTATTATTAAAGGTAGTGGCTCAAGGTAGACGAGAAATAGTAGTTACATCGGTAGGATATAAACAGATCTCTGGCAAAGACATGGTTAACTTATCCCCGAACTGTGCAAACACGCTGAAATCTCCACACTTCATTCCCAGGCTTATACTTCAGGTTCTTATTGTTCAGGACCTCAATCGGAAGTGTTGAGAAGCTTCATAAGAAGGGTATTATCAATGTGCCCCTCGAGAGATTTCCTAAATGCTTTGGTGCCCTCATTAGAATGATTTCCTAACAAGAAGACAAATTAGTATGAGAGTGTATCCAAGTGGAATACACAGAATAATATCCCACTTCATTCATCTTGAATAGATTTTGATTGGCTAGCTTTCGCAGCCATTCTCTAGAAGAATGCTTTGATGGCTCATTTGCATGTCGTTTGCATAATGAGCTGTATGGTTCGGGGTGACACCAGGCATCTGTATGTGGAAGTTTACGATCCTCTCTCGCAATTTTTCATTTTAAGTGCTACCTCAAATTCGACTCGCACATCTGTAAGACGCAGCAGTGAGGGATACGCTCCATGATCTATGAGTAGTCTGCACAGCTGCGAGGAACAGGTGTAAAAGTGACAGGAACCCATTACTTCATCATCAATCTCCACAGAGCGCTGCACAGTGGCCTTTGTAGTCCTGTTTTCAGACACATAGGGTACAAATAAGACATGCTTTATGTACAAGTGATGAAATGAGTCACGTGAGGACTGAGGCCTAGTAAAATTAGATATAATCTCCAGAACGGGCTGTGGAACATGCAGCAATATAGCGCAGCCAATCAGCAGTGAGCATCTACTATCCAAATGTACATGATTGGTTGGTTTATTATACTATGCAGTAAAGAGTCTATAAATCATTAAAAAGCCAGTGATAGAATTCCTATACATCTAATTCTATAATACCAATAATTCTACCTGGGTGTAGAGGTAGAAATCTTGTCTAGTTGGGTCCACAAGCCCAGTACACATGGCATACAGTAGGCACCTTTTGCTGGGGATCTAGGGGAAAAAGGGGAAAAAAGACAGAAACAAGCGCCCCCGTGTGCATCCTGTTAATAGTTCACAGACAGTATTAAATATCCCATACCTGAAATACCTATAGTGGGGTGCTCGCTTGACTGGATATGTGCAGACGCAACCACTAACAGCATCAACGCGAGGGTGCGCCATTCACTGGGAGACCGTTATTGGAATAGCCAAGGCCATGTAGTAGCCTTTTGCTGGAGCACTCACATGAGCAGACTGCTAACCATAGCACATTGGTCTACAGAATATTTTCTGGCTCTCACTCATTGAAGGTAATGATGTATTAGCTGGGGACAGACCAATGAAGGGAATACTATAGGTCTTTCTATTGTCATCTTGGGTGCCTACTCTGTATTTCTACCACTATCTGTCCTATACGACATAGAGGGAAATAAGGGAACAGGAAAGCAAAAAAAATGTATAACTTATGCAACTTAAAGGCTTAATCGGATTCTATAAACATTCATATCACTTTGGGGGCTTTGTGGATTACGGGGATTCTGTCGGGTCTTTTTTGTACCCCAAAACTGCCCCAACAGGTATAGCATCATTTAACCACCTCTCTTATCATGCTGTTGAATAAGTTGGCTGATGAAAAGTAAAGTTATAAATTTTTACAATGTTCCTGCTCTATTTGTAAATTTACCTTAATGAACTGTTCCAAGTCATTTTTTTTCTCCTCTGCAGAGGCTTAAAACAACAAAGTATCCATGTGGTAGGGAAGGTCTGAAGGCAGGTCCAGCTAGTCAAGTAGTCATGGAGGTAATCACGCCTTGTAAGGTGTGACTGACTTGTTCCTAGTCTGTGACATCATCCGACTGCCTCACAAACTGCATCCTCTAACAGGTTCCTTTGAAAAGTATCAGGGAACAACTCCTTTAAGCCGTATGTAAAAGGACTCTTTGTAAAAATGATTGGCTTATATAAAATTTTATCCTTACTATTCGAGGCAGGAGATCTTGGTGTTCCCATCCCATCAGTGCATTTTTATATTGTTTACTATACTATATCACCTGTGGAGAGGAGACTCCATCTGTTATCCCAATATGTGTAATCATACTAGTGTCTATCATACTTTTCATACTTATCATAGTGTAGCACTGCTCACAGTCATCGCTTTAAGGCTGCTATGTTTACAAGCCAAAATCTGGCTGGGTTTGCAGCTAGTCAGAACTCTGAGATGCTGAGCTAACCAGTATGTTGCCTCACTGTCCAGTCCTGACCTGAGGCGGGGTATTTAAACTCTGCATAGACTACTCAGGTGCCTGCTATGGATTTTTAGGTTTGTGTTCTCAGAACTCTACCTGTTTATCTGATGATTCCCAGGTTACTGCTTTACTGGTTATTTGATTTGTTACCAATTTGGCTTTATCTGTGAACTCCTGGACTCGCCCCTGGCTTGGACACTGTTATTCTTCTGCTATCAGTTTGGATATTTCTGTGCTCTCCGATCTGCTGTTACTTTGCTGGTTTGGTGTTTAGTCTACAAGTGCACCTATTTTCTAACAATAGATTCCGTGGGTAACTTGGGTCTCTGATCTGCAAAGTCCATTCTGCTTTGCCGAAGGCTCTGGTGAGAACCTTAGAGGTGCTTTAGAGGTTATAGCTATCTGTATTTGATCTGCCAGTTTCTTGCAGGGTATTTGGAATTGCTTAAACAGCTATTCAATCACTTGGAAATTGCTTAAGAGACTATTGCATTACAATATCTCTGTGTAGGTTCTCAGCACCCACTTAGGCCAACTTGGAATGTCTCTTTTCTCTTCTGGGACCCCATAGAAGGTACATGGGCTACCTCTGTGATACATACTGTACGTCATTGCTTACCAAGATCCTATCTGTATAGAAAAGTCACAAATATTTCCACTGTTCAACCATGGTCCCCTATGATAAGTGCCTAAAATCAAATTTTACCAGCTTAGTTTATAAAGTAGCTCTTCCTGGAGTATATAAAGTGACACTTTGGTGACCTGCCGGGGTGTGAGAAGGTTTAAGATGGTACTAAGACCCTGATAGAGTCCTTCCTCCGCAGTCATTGACACTTAATTCTGATGACTTTTCAGGGACGTTGAAGGAATTGACATGTGCCTTTCTGGAGAAGCTGAAATGTTTCTCCAGGTTTCCTCTTCTTTATCTGCAGTTCATCACTTAGGCTGTGGGTTAATCTTCCTTCTTCCATTATAGGGATTAGTTATGTTCTGAAATGATGAAGTGAGTAGAAGGAATGTTCCGTCATACAACATGCCCTCCGAGTAGCTAATGTATATAACTGTATGAAATGTGTCAGATCTGGAAGAAGAATTTGTAAATCCAGAGCATTGCCTTTGAAGCGTGTTACATCCTGAAAGGATTCCTCTGCAGTATCACATTGCTTCAGAATATCAAGTAACATATAAAAATGTACTGTCGCGTAACTGGCTGCTTTAATGCATGTACTGGGAAACTGCACAGTGGGAATCTTCTGTGACAACCTTGACAGGTACAAACTAGTGTTCCTCTGGTTATACCGACTAACTAGTGACAGACTTTATATAAAAATAGAGACATATAATTGGCAATGGCTGTCATTACCCTCACACCTGTTGGTATTAGTGTGTATATATATATTTATATATATACATACAGTGTATATACTCTATATAGAGATTTAGCAGAGTTAACCCAAACTTCTGCAATTGGTTAAACTGCTGCAACGTGATATCTTATCACAGAAGACAACAAAAAACAATGAAAAGTCAGAGAAATATGTTTGTCCAATGTCTTTTTATTGTTTTTGTTGTCTTCTGTGATAAGATATCATGCTTGCAAGTTCGGGTTAACTCTGCTACATCTGTATATGTCCACATTGGCTCCCAATAGCTACAATATCCTTTAAAAAGGACCAGAACTGATGAGCCCAATGGAATATCATGATAGGCGCTGTCACCATCAGCATTTGGGTATTTTGTTTATGCAAATCCATTCAGCCTTTCCAAAGATATAAGCCCTGTTAGTGTAGATGCAAATTAGTGTAAACTACCCAAGTAGGTGGTAATAGTGGGGTTTTTCTGGGGTCAAGGTCTCTGTGTGCTCAGGTTACTGCCCACTTGGCTAATATACCCTAATTTGTATCAACAATAAAAGGTCTTATATCTTTGAAATGGCAGAACGGATTTGGATAAACAAAATACTCAGGGTGACATCAGATGATGGTCTGTTCAGAGTTGGTGACAGGTCCTCTTTAAAGGGCTTGTTTGGTCACTAGAAGTTGAAAGCAAGTTGCCCCTATGGATAGGGTGTATTTTGCAGGTCATTGAGGGACCCCTGCCAATCACAGGAACTGCTATCTCCACAGTCCCCACTGAAATGAAAGGCACATACAGTATTTCCATTATTCAAGTGCTACAAGCTCAACTTTTTTGTCCAGTGATTTCAGTTTACACTAAACAGACACCCGACAGATCCCATTATAGTGAATGGGGTCCTCTCGAACTTCGTTCATAACTGCTATTTTTGCAACTTCGTTTTTTTCCATTTTTGTGGTCCCTCAATAGACCAGAAGAACGAAAGTCTTACCTGGCACAAACAGTTATGCACTGTAAACCCTTTGACCATGCTTGCAACTTTCATACATTGAGATGATGCCACATGATTGGCTGGTATATCACCATCTGATCACCATCTGTTATTTATATGGCACTAACGTATTCCATAATGGTGTACAGAGAATGTATTCACTCATATCTGTCCCTAATTCTGCTGAGACTTACAGTCTGATATTACAGATTAACACATTTCAGCCAAATTTATTGGACTCCAATAAACCAAACCAGTTTTTGGAGTGTTAGAGGAAATCCGAGTACTTGGAGAAAACCCATACAAACACATGGAGAACTTATAAACTCAGTACTCTGTATCTCAACTTCCGAGCCTCAGTCTATGTCTAAGGAATAAGTCTGCTCACATAGCCCAAACTGTATTCTAAGTCATATTTTTTTTTAAATCTTTTATGTCTCTAAGAATACACTTTTGTTATTGATATTTTTGACCCTGAAGCTTTGATCTTCCACAGAATTCAGGGAGGACATTACCATCCTGTAATTTTTGGAAAGTGGCAAATAATATGAGATGGGGGTTTCTTAAACTTTTCTTTTCTTTTTTTTTTTTTTTTTTTGGGGGGGGGGGGGCAGAAAATTCTATGCTTTACATTGCTTTTGTTACCTGATGGTCTCGGTAGTGTTGTTGTTATAGTCCTGCTCTACTTTCCTAGTGACGACCTTTGGCTTCATTCCTGACAATGCTACTACCTCATTGGTGCTACTATACAATCGTGACTTCACACCCCAGTTTAGCCAGTGCCAAACATCCATTGTACCTTAGAGAATCCATTACTTTGGTGAGAAACAAAAGGCTCTTTATCACGCTCAATTTTTTGCTCAGAGACGTAGAGAAAAATAGAGACAGAGAATGATCTCTTGTGCAGTACCTCACAACTTATGTACATCAGAAATACCAATGTCACCAAGGTGCCACAGTTCTTAGATCCTGGAGTAGAACAGTGGTCATCAGGTAGTCCTACCAAGCTCTGACTAATAAAGGATATGAACAGGCCCCTCGGAGGAGGACCTCCGCTTCTGTCTCTCTTCTGCCGATTGGGATAGTTTCTCCTCATTTGTCCACAAGCTTCCAATGCCATGCAGTGCACAAGAAAAGAACTTTTCTGACCCGATGGTATCATTGTCCTCACCTCCTTCACAGGTTCTACCCTGGTGTCTCTGACCATTGTTGGCGCTGTGGTTCTGAGAAGAGTATGCTTTTTCATATCTGGTGGGAATGTGACGCGATTAAGCCATTTTGGGAAGCAGTCATACCAAAATGAGCGATCGGTCCTTCACACCTTCATCTCAATTAGCCCTTCTCTCAGCCATCCCTGGAAGGATATCTGCAGTGAAGAAAGACTTCCTGCGGCATTTCCTCATAGCTGCCAGAACAGTCAATCCCAGGCACTGGCGCGGTACTGCCACACCCAGCCTGGTGGAATTTCTACAGGAGCTTCTCCTTATCCAAATGGAGTCCCTGGTGGCAGAGGACTCTCCTGATTCCTCCAAGTTTGAGTCTCTCTGGAGGCTGTGGGTGGTGTTTCAGGAGTCTTCTGAGTTCTTCACCTTTTTCTCCTGACTCAGGGATGCCCCGTAGATTTCTCTCTGGGAAGTTGGCCTCCTAGCTCTGCCATTCCCCTACCCCTCTTGTGCCCTTTGTACCTTCCCCTTCTCAGTCTCTCCCCCTTGTTCATTTGTTTCCTCACTTTATTGTTTTCAATAACATGTCTGGTTGTCCTTTTTTTTTTTTTTTTTTTATGGTTTTTGTGTGTTTCACAACACACGCTGGTGGCGTAGTAGTAGTCTTCCCACAAGTGGACTTCTCATCTCCCCAGAAACATATGCCAATTTAGGTCCTTGACCCCTCCACGACCTTGTCTTCCTACCTATAATTAATATAAGTTGGTCTGATGGTGTATGCCTTATATGCTATATGCGCACTATGTTCTCTTATTTTTGCTTTTCAAGGCTTGCATGGCTCTATGTGCATTGTTGCACTGTTATGTGTTACTTTTACTCTTCCTGTTATTTGAAAAACCTTTAATAAAAACTGATTAAACATAAAGGCTATGAAACTTAGCCCAAAAGTGGAATGGTCTGAACTTTAGAGATAGTATCGAGGGAGTGGGGATATCTAAAGTTTTTGGAGTTGCCTTGCGACTACCTGATGACCATTTTCAATTTTTTTTTATTTGTTAGTCCTCTACCATAGGTCTTCTACCATAGGCTGCAATGCTTCCAAAATTATGTCACATGACATGGCTGCCAATATTTGTCTTGGAACTAAATGTGAGTTGTACAAACCTGCAATCGTTGAGTGGTAACTACAAGCAGCCAGAATTATATCATTTAAGGCTATGTCCACATGCCGAAATTTTTGCTGTGGAAAATAAATTGTCTGCCTCACATTAATATCAATGAGAGGCAGACATTTCACTTTCTGATAGCAGAAAAAAATAAGCATCCAACCCTATCTTCACTGAAGTGAATAGAAGTAGGAAATATTTATGTGGCTGGCAGGAAGATATCTCCTGGTGGATTTTGCATTTTGGTTCCTGTCATAAAATTGTATCACCTATCCAGTCAATAGTTGAATCTGAATGTTGGTGGCTCCAACATTGGGATCACTAGAACAGGGGTCCAAATCTCCCCATTCATTCTCATTGTTGGGCTGATGGAAACAAACAAGGTAAGGCCCCCAGCAAGAGATATCAACCACCTGTCAGACAAAAGGTTTGAGGCTCTAGGCACTCATGTACAGTGTCATATCTGTCCCATATGATAATTCAGATAGAAGTGTCCACTGGTTCAACTATCCGCATAGTACAGAATGAAAGAACCACCATTAGGCAACACAATGCAAAATAACTCTCACCAGTAACCATTACAAATGTACCTTCGCCTATTCATCTTTTGTGAGATCTGGCCAGTCCAATGTATTGTTTTCGGTTAAGAGGAAGACCAATTTCTATCATGGACATGGGGGGAGAGGAAGGGACCCAACAAAGGAATAAAGGTGTACATATCTCAAAGCTCAGTGTTCACATCATAATCAGAGTGTTGAGAAAAGAGAGTGAATGGGGAGCCCAGCCATCTGTCCCAGATACTATGGAATCTGACTCTTTTGTTCCAATGTTTGTATATTCATTTCCTAAGAGGTAACTTGGCATTGAAAGTCTGGCTTCAATCCCTAAGACTAAGGGAGCCGGGGGGCATTTATAGTTTAGCGATGGTCTTCCTAGCACAATACCAAGTCTCCACCAAGAAGGTCCGCTCAATGGCAGAGGGTAAATTCTTTGTATCCACAAAAAGTAACAAGTCTTGAGGCTGTCAGGGACCACTACCTCCTTCTTGTCATATTGGAACTTACACACTTGATCTCAGGAACCTGTAACAACGCCTTACTATAGTAAATGGATAAAATGCCATCTCTTTTAATAGTATGATGGAAAATAACAGTACAGAGCATTGTGTGAGAGAAACAAATGTCTGGTAGGACAGTGGGCTCTTTACATTCTTGTCCCTCAAGCAGTGTAGCGTTGTCCATATGGACAGTCCATTCTTGGCTCTTAGGTCCAGCATGAGGCCCCTCAGGTTGAGAACTTCTGGTAGACTATACATCAGTCATTCTATATAAGGTTTCTGGTAATGTGAAATGTCCATCATACATCAGTCCTACACTGTTAGGAAACTTAAGATGACATGTTTTCATCAGAAATTAAAGAAAGCTGTTGACCCTGAATGATTTCAGAAGTATAGGGAACAATTGCTAACAATTTCCCCAGATTAGTGTGCGGTGTAAGCCCTCTAAGAGCCGCGCTTCCATTTCCTGCCTGATTATGGGCTTCCTCATAAAAGCATGTTATGTCTCTGTCCTCAAACCTCCGACAAGAATGTTGATATATTTAATCTACCATTAAAAGAACAGGGCAGAATAGTGTATTTAGCGATGAAAAGGAGGGTTTACAAAGTTTTTGTTTCCTGCACCGCAAGCATATCTCCGATACCAGCTTCCTAATAATGTGTAGTATATATGTTCCCTTGTGATATGGCAAGTAAAACAAAATCATTTTTTTCTCGTCCATGTGAGGAAAGCGGGAGAATGTTTTGTCTGGCAGAAGTCTCCAAAAGTGAGCTGCATCATTGCCCTTTAAATCCGATCCTCTCCGTCACTGCCAGATTCCATTACATACATAGATTGTTTTGGAAATTCTCATGCAGCTTTTTATGGTATGTCTGCAGATCTTATCTTTTCCACGACAATAAACCATTCTGTGCCATGCCATTTGCACCACATAACCCCCTGGTAGTTACTTCCTAATATGCACGCCCCTCCTCGCCAAAGCTTTTACTCTTTATGCAGTCTGACCTGATGGACGGGAGGTGGGAGACAATCTCTGCCAAACCTTTACTCAATGAACTAAGATAGCGAACAATGAAGGACTTTTCACTCTTTATTTGTATGCATTGTACAGCCCAGGCCCACCGAGAAAGACATGTTCCAGACCATAGCTGCGTACTGTATATTATGGTTTCTCTCGTTGGGGAAATGAAATATTCATCATATATTGTTTTATGGATTTCTATTTACATGAACTAGTTGGACGGCCTCTAGAATACTGGCAGTGTCCTCAAAGTCAATAAAAGGAATCTATCAGTCAAGCTAGAAAAGATTATATCGGTTTTCTACCTTCATATACAATAGTTTTGACTATAGTGATGTGTCAGAAGATCACACCATGCAGTTTATAAGCTTCTATCTCCACCTTTTAAAACTAAATCATATTGAGGGTCAATTGACTGTATCTGATGATCTTCTTAATAAAAGCATTCGTTTGATTGATAGCAGAGCTGCAGTACTCTGGTACGGCCACTGCACAGTATGTGGTGCTGTCTGCTTCTGGCTCCATATACTGTATCCTTGCGGCACCTGAGGTTTCCAAGATCAGTTATTATTTATTTTTTTTATTATTATTATTATTGTTTATTTATATAGCACCATTAATTCCATGGTGCTTTACATTTGCGGATTTACATACGGTATACCAGATATACAAAACAGATAATACTAACAGTGACCAACTGGTACAGTGGGATAGAGGGCCCTGCCCACAAGGGCTTACAATCTATGAGGGAAGAGGGATAGAGACAGTAGGTGGGGGTAGAGGCTGTACAGATGGTGGTGTGGTGACAGTAGTGTTATTGGAGGTTGTAGGCCTTCCTGAATAGGTGAGTCTTCAGGGCCTTCTTGAGGCTTGTGACGGTGGGGGTCAGTCTTATGTGTCTTAGTAATGAGTTCCAGAGTATGGGGGATGCACGGGAGAAGTCTTGGAGACGTTTGTGTGAAGAGCGGAGAAGAGCAGAGTGGAGTAGGAGATCTTTGGATTAGGTCAGAGATATATGGAGGGGACAGGCTGTGGATGGCTTTGTATGTCAGCATTAGTAATTTTAACTCTATTCGCTGGGCAACGGGTAGCCAGTGAAGGGATTGGCAGAGGGGGGCGGCCGATGAAGAACGGTAGGAGAGGTGTATTAGGCGAGCAGCGCAGTTTAAGGTGGACTGGAGGGGGGCGAGGGTGTTAGCTGGGAGGCCATGGAGAAGAGTGTTACAGTAGTGTAGGCGGGAGATTATGAGGGCATGGACTAGCATCTTTGTAGTTTCAGGGGTGAGGAAGGAGCAGATTTGATGGATGTTCTTGTGTTGGAGGCGGCAGAAGGTGTTGAGGGTTTGAATATGCGGCTTGAAGGATAGGTCAGAGTCTAAGGTTATCCCAAGGCAGCGGGCCTGTGGGACTGGGTCAATTCCATCCATGGAGGTGCTAGTTGTCGGACCCTGTACATTCTGATATGTGTGTGGGGCTGTAGTGGTTCGAGGAGGCAATGAAGGACTGCAGCACGTTCTTATTTTGAAGACAAATTGTCAGGTCACTTACCTTGTAGCAAGTTTATTTTTGCCTTATGTTTTTATTAAGATGTTATATTGCACTGGATTTGGGTATACACTACAATAAATACAAAATCTTAAAGGGGATTTCCGGGATAAAAAAAAAAAATTATATCAGGAAAAGCAAAAAAAAAAAAAAAAAAAAAAAAAAGACATACACACCTTTTCCCGGTGCTTTGGTGTCTCCCAGCGCAGTTCGGTCCTGCTGCTTCACTGTCTTGTTGTGCCAAAAGTTCCTGCCGCACTATGACATCCCGTCTCTCTTTCATCAGGCCACTAAAGGACACAGGACGTCACAGATAATGATGTCTCGTGTCCTTCGCTGAGGCTGATGGCCTTAGCAGTCACGTGCAGTGGGGACCCGCTGGAAGAAAACACTGGGGCAGCAGGAATGGACAGAGCTGGAAGACAATAGAGCACCAGGACCGGACTGAGCTGGAAGACACCGGAGTACAGGGACAGGTGAGTATAGTTTTTTGGGGGTTTTTTGGCTTTTTTTTTTCACCTCCCCCGACCTAATTTAAAATGAATGGACAACCCCTTTAAGGTAGCCCATGTATTAAAGTCAGTACTTCTACTGTTCAGAGAAATAGGGCTAAAGATAGTAGACTCTGGAAACATGTCATTACTGTTGGCAGCAATGATTGGTTCAGTAGAACGGCTACACATTAGGAATTATTGGCAACACCACCAAAATCTTCATTTTTAGCTCATATGTAGTACAATCTGTTTTGTTTTACGGTATTTGTGACGTGACTAAGCCTGAAACTGGTCACAAGACTATATCAATTTTTTTTCCCTATAGCTGTGCCTCAGGGTACACTATAAAAATACTACATGTTTTATCTGCACTCATAACATGTGGCATCCATTGAAAGGAATGGAAATAACAAGGGTATGTCCACGCACAGCGTAGATGCTGCAGTGGAATTGCAGGAGGAAATCCAAAGTGTTTTACAGTACCAGCAAAGTGGGTGAGATTGAAACAACATTGTAATAGAATTGACTTGTGGTGCAAGTTATGGTGGATTTCACCCTTTGCAATGTTTAGCTGCAGCAAATTCAGCGACAAATCTCTACGTAACACAAACACATGCAGATGTTGTGGATTTGTCACAGATTTTCCAAGAAATTCTGCAGCACAAAATATGTCCTGTATGGAAATATGTTAAGTTTTATGGCCCATTGAGATTGTGTAAAAATAAAGAAGATTTGAGGTGGACTCTCACCTCCGATCCCACTTAATTTTCCGGCCATTCAGCAAACTGACTTGATCTTCGGCTTTCTGCTGTGGCTTACATTTTATGATCAGCCCCAGATGAATGAGGTTGATCAGCTAAGTGTCTTGCACCCCAGGTTCTACAGAATTCACAGCAAGATCGAACAGGACACTTGGTTTTTGGGGTCCCACTTTGATCTTTGTCCCCCTATTGGAAACTATGGGAAGCAGAATCAGGGCAGAATCTGGCAGTGATTTTGAGTTGGAATCCACATCAAAATCGGTGCAAAATTCCACCATGTGAACATACCCTTAAGGTGTTGTTTGATCACCCAGCACTTTGTTGACTTTTGAGGATCTGGTTTAATAACCCCCTGCCCCCCAGCTTTATTAGGTCTTATTCCCATGTCCTCATTTCATATAGTATGATATCTGCATTTTTCAGGGATGGCATACGTCTCAGGCTGAGAATTAGGCCTCCTTCACAAGACCTTACTTTTGATGCGCCATTGCGGATCCACAGTTACAGAAACAACGTACGGGTGCATGCATTTCAATGGGCCCAGACACACAACCGTACTTTTTTTTTTTTTTTGGCCATGTGTCCGTGCCATATACAAGGACCACAAGTTATGAAGCATGTCCTATTTTTGCCCTCATTTGTGGCACATGCAAGTATAAGGGATCATACAAGTCTTTTTGATGATCTGTGATTGCGGATGACATGCGAAAATGTTTTTTTCGCAGATTGCGGATCAGTGTTTGTACAGTCCCTTGCATGTTTTTACAGTGTGACTTTCCAATACAGTTTTCACTTTTTGGAAAATACCAATCGTTAAATTGCAATTTTACATACAAAAGGAAATATTTCCTCCTAAGTTCGTGGTATTAATGGCAGTACTACCATATGAAATTTGTAGGATGTTTTTTATATTACATCCTAGACTTGTACGTTGGGGTATGTTTAATAAAGACATCATCCTGATACAAAATCTGGTTCCTATAACCTAAATGCCACCATATATTTGATGGAAACCACATCTTACTTTTGGTTGCCTCCACTTATTTCTCTTTTTATGACCTCTTTTATACGATGCTGTTTTATTAATGGCAAAAACACCTATTGCAGAGAATTAATGTAATCAAACATCTCAGCATGACAATGGGAGGGAGGCACATCGTACAGAAGCAGGTGGCATCCATTTGTGTTGCCTGTTCTACTCTCCCTTTTTTATGAGCAGCTTAGACACACAAATTGGAAACCTGCACGGAAAATTCACCTTAAGAAGTAGCCATCTCCAGGGACAGGCTCGAAATGTAATCTAATAAAGGAGTCACTTTCCTTTTTTAAATAAATTTCGTATTAGACAAATCGCTTTTTTTTATTTCTTTTTTTCCGTCGAAAATAAAATCCAGGCACGTCCAAAACAGATGTGTCAAGCAGAGCTGAATTACTGCAGAGCCCCAATGTACTACTATGCTCCTTGACTCGTGGTTCTAAATCATTGTCTTTGTTCTTAAGTCCTGCTAGGAAGCTGCAAACTCACTAATGTCTTTTTGATTTTTGCTAAATAATGAACCCTTGTGAGGTGTGTTTTTGAAAATCACGTTTTGATCAAGGATTAAAAGTGTCCAACGTGGGAGGCTGGATAGCTAGATCTCTGGATTTGTTTCTTCTGGTAACTGTTCCAGATGTAGTCACACTTGGCAGCGAATGCAAGAAGTGCAATAAACATATACAATTATGCCATGTCACGTCTGGTAATAGTTACTTCACTGAAAGTATTATTTGAGAGTGAGTCGAAGAACAAGATGCAGAGCACATAGGGATGCAGGTGCTTATAACTTCGCCTGAGACCAGGTCCTCTTGCCATGGTCTATAGGGTATCCATCTTTGTCTCAGGACACTATCTTGGTCATAAGAGCCCTTTACTCTAATAAGATTGTCACCTATTTCTTGCAGAATTAAAATTGAACCTCTCCTAGTAGTCTACAAAGCTCTTTACAACACTGCATTGTCATACAGCTCCATCTACTACTGTATACCGCTTGTCTCTGCACTTAACCAAAAACCTCCTTCTCTCATTTTTCTTTGACATTCTCTGCAAGACTTCTCTCGTGCTGCACCCATTGTCTGGAACTCACTGCCCTAGACCACTACTCTTACCTCTTAACATACAAAGTTTAAAGCATTTCGTCAAGGCGGTCTATGTCACTTAACCAGAATCCATAGATCTGGCAGCAGTCTACAAGGTTGGGTGCTAGATTAGGGGTCCAACCCAAAAAGAACTCTTCATTCCTAATTGTTGCTCTTAAGGTATGAATTTAATGAAATGTGGAGACATATTGGGCATTTCCGTCATTACCTTCATCAGATGCCAGTGTAAAATGATCTGGAAAGGCGTGGAATAAGGGGCGCAAAGGAAAGGCAGAAATACTATTGGGGTAATGTGCTCTACTCCACCTTTACGTCAAACCTTACTGGATATTTTGTCACATTTCAATAAAAATATACCTGAAGAGCAATATTTTGTAGTGCGGAGTTCTTCTGTCCATAACACATATATAACGTAACCTGGTCACAGATATGCTTACCCTACCTTTTGCAATATCTCCAGGTTCTTTATATTTATGGTGGCTTCGATACTGGCTAAATAATGGGTTAATTCATGTTTATTGACCTATATTCTCAAGGACAGTACAAGGGTTTTTTTTATGACCATAATCTAGTGTGTCATGGATCCCATTACTTTTCAGATTGCAATAAATTTAGATTGGAAGCTATTATTATTAGATTGTTTGTTTTGTTCATTTGCTGTGGCGTCAGTGTGCAGTCCGTATCAATAGAATAGATGGATTGAGCCTCAAAAAGAGACAAGAATATGGCCATTATTTGAGGCCTGGTCCTAAAGATCCCTCATGGATTTATAAACAATATGATCATGTGGATTGGGCCATTGAAATGAATGGGTCTAATTAATTGTTATTATAGAGCCGTAATAACAGAGAGCACACGAAACAAAAATGTGGTTGTGTGCATGAGGCCCTAAATGTGGATTTCTGAAGCTAGCTTGAAGATAGCAGAAAAGAGATGTTATATTTAGTTGAGGTCTAAGGTTATAAAGCTGACAGCAGGAAAGAGATCTCAACGTCTCCAGAGATCTCAAGTCTCAGGTTGTTAAGAGGACAGCAGAAATAATATAGAGGATATAAACTTGGGTTAAGGTCTGAGGTTGTGAAGAGGACACAAGGAAGTCTATGAAGATCTAGGTTCAAAGGGTTGACCACATTGTCTAGTATTTAGGTACTTGACTGGAATGCTTTTAGGGGGAAATATCTTCATAACATGGGGTCGTGCAGAAGCTCCATACAGTGGCACATGTAGTCACTGTGTATACCTCTGTACATTATCATCTTAATATTAAAGTGAATGAGATTAAAAAAAAAATTCACATAATCTGATTATAAAATGTACGTTGCTATGTCATATGTGTTTGACACACTTTCTACCATTGTCTTCTTTTTCGGAAAAAGTATTGAAAATATGCATACTGTACATGGAAAAATTGTCATCCTGCAGCATAGATATTAATAAACAAAATTAGGAATATTTCTTTAAAAAATACTTAAATTTGTACATGTAGACTTGTAGTAGTTTTTCTTTCTGATTCTGTGTTTAGGTAAGGTCACCTATTGGCTGAGTTTGTTTGGCCCACAGTTATCTCTCGCAATCCCCCATACACATGCACACTCAGTCCATGTGTTATAAATGGGTGAGAGGGGAGTATGCTGGTATCACACACCATTAGATGATTGGCTGGTCCTGCCAAAATCAGTTGGTTCGGGCATTTCAGCCATACCATTACTACAGGTGTGAACATGCCTTAAAAGGGGCTGTCAAATTTAAACATTGCTTTTTTGTCAGAAGAACCTTTTAATGATACGTTCATTATAAGAACCCCCAGCAAGCAGCTGTAATCTGTGGGGGAACCTGAAAGCAAGTGATCCATTCTGCTGTAGCACCATCTCAGGGGAAATATATCATTACATTGTGCCCATGCAAAACATGGGCTGTTCATGTACTGGTTCCTCCAAAGTAAAAGAGTCTATCACTAGATGACCTGTGCTAGATTAGAGTCCTGAATGGGGGATCCCTCTTGTATTATCGCAGAAATCTCCAATAGGGTATTGAATGAGTTTTCTAAATGATACGTCAGGGCTGGTAAGACATACATGTGTCCTTCTATACCCTTACTCTTGGCTCAACATATCTTTTTTGGTGAGAGATGACCAGCTTTGGAAAAATATATGGTTTTGTGGTACTCTGTCACGAGTTGTCTACACTATATGTGTCTCTATGTGGCCACCCAGAGGCTGTCATGTGAGCTGCAGTCTTGTTAACATCTTACCATACTGTATTGAATTTGTATCATGAGAAATTGGACTCCTTTAAAGGGGTTGAATCAGTTAGGACATATTCACATGGCAAAAAATCAGTGCGCAGTTCTGTCCTGCATCTCCCTCCCATTGGTTTCAATGGAAGGTAGAGGTGCTGGAAAAAATAAATGTCCTGTTCGATCTTGCCACAGAGTCCGAAGCTTGAGCCACTTTGTTGGTTAGGCTTATTTATCTGAGTGAAAGCTGCGGCGGAAAGCCAAAGGGGTGGAAAAGCAAGAGGAAGTCTTTTTCCACCATGTGAACATAGCCTTAACATATCACCTGTCCACAGTGGGGATCCCAATGTAGTTGCACAGGTGTGTTGCTGTTCCATTCATCTCTTTTGGGACTGCCAGACCTAGCCAAGCAAAGGTAATGGTGGACACATTTGTATGTAGATATTCTATTTGCGTAGGAGAAAGTTTATAATTTCACGAAGACCGTGTAGCGATTTTCTCGGTCTGTGCAGCCAGATCCTATCAGCTGTCAGAACCGTGCGTCTCCTTTACTAGACACAATTAAGAAAGAGAAATATTTGAGGTTAGAGTGCTTTTAATATGTGACACGTATGCAGGAAGGCAAATGACATTTTGACAGGATTTAACATTATGAAGGGAACTAAATGACAAACTATAATATAAAGCCTCGCCGCCGTAAATGTGAAATCATGTACAAATAGGAACTTAATTAAAAATGTGCCCTTCAGAGGAAAATCGCACTGACAGTAGAGAAATGAATTATGTGGTCCGCAAGCTACAAGTCTCCCAGTGACAGGTAGTCTGAGTTTACAGTTTCAGGCGCTAGTCCTGCTATCAGACGCTCTCTGGTAATTTGATGCAGGCGCTTGTTCACTTTATTTGATTTTTTTGTGTTTTTTTTAGCTAAAATTAATCACCTCATTATTAGTTCTGCCTATTCATTACTGACATATACATTATTTCTCTGCTTTTATACTTTCCATACAAGTCAAATTTATATATTGTTTAAAATTTTTGTGTATATGTGTGTGTGTGTATATACTGTATATATAAAATAATAATTTAAATTTACACATTATATATATATATGTGTATATATATATATATCTTTTTTTCTTTAGAAGTGCAGCCAAAGCCACTATAGAAGCTTCTTGCAGTGGATTAGATTAATGTCTGCCATCTATTATGTATGGAGTCCTCCCACTCTCTCCCAATGGTAGATGTCAGAGGATCGGAGAGTTGGATTTTGACACGCTGATCCTTTTGTTCTCTGGGGAGATAAGCCGCTGCCAGAAGTGTCTAACAGTAGCTGACCTCTCTCTCAGTTTAGGACACATGCTCTCTTGGCTGACAACTATCTAAATGCTATCTATCTGTTTTATAGCCACCATGAGTGTCAGACCTCCTGCACATGACTGTATTTTTGATCTGCAATTGTGAATTGGTTATCAAAGTACGGACACATGCATTTCTGTAGGCCCAGACACACGACTGCACTATTTGCGGCCATGTGTCTGTGCTGTATCCAAGGACTTCAAATTATCTAGCATGTCGTATTTCTGTCACAGACAAGTGTAGGTGATCATACAAGTCTTTTTGCGGATGCATATCTGCAGATGACATACTGACATGTTTTTTGCGGATCAATATTTGCGGACAGTATAAACCACTACGGTCGTGTGCAGGAGGCCTCAGACTAAGGTTAATTTGGCCACCACAGCATATGTCCCATCCTTCAGCTATACAGAACATGTGTACAGTAAATGTACTTTTCTTTGTGTTGTAAACTTTGCTATTGTGCACAAACAATCATCATTAAGGTCTCGATGGTAAATTGTTAATTTTGTTATAGGAAATAGTTTTTAAATTTGTAGACAATTAAGAGTTAAACATTTTTGGATATATAAATAATTAAATATTTTGCAGAATTTTAAAGATTTTCTATGGTCTGTCACTTGTCAGAAACCCAGCCATGATATATTTATTAATATATTCCTATTTGCTGGGTTATCAGGCAGGGACACTACATGTATGATGAGATAACCCGGCCAAAATAAGGAAATCATGGCTGGGTTTCTGACAAATATCAGACGATAGAAAGTTCCTGCATTCATGGTCATATCCATTGGCAACCAAACAAGACAAATGACTGTCACTAAGATGGTTGGACGATTTGAGAAAATCTGCAAGTGAAGAGTATTTGTGTGTCCCGGTATACAGCACATGGTGTGTAAGGGCACCCGTAGAATACAGACACTGGTTTTTTTTTATAAATTAGGGTATTTTTAAAGCATCTGACTGACCATGGCTGTCATTTATGAAGGAGTCGGAGTCAGACCAGGGCTCAAGTTGGACTGTGGAAAAATGGAGTCGAGTTGGTGGTTTGGCGTAAGAACTCCACAGCCCTAGTACTGTGTATCCAAAGTGTTGTCTGGATACTGTACTCATGATTTATGTCTATGGCGTTGCATAAGCCTATTATCTGGCTATACACATAAAATTGAACCAGAATGTAGCCATCCAGTTATTCATCAGTCCATTGGTAGGGATGATCCAACCATTGTTATGCTAGACTAAACTTTCAGATCAGGAACAAAGGTTGCAAAAATAAAAGTGTAAATCAATGAGTTTCCCAAAGTGGGATATAATTGACCGTAATTGGCTGATCATTCCATATGCTTCTACTTCATACCCCTCTGCATGGGATTTGCTCTGCTCCTTTCACTTGAATGCAGCTAAGCTGCAATACCAAACCCTGCCCATGGACAATTGTGGCGTTGTTTACTTTAATTTTACTTTAAATTGAGGTTACTTTAATTTTAGTGACATTTCAGGACATGCCGGAAGTAGCTGTCAGATCTCTCACCATCTGCATGTTTGGCTCCAGTCTTTGCTTTCCAGCGTGATGCCTTTGTTCTTCAATTTGCTTTTAAAGTGGAATCCTATTTATTTTTATGCATATTTAACTGTGGCATTAAGGAATACAAAACCAATCTGACTCTTTTCAAGTTATATGTTAGTGGAAATATAGAAGGTGAAGAAATTAGGTCACTGGTGGAATTATTCCCAGAACCCTTTTAAGTAAATATACATAGAATACATTATATATACACTTTATTGATTCCTGGACTCGTTCTCTATGAATGTAAAGTCCCAATTACAGCATACAACGATATTTCTTACAGAGCTCTCCGCTGGTTTATATGATCATCAGATGTATTCAAGACTTTCAGTTCATTGTTGTATCCGATCGATGCCAAATCTCCTGTATTTCATGGTTTTCTCTGACTACTCCAGAACAGAACTGCAAATAGATTTTAGACATTAATAAAACAGAATCAGATTTGCTTTGGTGCAAATGATTTCCTGACAAACCGCAACAATCTGTCTAAAACCACTACAAAAACCCGATTAGAAATATTTAGTGCCGGAGGCAGATTGTAAAGTAGCGCCCCCCACCATCTCTCATACAATATATAATAAAATTATATGATATCATAATACAATATAGTGCTACAAAAATAGTCACCCACAGCTTTAGAAAGTCTGTTGTTGATTCTTGGGTCTCAGGCTTAACGGATTTTCTCATTGAAATCTTTGCAATTAAAATTTTCCAGGAACTTAAATTGCTAGCTGAGTGACATTGAGTTGCAGTTGTATGTATGGCGCTGTGCCTGAGTAGACAATGTAGGCGTTGGGCTAATTGGTGGAGCTATTGAACGTCAAATCACCTCCCATCAAGTCTATAAAAACTGTGTTGTCATCAGATTGTTCTATGGACAGAGACATCTCTCCTTGAGGAGCGCACCAGTGAAGGTGTGTAGAGTTTTAAATTGCCTTTCGCCCTCTACTAAGCATCTACATATCACAAGGCATTATGGGAAAGGAGCTGGGAGCTCATGCGCCCTCTGTTGGATGTAACAGATCCTCAATTTGCTTTTGACCCACCGAGTCTTGAGACAGTAAAAGGGATTTTAGCCAAGCCAATTTCATTTATCTGCATACAGCGCCGTTTCGGGCTCTGCACTGATGAGGGACAACAATCCCGAAACGGCGCTGTATGCAGATAAATGAAATTGGCTTGGCTAAAATCCCTTTTGCTGTCTCAAGACTCAATGGGTCAAAAGCAAATTGAGGATCTGTTACATCCAACAGAGGGCGCATGAGCTCCCAGCTCCTTTGCCATAATGCCTTGTGATATCAGATTGTTCTGGACAGAGATCCATGCCTTTGTGAACACCGCCTTTTGGCTCCCTGGGGTCTGTACCCCAGAGGTAATTCTGTTAGGACTTGTAAGGGACATAGTTCCTCCAGAGTATGGGATTTAACTATATAGACTGCTTCCCTTCTATGCAACGAAAACGATCCCACTCATTTGGAAGTCTCTTAAGGTTCCGACCATCCAAAACTAGGCCAATTTATTTGACTCTGACCTACTCAAATACAAGTTGACTTACACAGCCAGGGGCACAGCATTCTGGTTTATGCAGATATGGGACCCATGGATTATTATACAGACAGCAATGGTTGTCTCACTTTAGGATCCTTCTATCCCAGGGTGCCGCATGGAATGGGTAAGTGTGTGAATGGGCAGCAGCACCATAGAATTTATTGGTGTCAATCCATTGTCAATCCATACAAACATTAATAATTTGGTGCTTGCACAATATTCAGCCATATTGATTCCTGGCCCCTAGCTTTGATGAAACACTTCTTGACTCAGATTGTATGGATGACCATTGGCCACATGATCATGATTTCTACTGCAAACATGGGGAATACACCAGCACAGAGACTTACCTGCAGTGGTTTCACTAAACATGGGCTCTGGTGCAAAAGCTTAGCTTGGACCTCCGTGCACAACTCCTCCTCACAACTGTCAGCTATGTCACACAACCTTCCTTCTCCACCTGGGACCAGACCACCATGAAGACTTGTGCACAACGTATTTGTGCACACAAACTTATCTCCAATCCGTGCCCCTACCTCCCACATAGTAATCATTCAATTTTTTTGTGCCACAGTTTCCCCAAGAGAATCCCTCCTTGACTACATGCAGTTGACCATCTACTATTTTTGCCATGAAAGGATTCATTTTCTCCTTTCTGGCGGTGGGAGGCTGTGTACCATAAATTTCATTCTAGTGCACCAGAGGACAGGGGTAATAAATTTACTATGCACAGATTGCCTGACAAAAAAGAATTTTATCCAGCCCTATTGTGTTGAAGGTGACCTTTGGGGCCCCCTGGCTTCTTGGTCCACAGTGACCCGTATAGTTATGCCAGTGCTCATCTGCTAATAGGGCGCATGCAATGAAATGTGCGGATCTTTTCAGTAGTAGTTATTGCTGGTTACATAGCTATGATAGTAGAGTTATAACTGCGGTTATAGCTGTAGTTATTACTCCCATCATAGTTATCATTCTTGTGTAGTGTTTTGGCACATGGTTTACTTAGCACCCTTCCCTGTAGCTTGTTTTATCTCTACTTTTAGTAGTCTGGAACACATTCCTTCATTCTCTGGTTTCTAATCAAATGCTGCAATGATATAGATTACAATGAAGTCCTAATCCCCTCACACTAAAGGAATTCTGCAGATTGTTTTCTTATGTACAGTCAGAATCAGTCACGCTATCATCTGTAATCCTGGCATACCTATGAGGAGCACGCGTGTCAGTCACGATGAGAAGTCAACCAGCAACCTTAACATTAGCTGGGTCAGGTTTCTATGTACAGGTGTTAATTACATCATGACCTGGCCAGGAGATTTATGTACAGCGGGGATGTAAGATCAAGACCTTACTAGACACTTTGGCAATGGTAACCAGTTGGGTTTTTGGCCTCAACTGAATGTCCATCCTTAATTCGTCCATTCGATAATATTAATTGTAAAATAATTTTCTGATAGAGAATCCAAATCCCGGGCATACTCATAAATTATATACCTATGACGGCCTATAGCCACCTTTAGGGGGGCCTTACTGTATTCTGTCTGTACATTGAATACTAAAGCATTATGCATTTAGCTCGTACGCTCCCTTTAGTGGCAACAAGGGTGTAAAAAGTTACTATGTAAAGGGTGTAAAGGGACCCCACTCTACCATGACCATCTTCAGCAACAAGTTCAGAATTTGAAAAGTGTACCATTATTTTGGTCTCCATTCACACAGGCATAACACACAGAGGGGCAAAATTATTGAGACTGGCATATTATACACCAGTCATCATAAACCGCATGACTGCCGCAGGGGCTGAGAGATTTATGAAGAGGCTGATTTTATTTTATTTTTTCATGTTTTACCTTCTCAGGCCTCCTCTTGAAATTCGTGTACAACCCCATTAAAGAGAGCAAATATCTCCCTAAGGCTGGGGCCCCACGTAGCGTAAACGCCACAACTTAACTGCAGCATTTTACAGTACCTACAAAGTGGATGGGAATCTGGCTAATCCCATCCACTCATTGCAGAAAAATATCCGCAGCGGACATGCTGCGATTTCAAAAACCATTGCATTTTTGTAAGTCGCAGCATGTCAGTTATACCTACGGAAACACTGCTGTTTTCTGTATAGGTATTATTGAAGCAGAAAGTCCGCAGAGGAAAACATCGGCAGACTTTCTGTGAAAAGCATTGCAGGACAAACTGCAATGCGTTTCCACTGCGGTTTTTTTCCACAGCACTTTTTGGCTGTGGCAAGCTACGTGGGTCTTTAGCTTAAAACTGGATCTTTCTTAACCAGGCAAAATCCTCCTCTGCACTGATGAAGAGCAGACACCTGAAGATGCTGCTTGCAGATAGAGGTAAGACTTGGCTACTATCTCTAGTCATGTTCCAAGACTTGTTAAGGCTGAGACCACATGTTACAGAAAAGCTGCATTTTTTTTTGTTGTAGCTTATATAATAATAATAATAATAAAAAAAAAAAATTATTTATATAGCGCCAACATATTATGCAGCACTGTACAATTTGTAGAGTTCAAGTACAGACAAAAAAGATACATTGCAAAGAAATAGTCAATTCACACACTGGGACTGAGGGCCCTTCTCACAAGAGCTTACAATCTGAGGTAGAGGGGGTGACACAAGAGGTAGCAGGGGCGGCATTGGAGGTAGCATTGCTTATACAATGGTCAGACAATTTTGTAATAGAGGTTACTGTCATTACACATATATAAGCTGTATGAGCCGTCACCAGTCGTGTCCTTTAACGTGCAGATGGTGCACGTAAAGGACATATAAAGTTAGTCTGAAACGGCATCATATCCTTTGAGGTAATCTGGGAGCGTGAACACAGGAGGGTACATTTTAGGGTTTATATCTACGGAAGGGTTAACATTAGGAGTTGTGATAGGCCTGTTGGAAAAGATATGTCTTTAGTTTACACTTGAAGCTGTGGAAATTGGGGGTTAATCTGATTGTCCAGGATAGAGCATTCCAGAGAAGTGGTGCAACTCGGGAGAAGTCTTGTATACGAGTGTGGGAGGTTCTGATAAAAGAGGATGTTAGTCTTAGGTCATTGAGTGAACGGAGAGTACGGGTTGGGCGATAGACAGAGATGAGAGAGGAAATGTAGGGAGGTGCAGCATGATGGAGAGCCTTGTGGATGAGGGTGATAAGTTTATATTGTATTCTATAATGAATAGGCAGCCAATATAGTGATCGGCACAGACCGGAGGCATTGCTGTAGCGTCTAGACTGATAGATGAGCCTGGCTTCCGCATTCAGAATAGATTGTAGATAGGAGAGTTTAGTAAGGGAAAGACTGATTAGTAAGGAGTTACAGTAGTCAAGGCAAGAGTGAATCAGGGCAACAATAAGTGTCTTTAGTGTATGTTGAGGTTTTTTTTTTGAGCCAAAGCCTGGAGGGCTTCAAAAGGAATGGCAAATATAAAAGAAACACTTATACTACTCCTTTTTGCCACATCCACTCCTTGCAGTTGGTCAAAAAATGTTACAAATTCTGAAAAAAAGAAGAAAAAAAACACAGCTTTTTCGCTCTGCCTAAATGAGTTTTCCAGAACTTACCTATAGATGACCTTTCCTTAGAAACAGCGAAATGGTAAGCGATTGAAATATAAGGTATATTAGAAAACTGGTTAAGAAAAGTGAGAAGTAACTTCATGAAGTGGAGTCTACTAATGTTATGGTAGGTTGGAGGACCTTTGACCTATTGACCAGCAAATCTATAGTACAACAAGACAGACCTCTGCTTCTGCAATTATCAGTGTAAATCACATTGCATTGAGAACTTTAGTATAAGTGTAGAGAGTATATTTGTGCAGAAAACTAAAGAACACATGGTAAGGTCTTGAGGTTCTGCTCTGAGGTCAGCATATAAGGCGTTGTGTTAACCTGGGGTATTGGGTGCAAAAAGTTCATCAGGGGACACATTACTTGTCACTATGTCTGTGACCTTCAGAAGTCTATTGACAGGTCAGATAAGATGACACTACTCAGTAACCTGCTCTTTGCACATTGTTATAAAAGCATTCCTGCTGACAGTAGAATTAAATTCCCATCATGAAGTTAGGAAATGTTCCAATATAATCTTATAGGCGATGTCAGATGAGAACGTAAATCACCTCGGCTGAATGTCCAACTTTTAACACCATGTCATTTTTAAGTTCTCTGCTGAATTTTACAATACAACTTTATACTGCACGGGCAGTAGACTTTATATACCGTGTTTCTCCGAAAATAAGACAGGGTCTTATATTATGTTTTCTCTGAAAAAAAAGACTAGGCTTATTTTTGGGGTAGGTCTTATTTTTCAGGCACTGGAGCGAATTAGAATCTTTTCTGATTTGCCCTGGACGAATCTTGTAAAATGGTTAGGGTTAGAGTTAGTAACCCCAACCCTAACTTACATTCACAATTGCTAGAGCAGTGTTAGTGGGTCTTAAAGGGAGTCTATCACCTTCCTTAACCCCTTCAAGCTGCCACCATAGTGCTGTGGGCGCTGTGACATGCTTCCATATCATACCTTCATTACGTGTCACAGTCCCGTGGATGCTAAGAAAAAGCAAATTAGCTGCTTGGAACACAGGGGGTATTCCCAGAGATCTCAGAGCACAGCATTCTCCATTGTAAACATGCCCCTGCATGCTTTATTCCACCCCCTGGCCAATGGGAAACAATAGTCCCGCTGATGCGACGTCATCATCTGGTGTGTGAAGTCTTGCACATGCGCAGTATGCACCATGAATCTCAAGTATACACACATGGACAAAATTGTTGGTACCCCTCGTTTAATGAAAGAAAAACCCACAATGGTCACAGAAATAACTTGAATCTGACAAAAGTAATAATATATAAAAATTCTATGAAAATGAACAAATGAAAGTCAGACATTGCTTTTCAACCATGCTTCAACAGAATTTTTAATTAAAAGAAAACTCATGAAACAGGCCTGGACAGAAATGATGGTTCCCTTAACTTAATATTTTGTTGCACAACCTTTCATAATAATAATAATAATAATAATAATAGTCCTTTAATAGTCCCACAATGGGGAAATTCAGTGTGTTACAGCAGCAAAGATAAGCAGATACAAATACAAATACAACATGTACAGGAATGTTCCAAGGTAAGAGGCATTATTTTGATAGTAGACAGACAGATAGGGCATAGCAGAGGGGGGGGGGGGATTTAACAGGCAGAGAGATATTTCAGTTCTCTGTGTGTAATGATCTCCGCTTAGGTCGGTGTTGGTTGTACAGCCTAACCGCGGTGGGGAGGAAAGACTTCCGATAGCGCTCCTTCTCACACCTAGGGTGGAGCAGTCGGTCACTGACAGTACTGCTCAGCGCGATCACAGTCTCATGCATGGGATGGGACTTCTTCTTCTGCATGGAGCTCACCACGGACAGTATCCTTTTGTCACCCACCACCTGCACTGGGTCCAGTGGGCTCCCCAGGACAGAGCTGGCCCTTCTAATCAGCTTGTCGAGTCTATTCCTATCCCTGGTTGATATACTGCTCCCCCAGCAGGCCACTCCAAAGAAGATGGCTGCTGCCACTACCGAGTTGAAGAAAGTTCTAAGAAGTGCCCCCAGATTCCAAAGGCTCTCAGCTTCCTAAGCAGGTAGAGCCTGCTGTGGCCCTTCCTGTACAGGGCCTCCATATGATCTGCCCAATCCAGCTTATTATTAAGGAGCAAACCCAGGTACTTATAGGTGTTCACAATCTCGATGCCTGTCCCCAGGATGTCCACTGGTTTAGGAGGGCTTCTGCCTTTACGGAAGTCCACCACCATCTCCTTGGTCTTCCCCGTGTTAATCTTCAGGTGGTTCCGGTGGCACCAGTCCACAAAATCCTGGTTCAGTTCTCTGTACTCCCTATCATCATCATCTGTGATGAGACCCACTATTGCAGAGTCGTCAGAATACTTCTGTGGGTAGCAGCTGGATGAGTTGCACCTAAAATCTGCAGTGTACAGTGTGAAGAGGAAAGGGGCGAGAACCGTACCCTGAGGTGCCCCCGTATTACAGATCACGGTACCTGACACACAGTCTTGGGCTCTCATGTATTGCGGTCGATTTGTGAGGTAGTCTAGGATCCAGTTGGAGAGGTGGTGGTCCACTCCAGCAAGGCCCAGCTTGTCCCTCAATAACCTGGGCTGTATGGTGTTAAAAGCACTGGAGAAGTCAAAGAACATTATTCTCACTGTGTTCCCTGGTTTCTCCAGGTGAGACAGAGCCCTGTGCAGAAGATGGATGATGGCATCATCTACCCCAATGCCCGGCCGATAAGCAAACTGGAGGGGGTCCATAGCGGGGCTCACTAGAGGGCGGAGATGTGTGAGAACCAATCTCTCCAAGATCTTCATCAGGTGGGATGTCAGTGCTACAGGTCTGTAGTCATTGAGGTCCATAGGGTGGGGTTTCTTTGGAACTGGTACCACACAAGAAGATTTCCATAATTCAGGGACTATTTCCTGCCTCAGGCTCATATTATACATATATGTAATTATACCACACAGCTGGTCCCCGCAAGTCTTAATTAGCCTTGCACTGATGTCATCTGGCCCTGCGGCTTTCCTCGCCTTGATCTTTTTCATCTCCTTCCTCACCTGGGCCCGTGTGAAGGTCAGACTGTGGCCAGATAAAGACAGATTTCTGGATTTACTGGTCTGTTGGGAAGTAGCCACATGGGGTGAATGGGGAGAAGTCATTGTGGTGGGGGGAGCTGAAGGACATACTGGGGTGGGAGGAGCTGGTGTGTGATCAAATCTGTTGAAGAATAGGTTTAGTTCATTAAGCCAATTAACATCTGCCTCAATCTGGCAGACAGACTGTTTATGACCCGAAATTGACTTAAGCCCCTCCCAGACCCCCCTTATGTCTTTTCTTTCCATTTGCTTTTCCATTTTTTCTTTATAACTGGTTTTTCCCTGCCTGATTTGATGCCTCAGCTCCTTTTGTACTTCCCTCAACCCCTCCTTATCTCTTGTCCTGAATGCCATCTTTTTCTCCTTAAGTAGTGTTTTTATATCAGAGTTAATCCATGGTTTGTTATTGGAGAAGCGTCTCACCACTTTTGTGGGTACTGTGTTGTCCACACAAAAATTAATGTAGTCCGTTATGCAGTGTGTGAGTCCTTCTATATCTTCTCCATAAGAATCCTGCAGCACTTCCCATGCGGTTGTGTCAAAACAATCCCTCAGAGCCTCATCACTCTCCTCGGACCATATCCTCACTGTGCGGGTGACAGCTGGTTCTCTACGTACAAGTGGCTTGTACACAGGTCGGAGATGTACTAGGCAATCACTGCAATCAAACAATTCCTGTAACTGTCAATGAGACTTCTGCACCTTTCAACAGGTATTTTGGCCACTCCTCATGAGCAAACTGCTCCTGTTGTCTTGGGTTTGAAGGGTGCCTTTTCCAGACGGCATGTTTCAGCTCCTTCCAAAGATGCTCAATAGGATTTAGCTCAGGGCTCATAGAAGGCCACTTCAGAATAGTCCAATGTTTTCCTCTTAGCCATTCTTGGGTGTTTTTAGCTGTGTGTTTTGGGTCATTATCCTGTTGCAAGACCCATGACCTACAACTGAGACCAAGCTTTCTGACACTGGGCAGCACATTTCTCTCTAGAATCCCTTGATAGTCTTGATATTTCATTGTACCCTGCACAGATTCAAGACACCCTGTGCCAGATTCAGCAAAGCAGCCCCAGAACATAACAGAGCCTCCTCCATGTTTCACAGTAGGGACAGTGTTCTTTTCAAGATATGCTTCATTTTTCCGTCTGTGAACATAAAGCTGATGTACCTTGCCAAAAAATTTAGATTTTTGTCTCATCTGTCCATAGGACATTCTCCCAGAAGCTTTGTGGCTTGTCAACATGTACAGTCATGGCCAAAAGTTTTGAGAATGACACAAATATTATATTTTCACATGATCTGCTGCCCTCTGGTTTTTATGTGTGTTTGTCAGATGTTTTTATCACATACAGAAATATAATTGCATTCATATTATGAGTAACAGAAGCTTATATTGACAGTTAGAATGAGTTAATGCAGCAAGTCAATATTTGCAGTGTTGACCCTTCTTCTTCAGGACCTCTGCAATTCTCCCTGGCATGCTCTCAATCACCTTCTGGACCAAATCCTGACTGATAGCAGTCCATTCTTGCAGAATCAATGCTTTAATTTTGTCTGAATTTGTTGGTTTTTGTTTGTCCACCCGTCTCTTGATGATTGACCACAAGTTCTCAATGGGATTAAGATCTGGGGAGTTTCCAGGCCATGGACCCAAAATCTCTATGTTTTGTTCCCTGAGCCATTTAGTTATCACCTTTGCTTTATGGCAAGGTGCTCCATCATGCTGGAAAAGGCATTGTTGAGCGCCAAACTGCTCTTGGACGGTTGGAAGAAGTTGCTCTTGGAGGACATTCTGGTACCATTCTTTATTCATGGCTGTGTTTTTAGGCAAGACTGTGAGAGAGCCGATTCCCTTGGCTGAGAAGCAACCCCACACATGAATGGTTTCAGGATGCTTTACAGTTGGCATGAGACAAGACTGGTGGTAGCGCTCACCTCTTCTTCTCCGAATAAGCTGTTTTCCAGATGTTCCAAACAATCGAAAAGGGGATTCATCAGAGAAAATGACTTTATCCCAGTCCTCAGCAGTCCACTCCCTGTACCTTTTGCAGAATATCAGTCTGTCCCTGATGTTTTTTCTGGAGAGAAGTGGCTTCTTTGCTGCCCTCCTTGAGACCAGGCCTTGCTCCAAGAGTCTCCGCCTCACAGTGCGTGCAGATGCACTCACACCTGACTGCTGCCATTCCTCAGCAAGTTCTGCACTGCTGGTAGCCCGATTCCGCAGCTGAAACACTTTTAAGAGACGGTCCTGCCGCTTGCTGGTCTTTCTTGGGCGCCCTGGAGCCTTTTTGGCACCAATGGAACCTCTCTCCTTGAAGTTCTTGATGATGCGATAGATTGTTGACTGAGGTGCAATCTTTCTAGCTGCAATACTCTTCCCAGTTAGGCCATTTTTGTGCAGTGCAATGATGACTGCACGTGTTTCTTTAGAGATAACCATGGTTAACAGAAGAGAAACAATGATGGCAAGCACCAGCCTCCTTTTAAAGTGTCCAGTGGTGTCATTCTTACTTAATCATGACAGATTGATCTCCAGCCCTGTCCTCATCAACACCCACACCTGTGTTAATGGAGCAATCACTGAAACGATGTTAGGTGGTCCTTTTAAGGCAGGGCTGCAATGATGTTGAAATGTGTTTTGGGGGATAAAGTTCATTTTCTAGGCAAATATTGACTTTGCAAGTAATTGCTGTTAAGCTGATCACTCTTTATAACATTCTGGAGTATATGCAAATTGCCATTAGAAAAACTGAAGCAGTAGACTTTGTAAAAATTAATATTTGTATCATTCTCAAAACTTTTGGCCATGACTGTAGTTTGGCAGATTCCAGTCTGTCAGATTCAAGTTATTTCTGTGACCATTGTGGGTTTTTCTTTCATTAAACGAGGGGTACCAACAATTTTGTCGACGTGTGTATATGAGCTGTATGCTCATATATGCTGAACACTACAAGTGCATAGTGCGCATGCGCGAGATTTAACCGAGCAGGCGATGACATCTTGCCCCAAGTGCTTTAGTAACATCAATACTGTTCACTATATATTTATTTATTTATTTATCATGCTTACTTATATAGCACCATCATATTCCACAGAGCTTTACAGACATTGTCAGTCACTGTCCCATATAGGGCTCACAATCTACATTCCCTATCAGTATGTCTTTGGAGTGTGGGAGGAAACCGGAGTACCCAGAGGAAACCCACTCTAAAATGTCCTATATGGTTCTTATGCTTCAGCTCAGGGACAACTGAGAATTAAAGATGGAGTCTGCACAGGGGAAAACTGTATTAAAATGCAGGATACAAGTCATATAAGTGTCAGAAACAGTGTTACTCCTCATGTATACACACTATACTATAGCTTATATGTCTTTCTGGTTTCTGACCACATTGTAATACTTCTGTATGTAGTTTCTTGATTATCACTAGTAAATATCATAATAATCGGCTATGCCTAGGTCTTGATACAATGGTCTGTTACACAATATATTCAGCAATCTCAGACATGTTCTGCTCCGCCATCCTGTTCCTTTCAGTGCTAAGATTTCCCTTAACATCTGCCAAATTCCAGTAAGATCTCTGCTTTCATTAGCCTCTTTTACACCAGGCTGATTAAAAGTAAACCTGCCTAAAATAGCTCCGGACCTAGTAGGTAATCGGCTTTTTCATTTCCGCCTCTTCATTTCATTCTCACCTGCACAACGCCAAGCAATTTACACCGAAGCGTGCCCTTGGTTGACTTTCCCAGTTTTATTTCTTGAATTAATTTTCATTTCCATTTATCTTTTTGAGTTAATATTTGTAATAATAGTGCGGCTATTTCTGTGATAGGGCATTTCTGGCTTATTGGCTTTCTCTATGATTTATACCTTGAAGGGTTTTTCCATTAACATAACCATATTTAAATGTGTAGACAATTAAAAGTGAAACATTTTTGCAAATATAAGTAGTTAAAAATTTTTGAGTTTTAAAGATTTTATGTATCCGTGAGTGGTAACAGTCTCTTGTCTTCATAGGTTTCCAATGGATATGACCATGAACGCAGGAACTTTCTATGGTCTGGGACTTGTCAGAAACCCAGCCATGATTTCCTTATTGTGGACAGGTTATCAGGCAGAGATACTACATGTATGAGAAGATAACCCGACACAATAAGGACATCATGGCTGGGTTTCTGACAACTACCAAATGACAGAAAGTTCCTGCATTCATACAGTCATGTGATCAATATACATATATGGTCTTTCCAGTTCCGTTATCACACAAATTTGTTCATTTACCCATCACCCCAGATGTTTTCATTTTCACCTTATCTAAATGTCCTTCCAAGACTACTAGTTCTGCTGAAATCGGCAGAACTGTTGATATCTCCCCCAGACTCCAAGTCTGTCCTTATCAACTACGCAGTCTTGTATACAGAACATTCCACCCTCTTGTGCTTTCTGTATACTGTGATATAGAATATAGTGCAAGTTATGTTTTAACCCTTACAATGGTCATATCCATTGGCAACCCATGAAGACAACAGATAGTGACCACTAAGATGGATAGAGAAAATGCTTAAAACTGTGTAAAATTTTTAATTATTTATATTTGCAAAAATGATTCACTTTGAATTGTTTACAAGTTTAAATATGGTTATTTTTGTGGGAATACCTCCGTCACCAGAACCCAGCATGTCACCCCAGCCAGCATATACCATGTTTCTCGTAAAATAAGCCCTACCCCGAAAATAAGCCCTATCTAGATTTTCCGGGTTTTTTGGAGTAGACTTGAAATATAAGCCCTGCTCGAAAAATAAGCCCTAGCTAGTTTAACCCCTTCCCGACATCTGCCGTGCGATTATAGCGAATGCCGGGTTCTTAAAGATGGCGGCTGCTCTGCTGCAGAGCGGCCACCATAGCTACCGTCCTGTGTCTCCAGTTGTTGAATGTGACCCCCCACCCCAAAGTATTACAACTGCCCCAGGCCAGTCCATGCCTCCCCCAACCCACCCCCGAAAGCAGAACTACTGTTCCCAGTACCTACTGTACCTTTCTCATTGCAGCCAACCTGTTCCTTTGACAGCTGGGAACCTTATGAAGGTTCCCAGGCCTATCATAGGAATATTACTCAGCCTCAATAGTATTATTATTATTATTATTATTGTTTATTTATATAGCATATAAATATATAGGGAAGAGGGATAGAGACAGAAGGTGGGGGTAGAGACTGTACAGGTGGTGGTGTGATGACAGTAGTGTTATTGGAGGTTGTAGGCCTTCCTGAATAGGTGAGTCTTCTTGAAGCTTGTGATTGTGGGGGACAGTCTTATGTGTCTTGGTAATGAGTTCCAGAGTATGGGGGATGCACGGGAGAAGTCTTGGAGACGATTGTGTGAAGAGCGGATAAGAGCAGAGCGGAGTAGGAGGTCTTTGGAGGATCGGAGGTTACATGTGGGCAGGTAGCGGGAGATTAGGTCGGAGATATATGGAGGGGACAGGTTGTGGATGGCTTTGTATGTCAGCGTTAGTAGTTTAAATTCTATTCGCTGGGCGATGGGTAGCCAGTGAAGGGATTGGCAGAGGGGGGCGGCCGATAAAGAACGGGGGGAGAGGTGTATTAAGCGAGCAGCACAGTTTAAGGTGGACTGGGGGGGCGCAAGGGTGTTAGCTAGGAGGCCATGGAGAAGGGTCTTACAGTAGTCTAGGCGGGGAGATTATGAGGGCGTGGACTAGTATCTTTGTAGTTTCAGGGGTGAGGAAGGAGCGAATTCGATGGATATTCTTGAATTGGAGGTGGCAGGAGTTGTTGAGGGTTTGAATATGTGGTTTGAAGGATATGTCTGAGTCTAAGGTTATCCCAAGGCAGAGGACCTGTAGGACTGGGGTGAGTGTGGTTCCGCTAACTTTAATAGATGGGTCAGGTAGGGGGGCCGTGCGAGGAGGGGTGAAGATTATGAACTCCGTTTTCTCCATGTTCAGTTTGAGAAAGCGGGAGGAGAGAAAGGAGGCTACGACTGCTAGACATTCTGGGACTCTGGACAACAGAGAGGTAATGTCTGGTTCAGAGAGATATATTTGGGTGTCATCAGCATAACAATGGTAGCGGAAACCAAATGTAGATGGAGAACAGGAGGGGTCCTAGGACGGAGCCTTGGGGGACACCTACAGGAAGAGGGCGTGGTGGGGAGGTGGTGTGCGAGTGGGAGACGCTGAACGTGCGGTGGTTGGTGAGATATGAGGAGATCCAGGAAAGGGCCAGGTCTGAGATGCCAAGTGATGAGAGCATTTGTAACAGGAGGGAATGGTCGACTGTGTCAAAGGCAGAGGAGAGGTCAAGGGGGAGGAGGACAGAGTAGTGACACTTGGCTTTGGCAGTTAGTAATGTGGATAATCTCCCATAGACTGCATTACATTGTATTGCAGTCTATGAGACGATTGCAGGTTCAAGCTCCCCCCCACTTTCACTAGAATACATTTAAAACTAAAAAATTACTGTGAAGCACATACACATAAGGTATCTCTGTGTCTGAAAACGCCAAGTCTACAAACTTATAAAATTATTTTTCCTGTATGGTGAACACCGTAGCGGGAAAAAAAAATCAAAAGTGCTGAACCGTTTTTTTGCTGTTTCACCATTGATAAAAATTGAAATAAAAAGTGATCAAATGTGTGACTGTTGTTCATGGAAAAAATTAAGACCTACCCCGAAAACAAGCCCTAGCCCTTTTTCGGGGAAAAAAATAATAATATAAGACCCTGTCTTATTTTTGGAGAAACACGGTATATGGGTTAGGTTTCCTGAATCAAACAGTGTTTTTCCCTTGTGAATCGCTGACTCAGTTGCCGAAATATCATTGTTTTTGTCAATATGAATATTAACAAAGAGAACAATATCCCAAAAACAGAGCAGCGATTCATAAAGGGAAAGCATCATTTGATTCAGGTGAACGTAACCTATCTATCTGCGGGGCTGGGATGATATCCTGAGTATTGGTGACAGACTACCTTTAAAATGAACCTGTTTTATGCCTAAAAACCTATTCTAATGTGTGTATTATAGCCATGCTGCCCCTCTGTATGCCTCCAGTCTCATACATATTACAGAAATGCTAAAAGGAGAACATGTCCATGACATGGGATACCAATTGGCGGCATACGGAGTGGTATGACTAGGTAGTTCTATGCCACAGGGATGCCTGGTGTTGTGTTGCATGTGTCTTTATTGTAACCAAATGTTCATTTGGCGATAGCTGTTCCTTCCCATTCTCCATTTACATGCACACTTGGCTCAGATGAGGATGCATGTGTTCTTAGTGGGTAGATGGAGAGTAAGCCACTGTCATAAACCTCAGACTCAGACACAGCACAGTTGTATCGGTTTTCCAGTTGCTTTTCACTGAAAACCGACAAATCTTTAGTTTTCCAGGGAATATGATGGTTGTCAAGCACAGAAGCAGAACAGAGGAAATAATAACACATTGATAGACTTAACCAATTTAAGGTTAATATCTGTTTTCAGTGGGGAAAGCTGTGTTAAGACAAATGAACCCATGAGTAATGTATGAAGGAAAAGGAGATGTAAACCATAGACAGACACAAATGCCCAAAATGTGTCAGGAGTAATCCTGCTGCTTACAGTAGCGCACATTGATTCATGCGTCCTGACACCGGCGCGGAATTCCATAGCTACTTGGGTAGAGTTTAGCCAGAGATCACCACCGGTGTTGTCATAGGGAAGGAAAGAAAGGAGAATGTATTTGCTTATTTTAGTGGTACATAGAGAGCGTACACACAACATAGACACAGAAGAAGACAACATGTGTGAGCGGGAACAGGCAGCTTCACTCAGTGGCCTGTGATTCTTCCTAGGAGAGTAAATAAACTAGGAAGTTCGGAATCCCATTGAAGGCCTCGGCCATGTTTACCTTCTAGGCCCGGAGTAGTGAAGAGCGGCCTTGTGGATGCATGTTTTACCGGATCTGATTTCAGCATACCCTGGCATCTCTCATCACATAGCCCTGGGGGGTCAAAGAGGTCACTGTGTATGCACTGATGGAAATATTAACCCCTACCAAACTGTAATAGGGATTCCTTTGTGAAGGTTACATGGGTCACTTAGAAAAGTGCTAGCCTACACCAAGACAGGTTTGTGTTGTTTTTAGCCTCCTGAAGAATGGTCCATTTGTTGACGTGTTAGTTTGAAGTGCAAATAATATAAAAACAAATGGAAGGGCCACACGTGTACTACAGACGCCAGATTGTATCACATGACATGGGCTATACACCAGGGATTGATGACAGAGGCGGCGACCTGTGCTATTTATCTGGAGGGAATAATCATGTTTGTCTTCTTATCCTAACTCATTGTATCTACTATTATACCATCATATTATGCAGCGCTGTACAAAGGCAGGCATCATTCACATGAGTGGCATCTTACTCTCTATTTTCGGTCTTAAAAGGGTTTACCAGATTTTTTTTAAAAAGAAAAGGACATGGAGTCAGGAGGGCAAAAAATGCCCTTTTACTTTCCTGCATCTCGCCCTCTGTTCCTGTGCTTGGCCGGCCATCAGCTCTGCTGCTCTATTTGTATAGAGTGCGACTACATCTGTGATGTAACGTCAATGTGGCGTCACCTCTGGTGCTGCTGTGTATACAAGCGCAGGACACAAGGGAGAATGTAGGTAAGTGTAAGTGCATAGTTATTTTATAGCCCTCCCTTCCTGACTGGGTGTCATTTTTTTAATCCCAGACAACCCCTTTTAATTCTATTTCTCTAGCCAAGGCTGGGTTCACACTAGCGTTAGCGCTCTCTCCGCATTTTTCTGCATTTTTTGGGACGAAACCCAGTGGACCCCATTATAGTCTATGGGGTCTGTGGGTAACCATTTTTCAGTGGATTAGGTTTCCATTCTTCGGGTCCCCAAGCAAACCTGAAGAATGTAAAGCTGAACGCTAGTGTGAACATTGCATCATGTATTTAAGATCTGTGGAAAACGGAACAGACGGCACACAGATGAGATCCATGCGCAGTCTGTGTTTTCCAGGAAACATATCAATAGAATACACCAAGCTGCTAAACGGACAGGAATAAGACCCGCTCCATATTTTGTGGCTCGACCCAAAGTCACATCAAAAGTGGGAGTGGCCTTTTAAGTGGGCGTGGACTTTATAAAAGGGCACAGTTACATATATCCAGCCCACATATAATAATATTAGACTCCTGATACTAGATTACTAGTTATTATAAAATAAACAATTGTACCATTTTTATTTACGCCATTTAGTGATAACTTTAAACAATACATAATAATAATACATTTTATTTATATAGCACCAACATATTCCGCAGCACTTTCCAATTTGTAGGGTTCAAGTACTGACAAAAAAGATACATTACAAAGAAATAGTCAATTCACACGATATTATATTATAACAAGCTTTTTCTTTCCCTGTTTATGTATGATATATAGAGAAATCTCTCTATATGCCAATACATTGTATGCTTAGAAAATATATTTTTTTATCCATATAGTGTACTGGCATATAAATGTATTTCTGTAAACCAATACATTATGTAGGGACAATACAATATTGCAGCTTAGTATAAGTAAAAAAACAGTAACAGCCTTGCATAGTCAGTTTCCTGAGTTCAAATCTAATGAAAAAAGGAGGGAGGGAGAATCTTAGGTGATATTAGGTTCACACTAGCATTCTGGTGCGCATGGGGACCCGAAAGACGGGGAGACTGTCTTCTAATAACCCATGGACCCCATAGACTATAATGGGGTATGTCGGATTTCCGATGGCTTTATACTGAAACCAGTGGAGAGAAAAGTCCTCCATGCTCTTATGGAGACTCCAATCCAGATGTAACCTAGCCTGAGTTGACATGTCTGTGTCTGTGGATCTACAGCAAAATCCACAGATGTAAATAATTGTATGAAATCAGTACATTCACCATATCAATCTTCCTCCTCTCCTAAACTGAGGATTCCCTGATCTCCCAGCCGATACTTTTTACTGGCCTCCAGTGGGTTTGTGTAGACATGACTTTTGTAGCCTGTCACATAGTTTCTGGAGCTGGAAGAACAGAGACTGGCAGAGTACAAGGAAGTCTCAGCACATGAGTGCAGATTTGTAAGGTGGTGATACTGATTTTCTTATTTTAGACAACTGCAGAAGCAAAACTACACCAAAATCTGCATTATTTTATGTGGGTTTTCCACTACAAATTTCATTGTGAATTTCTACAGCACATCTAACCCATGAGTACCTGGCCGCATGCCTACTAAGGTCAATTTCATAGGAAGCCAATAAATACAGTTCTTCCGCTTTACAAAATGATATCATTTTGGAAACTATGCCACAACCCCATTCTCTTTACTTAGTGGAGCAGTGTTGCAGCTCCTTGCATAGGAGACGACCAGGAAGGGCAGTACAACATGCAGGAGATATATCAAAGGCTTGTAGGGGTCTCAATGGGTGAACCAATATGCCGTAAGTCTCTGGGATGATAATACGCCTTTAAGTTCTTAAGATATTTTGGAGTGTGGGAGGAAACCCACAAATACAAATGGGAACTATAAACTCCAAGTAGATTCTAGATTCAATCTCTGAACCCTAGTACTGCAAACTTATTCTGTTGACCATGGCGTCACTGTGATGTCCATAATAGTTATTCTGATCTTTTGTCTACACAAGAGAGAAATTACTGCAGCTTAGAGTTACAACAACAGGGCTGTATACCATTTGCCCACCCATCCCCCAAGAACTCTGGAGAAAGAAAAAGCGGGGGAGGGGCTGCAGAGCAGGAACTCTTCAGAGGATTAAAAAGAGGCGTTACCGACCTGCTGTTCCCTCCATCATTATGGGCAATGTGAGATCTCTTGCAAACAAGATGGATGAACTAACAGCGCTCACCAGGCATAATCAGGAGTTTCGGGCGTGCAGCATGATGCTACTTACAGAGACTTGGCTCACTGAAGTTACTCCTGACTCTCTGGTCTCCTTGGATGGTTTTAAACTCCTTCGGGCAGACAGGACAAGGGAGAGCGGTAAGAGGAAAGGAAGGGGGCTGGCAATGTTTGTGAATAATAGATGGTGCAATCCTAGGCACAGTGTGATTAAGGAGCAAACTTGCTATAAGGACATTGAACTATTAGCTGTGAGCATGAGACCTTTCTATCTACCAAGGGAACTATCACATGTCAATGTGATAGCTGCATATGTCCCCCCCTCTGCGAAAGCTGACACTGCCTGCGAGGTCCTACAAGCCACGCTGAGCCAGATACAGTCTCAGCACCCCCAGGCCCTACTTCTTGTGTCTGGCGATTTCAACCACGCCTCTCCATCATCCACACTTCCCAGTTTCACACAGTATGTAACCTGCCACACAAGAGACAACAAAACACTGGACTTGTTCTTTGCCAACATGAGGGAGGCATATAACTCATCAGCCCTACCGCCCCTGGGAAGATCGGATCACAACCTAGTACATCTCCGACCTGTGTACAAGCCACTTGTACGTAGAGAACCAGCTGTCACCCGCACAGTGAGGATATGGTCCGAGGAGAGTGATGAGGCTCTGAGGGATTGTTTTGACACAACCGCATGGGAAGTTTTGCAGGATTCGTATGGAGAAGATATAGAAGGACTCACACACTGCATAACGGACTACATTAATTTTTGTGTGGACAACACAGTACCCACAAAAGTGGTGAGGTGCTTCTCCAACAACAAACCATGGATTAACTCTGATATAAAAACACTACTTAAGGAGAAAAAGATGGCATTCAGGACAAGAGATAAGGAGGGGTTGAGGGAAGTACAAAAGGAGCTGAGACATCAAATCAGGCAAGGAAAAGCCAGTTATAAAAAAAAAAATGGAAAAGCAAATGGAAAGAAAAGACATAAGGGGGGTCTGGGAGGGGCTTAAGTCAATTTCGGGTCATAAACAGTCTGTCTGCCAGATTGAGGCAGATGTTAACTGGCTTAATGAACTAAACCTATTCTTCAACAGATTTGATCACACACCAGCTCCTCCCACCCCAGCATGTCCTTCAGCAACCCTCACCACAATGACTTCACCCCATTCACCCCATGTGGCTACTTCCCAACAGACCAGTAAATCCAGAAATCTGTCTTTATCTGACCACAGTCTGACCTTCACACGGGCCCAGGTGAGGAAGGAGATGAAAAAGATCAAGGCGAGGGAAAGCCGCAGGGCCAGATGACATCAGTGCAAGGCTAATTAAGACTTGCGGGGACCAGCTGTGTGGTATAATTACATATATGTATAATATGAGCCTGAGGCAGGAAATAGTCCCTGAATTATGGAAATCTTCTTGTGTGGTACCAGTTCCAAAGAAACCTCACCCTATGGACCTCAACGACTACAGACCTGTAGCACTGACATCCCACTTGATGAAGATCTTAGAGAGATTGGTTCTCACACATCTTCGCCCTCTAGTGAGCCCCGCTATGGACCCTCTCCAGTTTGCTTATCGACCGGGCATTGGGGTAGATGATGCCATCATCCACCTTCTGCACAGGGCTCTATCTCACCTGGAAAAACCAGGGAACACGGTGAGAATAATGTTCTTTGATTTCTCCAGTGCTTTTAACACCATACAGCCCAAGTTACTGAGAGACAAGCTGGGCCTTGCTGGAGTGGACCACCACCTCTCCAACTGGATCCTAGACTACCTCACAAATCGACCTCAATACGTGAGAGCCCAAGACTGTGTGTCAGGTACCGTGATCTGTAATACGGGGGGCACCTCAGGGTACGGTTCTCGCCCCTTTCCTCTTCACACTGTACACTGCTGATTTTAGGTGCAACTCATCCAGCTGCTACCTACAGAAGTATTCTGACGTCTCTGCAATAGTAGGCCTCATCACAGACGATGATGACAGGGAGTACAGAGAACTGAACCGGTTTTTTGTGGACTGGTGCCACCAGAACCACCTGAAGATTAACGCGGGGAAGACCAAGGAGATGGTGGTGGACTTCCGTAAAGGCAGAAGCCCTCCAAAACCAGTGGACATCCTGGGGACGGGCATCGAGATTGTGAACACCTATAAGTACCTGGGTCTGCTCCTTAACAGTAAGCTGGACTGGGCAGATCATATGGAGGCCCTGTACAGGAAGGGCCACAGCAGGCTCTACCTGCTTAGGAAGCTGAGAGCCTTTGGAATCCGGGGGGAACTTCTTAGGACTTTCTTCAACTCTGTAGTGGCATCAGCCATCTTCTTTGGAGTGGCCTGCTGGGGGAGCAGTATATCAACCAGGGACAGAAATAAACTTGACAAGCTGATTAGAAGGGCCAGCTCTGTCCTGGGGAGCCCACTGGACCCAGTGCAGGTGGTGGGTGACAGAAGGATACTGTCCGTGGTGAGCTCCATGCGGGAGAATAACTCCCATCCCATGCATGAGACTGTGATCGTGCTGAGCAGTACTGTCAGTGACCGACTGCTCCACCCTAGGTGTGAGAAGGAGCGCTATCGGAAGTCTTTCCTCCCCACCGCGGTTAGGCTGTACAACCAACACCGACCTAAGCAGAGATCATTACATACAGAGAACTGAAATATCTCTCTGCCTGTTAAATCCCCCCCCCCCCCGCTACGTCCTATCTGTCTGTCTGCTATTAATGTAATGCCTCTCACCTTGGTACATTCCTGTACATTTTGTATTTGTATCTGCTTATCTTATCTTATCTTTGCTGCTGTAACACACTGAATTTCCCCACTGTGGGACTATTAAAGGACTATTATTATTATTATTATGACTATTATTATATGGCTCTGTACATACAGTATGTAGCTCCATGTTTGCTTGCCCAGATGCCCATAAGGCAGTGCCTCCTTGTCACTCCGTTTGCATATGTTTTACCATACTAAGGGGATCCCAGTGTCCTCAATATGAAATATTGAGCATAGCCCTCAGGAAACACATATCCTGAAGGGATTATATAGTAACATTCCCTATTCAATCTCTATTATTACAACTAAATGACATAAATGGAAGAGAGAAAGCCCAGCAGTTTAGGATGGTGGATGTGATTTACATCACCAGTGAAGAATCTGTGCAGAGGGTAGGCTACAGGATCCCATTCACTAAAACTAGCATGTCTCCCTGATGGGTTGCACAGATGTGTAGTGAACTCAAGGACAAGGATTGTGTAATGGACAGATGATAATGTGCCGTGAAACTGCATCCTTTACCTTCAAGTGGGGACGAGCAGGGGTAATAGTAGGGCCCTTGTTAACCCAAGCAGTACTTCACCAAAAATCACTGCAATAACTGCAATATAGGTTGGGGGGGGGGGATATTTTTTTTTGTGCAAAGAAACTGTTACAACTGTTCTTGGTAGAACTGCAGGGGGTGTGAAGAAGAAGTACCACAAAAACATCAACACCTAAAAAATGTAGAGTATATGTTTATGGGAACTTATTTTTCAGTGGGCATACAAAGGGATTTACTGTAGTACAGTGCTACATATTAGTCACTAGTTTTATCTAGGCTCTACAAAGGTCCTGAAAAAAACACTTAAGAACATTAAGGAGCAACACAGGATGATCTAACAACAGTCCAGCTGCTGTTGCCTGCAATTCTAAAGTATTCATGACAAGGGTCTTGACAAATCCCTTTGGAAATTTTGCATGCTGATGTTGCTGGAGTAAGGAGTGCTGGTCCTTCAATAAGGCCTAAACCTCGTGTCCACTTTGTTGGAGACACTTGCCCTTTCACCTTTTGCACTGCATGGAAATTAGACATGAAATCTCAGAGTGCAGCATTAAAGAAAGTTACAAGTGAATCAGATTTAGTGTAAATCCACATAGAATGGGAAAATCCATTGATATGAATGACTTGGACCAAGACCTGGACATTGGTGATAGATTAGTCAAGACCAGATTTCAAACAATGCCAACCTTGTAGGGTTTTCTCATGCAGCAGTGTGGAGATTATGCCAAGAATAGTGTGATCGAGTTAAAACAACCAGAGAAAGGAAATTTTGTGGATGTCAATAACTTGTTGTGGATGTCAAGAATCATTTTGACGAACAAGCAATGCACTTACACCACTGGTGCTTCAACTGATATGTCCGAACACACAACTCATTGTTCCTTAGCACACAGATAGACTATAACAGCAAATGACTAGTTTAAGGGCCTTTGCTGTCTAATGGAAACAGGAAGGCAAAGCTCTAGTGGGCAAAAGAGGACAAAAATTGTATCATGGAGAAAGATCACCTGGTCAGATGAATCCAGATTTCCATTACACCATGCTGATGGGAGGTGAAGAGTTTGACACACGAGTCTATGCCAGCAGTTTAGGCTGGTGGAGGTGGAGTAATGGTGTTTGTTGGAATGACCCTTGCTCTGCTGATACCTGTGTATATCTCGTTGAACTGCTGAAGTTCTGAACACCAGAAGCAGTCCAACATGCAAGTAGATTGGTGTCTCTTATAGTGTGGCCATTCAGTGTATGACACCTGTTTGAAGATGCCTCCATGGAAACATTGTAATTTGCATGAAAAAAGGTTGATGACTGTTTTTCAGCATTGACATTGAATATTTTTCAAAATACATACAGGTTCATGTCTGTTGTCATATTACAGCTCATACAACTTAAAAGTCCATAGGCTTCTAATAGACCCTATTATACCTCCATATGGGCATACAGAGGACTTCTTTCCTCCTAGTCCTGCAATATGATGCTCCACACAGTACTGTATAATGGGCTTATTCTCTGCTAGAAACAATACGCCTAATGAAGAATAAGTTCATAATACAATGCCACATGGTACATTATATGTCTGCACCTGGAGTGACTATGGCTCCATACTACCAAGTTGTGTTTCTTCCAACACCTACAACACTGTCATAATTGTGAAAAAGGGCATGGCTATCAAGTTAAGCTACATAGAGTTCTAAAAACATTCAATCACTATTGTCAGGCTCCTCCACCCTATCACAGTAAAAAAGAAAATGATGAAGAACACAACAACGGAACTTGCATGTAAAAAACTATCCTCCCAATTCTTGTCATGCTTCTTGTGGTGATCTGACATCTCCAACTAGACAGATGTTTGCTGTGGACCGATTCTATTTTGGTGCGTAATCTACAGATGACCATGTATAATGAGTTACAAATGGCCTGTAAGTTTTTTTGTTAATGCTTATCATGATTTGTGAAGAGTGAAAATCTGTATTCTTGCCTGTGACCCAAATTCAGAATTCCAGAAGAATGAGTGATTTGCAGTCTCGGTAATCTTCATCAGCGTCTCATGTCAGGTTTACTAATGAGCCACAACAGAGCTGAAGAACCTGGCCTGTCTCATAATAATTGTGGCCAAAGACAGGGGAATTAATTAGTGGCGAGAATTACATGATAGAAATAGCTAGTGACTCAGGGTAAGCATATCTCTCCTCTAATAGGGAGCATGAGGACACGGCGCTGTTCGTAAAGTATTATGTCGGTAGATAATTGGACTAATTATCACCCCATATCAGCAGGACAATAAATGGAGTCCAAATGGGCTCTCTAAGACATGACAGCATGGACGTGCATCATTTCCACTACAATACATACTTTTCCTGCATTGCGATACCAATCTTATATTTTCTCCTTATCTTTTGCATTTGCACTTTCACCAAAGTGACAAAATAGTACACATATTTCAGAAGAAATTCCTACTCACTAGTCAGTATGGCCACCCATTGCTTGGGAAGCTCTTCTGTGTCCTTTGCCTGCTCATGCAATCCCAAGCTTCAAAGACTAGGTGGCTCCTTCAAAAGGGAAGCTAAGGGGTTCCTTACCCTCTTAATACTAGGAAGAACCCTTCCTGAACCATTAGGAAGAGCACCACATTTGGTTCTCCTTTCAAGGGTATTGACTTGTACATTAGCTCTTAACTAAGCCACTAAGGGGTTGTACCAAGATTGATCTATATTACCTATCCATAGGATGGATGATAAATGTCTGATCACTTGAGTTCCTACCACTGCATCCCCTAGAATGAAGCTCAGGAGCCACCTGTTCTTCTTTACTGCATGGTCACAGTGAGGAGATTGAATGGTGCGGTGGTCAAGCACAGATGTAGTCAGCTACAGTATATCTGGCTGTCCTGGAAGGAAATGTGGGGGCATGGCATTTAAACAAATATGGTTTTATTATAAACTTTGACGATGATGACTGTAACTATAGCAGATGCAGAAGTTGTGGTTGCACCCAGCCCCTTAAACTTGAGGGACCTCAATAGTTCCCTTTTCCCTTAAAGAATGAGACAGACCATTTCTATAAGTAACTGGATAGTTTAGAGATTTTGCATGGGACCAGGAGCTTCAATGAATGCCTCTGCTTAGACACATACCCCACTGCAAAAGGGGAAGGGGCTCTTGAACATTCTCTAACCCTCCATGTCAGAAGATCTCACATTAAGGGCAAGTAGCCATCTCTTCACCAAACCTTAGGGTGGCCTAACTGTGCCTGGTATCTGCATACATGGGATTTTAAAAAATTGTTTTACTATATAGCTTTAAACACAAGAGCGTACAGGGTGTGGAGCCTTACTTAGTCCCTGGAGCCTAAGGTGGTCCAGAAGGTCAATTTGTTCCATATGAAGTATATAGAACTATAATGAGGTGTAATAGTTTGAGGGACTGGTTATAAATATTGCTCTAGAGCATAGGAGAAATACCATTTACATTCATAATATATCATGTACAGGGTACCGGGTAGCCTGGAATTCAAGTGTGCTCAGGTTTACATGACTTGTTGTAACGAAAGTATATCCTTGCAGATCTTTTTCTCACACGTTGGTAATAGCAGAGTCGAGGCAGACATAAGTGTGAATCCTGCAGACCTCTGCTTGGCCCATGTTCATACAACAATAACTCAACACTAGTCTGTTGGCTCTTTCAGCCATTTTTCTTCCAACTTAAACACTGCATGATCCCGTAGTTCAGTGCTGTCCACATTTATCATAGAAGGAGATTAATTCACAACATAAATATATCATATCCACCATCAAATCCACAAACTGAGTGCGACTTGGAGGATATTCCTGAAAGGTTGCAGTCCTGGTCTATGTATGCTGAGATGATGTTCTTAACATCAAGTATATAGTCCTATTGTACCATATAGAAATAGGGCAACCTTCAGTAGTGTTCATTGCTTGTAAGGTCCTGTTCACAATTGCACTTTCTGGTGTCCATTTCCTTTCCTCAATTGTACAGATCTTTAATGCATGGTCCTATTTGTGCCTCTGATTTTATATGGAAACACTCAGAGGTTTTTCTCTCACAGATTCTAGGAAGGAAATGCCTTAAAGAAGCCTCATATAGTGAAACACAGAATCCAGAAGGACTGTGTGTGTCATCTTACAAGGTCTGCATATGAGACTACATTCAGACAACTGATGGTGAAAACGGAAGTCAAAAATGTACATTTTTCATGACCGTTTTGCACCCATTTTCACATATCCTTCATGCATTTGAGTGTATGGAGATGTCCATGAAAACAGACAAAAATAGACCATGACCTTCATTTTGACGATCGGTTACAACAGACCATCAGAATATCGGTCATGTGAATAGCCCCATTCACATACAGTAAAGTTAATGCAGCCATGTGAATATAGGGTAACCATGCCACATGCATGGATTATAACACATCTTCTAATAAACCATCCTTCCTTTCCTGTTTTTCACTCACATCAATTTTTACCTTTGCATAAAGTAAGCATTATAGATTTTATTACCTTTTAGTGTTTACAGCTGCTGTGCAGACTTATGTGTCTACATGGTAACAGACAACAAATAAAACCCTGCGTAGTCTGGTCCTGCATACTTCCCTCCATCTGTTTTCTATGTCTTCCTAATATCCTTTGGGGTATATGTTTTTTTTAGGTAGACGCTGGGCCGTATACTTCAGTATACCTTTGCATCTTCTTTATTAAAGTGGGAGTTTTGTCAGCTATGTGTAACATCTCTGCCTGTTCAGATCTCTGCACCACCCTCCGCCCGCACGCAACGGCGCAGGAGGCGTGCTCAGTTTGATTCCTTGTTTAAGATTCTTGTTGCTCAGTCTGAACACTGTCCTAGACTATGTAATTGATTTTCTACCACACCCGTCTCAGCCCCTTGATTTTCCTTTTCTCCAGTAATGGTTAATCTCAGCCTTGCCTTTGTGATTGACAGCCTGTCTGCCAATCCAGTCTGGGGCGGGTCCTGACTTTCTATAAGCAGGTTGTCAGCCCTCACATGCTCGCTGGCTATTGATTCTGTCTTGTGACTTGTCCCTGCTAGCTCCTTTTCTGCTATTCCCTGAATTCCTGTTTCTGACCTCTGGCTCTGTTTTTGACTATTCTCTTGAATTGTGATTTTGTACTGCATTGCTCGACTGTTACCGACCCCTTGCTCACTCTGCTCCTGTGTTGTTTTGTCTTCTCCTGTTCTGTGTGTCACTTATATTAGGAAGGGACTGATCGACCAGTTGCTGGCTGTCACCTAGGACAGATCGGGTAAGTTAGCCAGGGACAGTGGGGGGTTCAGCTTTAGGGCTCACTGTCTTGTTGTGCCCCTCCATCCATGGTTCTGCAGCGGCACTGGGGAATTGCTCAACTGGCAATTCCCTTACACTATGCTTTTCTTTGCAATTCTCAAGTCAGCAAATCACTTGTTGTGCAGCGAAACCCAAATCTAAACCAACCATAAGTCAGGGTAAAAAACTGATCTTTTATACACTATATTTGATTTTAAGGGGCCCATGATCTTCAAGTAATGCTTCTTACCCTAGTTGTTTCCTCTTGTAATTCAATGATATGGGTCAGCCAGTTGAATGTGTCCCATAATAAATCCTTTCATTAAATATGTTAAGAATGAGCACTATATTTAGATCCGTGCATGCTACGAATACACACACAACCACCCACACATGTCACACAGTGGGCGCACATTTGTATTTGTTTGGACCCCTCAAATCGTTTTTGTTTTCTTTACATTACTTCACAGTCTTACAGATTGACATGTTGATTTGCTACATTAAGTCAATTTGGCCTCAGAAAACTTTGAGTTGAATGTTCTTTGGAAGACCTCATGTGGGAAAAACAAATTCCAGAACATTTGCGCACAACCTGAAATTTTTATGAGAACTGTCTGTGGAAACAAACTTGTAATTTCCCAACCCCTAAATCTAAAACAGCCTGTGCCTTGGTGTTTAAGGGCAGTTTTCACCTAGACATGCCTTTTATAGCAAGTGAATGAAAACATTTTCCTTAAGGTAGCAGTGTATCTGTATTACTGTATCATCCGATATAGCCTTTAATGTGCTGTTTAATGTTTATTGGTAACTTTGGTATTGGCAGTAATCGGCTGGTTTTGGCAGAATGGTGCCCATTGGCAGGGGTTAGTGGAACAATGTGGTTTACGTCTATAAAATGTAAACATTACAGCCAGCAACCCGTATAGATGTATATTCCAGAATATAGTCCTTGGGGGCTCTTATGTTCTGAGATTGGAAGGTTGAAATGTATAACATAATTATACCTAAGTTAGACTTTAGCAGATGTGTCTACCTATTCTGAAACCACTATTCATATCAGATATCTGCAAACCAATGGGTATACATTTTAGATGGTTATTCATGTTATTGGGAAATTGGAAGAGAGCAACAATCTAAAAATGGTCATACATTTGATCAAAGATAACAAAACCCACTGATCGTCAGGATCGGCAGACTTTCTAATGTGTATGGGAGTCTTAAAACACACCCAAACTTTTATGCCTATGAAGGATAAGAGTTGGTATGTCTGACTGCAACTTATTCCCATTGAACTAAACATACATGCTCAGCCAATAACTTGTGTTTATAACCCGCATAAAGATCCCCATACCTGTAAGAAAAAGTCAGCAGAACCCACTGATTTTGGTCACACTTGCAATTTATCTTACATGCGTGGTGCCCTTCCGACTCTCTCTCGATAGATAATGTTGGAAAAAGGACTAGGTGTGCTGAATTTCAGTGCTCAACCCATTGTTCACAGAGTAGATAAGACCCTCTTCCCATTAACAATACATGTAGGGTCAGCCAAATCAAGCATGTATGTATGTAAACGTGCCCAAAGAGAAAGATGTCAGTTGAACAAGCATTCGATCAACGACTATTGGATTGGTTATATGGGCAACTTAAAGTCTTCCCTACAGATCTCTACTAACAAAGTTATCTTCAATACATGGCAAAACAAGAACATATGACAGAAATGCTTTATGGGTAAAGCCTAAATCATTTACACTTAGAAATGTTCATAAATGATCCATGGTCCCATAGCAGAAATCCTTTTAAAGTTGGCCATAAATAGTAGATGATTGTTGGCCAAACTTACTGACTTCAGTGGGACTGGGTGAACATCTAATGTATGAGCTGGCCTCCCTGACTACCCCAATGGCAGATGTCACAAGAGGCGAAGATCAAGCAGTTAGATTTCAATTTTGTTCTTTGGGAGATAAAACAGAAGCGTCTGGAAGCCGCTTAGTACATATACATTGCTCAGCTGAACAAAGTGTGTATGTGTATGGGGAATCACCTTAGATAGCTGTTGGCTGAATGAGTATTGTATGGTGTATGTGTATGGTGAGCCTTACAAGTTATTATTACGATATACTCATTCCTAAATGACCATAATCGCCCAGTGTGAATTATGAAGAAAATCAACGATAAAACTATTGTTTATCCAATCGATTTTTATCCATCACACCATCATAAAAATGATCATTATCGTCAACATAATCGATAAATGTTAATGCCATTTGTTTACTATTGGCATTGCTGGCTGTCACCAGAGTTATTGCTTGGCAATAGTGATGGTCCTTGCCCAGAGGGGATCGCTATCCTCTCCTCCGACAGCCATGATTGTACTCATGGAACTGACCATCAGATCCTCGAATGATCGGTATGAACAGTCATTCTATGTAAAGGGAATTTTTGGTACTTAGACCTTCAAATAACTCACATGCATTTAATCTACTATTATTTATTAAGAAAGCAAATGTGATCATTCTGTAATATTTTTGTTTCTTTTTATTATGGTAAATGGTAAAATGTAATAGTCACAGCATGTATAACTATATTCAGTTTTACATACAGTATACGTAAATACATTGTGGTTACAAAAATATAGGAATGTAGTATAGATGTGTTGTGACTAGCTGGCGGCTTCTTGTGAGGCCTCAAAATTTTATCAGAATGGGCACCAATGGACTAAACAATGGCTATTTTTGGTAGGTTTACATTCACCTACCAACTGCTATAAGGACAGAATTACTTTGGATTTGTGGTCCTTTGTGGAGACTAGTGTAACCACAGAACTTCTAAAACTCAGAACTGTTTCTAATATGTCCACATATGGATTCTTTAATATATCATTTGTATGGTGTTTATTAAACCAGAGAATGGTCTGTTATTTTAAATTAAAAAATGAAAGTGAACTTGTATATTAGAAAGTCATGCTACACATATTGTATACTCATGTGTGCTTGGCTGTTTCGGTAAGTCCATAGATTTGAATAGAGAGGGGCACATATGCATAGCCTCCTTTCCTTTCACAGTTCTGTGACAATATTTAGATTGAGTGATAGGTGTGACCTACACAATGGTATGTCCTGTGGGTCACAATGAAAAATTTGTTAAGGTCACCAGGTTTTAGTATGGAGGCCTCATAGTGTGCACTTTAATCCTGCCTTTGCTGTGGAGCAACACACTGACCCAGTTGCTAGTTTGATAATCTGGGGAGCCATTGCATGCAATATTCGGTAGTAGACCTGCGAGGGACACTAACAGCTCAGTGATATGTACAGGACATCCTATGGCCACCTCTATTGCCTCTCATGGCAGGGCTGCCAACTGGCATTTTTCCGCAGGATAATGCTCACCCACAAAACAGCAAGATTTTCCCAAGAATGTCTCCACCAGATTGCAGTACTTCCTTGGCCTGCCCGGTCACCAGATTTATCGCATTTATGGGACCAGCTGTAATGCAGCATCTAGAGGCCCAGCATCAACAACTGTGGGCAAATGTCCTTTGTCCAACCATATGCTCTCTTGTATCCAAGCTACAGGTGGCCCAGCAGGTTACTAGAGCCTCTGCTCAACTGTTCAGTTTTCCCCAATAAACTTCCCCTTTTGCTCTAATGTTGTAATCACTTACATCACATCATTACATTCACACATAGAAAGTTTCATTTGATTCCAACATCTCCATCTTGGTGTGTTATTTTTTTGTCAATGACTTTATTTTTGTTTTTTTTTACATGACATGCTTGACTTTCTGTGTGTTGGAGGGTACCCAGGTTTGTTGACCACTTTGAGATCCCAAGGGCTCAGTAGTAATTGGTGTCCATCAATTTCAAAGCTTGAACCCATTAAAAGATCCTCCTGATTTCTGGTGGTGGACCAAACCATTTCTAAGGGTATCCAGTCCTGGTGTATGAAGCATGTAGGCCTCCACTGCAGCTTTATTGAAATGTTTTATATTAAAGACTGTACATGACGTCTTTTTTACCCTTTGGTCTCGTTTTGGGACTGAAAGATTTGCAAAGATTTTCTGTTGAGTGTGAAATACACGGCCTGTGAAGTGGGTATTGCTGTAATATAGTCCACAGAGAAGCTCCAGTACATAACGTCAAATGATCATTTCAGTGTCCTATATGAATACATGCATGTTAGGTCATGTAGATTTCCAGCCGACCCCTTTCAATACTTTATTTGTTGAAATTCGTCCCCAGAGTTTAATTCTGTGTTCTTCAGAAATTGGCAGTGTTTAGTAATTGGAAACTTGTATATTTCGATTTCAGCATGAAAGAAGCTGGTCGACATTCTAAAACAACATATTTGGTGTCAGCTCCAAAGTCAACATCTTGAACAACCCTTAATGGCAGAATTCTGTAAATAGCATAATTTTGCATCATTCCCAGCCGTGTCTCAGTACTCCTATTTTTATAGCTTAAGTTATGAACTTAGATGTATAACATATGGTCAAGTAAGTGCAAGGGAATGTATTTCAACTCGGGCTTATCACAAAATTGGTTGTCTTTGGTTACGTCTCGTTCAGGCATTTAGCACATTCTAAAAGTAGAATATAACCTGTTATTTGAATGTTAGGTTTTCTTAACTCAGCTCACAGAATTTTAACAGCATGGGTATTCCAGAGAATGAGCCCATCAAAAGTAGCCTTTGTTTAGTGTCCAGGTTGTTAAGACCTGTTTGCCAATATATGGAATTTTACACATTAAAGGTACTTCATAAAGTAGATTGGGAAAATGCATTTGCCAAAATAATGCTAGAAAGGCTTTCATTATGCAAATGTATAAGGACACACATAATATAGAAATAAGGAGTTGTCTGGGTTAAAGAAAGATAGAGCGAGGTTCTCAGAAGCCTAGAGGGGGTTCCTGTATAGGACCCTTATCTGTAGGCCAAAGTGGAAAAAGACTACAAGGACTGCACTTCTTGCTCTTGAGGATCTGCACATTACACAGAGTATTTCCCAACGTATATATCTCAGAAGACTCCAATGTCTACCACTGTATAGGCATACTGTGCCAGTGGCTCCCATATCTCTAAAAAAAATATATATACAAGGTATACAATTTTTTTTTTGTGGCATGCCTCTACATAGAAAAGCTCAATCGAATACACTTTTCTGTACAGAAAAAAAAGTATGCTGTTGAATACTAGCCTTTAGAGGCTCAAAGGATGCTATTTTGCCATTTGTTGGATAAATAGAGGCCTATAGGTATGTTTAGCATATGTGCTCTCTCTCTGCACATACGTCAAACATATCCCAGAACCATGATGTGAACAGGGCTGAAAATAGCTTATGTATCACACAGTTGATAGATTTTATGTTCTCAGATGAAATAACCAATGTCAGATCTAGGGCTTTACTTTTCATATGACAAATAATACATTATGTTACATGGAAAGTATTAGAGAAAATTTTGCAATGTACAATCTTTCTTTTCTAAAAAAAAAATTTTATCAATCTGAACATGCCTAAGGTTTCCGCACTGGACCAGATTGGAACAAACGTAACTCCCCTGCAACAAGTTTTTGCAATAAGTAGAGTATGTTTATATCTATGGACCAATGAGCTTTGACTTTAAAGGACTTGTCTTACAGAAAGCCATCGAGATACTCATACCCCATTCTGAGAATGAAGGGGTGCAGATAAACTTGGAGCCGTCAGAACCTTGACTATAATGGTCCCAGCAACAAAAATGGTGCCTGTTATACAGCTGAAATTGACATTTGGGAGAAGTATTTTGATGCTGACATCTCTTTGCCAATTAAAATCACCAGGAATATTCTCAACATTGCTGATTGGCTGATAACAGCTGCCAGGTACAAACCCACCTCACAATGCTCCTCCCTAATGTCCTTTGCAGCTAGATGCAGGCACAGTATACAGTCTCATAATCCTCTGATCAGATACAGGGAAAATATGCTAATAATACAGTAGAAGAAAGAAGTATTGTAGATGATGTTACCAGTCATACTAGAATGTACATACTATTTGAGGGTTCAGGAAACCATTCCGTAAAGTGGTTTTTGAAAATGTTCCTAACCACTTTAGGGTGACCTGGGTAAATCCACACCTTTTGCCTTCAGAAATTCCACCAATGTTTGTATTTTTCCACTTTTTTCATCCCTCTCTGCACAGCAACACAATAGTTACTTTGTGCGATCATCACTCAACTTGGCAGAAGATGGTTGCTCGAGAACATGCTGTCTGAACAACCTGATCTGTGTAGTTAGACCCCAAGACAAGCAAAGCCAAACCTCACACAAGCATGGTTATTGCACCAAATATCAATCATATACATCACAAGATAAAGAGTTATGTAATATGGAGATGGTCAGGATTAGACGTCCACATTTACACCATGCCTGGCCTCCTGCAGTTTCTCACTCGAGAATTTTAGCTTTAGACATTGCTCCATTATTGGAAACAAATATGCTAGAAATAAAAAAAGAAATGTTAATGTTTCCCCAGTCTCTATTTCCTTGTTTTTCCGAATGCTTGGAAGCCGCATTGATTGCCGGGGTAATATGTCTCTACATTGTTTATTTCCCAGCTGAATGGTTTGGCGGGCCTGGCAGAAGCATTTGTGGTTCTGACAAGCTGTTCAGAAGCCTCGTGGGTCTCAAAAGTAGGAGAATAACCGCTGACAGGCCTGACAGGATACATTTTAGAAGCCGAGAAATGGCTTGCAGCAAACTTTCTGATAAGTGGCATGCATCTGATTTTAGCCATGATATATATTATTTCCTGTAGATCAGGAGTGAAAGTGGCATGTGAGTGCACAAGAGCTTAGTAAATGCAAAAGTAGTATCCACAACAAAAGTACAGGGTAAAAATAGAGGAACAGAATCCAATATTCTGTACATTGTGTTTGAAGTATTTTTTTTTTTATTGGCTCGACAATGGCACATCATTTGTAAAAAGATTAATTTTTTTTTTCTGCCTACAAAGGCAATTTTATTTACACAGAGGCATACTGCAGTGGTTAGAGGGCATTATAGGTCTGCGCTATGACCTGTTGCACTCTGTATATCGTGTTCTAGAACCAGTGCCTCTAGGGAAGTATGCCAGCCATCCCTAGATGTGATGGAGCACGTAATAAACTGTTTTCTCACAGTATTGTGCCCTCAAAGTTCCTATAAGCCTTCAATTTTTGGATCCTATATCAATATATATTTATTTATTTAAACAAATAACAAAAAATCTTGAGATCACGCTGTGGCACTCTGGCCACTAAGCATCATATTAGACTGACACTTCCTGTCCTGTAGAGATCACTTCTCAGCAGTCATTTCATTTTCATCGCAGGCAGGATTACAATGGCAGGTAATACTTTTCCTATATATAGAGATAAATAGAGATATTCTCCCAGTGCTTCAGTTAGTCAAACAGAACATGTAGACATTTATTTTGTCCTGGACCGAAATTTTTAATTTATTTTGCAACTGGGATGTAATTATAGTCACTACTTCATCTAAAGAAAGTCCTTCAGGTCCAAAATGCATCCTAAACCAATAATAATGCCATGACAGACTCCCTTTAAATGGGACAGGCAACCCTTTTTTATGGGAGCTGATCGCTCCATCAGAAGAGGCACTTACACAAAGCTGCATATATGGAAGACTTTTACTTGAATTTATTGTCAGAGATATTTTTGTGCAATATTTTTTGCGCTGCTTTATGTTAGACAGATTTCTGGCATTCAGTATACTATATGTACGTGTCTGTTTCACGAGGTCTATACATTGTAGGTGAAGGTATGTCTTCTCCAGCACATATGTTCTGTACTCACAAAAGTGCACAGCTGTCCTGAAATCCACACCATCTGTTCTAGGATCAGACATGTTAGATTTTTTTGCCTCAACTATTTTCCTGATGAAGTTGATTCACACAACACCATCTTCACATTCACCCGCAGTAAATCCGCCCTGTCATGTCTCCGGATACTGCTAATTTTTCTGTATTTCAAAGATATCTGCAGGACAGGAGTAAAACTAATTTTAAACCTGGGGAGTTCGGAGGACCTGTTATGTTTTACTATCAGCAACTGGCAATGATTTATTCCAACAGATGTCGGGTTTTTAAGATGTCTGGTCCATGAACGAAAATCCCCCTACTCATTTCTGACAATAGTGGAAATGGAGAAGAAAGTGTGACTTATTTATTTCGCGTCTCTTACTCATGTAGCACTGACATAGTCCACAGCACTGTATGTAAAGTATTCCTTCACATCTGTCTCTGCCGGAGTGGGGCTCATACAACCAGATGTAGTTTATCACATACATTATAGTCAAAAACCACCATGTTTTCCCTAAAATGCAGCAAACTGGACTATAATTTATTGATTATAAGGCTAGAAACACACATCCAATAGTTGATGTAGTTTGTGAGGCAATTTTTCATGCAGGTTCTTGAGCCAAAGCAAGAAATGGAAGAGACTAAGACTACATGGCAACTTTGTCCAAAGATCGCAGTGTTGAGCCACCTCTACTGCAAGTGATAAGAATGAAAGGAAATACGATTGTAAGAAATCCAGACCTGATGATTTCTATCGCAGCAACTTGTGAGTTACAGTCTGATAGCAAATCCCTTTTTTTGTTTGTTTTTACGATGATGGCAGTATGACATGATTTTTGGCCATACAATGTGGTCCATGGCCAAAGTTGCTTAGGAGATCACAGTTGGTCGGCTACTCAAAATCACTGGCATCTATCCCTCTGCGATCTAAAGTAGCAGCATTATAGGAAAGATATCATTAAATCTTATTGACATGCTGCAGCTTAAGTAGCAGCACAAAGTGACTTGCGCTGCAGGTTTTAAACCTGCAGCATGTCAACTGAAAGCTGAGGGGCCTGCAGAGAAATTCGCAGGTGAGCTGCCACAAACCTCACCCAATTGCAAGTATATTTTTTTTCACTGGAAATTCTACAAACTTATTTACACATTTATTCTGAATTCTTCCTGAAATTTAGAATATTGTGGTTATCTGCACATCATGTCAGGGTCTGTTCCCTGACGGGCACAGGGATATGCTTTTTCTCCCTCCCCCCCCCCCCCCCCCCCCCCCCCCCCCATAATGTTATGGTCAGAGAAGGGAATGGGGGGGGGGTGCCAAACACAAGTACCATCTCCACTTAACACCCTTCACTAGGCAAAGCACAGTGCATTAGATGGGACCCTACTCAGCGATTCTTACTAGAATGGTGGTCCAAAGCTCTATAATCGCTCTTACTGCTCAACTGCAGGAGGAGTTCTTTAAACCATACCTGAATTTTCAGGATAAGCTGCCATGTATCTGCCATTGTTTAACAGATTTCCCCTCTGCATGCTATATCTGTAGTTTTAATTCATCTCTGGACTGGTAGGTGGAGACTAGCTGCATACACTGCACACAGTGAGTACAGGAGAATCTGCTCTATAATCGTCTCTTACTCAGTAAGTTCCCCAGGACCATGCAGGACATATGTAGAGAGGTACTGATATATACTGATGTGAGTAAAGTGCTTTGATTATAATAGACAATGAATAGAAGCTATTGTCATTCCCATATAAGTAAATGTGAGTGAATTGCAATACCAGGAGCAGTCACTTTACAATGTACAGTGCTGTGCCTGGTATATAGTGGAGGGGCTGAAGCACTCATCCGAATGCTATGGTGTCTTCAGACGTTGAGTTGATAAGCCGAAGTGCTGGGAGTTGAGATATTAATGATCTTGACACTAAGGATAGCTCAGTAATATCATAGTGCCAGAAAACCACTTTACATTTAAGGCTAGGTTCACACCTGCGCCCGGTCTCTGCTGGGGGATTCCATTCCTCATTCCGCTTTAATAATATGGAGAGACTTTTCTTTCTGCATTTTTCCATCCTTTTCGGGCGGAAATCCAGCAGACCCCATTATAGTCTATGGGGTCCGTGGGTTTCCGCAGGTAACCGCTTTTTTAAGCAAATTAGGTTTCTGTTTGTGGGATCCTCAAGCGGACCCCACAAACGGAAGACCAAACACTGATGTGAATCTAGCGTAAGCTGAAATGAAAATATTTTACATAATTTTTGCATTATATATTTTAACACATATATTGTCATCTTGTGCCTTTGCAGGAATCCAGTTCTACAGTTAGATCTTTTTGTGTAACCACACTGGTTGGCATATATAATGAGGTAAATAGAACTAGTAATGATATCATTACTTATTACCAGTCCTCAATACATCTGGGTAATAAAGGCCGGGTTGGGGTAACTCTGACACCCTTAATTCAGGAACACAGAAAGGACTGAAAAGCAGTTTTCCCCTAAGAATGAATTAATGGCTGGTGTCATTAAAAATATTTAAATGACACTGTTACCATCTGTAGTCACGCACCCTGCAGCTGTTACACGGCTCCTAAACACCGCGCTCAGTCTACACCACAAGCTGCAGTTACTGTTACACTTTTAATCGTCCAGACGCCCTGTTCTTATTAAAATCTTTCTATTTCATCTATATCCATATGGCCACAGAATGATGGGTAGGAGAACTTATGAAGATATCTGCAGAATTCCACAGTGACAGTCACAGCACTTGATACGGAACAATTACTTATTGCAGTTTTTTCACATTTACATTCATCTACTGCAGCAAACCATGAAATCATATGTCTTTACTGCCTGCAAATTTTATGGGTTGTCAAGTGATTCCTTTTTGCACCCAAAGTTGTAGAAAAGGTATTACTTTTACTAACTAAAACTTACGTACATGTCAATATTTACCTCCTTGGATTTCTCTCTCTTATTTTACCCTCTAAGCCACGGCCGCAGGTTTGCCAGACTGTCACCCAGTCGTCGATTATAATATGGCCTTATTGTGGATGGCCGCTGAAGTCTCCTGGGTGACCATGTCTGGCCAAGTCTCTCACCAACTTTAATAAGATTTATACATGGCCTGCGGTGGTGGTAGAATTTTACATGTACCTTTAAATGCACATATGGTTACAACTAGTTTTCCCATAAGCAAGGGGGCAGCATTATAGTGTTGGGGCTGCCATTTCTTTTGCAAAACTACCATGATGCATGCAAGTATCCCTGTGTTTAAAGGACTTTTTCAGGACAAACTGAAAACTCATTGGTGAGGGGGAAGTGTAAGATATGAAAAAAAAAACAAGTTATACTGATCCAAATCCAATCCTCCATTTGGCCAGTACTGGTGATGTAACCTCTTTAATTACTGTCTCTTCATCATTGCCTTTGGATTTAGTTACTTGTGTATGCCCTTCACCCTAGGACCGTGATGGCGAACCTATGGCACGCGTGCCAGAGAGGGCACGCAGAGCCCTCTCAGTTGGCACGCGCGCCGTCGCCATGATTGCTCACTAACCAGGAATACTAGGATTCCCGGTTAGTGAGCGATCGCCTCTTTCAGCTGTATGTGCATATGTACATACAGCTGACAGCTGTCACTGTAGGCCGCGGTCCGCGGAGCCGCAGCCTACACTGACTGCAGAGTGTGACCTCTGCCCCGACGCAGGCGCGATGACGTCATTCATCAGCGCCTGCGAACAGAAGGAGGAGGACGCTCCGTGGGACTGCAGCTCTTCGTGGGACAAGGTAAGTAACATAAACTACTGTGTAGGGGCCTACTGTGGAGCATATACAACTATATGGAGGACACTGAAGCATCTAATACTGTGTGTGTGTGTGGGGGGGGCACTGAAGCATCTAATACTGTGTGTGTGTGTGTGTGGGGGGGACACTGAAGCATCTAATACTGTGTGTGTGGGGGGGGGACACTGAAGCATCTAATACTGTGTGTGTGTGTGTGGGGGGGGGGGGACACTGAAGCATCTAATACTGTGTGTGTGGGGGGGGGACACTGAAGCATCTAATACTGTGTGTGTGGGGGGGCACTGAAGCATCTAATACTGTGTGTGTGGGGGGGCACTGAAACGTAATACTGTGTGTGTGTGGGGGGACACTGAAGCATCTAATACTGTGTGTGTGGGGGGGGGACACTGAAGCATCTAATACTGTGTGTGTGGGGGGGGACACTGAAGCATCTAATACTGTATGGGGGACACCGTGAAGCATAAACTACTGTGTGGGGCCCCACTGTGAAGCATATATTACTGTGTGGGGCCCCACTGTGAAGCATATACTACTATGTGGGGGGGGCTTATTGTGAAGCATATAATGTGGGTGGGGGCCCAAAGTGGAGCATATAATACTGTGCGGGGGCCTCTGTGGAGCATATAATACTGAGTGGGGGCCACTCTGAAGCATATAATACTGTGTGGGGGCCACTCTGGAGCATATAATATTGTCTGGAGGCCACTTCAGAGCAGATTGTACTGTCTGGGGCCCTTCACTATTTATATCACACGGTATCTGTTTTATAGCAGACATGTGATATTATTACAGGCTGTAATAACATTGCACGGTCACTATAAAATAGATTCTGGTTAATTTAAGGTTAAATTGCCGTTTTGGCACTTTACGATAATTTAGAGGGTTTTGGGTTGCAGTTTGGGCACTCGGTCTCTAAAAGGTTCGCCATCACTGCCCTAGGATATCCTCTGCATTATGCCCTTGTCACCTGCAGTCCAATCACATGATTTTGACCCCTGGTCCATCTTCTTATTATGTTTCTATCTCATCCTTTGGTTCCTTGCATCCTGATCGCTCTCCCATTGATGACTATTAGCTTTGTTTCCCATTTCAGATACACTTCCGCTACAGATATTTCGATCACAGTACCCATTACCAAGCAGTTTCTTCTCTAGGGACTGTGACCTGGGAATCTAATGAGGAAATTCCAGGTCTCCTTGCAAGGGTTAAGGGTGAAGTATCTTCCGATTTATGAGACAGCCGTAGTCCGAAAGCGGTTGTCTCTGATAGACTACCAGGTGGCAAAATAAACAACTTCACCAATGACTTGGGCACCCATCAGCCAGGACACCCTAAAATAAACAAACACAAATTATTTTTCTGAATGGTGGCCGGCCTCATCTTAATAAATCTGTTTGCAACTAGGCAAACTTAAAGGCACATTATGTATTAAACAATAAAGGCTAGGAAGTAGTATGCCATCTACAGGACTCCCAAGAAATTCACCTTCCCAGCTCCTCCTCACCACCAGAGTATTCAAAGATTGGCAGCTGTGACTTAGTTCAAGTAGACAGATAAAGATGCACCACAAAAGAAAATACATTAGGACAACTTTACATTACACTTTGTGACACAATATCACAAGACAATATTGTCTTGAAAAGCTAATCATCCCATGCCACATATATGTGGACATATTCTATCTAAGAGGAATGATTAGGAAGGACACATCTGTAGATCTGCCATTATTCATCAAAAGACAGATCATGTACCTTCTTAGTTGAGGAGAGAGGTCATGACAACTTACCTCCATGACCCTGTATGGGAAAGGCCTACGGAAAGAAGAAGGGGCATAAATAGGCTACCCCTCAATAGCAAATGGGGCAATTAGTGATTGACTACAGGCAGGACTGACCTACCCTCCAGGGAACTGCAGGGGGGAAGACATACCACCTTACAGAGCACCACAAGCTGGTGTATGGTTGCTCAAACACTTAGTATTCATAAAGTACGTGCACCCAAGTGTTGGGTGCCCTCTAATGCAACCTCTGTAATATAAATCAGAGTAAAGGGTGAAATCTAAATAATGCATGTAATACATGGATTAATATGCTATGAAAATCCAGCATATCATGACAATAGAATTTATAGGACACTTACAATGCTTCCATTTTGTGTTTAGTTTATATAAGGCCTCCGGACTGAGAAATACGTAACATCATTAGGTTTAGATTGATGTATTATTCCTCTGAGATTTTTACTGTACTATGTATTTTATTTATAATCTACCAAATAAAGATTTCTTGGAGCCAAATCGGGGTACAAAAAGTTATCCAAGAACTGGCAAATCTACAACAACAATATGAAAATGTGTCTGTTTTACTCAGCGTGACCCTTTCACTGTGAAATTATTACGTCTTATATTACATTTTTCCCTCCTGTAACTTTGAAAGGAAAAGGGATTAGCAGTGGACTCCAGCGTGGGTTTAGTACAGATGGGATTAAAGCATCTCTGGGTAATAAGGTCATATCCCCACCAAAATTTAGGGTAATTTGTTAGTCATCTACAATGAAAAGCTTCTGCCCTGAGGAGGCCCTCGTGATCATGTTCTCTGGATATAGCCTGAGTAATCATGATGAAAAACCAAAGCTATTCAGACCATTGTTGGGATAAGACGGGATACAGAAGGGAATTTACTCTGTAACGGTCTGGCTAGACGGAAAATTAACACCAACATTCTTCAAGAGGTGGTCACAATGACATTGGTCTTAGCTCTCATTAAAAGGCTATGAAGTGTTCACCAACCATTGCCCCGTGTACACGTGCATCCAGACTAATTTTTCTTGCTTGGTTAATTAAAACCAGAGAAGGAATTTCTGGATTAATGGAATAAAAGAGGTTGTAATGTTAATCTTTACACTATATAATATATTGCCATTGTTGTGCTCAGCTAGAGGGGATGTAAGGTATTATGAAAAAATTTGGACACCCCTTGTAAAGTTGCATGGACATAGACATGATGTCGGTCAGTGCAAGAGCTGTATACTAAGAGCCTAAATGGGATTAGATTTCATTGTGTGTGTTGATGAGCGCTTTCCTGATCACACATGATGGCTGCTGGCAATCTTGCCCTCAGCTCATTTCTTTAAAAAGAAGTTAGCGCAATTTTATATTTTGGAAGCTGTAAATGACATAAAGCCTCAAGCATACAATCAAAACCATAAGACCTGTCTGGCAGCTCACAGAGGCTGTAGAGTAGGGCTGGGCGATTATGACCTAAATCAAAATTAATCTTGATTAATTGGATATTTTACCTCAATTATGATCAATTAAGATTATAAGGGTGAAATGGCTTGTAGCCTGGGGCCCATCGGCAAGTATTTGCCCATTTGCCCCTTTTAAAATCTGACCTTTCATTTGCCAGTACTGTTGATTACTGTTGTGGGGCAGGTGAGTCTGCAGGAGGTAAGTATGTGTTGGACAAATTGCATGAGGTTCACCCAGTGGTTTCATTTGGACTGAACAAGTCCAAACCGAAACTGCTATTATTATGTTCTGGGTTCTATTCAGACCCCACAGTATAATTAACAGAAGCCCATTGGAGGTAAGTAAACAGCAAACAGTGTTACTTACCTCCCCTGTGCTCCGACGCTGACCCAAGTCTTCTTCAGGCCTATTCCGGCCTCCTGAATGACATTATTCAGGAAACCATAAGAGTCCTAAAGAGGACGAAGACTCGCACCAGAGCCCAGGGGTGTTTTTTTATGCTTGCTTGCCTCCTATGGGCATTGGCTAATTATACTCTAGTGTCTGAAGAGAAGTTCCAGTTTGGACATGTTCGGTCTAAACAAAACTACAGGTAGAAGCTCAGAATATTCTTATTACCAAACCTACACACACAAAATCATGTCTGATTTGATGGTCGGTTTCAGTAATTTTTCAACTAATTTCCCAGCCCTGCTGTAGAGCTCCTACAAAAGAGTTGTACGACCTCCTCGTGTAGCTGTATGGTGCCGGTTCGTTCTGAGCCTAAAGTGCAAACTGTCTTGAAAAGTCATCTAAGATACTCGGAGGGCTCCTAGGACTCTGTGTAACCCCTTTTTAGCTGTTTAACACAGAACAGACTTTTTTATACTTTTTAATGTAACAAAACTCAATTGCTGAGGTACATGTATAGTATATATAACTTCACTGGGTTTTTTTTTTTTAGTGTTTGGCAATGAAAAAATTCACACCAGATTTTACTATACTACTTTGATATAGCATAAACTTCAGTTATTGTATAGAGCTACATACAAAAAGAGTGTCAAGTGGCCTGCCTGTATTGTCTGTACGGACTGAATTTGCATGTTTTTGAGGATTGTGATTGAGATTGATGCATCCGTATAATCTCTCCCCCAAAATGGTTTATGCCTATGAGGCTATGATTACTCAACACTGAGTCATCAGTGACTTCAGATCTATAGTCCCTTGTGATTGGTTGTGCCCTGGCATGAGGACTGCTTGCATGGCATTATGGGGAAGCCTGCCTGATCTTCGAGGTCATACTTTCCTTCTCTGCTTTCAAATGGCGGCCACCTTTATAGCTGGTTCATGTGAATCGAACAACAAAAAAATTGAAATTCATTAAATTCCAAAGTTTTTGCATAGTGCAGGTCGAATCTGGTTTGCTACAAACCAGTTCATTCATTTCTATGTGTGCTATGTTCTAATTACCTGTACGGAGTCATGAGGATGGAGCAACTCCTCTGAAGAGTTATGCTCTCCATCCTGACTTTATTGACATCCCACTGGCTGGATACATCATCACAAGCCACCTCTAATGGCATCCAGCAGATGATGCCGAGGCCAGTATGCCTTGCTTCATTATGCATGTGCCAAGTGCTGCTGGAGATGGCTTGTAATGACAGACCTGATTTGGAGCCTCTGCAAGATCAGATGATGATCTCATGTGTATCAGGTGTCCCAGTTCTCCCCCATTGGAGGAAACTCATCATGCCTGGTCTGGACATACCAGAACCTTGATTTGCACGGAGATTACTTACTGTCAGAAGAGTCTGGCAGTAGTTTTTCCTCTCCCCTTTAAGAATATGTGTATGCTCAGCTGGACATGCTTACATATGGAAGAAATGGGGAGAATAGCCATTTAAAGCTTGTATCCCATGGTAGGTCCAATGAACACCATTCTGACACTGCATGGAAAGCGTCAAAGTCAGGTTTCAGGTCCTTAGTGGAGCTTGCAGCTTCCTCAGTTTAGCACCGCAATGATGACATCTTTTTACACATTGTCCTGTCAGAATATGTGTTTTAGCTATATTTCCCCTTTCTATGAGGATACAACAGGCTTTCAGCAGTCTGTCAAGATAAAAACATTTTTTATTGAAAATTGGATTTGCTCCCAGTCAGTCAAAACTGCTTTTTCCATCCAGAGCACAAACGTGTTTGACAGCTGCCATGTCTTATGTAGCATGGTAGGTGATAGCTGGCCTGGAGGGATTTTCTTCTGAGCAAACACACAGAGAGACAACTACATTGGCTGGATGTAATCGGATTGGTGCTGCGGATCATGCAGTGACTTCCTGCTGGGAGAACGGGAGAGGGAGCTGCATCATTCATAGGCAAGGTTCAAAGATGTTCATATGACTGGTTCATAGAATGAAATAAAAAAAAAGTAAGCCTGCAAATTTTTTTTATTGTTTTTTGTGTTTACAACCCATCCATTCCTTTGATCCCATTTTCCTCATATTACTGTTTAAACACAGAAAACTTCCCGGGTGATCAGTCATGTCCCCTCCTCCTCTTCATTGTCCTGTGTCTGGCTGTAAGACAACTGGCTGCAGCTAAAGCCTCCTATCCCCTATCTAAAGTAGAGCACAAAAAATGTTAAGTGACACCCCAGAAAGTGTTGCAGATTAAGAAGCAGTGGAGACAAAGTTATTAGGCAGTAGTGATGGGGATGTATGATGTCTTCACCTTGAGTCTACTGCTTTCTTCCAGTGGTAGTATAGGAGGAAATGGTAGTCTAAGACTGTGCTAATACTTGCACTAAGTGTCAACACTGTAAATGAATGAGTGGACAGACACAGATAGAGAGTGACACCACTTACCTGTGTCTACCAACATACTCCATTTTTAAGCCAAGAGCTGGAAGATGGACCCTATGGCAACCGAGGAGAAACAATTATCCCACCCCCAACATAATTATGTCCCTTTTTGAGACTTAAAGGGGTTTTCTTTCCCCTATTGCATGGTTTATACAAATGACCTATCCACAAAATAGATCATTATATCTGATCTGTGGTGTCCAACACCCTGACACCACACAGATCATCTGTTCCGACTGCCTGTGGGAGCCGGAAGCTGCTGCAGTGGACAGGGAGTAGAAGCACTCTGCTTCTATTCAAGTAATAGGAGTGGAAGTGCAGCCCCATCCACTGTAAAGTGGTGGTGGCAGGGAACTGCAGCTCTGCTCCTACTGCTTGAATAGGGCCTCTTTGTTCTTCCTGAATGACATCAGGGACCTCTGAGGCCTATTTTTGGGTCATAGCTGCAACTTGGTATATGCTGATTTCACAACACTTAGACATCCGCAGGCCCATGTTACCACTAAGGCGGGAAAATGCCCAAAGAGGATGGGGATCCATAAGTATGACTGTTTGTTTGTTTACTTACCTCCCCTGGGCTTCTATTTATTATACTCTTGAGGTCCGAAGAGAAGTGATTCATGGGTGTTGAACTCCAAAAATGTTGGATTTGGATGAACTTGAAATTTTTGGACATTTCAAAATTGACCCAGCTCATGAAGAACCTGTTCACTCATTCCTAGTATTTACTAAAACAGAAATAGTATAGATGCTCTTTAAGCCCTTCTTCTAGCAGGGGCCTAGCTATAGGATGTGCTTTTAGACCCTGGTGCCTAGGGACCCAAAGAATCCTACCACATAAGAAGGAAAAAGCGGTTACCCATGGGCCCCATAGACTATACTGGGGTCTGCCGAGTGTCCGTGGGTTTCCACCAGTTTTATACTGAAACTGGTGGAGAGAAAAGTCCTCTGTGCAGGACTTTTCTCTCCGCTGATTTTAGACAGAATCTGTGGCGGAATCTCCAAATGTGAACCTAGCCTAAGTATTATTCTACTAAACACATTTTACATTATTATATTTTCACGTACGCTAAGAGCTCTTCCATAACATCCTTCTGGTGGTTCTTTCTTTATACCTTGGCCAGCCTAGGTATTGCAAGTAATCATTGTGAGACTCCGCATAGCAGACAGAAGTCATCACAAGTACTTTCCCTTTTCTTATCTGGTAAATAGAACTTTGTCTCTACAACCAGCGATTTGCATTGTAATCCAAGTAGAGGTGATTTAATAGCGGCATCAGGCTGATTATGCAAAGCATGACACAGGACGCAGCTGCTGGAGAAGACGCAGACTCCGCGGCTTGTTGGGCCCAAGACTCGACTAATTACCAGACCTGCTGTTTCTCTCCCACCAAACACTGTCAAACCGTTCAGATTTTTTTTCCTTCCATTGAGCAGAAAACCCAAGGTGAATAAAAATTGATTTTCTCTCTTACTAAGGGGCAAAGACTTGTTAAGGAAGCTCGCTGCTCACTTTTCCATTATAATAAATCCTGAGGGGACAGCTATTCCAGACCTAAACTGACCTTGCTATGGAAATGCCGGAGAATTAATTCAGCGATTCTGCTGAGAAATGATTTTATGAGATAAGAAAAGAAGAGAGTCACATGACCCTAACTTAATAAGACACTGCAGTTTAGGATCTACGCTAGAAGTGAAAGAGGCCGCATGGAGGAGAAGGGAGAGACAACCTGAGAGCCACTGGGTTTTACTGCTCAAGTCAGCATCTCAGCTCATCTATGTGATTAGTGATGAAAGCGACACTCTGCATATAGCAGCCGCACGCTCCGCATGCTAGGAAATAATAAACACCGGGCACTGAAGACGATGGGTGTCAGAGTCATTAAAATGTAACCTCTCAGAACATGTACACACAACACACATAATGCAAACCACATTGAGCAAATCACCTAACAAGCAAGCAAACTTTATTTCTGCCGCACGACCTTTGCAGAAAGTTTGATGAAATGATATGGGGCCTCCATAATACAGAACATCATAAATTTCAAGCAAAGGGACACTATTTGAAAAGTTGTGTTAAGCTATGTACATGCGGGCATTGTAGCTTCTGGCTATGACACCTCTACCAAACTGAACTTACATCACTATAGTGTCCTGTATCAATCTATGTTCCATTTAGTATGATGCAGAGGTCCAGTGGTTGTGACTGTAGTATGGACCTTACTAGGCAGCCATATTACACCCATGTGAAGAAGCCTTAGGCCAGTAATAGAATGGAACAAGATGTTTTACTTTTCTGCCCTATTATAAGACTTAAATGGTGTTTCATTTTTATGCAAATAAAGCTTAATCAGTATAGAAATGAAAAATTCTATAATTTTCTAGAATACTTTGCATTTCAATTCCTCAGCATTTTCAAGATATTAGTTTGCTGTCAGTGAATGAGAACAGTCTTATTTATATTCATAGGCTGCAGACTCTTAGATACCTAGTCCTGTTGTCAGCTGAGAAGTGGATACAATTGTATCAAATCTAGGCAATACTTTGTGAGCAAAATATAGCAATAGTAGCTGTGCAAATATCTCTGGAAGTTTGCTACAATGTGTCGTTCTGGAGTGCAGACTTTTTATCTGAGAGTTGGTTCACACTTGCAACCTAAATATCAGAAAAAAGGATAGGGAAAGGTTTGCAAGCGGTTTGTTTAAAAACTCATTCACTGCAATGGATTTTTAAAGCAACCAGCAGGTGTCCAATTGCAACCTCTGCACTGCAAAGCCGCTTTTTTTGCATGTCCGGGGTATGTAAACTTTTTAGCACAACTGTATATAGGCTAAAATCACATGAATCAAACAGTGTTTTCCCCTTGTGACTCCCAATGCCCCCATTGTTGAGATATTGCTGATTTTGTCAATATGTAGATGAGCGCTTTGGTGCAATGAGGATGTTGCCACTTACTTATTTAGAACAATGGCATCGCCTTCGTTGCTTCAAAGAGCTCATTTGCAAATTGACAATAACAGCAATGTCTGGGCAAGGCGGCGATTCACAAGAGGAAAACACCATTTAATTCAGGTGACCCTTACTATCTATCTGCAGAGCTGGGTTGATGTTCTGGGTTCTGGTGACAGACTCCCTTTAATCTGAAGGTTCATATATTTCTTACTGTACATATAAGGCTACCTTCACATATACATTGGAATGTCCCTATGTGCTGAAAGTCACCAGACAAAAAAGTGTGGCAAGTCCAACTTTTTCTTCCACCGCTTTTAGTTTAAAAGAACAAACACATGACTGATCCCATTATAGTTAATGGGGTCAGTCGGGCTCAGTATGCGTCCCCTGTTGTAGATGTCTGCCTATCCGTTTTTCTGGTCCTCCAAAGCAAAATCTTTAATTGCAGCAGGACATCTCAGAAATGTGACTTTACATCTGGCTTATAAGGGATTATGTATATTACAGATATAGCCATGCAGCCATATTACAGAGTTTTCCTCTTCTAGGCTAAGGCTCCATGTTGCGGAAACGCAGCTTTTTTGTTGCAGATTTTGCTGCGTTTTTTTGAGCCAACGCCAAGAATGGCTACAAAATAAATAGGAAATATATAGGAAGTACTTATACCTACCTACAAATCCACTCCTGGCTTTGGCTCAAAAAGAAAAAATGCATCAAAATCTGCAACAAAAAGAAACTGTGTTTCCGCAATGTGGGACCTTAGCCCTAAAGAGAAATTGTGAGATTAGCTAGGTTTTAGGATTCCCCATTGAACAGATCCTGAATTGATCACTTTTCTGGCATGTGTATAAGACAGATACAGGAAAAAAACTCTGTATGAAATTGGAGGTATACAAAGTATAGTATGGCCACATAGAACACTATAGCAATTACGTCCATCTTGAAGATTACATAGAGTGGTAATATGGCCACGTGCCTGAGCCTTTTAAGGAGTGTTCCTATAAATAAAATATATCCCTTATCCACAGGATAGTGGATACATGTCATAATACTGGGGGTCCCTCTGCTGAGCACGGGAGCGGGGATCCTGGGCACCCTGTCCCAGTTGTGTTTGTACACTGCCGTTCTATTCATCTTTATGGGATGGCTGGAGATAGCCAAGCGTTGTACTCCTCCTGCCTTTGGTAGTCCCATAGAGATGATTGGTGTGGCAGCCTTCATGTGTGACTGTAACCTCATTCAGTAGGGGTACACCGGACTCCTATTCACTTATTCCCTATCCTATAATGTTGATAGCTGAAAACTACTGTATGTTCTACTCAAGTTGTATTGAAGGCCTCAATGAATCAGCTTACATCTGGTGGGAATTACCTCTATAGTCTTTCATATCTTAGAATAAAAGACTGTTGTGTTACCCTACACAGCTCAGGTAAAAAATAAAGTTGTCAATATACCAGAACAGGCTGATTTAGCAGAACACCTATGAATCCGCTTTAGTGATTATGTTCTGGCAATGTTATACAGCTACATCCAGCTGGTGGTCCACATTCTTTCTGAACCCCCTTATCCCCCCCTTTCCTTTCATATATGGAAACATTTAGTGAAGTATCAGAATGTAACATCATGCCTCTGTCTTATGTTTCAGCTTTGGTTCGCATTTGTTAATGGATTTTCTGGACAAATTTTGTTTGAGCGATGGTGCATCGGACTGTACAATGTGGTAAGTGACTCACTTTTGGTTTAAGGTTCAGACAGGGCTCCTTCACTCCTCCCATGTCTGATGGTTATCACAGTTCTTTATCATACAGGTTAGGTTAATGTATGGTATGAGAAAAACATCTTGTCCTCGCGCATTAGAGTCTCGATATTTGAAACAGTTGTTGGGAAGTAAATTCATAGAAAACCACATTTTCCATAAATTGTTCATCGTGGTTGAAGGCCTGGCGTGGTTGAAGTTCCTTTGAAGGAATGTTTCTTTATTGCTGTAAGTCTGTTGAGAACAATATACAGTATATATGGATATAGGTCAATGTAGTATAGCTTTAATAATGCTGTAATAGGACAGTAGAAAATACATCAATAACACAACATTAAGATATCAAAGGTTATTAGCATATACAATATACACAAACATGTCGACTCACACAGCTTTCCTGGGAGTCTCCCGATTTTGTGCCACCTCACCAGGTCACCCAATGTGTGTTTACTTTCACCCGGTTGCCGGTGATAGTATTCACCTGGTGATGTCACAGTGCAGTGAATACCAGTGAGGAGTTTGCTTGGGGGGATCCCCCAATCTGCTTAAAGTTTTATTCTTTGTATCTTTTCATTAGGTGTGATTGGGGTTTTGAACCCAGAATGATGATGGTGTATGGAAGGCAGTCAGCCTACTTGAATCACTGCTTACCTTATTTTCAATGGGAAGCTTTTCTTTTACTAAACTAATAATGGAGGCTGTGACTCAAGCTACTTAGTAGAGTGGCTGCTTTCTATATATCATCATACAAAACCCTGATCATACCTAATGAAAAAATATATTCAAAATACACTGGAATTAGTGGAGATGCTGAAAGTGTAATAATATACTGACAGTTCCAGTTTTGTAGACATCACTTTTCAGCACTCATTTTATTAGCATCACAGACAGGTTTGGACCTCTGTTATAGGATGTCATACCTTATCACCTCCTTCTGTACAATGACCCCTACAGAGTTCACATATATTGTATATTCACAACATTTTCTCATAGAAGCCAATCATCTCTGGTCTACAGGTTCTTATGATCCCTGTGACTGTTGTAAAGCATATCTCTAAAGGCTATTAACAGTAGCTCAAGCAAGCTGTCCGTCCCCACAATCATGTACAGAAAGTATAATTAAAAGAGCCACAATCAGAAAATAAAAAAAGGTCAGAAAAAAGAATGGGGCACATTTATGAAGACTGGTGTTAGTAACGCCAGTCTTCATAACCCTGGGAACAGAAGAGGGTGTGCCTCATTTATGACATAAATGACGTGCAGCTCCATCCCCTGCCAGAGCCCTCTTACACACAAGTGGCAGAGGCAGTGAAGAAGTTAAAAAGTCACAATTTGGTGCTCAAAACTCAGATTTGCGCAAAAATTGAGACTATTGTGCCTTGTATAAATCTACCCCAATATGTGTAGGTGATGCACTCCCAGAGAACCCTTAGTGTCCTCTACTAAAATAAATAAAACTTTGGGGGCATACTATGTGCCTGTATTTCAGTTTTTACCTGGATTTAGAAATTTCAGCCAGCGCTTGGAAGAACCAATAGAAGAAATTTGCTTGTAATCCTCCATCCACAGCACGTTCCATAATATATGCAGAGAACATAGCGCTGAGCAATCAGTTTCCAGATAACGTATAAACTGCAGTTCATGCTAATCACCTCTGCAATAGCTGTGACTTTATGCCGGAGGCGTCTGTTCAAGGTTCCAGGGTTTGTGGCCTCAATGTGTTAGAAATTTATTTCAGAATTAATAATTTTATTGTTTCTGATGGTGAAGTATCCACTTAAGCCTTGTTAGTGAATGTAATAATGGCTGATGATAATATTTAGTATGTCGTATATATGATGGACCGAACATTTATGGTTGTTTGCTATGCAAAATTAACCCTTTCAGGACACGTCTTAATGACAGAGCATTTTTTTTCTTCATTGGAGAGCCCCTATGAGAGTTTTTGTTTTTGCATGATTTTGGGATACATTACTCTATGGTGAAACCATATATATATATATATATATATATATATATATATATATATAAAAAAAAATTGTTTCATAATAATAGCAACTTTAATGGGAAAATAAAAGTCAGAGCATACCAAAAGCCATAAATGCAGCTATAGATGGGTTTGAATCATATTTTTTTTAACAAAACTATTTTGGGATACATATAATTGCCAATCACTTCCTCTTTCTTAAATTAGATTGTGGTGTAATGGGGGCCTAGTGAAGGCTCATATCCCTGCTATTGTAATTCTATTAAAACCTGCAGGAATTGACAGGGCTGAAAGGGGTTGTAACGTCTCTGCCTGTTCGGGTCTCTGTGCCACCCTCCACTCGCACGCTGCGGCGCAGGAGGTGTGTTCAGTTTGATTCCTTGCTTAAGATTCTTGTTGCTCAGTCTGAACACTGTCCTAGACTATGTAATTGAATTTCAGCCACACCCGTCTCCTGCACCTTGTTTCTTTCGGCTTCTTAATAGTTAATCTTAGCCTTGCCTGTGTGATTGACAGCCTGTCTACCAATCAAGTCTGGGGCAGGTCCTGGACTTGCTATAAACAGGTCATCAGCCCACACATGGTCGCTGGCTATTGAGATTCTGTCCTGTGACCTTGTCCCTGCTAGCTCCTCTTCTGTTATTATTGTATTCTTATTCATGACTTCTGTCTTTGGCTTTGACTTTGACTATTCTCTTGGATTTCGTTTTGGTACTGCATTGCTCGACTGTTACCGACCCCTTGGCTAGCTGACCTCCCTTTGTTGTTGTTTGTCCTGTCTGCGTTCTGTGTTGTCACTTATTTCTAGGAAGGGTTTTGCCACTCATTTGCTCCTGTCTTTAGGACAGTGTGGCAAATAGGCAGGGAAAGGGGCTGGGTGAGTTTAGGACTCCCTGTCTCTGTCATTCCCTTCCTCTCAGGTTTCTGCAGCAGCACTGGGGAATTGCTCAACTGGCAATTCCCTTACAGGGGTTTTCCGGGCAAAAAAAAAAAAAAAAAAATTTTAACAAGTCTGTTAGTGCTAGTAATGGTTTAATAAGTACACCCATATACCTTTAGCAGTGTTTTGTGATTTCTGGGTGTCTGTGGGAGCTCCTGGCATTTGTTTACATGGTGTAACTTCCTGCTGTGTAGCTTCCTGTGTACCTTCCACACTAGCTCCCTCTCACTCAGCCCCCCTCCTCTCTCACTCCGCTACACCCCCTCCCTGTCTCGCTAGCTAAGCTATCCTGCCCGCTACTAGTGTCCACCTCCCCCCCCCGTCTCCCTAGCTAAGATATCCCACCCACTACCAGCCCCCCCACCACAACATACTTACCTATCTTCCTCTTTGAGAGACGGCTCCTCCTTTCTCCTTCACTGTGCGCAGGCTGGAGTCGCAGGCACCTGCAGACTGCGCAAGTACTTGCAGAGAGGAAGAGGGGAGGAGCCACTCCCAGACAGGAAGGCACGTAAGTATTGATGGGGTTGGGGGGGGGGAGTACTGGCGACATTCCTTTTCAGAAGCGGTGAAATGGAACGTCACCGTATTATCAGAAAGTGTCCCTGGGGCGGTCATGTGACCGCCCCAGGGATATGGGTAATTATACATTTTTTTAAATAGAAGTAAATTAGAAGTTAGGTGGGGGGTGGAGGTTTAGTTTAGGGTTTAATTCCTAGTTTATCCCGGACAACCCCTTTAATAGGAATATAAGGTAGGAGCAATACACTGACATACAGAAGTATTGCAATGTATTGTACCAGTACTCAGATTATTGGATCTTTAAGTCTTCTAGGGGGACTAAAAAAAAGTTTTGAAAAAGAATAGTTTAAAATTAGAAAAATGTTATTATCATGTCTCAAAAAGCCCACACAATTAAAATATCCTAATATTTATCTTGTAGGGTAAAATTTACAAAATTGAATTAGAAATTATCAAAAAGTTGTATGCGCTCCAAAAATAAGTGAAAAATAAAAATATATGAATTTGGTATCTGTATAATCATACCGACGCTAGTTTCACACCTCCGCTTGGGTTACCATTCATCTTGTCTGCTTGGCGACCCAAAAAATGGAAACCCAATCTGTTTAAAAAGCGGTTATCCGCTTTCGGACGGTTCAGCCTGAAAAATGAGGAGAGAAAACTCCTGCTTGCAAGACTTTTCTCTCCACATTTTTTCATGCAGAATGCGGGACGGAATCCCTGAATGGAAATCGATCACAGATGTGAACCCAGCCTGACGCAAATTAATGTTAAAAACAAAACTCAAAAAACCATGATGGAATTACACCCGCCCCCCCAAATAATTTTTTTTACAGTTTCTCAATATTGTATGTGGAACATTAAATGGTGACATTAAAAAGGACAGTTTGTCCTGCAAAAAAGCAAGCCCTCATATGGCTTTGTTGATGGAAATTTTTATTTTTTTTTTAAAAGTCATGGCAGAGAAGTAAAAAAATAAAGATAAAAAATAGCAGTGACAGGAAAGGGTTAAAGATCAGGATGATAGATTTCTCTGAAACTGCCAGCACTGATCACTCAGGAAAGGTAGGGGTTAGAGAAAAAATTTCAACTGTCCTTCACTTATGGAAGGATGCAAAGAGTTGGTAGAGTTAGTGATAAGGCCTATTTAACAAGCCATTTTCACCATGAAAACAAAATTTAAAAAAAATCCAAAATTGTGCAATGAGGGTTTCTTTTCCATTATACTCCACAATTATTATTTTTTTTTAATGCAGCAAGTGAAATGGTACATTTAAAGAATATAACTCGTCCCACAAAAACAAGACCTAGTTTTTATATGTCAGCAGATAAATAAAAGTATTATTACTCATAAAAGATGGGGATAAAAACAATAAAGTTGCTAAACAAACTGACTGTGGCACCAAAGTAGTTCATTGTAAATGTAAAGGTACTGCAACTTCCACATGAAAATGATATCTTGGAAGCACAGGTTATAGTAGATACAGTTCATGTACTTCACTTCTGCTCTTCGCATTATATTCCCATTCCCTGAGTACAGATACGTTTTTTCTTGTGAGATTTGAAGGCATTAGAACACAGTGCTATTATCCCGAGGAAATGACCCTCAGTGCTCAGGGCTGGATCTAAAGTGAGATAGAATCTTAAAATGCGGAGTTTTTCCTCATCCTGTGAATAGTAGAAATGTAACGAATGTTGGGAATCTCCTGAATCATCTTGTTAGAAGGACACAAGGCGCGTAGACTACAGGATCTGCCAAACTGGAACTTGCTTCAATTAAAGCAAATCCTAGAAGGACACACTGAGGCCAGTAATACAATGGATCTATTGTTCCACAGTTATTACTGAGAATTTGGGGAAAGAAAAGGAACAGTTCATACAAAATGTTAACTTATTAACTCTTCTCAAATACAACCATAAAGAGAATTTCCACCGGAAATTGAGACAAACATTCACAATAAATATAAATTGTAAGAGTAGTAAAGTTAGTACTATTTTTAGCGGACCAGGCATATCAAGTAAAAAAATAATTTATGTGAAGCCCACGTCCCATTATAGTTCATATAGTGCAGACTTTTTCTGAAATGCACATGAATAACTAGGGCGGTTTACCACATTGCATATGGCTAATCCACATGCGGATCTGCGGTACATCAACTGCAAAGCCAGAGGGTCAGATGCCTTGTATTCTTCCACACGACAAAGTAATTAAATATACCCTAACTCTCCAAGCCTCAAGAATAGCAATGAAAAAATAAAGGGAGCGCCAATGTAGGCTGTAACCACAATGCCACAATATGGCTCCACGTAAGAGCATATATTTAGTATCAAGGTCAGAGTTTGGAGATTGTCATGTGAAATTTGGTCTTTTCATAATCAAAATACCCCTATAGATGTGTAAAGGTGGGTTTTTCTTTTGTCAGTTTTGTAAAAAAAAATAATGGGAAGGATAAGGAACCATTATAACAAAGGCTAGGGTCACAATTGCGTTCGTTGACTGTTCGGGGATTCTGTCCCCCATTACACTTGAAAAATGCGGAAAGAAAAGTCTTCAAACAGGACTTTTCTCTCCACATTTTTCAGGCAGAAACCCAGTGAACCCCATTATAGTCTATGCGAACCTACAGTAAGAAATGGTTGAACACCATAAAAATCATGTCTAATTTGTCACCCTAGGGATGGGTTCCTGACTCTGCTTATCAGGGCAAGTACCCAATTCACTTGTCCTGGAAACAGCCCACAATGTTCTGTTCTAGGTCAACTATAACCCCAGCAGCCAGGGGCATAACAAGTAACCAGAGGGCCACATAACAAAGCTTGTAATGACCATCTTAAAGGAGTCATGCAATGGGGATCTGACCAATGGGGATCTGACCACTGAGACCCCCACCGATCCGAAAACAGGGGTCCTTTCTCCCCGCTGCATATTCAGCCTGAGCGCTGCCAGTATGTGTGTAGGAGCAACTTCAATGAATGAGAACGTCGGAGAGAGGAACATTTTTCTTTAATAAATTATATTACAATGTTTACAATTATTATGTGCACTATAAATTTATGAAAGAAAAAAAAGGTCTTAAACTTAAGGTATAAGTTAAGCTTTAAATAGAATAGTGTGATACTTCACAAAGCTATGTCGCTATTCAGACAGCAGTGGAATATTCTGTGGACTTCAGCAGGAAGTTCAGACTTGAAAGTCTAGATCAGTCAAAGTATTTTAAAAAAATCAAATACAAAAAATATATGCAAAATTATTTGCGGCAGCTAGAGACTTGGAATTTATACCACAAAGAAAACAAAACAAAGAATTTACCAATATCAAGCAATGTGTTTTCCACAGCTGGATCTTGTAGAAGCCAGAAGCCAGATGAGTCAGTACTGTGTGAGTCAGTCTTAAGATGGGTCATTGGGCTGCCCCAAATTCTGTCTATGAACGTGTTAGCAGAACTTTCATACTAGTGTCTTATAGATATAAACATGAGCGGATTATAATAAGGACCAAACATGTTGTCACTTGGAGCCCGAGGCTGAAAGTAATTGCCCATTTACCCCCTTTATAATCCAACCTTGTAATCAACTGTATCAGCATTCACTGATATAGTTGTTTACTGCGGTGGAGCATGGGGGACTACTGAAGGTGACTATTTCTTGGGCACACCTCGAGAGGTTCGCCTTGTGAATATTCACCAGGTTCACACAGCGTTTTTATCCGAATCGGAACTGGTATTATTATACTATGGGGTCTCTTCAGACCCCAGAGTATAATTAGCGAAGTCCCAGGGGAGGTAAGCAAAAATAACAAACCGTGTTTGACGATTTTCTATCCTCTTTGGGCCTCTTCAGGAATCCTGAATGATGTCCTGAACGTCTGGGCCTCATTGGTCACACTGGCGTCATGACATGTTTAGGTATGGGACATGAAACTTTGTGAAGGCGCCACTATGGGACATTATACTTCTTGGAAGAATGCAGTGAGACGTTATTCAGTAACAGTGATCTTTGGCGTGAATTGTGGGGGTGGGGGAGCGTGCTTTCTAAATAGTCTGGGGCCCATGGTACCCTTAATCTCCCCCCCCGGATATATATAAAAGTCAACTATCACTGCAGCCCTCCACCAGTCGGGGCTTTATGGCAGAGTGGCCCGAAGGAAGCCTCTCCTCAGTGCAAGACATATGAAAGCCCGCAAAGAGTTTGCCAAAAAACACATGAAGGACTCCCAGACTATGAGAAATAAGATTCTCTGGTCTGATGAGATGAAGATTGAACTTTTTGACGTTAATTCTAAGCGGTATGTGTGGAGAAAACCAGGCACTGCTCATCACCTGCCCAATACAATCCCAACAGTGAAACATGGTGGTGGCAGCATCATGCTATGGGGGTGTTTTTCAGCAGCAGGGACAGGATGACTGGTTGCAATTGAAGGAAAGATGAATGCGGCCAAGTACAGAGATATCCTGGAAGAAAACCTCTTCCAAAGTGCTCTGGACCTCAGACTGGGCCGAAGGTTCACCTTCCAACAAGACAATGACCCTAAGCACACAGCTAAAATAACAAAGGAGTGGCTTCGGGAACAACTCTGTGACCATACTTGACTGGCCCAGCCAGAGCCCTGACCTCAACCCAATTGAGCATCTCTGGAGAGACCTGAAAATGGCTGTCCACCAACATTTACCGTCCAACCTGACGGAACTGGAGAGGATCTGCAAGGAAGAATGGCAGAGGATCCCCAAATCCAGATGTGAAAAACTTGTTGCATCATTCCCAAGAAGACTCATGGCTGTACTAGCTCAAAATGAAGGGGCTTCTACTCAATACTGAGCAAAGGGTCTGAATACTTATGACCATGTGATATTTCAGTTTTACTTTTTTAATAAATTTGCAAAAATATCTACGTTTGTTTTTTTTTTCTGTCAAGATGGGGTGCTGAGTGTACATTAATGAGAAATAAAATGAACTTTTTGCCTTTTAGCAAATGGCTACAATTAAACAAAGAGTGAAAAATGTAAAGGGGTCTGAATACTTTCCGTACCCACTGTACATAAATATATATCTTTATATACAGCATATAGAGGAAGTATACAGCGTTGCCCACTTATAAAGTGTTGGTCCAAAGGATCCCACTGAAGTGAGGAAGATCACCTGCCAGCTGCTGCCCCTCTTCAAGAGTTATGAATGAAAACTTCAATTTGTGCCCAAAAAGCGTGCAATGGGGGATGATATAGCTAAAGTGTTGGAAAAAAATATGAGTCAGTTGCTCATAGTAACAAATCCAATGTCAGCTGTTATCTGTCCAAGTCCCCTTTGAAAATCAAAGTAATAATCTGATTGGTTGTTATAGACAACCGCTCCAATGTACCTTCCCATGTAGTAATAAGTGGTAAGATGCGCTACTTACTACTGGTAGTTTAAAACCTAAAAAATAAAAACTGGCAAAAACTGTGCCAGATGAAGACCAATTTACTACTGGTGTAATACAGGACATGTTTGTGGCAATATTATGGCCACAAATACTGTGGTGTAATGACCTGAAGTAACTGATTATATAACAAGACTGAGTGAGTGAGTACTGCAATCCTCTGATAATGGTGTATATCAGTGGAGCTAAGAAAATACAGTCCTCTGAAAATGGCTGATAACAGAGAACAACAGTGAGTGAGTGCGGCAATCCTCTGATAATAGTGTATGTCAATGAGGCTATTAAGAATAAAAGACCTGTAAGCTATTCTATTGACTAATACAGGTTAGGCTGGGTTCACATCAGCATTGATGTCTCCGAACTTTATCAGTTTCTGGAATCCGTCTAAAGATCATAAAAACTGATTAGAAGGGGTTGTTTAAAACCCATTGATTTCAATGGGTTTTTAAAACCACCTGCAGGTAAGCATTTGGAGCATTTCTGCTGTGTAGCCGCACTTTTGGACGGAAACAAAAAGTCGAACTTGCAGCAACTGATCCGATTTTTTTAAAATTGAGTTCTATGGAAGGTGGCCACAAGCAAATTACCAACGGATAGTAATCAGATTGTGTGCTCTCTGTGCATGCTCAGAATGAAGAATAAAGATGGGGCGAAAAAAAAAAAAAACGATCCGCCAAAACCGGACACAAATGGACAGTTTTTTTGATGGATCCATCAAAAAAGACAGATTATGGTATGCACTGTAACCGTTTGTGTCCATTTTTTTGACAAATCCATTATTTTTTTTTAGACAGATTCGCAATGGGTGGATCCTAGGTGCAGATGTGAACATAGCATTGTGTGATGTGATATGAAGGAAGGGCCTTGATGTCGATGCCAGTAGTGGTATATTTGATTTTGTCAATATTTAAAAAACAGTAGGTCATAGAGAGCCAAAATCTTTAGAAGCGTCTGGTTTATCTACAGGTCCATCTCAATAAATTAGAATATTTTTGAAACGTTCATTCATTTCAGTAATTCAGTAATACAATCCATAATCAGCGTCTTCCATGATTGTGTGTCCTACTGAACCCGACTGAGGGACCATTTAAAGGCTTAGGAAACCTTGGCAGGTGACACACTGAATTTACAATACTGAACTTTTTTACAATATTCTAATGTTCTTAGATTTGGGTTTTCATTACCTGTAATCCATAATCAACATTTACAGAAATAAAACACTTGAAATAGAACACTCTGTGTGTAAAGAATCTAGAAAATATAGGAAGTCACTTTTTTAATTTAATTACTGAAATAAATAAACATTTCTAAGATATTCTAATTTATTGAGATGCACCTGTATGCAACAAATTTGGTGCAGATTGGTCCAGTCTTTTGGCCGTGCATATATATGTGTGTGTGTGTTTATACATAAAATATATATATATATATATATATATATATATATATATATATATATATATATATATATATATATATATATATGTATGTAAATTATATATGAGTTGAAAATGAAACAACATAATCTTGATTCATTATGTAGATCTATGTGTCTCTTTGGTTACAGACTACAAACAAACCCTGTGTAGTCAGATATTGGAGACATATGTTAGAGTATGTTCACACGGAGTTTTTTGCAAGCTGAAAAAATCTGCTTCAGGAATTTGGAAACGTTTTTTTGCCGAGTTTTTTTTACATGTGTATTTTGTTGCGTTTTTTGTAGTGGTTTTTGCTTCGTTTTTTTTTTTTTTGCTCCAGCACACTGTATGGACAAACCGCAAAAACCGTGTCAAAAACCGCATCAAAAAAATGCTAGCGGTTTTTCCGCCTCCCATTGATTTTAAAGGGGTAAAATGATTGGCCTAACTGATACACTTTATTGATCAAAGGTCAGATGATGATCTCCTGCTGTCAGCCGTGGTCCCGGGTTCCTGCATCTCCCCTGTTTTCGTGATATAATTTTTTACACAGTGAATGCAATGATGCTTTTGAATTGACAGCCAGTCTCCTTTCACCATGTTACTGAGTGGCGTGAGTGTAGAGAGAGTGCGCTTCTGTGTGACCAAGTTGTGGGTCCTGGGAACCAAGTCTGGGGCAAACATTGGTTATCCCACACATGTGAATATATGCTCACACTTTTTTTTCTTTCTTTCAACTTTTTCTCTTGTTGCTAACCTACAGATAATAAGTTAGGACAAGTGGAGGGGAGAACACAAGACTGTATTATTAGACTACACATAATTTGTTTGTAGTCTGTAACCATGGAGACACATACTTCTGCATAATAATTGTATACACAGAACAGTAGGATGTTTTAATTAAAACTATTTGCTTCATTTTTCTATTGTACATACATAAAAAAATAGATACAAAGGGGTACATTTTATGTAAGCCTCCAAATTCCCGGTGATGTTAGTTATCCTCTAAGCCTTTGGCCATGGAGCTTGTTGGCTCTTCTGGCTGTGATACATTAACAACATGTCCAGGTCTTTTCTCTCCTCTTTCCACGTTGTTATCACCTCTACAATGATCTCCATTATTCTTTTGACAGATTTTCACTGCCTTACCACCTTTCACACTGGGAATCTTTGAACGATCCTGCAGCCAAGATAGCATGTTAAGATTTCCACAGCTCTACAAAATTACACAGAATGCAGATGGATTTAACACAAGGGTAAGTGTAATGGGCAGTCGCAAACTGCAAGTGCTGAACATTTATCCTTATTACAAGGGTTGTACATATATTACTACAGGTAATGGTGGTGTATGTGTAAGTATCAAAAATCTGAACAAAGTAAAATTTATAGCAAATTAATGATGATTAAAACAGAGCAGGGGAAAATTAGCTAACTCATCTATGCCGGTTTTCTGACATGGGTGGGAAATGTGGTGCATCTTTGGCACATGTTCCTTTTGCCACATTGTCCCTTCCAGTCTAATGGTGTGCCACATTTATCATCAAGCATCAGCCACCGCGATAAAGCTACCACAGTTTGAACCTGTCTATTTATTAGTATTAGTAAATCTATACCACTGATACCACTAAATACTTCTTAGGCTAAGGCCCCATGTTGCAGAAATTGCAGATTTTGTTAAAGGTTTTTTGAGCCAAAGCCAAGAATGGCTACAAAAGCAATGGGAAATATAAAGGAAGTTCTTATACTTCTACCTTGTGCTCAATCCACCGCTGACTTTGACTCAAAAAACGCAGCAAAATCTTCAACAAAAAATGCTGCGTTTCCACAACATGGGGCCTCAGCCTTATGTGGTTTTCTAATGGTGTGTTGATGTGGTTTCAACCACACCTTGAACAAAAATGTGTAAATACACCCTAAGCAAATTGTTAACCAAATCTGTGACAAGGCCAGACATGGTGGCTTCGACATTGCCTCAGTGTGGTCAAAAATCACATGGCTATGCAGACTTGCAGATTTCTAATATGTTACATCTTTCCCATTTTGCAAAGTCAATTGCAATTTTTTGTTACCATGAGCAAACATTGGAGCTGCGCTCAGTCGTGGTATGCTGTAAATGGAAAGTATCTCTAGTCTTGAAGTATTTCTCTGTATGCTTCTGTGTTCTGCTCCATCATTCTAGGTTTGTACAATGGTTCTCCAGCCATGAGTGACCCAGAAGGAAAACTGATACTGAGAATTCTCTAATTCTGTTATCATCTCTCTCTGGAAGCAGGAAAACTGTGCGGTGGATTAATGTAACAGCGAGTACTTGTTATGTCTTGGGCAGGTGTTACACTTCAGTAATATCATTGTTCTATGTTATTTTAGGTTTTCTGGGGTCATTGTATCAACGCCTTGGTCCATTCTCTTATTCTCTTCTGGTTCCCGCTGAAAATGATGGAGCACGGTAACTATTTTATCACTCCAGTTATTGGGACATTAGACTGTATTTTTGCCACTGTGATTGTGCATTTTATTAGCAGAAGTAACGAAAAGAAACCAGGGTTACAGGAGGTTGAAGTCATTGTCTGTGATTGACAGGCCATTAAGTGACTTTTTTACCCGTTCCCTGACTCATCAATCACTTACCAGCATTGTCTATCATTTAACTTTTTGCACTTTGTTGACTTTTGGTACTTTTGTAACTTTTAACTGTCGAGAAACTTTCCCTTCTCCTATTATTGAGGATTCTCCTTCTCTGGGAGGAATGGAAGCTATATTATTATAACCTTGTAAAAGACCAAATTATATAATGAGACCTTCCCATAAAACTTGCAAAGTGACCTAACCAGAAACGCACTGGGGCAGAATAAACATTTCTGACCCTTATATTCAAGGGCATTGTTTGACCACAAACAATATATTAGATTTTTTTTGCCATGTTGACATCCAATTACAATGTAGATTTGCCCAGGCACTAAACATCCTTTTTTCTTATGTATGGTTATACAGATATCTACTTTATATGTATGGCATGTTCTAGTACATTCTTTAGTCATTATTATTTTATTATTATTTTAATTTATTAAATAGGTTTTTACCCAAATATTGTGATCTGACTAGGTCCAATATTCTGTTTCGATTCATTTCTTGGTATACGCTTAAAAATATTGGAGCTTCATAGGTATAGGTTAAACAAAAAAGTGAACTCCCACCTTCAGCCTCCAATTGATGTAGATTAGGAGCTTAGTGTCAGCTTAATAATCTTCCTTATGTAAGATCAGCATTTTACAGCTTCAGATCGATATTCATGGGAGCCAAAATAGAACAAAAAATGGTGTGCCATTTGGCTACTTGGAGTGTTGAAAGAATACACCGGAAACCCGGTATAGTCACAAGGCTAGCACATGTCCCATCCCTTTCTGGAATGACAGCATGATGTCTATACATACAGTGGGGAAAAAAAGTATTTAGTCAGCCACCAATTGTACAAGTTCTCCCACTTAAAAAGATGAGGCCGGCCTGTAATTGACATCATAGGTAGACCTCAACTATAAGAGACAAAATAAGAAAACAAATCCAGAAAATCACATTGTCTGATTTTTTAAGAATTTATTTGCAAATTATGGTGGAAAATAAGTATTTGGTCAATAAGAAAAGTTCATCTCAATACTTTGTTATATATCTTTTGTTGGCAATGACAGAGGTCAAACGTTTTCTGTAAGACTTCACAAGGTTGGCACACACTGTTGCTGGTATGTTGGCCCATTCCTCCATGCAGATCTCCTCTAGAGTAGTGATGTTTTGGGGCTGTCGCTGGGCAACACGGACTTTCAACTCCCCCCAAAGGTTTTCTATGGGGTTGAGATCTGGAGACTGGCTAGGCCACTCCAGGACCTTGAAATGCTTCTTATGAAGCCACTCCTTTGTTGCCCTGGCAGTGTGATTGGGATCATTGTCATGCTGAAAGACCCAGCCACGTTTCATCTTCAATGCCCTTGCTGATGGAAGGAGGTTTGCACTCAAAATTTCACAATACATGGCCGCATTCATTCTTTCATGTACATGGATCAGTCGTCCTGGTCCCTTTGCAGAGAAACAGCCCCAAAGCATGATGTTGCCACCCCCATGCTTCACAGTAGGTATGGTGTTCTTTGGATGCAACTCATCATTCTCTCTCCTCCAAACACGACGAGTTGTGTTTCTACCAAACAGTTCTACTTTGGTTTCATCTGACCACATGACATTCTCCCAATACTCTTCTGGAACATCCAAATGCTCTCTAGCAAACTTCAGATGGGCCCGGATATGTACTGGCTTAAGCAGGGGGACACGTCTGGCACTGCAGGATCTGAGTCCCTGGCGGCGCAGTGTGTTACTGACGGTAGTCTTTGTTATGTTAGTCCCAGTTTTATGCTGGTCATTCACTAGGTCCCCCCGTGTGGTTCTGGGATTTTTGCTCACCGTTCTTGTGATCATTTTGACCCTACGGAGTGAGATCTTGCGTGGAGCCCCTGATCGAGGGAGATTATCAGTGGTCTTGTATGTCTTCCATTTTCTAATTATTGCTCCCACAGTTGATTTCTTCACACCAAGCTGCTTGCCTATTGCAGATTCAGTCTTCCCAGCCTGGTGCAGGTCTACAATTTTGTTTCTGGTGTCCTTCCACAGCTCTTTGGTCTTCACCATAGTGGAGTTTGGAGTGTGACTGTTTGAGGTTGCGGACAGGTGTCTTTTATACTGATAACAATGTCAAACAGGAGCCATTACTAAAGGTAATGAGTGGAGGACAGGGGAGCCTCTTAAGGAAGACCTACAGGTCTGTGAGAGCCAGGAATCTTGCTTGTTTGTAGGTGACCATATACTTATTTTCCACCATAATTTGCAAATAAATTCTTAAAAAATCAGACAATGCGATTTTCTAGATATGTTTTCTCATTTTGTCTCTCATAGTTGAGGTCTACCTATGATGTCAATTACAGGCCTCTCTCATGTTTTTAAGTGGGAGAACTTGCACAATTGGTGGCTGACTAAATACTTTTTTTTCCCCACTGTACATACATACACAACAACCTATCACGATGCTCTATGTAAGGGCAGCATATTACAGCTACAGGCCCATACTCATAGAGGCCATACCAGCACAAAAAGTGTTGTGGAATTTTTCTACTTAGAGTGCTGAAGGAATACATTGGACTCATAGTTTATGAGTCCAGTATATTCATGAGGAGTGCACATGCCCCGTCCCTCTCTGGACTGACTGACAGGATGACGTCTACTGTATATATGAATATGCAGCAGCTTGTCAGCCATCACACTGAGGGATGGAGTGCTTTCCTCATGAATACACCAGACAACCATGTTTATTCAATATATTCGGAGCTCTGTATCAGAAGAAAAGGAGTCCCTACCATTATAAATATATATGGGGAGATAAATTCATACAGAAAGGATGTAAAACAACACTTTACACTAATCCTTGGTGTAAAGGTTTATGGTTGCAAATTAACATGGTGCTTTTTTGGGAAGGGACAAGATAAACAGATGTTTCCCAAGGTATTCTTGTATTTTCCCATGAATTACGATATTATTTGTATCATGTAATGAAGACTGAAAAGCATGAAATATGGACAATAAATATTCCTACCAGTGAAGCAGATATCAATTGGTTGGATTGGATCATTTTTAGGGTGCCCATACATATTAGACCAAAGTCAGTGACAGTTGAAGATTTCAACTAAAAAAAATATTCATCAGATGGAATGTAAAAGTGAACAATTTTACTTGATGGAATATTTCTATGGTCTGAAAACAAGTCGGCCATGTTTGAAATTTTTGAACAATGGTAAACGGAAAGAACTTTTGTTTATTGCCGGTGTCATTGAACATGTATGGCCAGCTTGAAAAATTGTAACGGCAAATATAGACTAAAATGATCATTCATCAGACGACTGTTCATCCATCAGCCTTCAGCTTACTTTTATCTACTGTGTATGTCCACCTTTTGATAGCCATTTTGATAACAACTATCCATTCTGACCCCACTATGTTCTCTGGAGGAGGAGGGAATAAGCCACCACCAGACACCTCTGTTGTATCTGTGCAACCTTTCTCCCCCCAATATGGTGCCCCCATACACATTAGATGGTTGGCAGGTGATTCCAAATTCCATGTGTATGTCCAACTTTAGTATAATGGATGGACTAGAATTAGCAGATCGATTCACTATAGTACCAGAGGAAGATGTTCTGTATTAAAGGAGGAAGGGCTTTCAAAAGTAATATCTTCTGGTGGATCAAAGGAAACTCAGTCCAACATGGATCATTATTGATCTTACAAAAATTTGGATCAATATAGTTGACTCTATGACCAGTTTTACAAGCGTCTTTAGCATTCATAATTTGCTTTCCATGGTTATGGCATCTAGCTTGGGTAGCCCTGTTTACTAATGTAGGAACCATAGGTTTACCCTAGACCTTCTGTCTCATCTCTACTCTGAGAAGTATAACATTAGGAAAGTATGATTGAAAGTGGATTGGGTCCTGTACAGTACATGGGAAAATGGGTAGACGTATGGGAAATTTTCATTTATGTTCTGTTTTAAATACAGTAGAGCCTTTTTATGACAGCCACCCAAAATGGAAAATTGGTTTACTGGAGGGTTGTCTTCACAAAGGTGATCAGTATGCATAATTTATGATGGAACTGACAATAAATGAGGGTATACAAAGCTGTTTTTTTTTTTTCTTGTAGATTTTTCTGCAGTTTTTAAAGCCAAAGCCAGGAGTAAATTGAGCATAAGGGAGAAGTTTAAGTACATCCTCTATTTCCTAATCTTTTCAAGCCTTGCCTCTGGCTTGAAAAAATGCAACAAAAAAGCAGCTTTTCCCCAAGGTGTGAAATATGAAAAATAAATAGCGTATATATCTCAAAACTACAAGGAAAGGAAAATCATAATAGTATAAATCCACTTAAACGTAGTCTATTACTGCCCCCAGCTGCTCTAAACCGCTCCTATATTGCTGTAGACCTGTACCTTTCTTAAGTTTCAGAGCCCCAGGGATGCGGAGAAAAAGCACTTTTATTCTTTACTCAGATGAGGATCTTGGATCACAGGGGGAGTCTTCAGGCACTGAGCACTGCTGCATCATCACTAAACACACCCATACTGCATTCAGTTCAGTGTCAGTTGATCCTCCCACTGCCCAGAGGGAGGAGCTGAATGCAGTATGGCCGTGTTCAGTGATGATGCAGCAGTGCTCGGTAATAGAAGAAAACTCCCCCTGTGCTCCAAGATTCTCATTTGAATAAAGCATAAAAGTGCTTTTTCGAAGCATCCCTGGGGCTCTGAAACATAAGAAAGGTATGTTTCTTATTCTGCTAACAGCATCTACAACACTATGGGAGCGGTTTAAAGTAGCTGGGGGGCAGTGATAGACTCCCTTTAATTGATATATATAACCTACAAGGATGAATACTCGAAATAAATTACCAATACGCAAAGACAAAAATATGACAATATGTCATATTTCACAAGAAATATGATCTGGATATTGGATGGTCTTCTTAAAGAGGTGATCTTTTAGAGAAGATTTACCAGTATTTGTGGGTTCTAAATATAACTTGGTGCTGAACTTTGTGGCCAATTCTAATTTTTTATAAGAGTCACTGAGAACTTATTGACATGTATTTTAAAGAGATCATTGAAGAGAAAGCTATATGACACTCTAGAGAGACCGGTAAATGAATAATCTGGTATTAATATGTAAAGTCAATGAGATAGTCTGTGCTAGAGGTGATTCTGATGACCTCCATGTATCCAGCTCACAGGCCGATTATCACCATAGTGAAGTGCTGAGTGTCAACGTCATTGGGCTGTGAACTCCGGTATTTCACTGCAAATCCACTGATAGATTCTTTGTCCTTTGCTTTACAATGTGTTTACTGATTTATGTATTTTGGAACAGGGACGGCTCTTTATTAAGAATAGCATGTGAGATGAAGAACTGTGTCTCCTGGAGCAGCAATGCAAGCAATGTGGAAAGTTGTTTTAGAGGATTGTATCAAAGAGCTCTGTCATCGCAGTAAATCAAACGCATTTAATGAGTGTATTGTTATATGTGCTACGTAGACGCCTAATTCTGAGTACCATAAATCACTCTCTGATTTGTGGCCTGTGACAAGGTAGTGATGGCAAAAGAACCATAACACAGAAAAGCAGATTTTCTTGCCACATCCAAGTCATGTATTCACTTGAAAATGAGTAATGACATAGAATAAACAGAGACATCTTGCCGAGCCGGTGACTACACTGTCAGAACAACTTTATCATTAATTAAAACACAAAACATTGCATTATTGATGTTTCTGAAAGCTTGGTGTCTTCTAAAGTTCATGAGTTTTAGTTGGGAATCAAATAGGGACACACTTAAAGGGGAAGTCCAGTTTATAAATCTGATTTCCAAATGCCCCATTTGAAATTATGAGATAGCAGTTCATAATTTGCCCCTTAAAGGGAATCTGACATATTAAAAGTATAGTTTGATCTGTAGGCAGTATGTTATAGAGCAGGAGTTGCTGAGCAAATTGATACAGTATATAGTGTTACCAAACCGGTTTAGTTTTGAGAATAGACTACCCATCCTCCAGGTTTTCACCCTTTAATCCATGTACAGATATCTAGACATTGCTGTTTGGAGACTGCCAGGTTGCTACCTCCTGAGGTGGTCCTGGTAATGATAGCAGCTGGCCTAGTAGGGCGAGAGACACTACTACTAAGCACCAGGGATTGAGCTAGAGAATATTCAGGTACAGACGGGTGGTCAGGTCAGATGGCAAAGGTACAGAAGTCAGGATCAGACCTGGGTCAAACACAGGTAGTGAGCAGAACAGGAACAGCAGACAGGCAGGCAGTCAGGAACACAAGCAGAACTTGAAGTGCCCCTTATGACCATGTGCTATCTATAATACTGGTTTCTTTTTATGTTGTAGAGAGGCCTTTAGGCCCTGGCTCCCTTAGGTTTCAGGGCCTGGTAGCAGTTGCCTCCTGTGAATCCCTTATAGCTACTCCCCTGGTCAGGAAGAAGCCAAGGGTCCAATCTCAGGTCAGATAACAAGAGCACCACAACAGCAGTCTAAGAACATTATTGGCGAGACTCCAAGTAGAGGGTTGAGCATACTTACAGTGGGGAAAAAAAAGTATTTAGTCAGCCAGCAATTGTGCAAGTTCTCCCACTTAAAAAGTTGTCTCTCAACTATGAGAGACAAAATGAGAAAACAAATCCAGAAAATCACATTGTCTGATTTTTAAATAATTTATTTGCAAATTATTGTGGAAAATAAGTATTTGGTCAGTAACAAAATTTAATCTCAATACATTGTTATATATCCTTTGTTGGCAATGACAGAGGTCAAACGTTTTCTGTAAGTCTTCACAAGGTTGGCACACACTGTTGCTGGTATGTTGGCCCATTCCTCCATGCAGATCTCCTCTAGAGCAGTGATGTTTTGGAGCTGTCGCTGGGCAACACGGACTTTCAACTCCCTCCAAAGGTTTTCTATGGGGTTGAGATCTGGAGACTGGCTAGACCACTCCAGGACCTTGAAATGTTTCTTACGAAGCCACTCCTTCGTTGCCCTGGCGATGTGCTTGGAATCATTGTCATGCTGAAAGACCCAGCCACGTTTCATCTTCAATGCCCTTGCTGATGGAAGGAGGTTTGCACTCAAAATCTCACGATACATGGCCACATTCATTCTTTCATGTACACGGATTAGTCGTCCTGGTCCCTTTGCAGAGAAACAGCCCCAAAGCATGATGTAGCCACCCCCATGCTTCACAGTAGATATGGTGTTCTTTGGATGCAACTCAGCATTCACTCTCCTCCAAACACGACGAGTTGTGTATCTACCAAACAGTTCTACTTTGGTTTCATCTGACCATATGACATTCTCCCAATACTCTTCTGGAACATCCAAATGCTTTCTAGCAAACTTCAGACGGGCCCGGATATGTACTGGCTTAAGCAGGGGGACACGTCTGGCACTGCAGGATCTGAGTCCCTGGCGGCGTAGTGTGTTACTGACGGTAGCCTTTTTTACGTTAGTCCCAGCTTTCTGCTGGTTATTCACTAGGTTCCCCCCCGTGTGGTTCTGGGATTTTTGCTCACCGTTCTTGTGATCATTTTGACCCCACAGGGTGAGATCTTGCGTGGAGCCCCTGATCGAGGGAGATTATCAGTGGTCTTGTATGTCTTCCATTTTCTAATTATTGCTCCCACAGTTGATTTCTTCATACCAAACTGCTTGCCTATTGCAGATTCAGTCTTCCCAGCCTGGTACAGGTCTGGTGACTGTTTGAGGTTGTGGACAGGTGTCTTTTTATACTGATAACAATGTCAAACAGAAGCCATTACTACAGGTAATGAGTGGAGGACAGAAGAGCCTCTTAAAGAAGAAGTGACAGGTCTGTGAGAGCCAGAAATCTTGCTTGTTTGTAGGTGACCATATACTTATTTTCCACCATTATTTGCAAATAAATTCTTAAAAAATCAGACAATGTGATTTTCTGGATTTGTTTTCTCATTTTGTCTCTTATAGTTGAGGTCTACCTATGATGACAATTACAGGCCTCTCAGCTTTTTAAGTGGGAGAACTTGCAGAATTGGTGGCTGACTAAATACTTTTTTTTCCCCAATGTACATAGGGGAGTGCCAGTAAGGATTGGCCGAGAACAGAACTACCAGTGCACAAAAGACAGAAAAAGTTAGTATGCACACTCTATGGGCACCACTACCTGTAACAAGTGGAGGACACCAGACAGGAATAGGGAGGAGCAGAATGATGGTAGTATGCCAATGAGGTGAGGCAGCGGGCACTAATAGTAGGAGGAACAGGACACCAGTGACAGCGCACAGCTGGTTTACAGAAGGTTCCAGCTTGTAATTTCTTAATATAAATCCTTAACCATTCTGTGCTTAGGAGTCCATTGGGCGGTTCTACTCAGTTATAGACCACTCATACAGGTCTGTCTTTCACTGAGTAGGGCCACTTACTGACTCCACTGGAGCAGTTCTCACTCATTTGAATGTGCACTGTAATGTTATGCTATGGATGCTTTGCATGCATTGGTTTGTATCCCTGTTGTATGTATGCTGGTGATACCAGAGAACCCACACAGGAATAACTGGTATGCAAGGTCAGAGAGTTCTTTATACCAGGCCTTTTCTGAGTGCTCTCTCTGAAGCATCTCTGTCAATTTTGTCTGCTGCTGCCATCGCCAATACTTCACTGTCGATGAGCAGAACAAGCAAAAAATGGGGAGAAAGTAGAACGGAGAAAAAACATCATCAGTAAACAACCAAACATCTCCATCAATATATCACACAAAAAGGGAGGGGAGGAGGGCGGTAAAAGAGAGGACTAGCCCATGGCATTGTGACATCATATGGGGGAACAGGATGTGCCATCTAGCCACAGTCTCTTGCTGTTTATTGTTAAAAGGGAACACATGCTAGTGCTGAAACCATTTTGCAAGCTTTTGTTGTACACACTTAGATTTAATGAAAATCGGGCACCATTTTTTTTTCCATACACCACTAATGCCTGAGGGGCCCTTTGGGGTGTATACAGGAGGACGGGGGCAGCCCTGCAGTCCAAGGTGTCCTCCCAAAAGGTCTGGCACCAAGGTGATCAATTATTTCCTGAGGACGTCTGCATCTGATCTAGATGATTGACTGAACGCCAGGGTTTCTAGAGTTGGATCAGGTGATTATCTGATTGTTAGAGATTTCTGGAGCTTCTCCAGATTATTAGCTTTTTACCAGAGGTTTCGGGAACTGGGCCAGGTTCTCAGCTGATCTTCAGGAGTTTCTGGAGCTGGGCCAGATGATTAGCTGATCACCAGGGGTTTCTGGAGCTGGGCCAGATGATTAGCTGATCACCAGGGGTTTCTGGAGCTGGGCCAGATGATTAGATTTTCACCAGGGGTTTCTGGAGCTGGGCCAGATGATTAGATTTTCACCAGGGGTTTCTGAAGCTGGGCCAGATGATTAGCTGATCACCAGGGGTTCCTGGAGCTGGACCAGATGATTAGCTGATCACCAGGGGGTTCTGGAGCTAGGTCAGGTGATTAGGTGAAAGGCTGATCTCTGGGGTTTTTGGAGCTGAGACCCTTTGTCAGCTGATGGCCAAGAGTTTCTGGTGCTGAGCTAGGTGATCTGCTGATCATCAGGGGTTTCTGGAGCTGGACCTATGAACGGCTGATCACTGGGGTGGGGGGGGTGAAATTTGGAGCTGAGGCCAATAATAAGCTGATGGGCAGAGATTTCTGGAACTGGACTAGGTGATCAGTTGTTTGTAAGACTAACTTCAGCTTAGAAGAGCTTGTCCTGATATGAGTTCACCAAGGTTTAGAAGTGTAAACCTGCAGGCAAAACCAAAGAATAGTGTTTTCTGTAAATCTCTGCCCTGTACGTGTGAATAATCTTCTCAGGATTCTCAAGTAGAGTCACAAAGCCTTCATAACAACGTACAATTCACTTAATTGCATCGCAACCCTATATGTCTCTATTTACTTGTGTAAAGATAAGAGAACTATCTCTTGAAATTACAGAACAGCCCAGTTCATTAAATCTTAGTGTGTACAACAAAAGCTTGCAAAATAGTCGTGTCCCAGCAATGTAATTATGTACACAAAGAATCAAGCCTCTTCAATTCCTGCTTCCAGCACCCTCAATAGTATTAGATTTCATTCATTTCTGGAGGGGATCTGTAGAGAACAACTTCAAAATATTGGAAGAGAGTTTCACATTTTAATTTCACGTCACCTGGATATGTGATATCCCTGGCAGATGAGCAGAGCATACCAGGAGCCACTTCATAGCAACACGTGAATGGCTCTCCATTGGATACAGAATGTTACTCAAATATTTTATTTTCTTATGTTTATTGAACTTTTAGAGCAATTCCTTGCTTTTAATAAATTGGGCTCTAATACCACAGCACTAGTTTTTATGTTTTTAAAGTGCTTTTCCAGAACTATAATATAGATAACCTATCCTGGGGATAGGTCATCAGAATATGGTTGGCCTGTACCTCCACCATTACAAGTGACAACGTTTGGACGAGCGCTGCGCCCTCTTCACAGCTTACCGGACACAGTGCCATACATTTTATAGTGGCAGTGCTTGGTATTGCAGCTTAGTCCCATTCGTGTAGGTTGACCTACAAGTAGGCCATGTAAGTGATGAACATGACGTCGCAGACTTGTGAAGAAAAAGCGTATTCTAGAAAACGTGCTCGCAAGAGCTCAGTGTCGAACCCCTGATGATCTTATATTGACCTATACTATGCAAGAGTCATGAATATTATAGTAACTAAAAAAATCTTTAGATTTGATCAAAGGGCTCATTTCTGTTTTTTTTTTTTTTTTTTTTGCTATATTTCTAGGGGGAAGGAAGGATTGAACATGTTGAATTTCAACATGCCCGATCATTTGTTTTTGTAGAAAATAAAGCTTTGTTAGATGTATCAGACGCACTACAAACAAATAGGATTTTAGCCTGGCAATATGCCCAACCACACTACACAGTTTAACTCTCCTAGCTTTTGGCAGAAAATTTGACTTTAGCAGCTTCACCAACATTGAGATTGCAGTATCTAGACACATGATGTAGTCTAGATGTACTCCCACATTGGCATATCGCACCTCCTATGATGTTCCCCAATCATGGCATCTGGAGCCAGACTACCCCAGTGCTATATTGTGATAGGCATGGCTGGTCAGATCAATAGGGGAAACACCATCACAGCTTCACTGAGCATTGCTAATAAACAGCACAAACAGCACTGTAATAAAATACTCCTTATCATAGTTCTACATGGGGAAAAACTTACTTGAGGCATAAGGATGTAGGGGGTTCTGGAGGAGGTCTCCTCCATACCTTACAGATAGCTAAAAACCAGAAGATTTCAATTAGAAAGCAGAATAAACTTGTATTTTTCTCATTCTTCATCGCTGCATTAGTAATAGGGAGCTGTAGAATATATGTCCTTTCCCATGTATGAGAAAACATCCTAGGGGGGAAATACAGAAGACAAGTATGGTAGATGGTCTGATAACATCAGGAAGAAACTCAGGCAGCGTTCCAGAACAGGAAGAGAGCTTTGCAGTAAGTGCGGTTATTTGCATATGTCTCTGACCTGCCACCTGCATCAACCTGAGAAGGTTTCACTAGAGATGAGAACAGACCAGGGACAGCAATATCCCCGTTGTATATTTATATAAAATAGATCTCTCTAGAAATAATGGGAATTATAGCCATTAAATAAATTGCACAATGTAAATAGTCAAAGGAAATAGCAAACTTATCTGCAGAAATGTATAATAGAATAGCTCCGGGCTTGAGGTTCATCTGCACTGTTTCCTCCCGTCTCATTTTCATGTATGAGGCTTGTGTCCTGCAGGTCTTTATTGAATTTTATCGGAGAATTTCTGTGTCATTTTTTCCTTTGTGTTTCACGCTACTATAAAATAGGAGGTTCTGTATTGTATTTGTTTGTACTGTTCAGTTTTAACCTGATTTGTTATAGATTCTGCTCTTGAACTGGGCAAAGGCTGATGTGAAGGTCTTTGAGGGTGGTCACTGGGCACCCTGTAGTTTTATCCTGATATCCTGAAGGGTATTCATACTGTGCCATAGAGATGGGCTTCTCAAGTGTTTTATTCAGGGGCTTCACCTGGCAAATCATGGTGACTTCTGGGCCAAACCAACAGTCAAGAAAGAGACATGTGGAGGTGGCATGGTTTTGGTTAGTCCACCCCTGTGTGACTGACATGAGCTCCCCAGTTACACAGGGTTGAGCTCCAAGGGAACGGAACAGAGGTCTTCTTAACTATTCCCTGATGAGTACCCACTGAAAGAGTCGAAACACGTCTGGATAGTGAGACATATTTAGGGTTATCTTTAGGGACAGTTTGCTACTGCCCTTGTGAGGGTGAGAGTTTTTGGATTCCGGGGGTTAGTGATCAGTCGTAAGGACAACATTTTAACCCACATGATCTACCTTGGGAGTCATTGGTAATACTCCATCCCTGTGTGTATGCACTACTAACTGGTAAGACGGTTCCAGTTCTATTTTTTAGAGATTTTGTAGTACCCGTGATTATTTTTAATCAAAGTATTAAAAGTTATATTTCAATTATAGTCTGTTTTTATATTTTTGGTATCGTGCTGGCTTTTGTATGGGTTTTGTGTCACATATTGTCTAGGTCCCACACTGTGCTCCTATAACCATGCCATCCAGTGCTAATCTCATTGACTACAGAGCTAACTACAGTCTTCCAGTACCTGCCAACATACTCAGACTGACCCAGAGAGCTACAGGCCAATCCTCTAGCCATGAGCAAGGTACAGCACAGTACACTCACTGCACTACAATCAGATAGGCAGTGTACTGCATCTCAACCAGTTTATACATTCGTACAATAAACTGGTTAGATTATTTTAACTACACAGGTAATGATCACATAGACACATGGGGTGCTTGAGAAGACAATGGGGGCTTTATCATGGGTACAAGGGGGGCCAAAAACAAGCAAAAATTATGCTGGAATCAGACAGACAGTGGCATTTAACTCAAACATACCTTTGCATGACTTTGTAAGGTATAGTAAGCCACCCCTTCTCAAAAAATGGCCTTAGGTGGAAGGCTTTACTAGGTCCTTAACAAAGATTGGCCTGTGTTTGGTGTATTTGTTCATGCATTGTATGCCGTGTATTGTGCTGTCTTTCGTTGTGTACATGCTGATGGCTTATTGTACCGTATGATGCGACAGTGACAGCACCTTCTTCGGTCTGGCACTTTCTTGAAAGAGAGCAGTGGGATGATTCTAACCAAATGGGCAGAACTGGGTTCTGTCTGCTGTTTTATGCCATGAGTGGTGTCCTTTTCATACCACCTGAGGTACACCTTTAGCATGCTACAGCCTGAATGTGGGTGGTAAAGTCTCCGTATAAAAGGGGTTTTTCCCATGGCTTTGGGATCTTCCATCTTGACCTCCATTGTGATTTTTGTGGCTACCCATCCTTGTGGTGGAATTCTGTGGTTGTCCAAGAGGAACAAACCTGGCATGACCTGTAGAAGTGGACCAGTAGGAGCTGAATGGAAACCCCTGTGCTGAAAGGTTGCTGAGTGTTTAGAGAATTTACTGCCAAATTGAACTGCTGATGTTCATCATGCTGTTAACAGTGTCTACCTCAGTAATCCCTGTGGATGTGAGTGTGCTTTCTTTAGCTGTGTTTCTAAAAGCACTCAAAAAATGGGAATCCAGCTGCCCTATCTTTGGTTAGGTTGGTGTAAGAGGAACATAGGGGCATGCTTAGCATTACACAACCTGTTGGTGTAGTTGGTTATTGCCCTGACACTGAAAGGTCCTCTTCAAAGTTGGCCATGGTTCAGTGCCTCAAGGGCACCCATTGTCAATACATTTTCCTGTCCTCAATTCATCATTGTGTTGGTTATACAATGGAAAGATCAAACGTTCAGGAAACATATTTGGAGCAATATCTGCACTGTATGATCATATAAAGCTTTTCATTAGTTGTCTCCATAGACAATTTTTCACCAGGACGGAATAGACCATTGCGTGCAGTGAATGGTATGTGGCTTTGTAGGGAATAATAAAAGCAACATCAATAACAATTGCAAAAATTTGGATGTGCTGAAATGATTCCCCAAATCCTTAAAAAATGATAGAAGTACATACTGGAATTCAGAAGTAATCGGAATTAGTCATGAAAAGTACATTATTAGTGAAGTGGAGCTGAATTGGAAGTTAAGTCAATGTAGTGTCTGAAGTTTGGCCAAGTGCAACAGGAAAGAAAATGTGATGTTTTGTGTATGTAGGAGAAGCAATGTCTTTAGAATTCAGTCTGCTTGCAGACACCTGGCTGGTCTCCTCTTACACCGTGTCCCCGGAGAAGAGTGTGCAGAAAGGGTTATTGAAACAGTAAGCTACATTAATCAGAGAAACAACCACAGGGCTGCATAATGCTGCATGTCCCAGTGACACCTGAGAAACGCGCCCGCGTCCCGCCCCCGTGAAGTAACTTATATTGTAGTAGCAAGTGAGGGACTTGTGAATCGTGTAACACCTCTGTATGTTCTGGAACAGGGGCATGTTTAATAACACATATCAAATTATACACAGTGTAAAGATATCCATTTCTTCTCCATCCTGGTAAATCTGGTCACATGCATTCATGTGTAGACTTCACTGATAAGATATAATGGGATTGAGGAACAAGTGCAAGTATTAAGTTGATGGAATCTTAATCATGATGCTTCTTAAAGGGATAATGCACACAGTGATGTCACAATATTCATATAATGAGCACAATGATGTAATAGTATAGGCATCATGCACACAGTGATGTCACAGTACAGGGATCATGTCACAGTACAGGGATAATGTACACAGTGATGTCACAATACAGGGATCATGTACACAGTGATGTCATAGTACAGGGATAATGGACACAGTGATGTCACAGTACAGGGATCATGTACACAGTGATGTCACATTAATCAGATAATAAGCACAAACATGAAGCTCCTGGGCCCCAAGGCAAAATCTGTAATGGGGCCTCTACCTACCGTAGAATAGTGAATCAAAAAACAGAATCATGCCCACGCGAAAGTAAAAAACAATTCACATAATTTATTGATGAATAAATAAAAAATACAAATAAATAAATAAACACATAAGGGAATACAAGGAAAGACCAACAAAAAATATACACAAAGGCAGAAAACTCAGGGAATCAAATAATGAACAAATATGGTAAATCAAGGAAAACACAATATCAAATATATATTTGATCATTAAGATAATCTGAACCTATGTATAAGAATACACCTACAAACCACCAAAAGCTGTACCACAGATCATAATATAATGAAGGTGCTAGAAGGACCATATATAACATAAATAAAAGCCCTGAGATAACCTACCTAAGAAACAAACCCCTTGACGTGCGTTTCGCCACAGGCTTCATCCGGAGGTATGTTTGTAGGGTCATGTATATCAGTATTTAAATCCCACCCCACCAATAAGATGCCACAAAACACACCTGAATATCTGACCCAAATAATAAAATAATAAAGTAGTACCTGCTGCATAAGTGTTAAAAGACACTGCCACCATCTTGTGATCTACTGAGCATGCGCGAGATAACTAACCAAAACGCGCGATAAGGTTAAAAAACGTGACTACACATGCGCATATACCGTAGAGTAGTGGTATATTTTATGTGGCAGATGAACCTTTGGGGCCCCTTCAGGTTTCAGGGCCCAGTAGCAACTGCTACCTCTGCACCCCCTATAGCTACGCCCCTGTTACTGATGTAACAGTATAGGGATAATGCACACAGTGATGTCAAAGTAGTGACATAAGGTGCACAGTGAGGTCACAGTATAGGGATATTCTACTCACTGATATTACAGCATATGAATTACATGAACAGTGGTGTCATAATACTCAGATCATGAGCACAGTGATGTACCTCCGAACCGTCCTGGATTCCGGGTCCTGTCTCACTGTCATGGTCGGAAGGAGATATGTCCTGGTTTCAACTAATTTGCATTTACAGGCCGCAGATGAGTTGAATACAATGGTGAGGCAGAGAGCCGTCCACTCCCTGCTTCATCATTCAGCACCTCTTCCTGTGAATTGGAAGCAGGAGGCGCGATCTAGCTACGTTACTTACATCACGCCTGCTGCTCTCTGAAGGCTCCTGGACCAGAGACAGCAGAGAAGAACAGCAGGGGAATGGGGAGAGGTGAGTATTAGGTTTTTTATGTTTGATACTGTGGGGGCAACAGGTGAGGGACATAATACTGTGGGGGCAACTAGAAGTGTACATTAAACTGTGTGAGCAGTTGGAGGGGAACATTTGACCTGTGATAACTGGAGGGGGACATTAAACTGTAGAGGCAACTAGAGGGGGACATTATACTGTGGAGACAACTTTAGGGGGACATTATACTGTAGGGGCAGCTGGAGAGGGACTTTATATTGTGGGGGAAACTGGAGGGGGACAGTAAACTGTGGGTGCACCAGGAGAGGGACTTTATACTGTGGGGGCAACTGGAGGGGTACCTTATGCTGTGTCGGCAACTGAAGGGGGGAATTATAATGTGGAAGCATACCATGTCAGGGTGACTGTAGGGGGCATTATACTGTGTGAGGGCACAAAGAGAAATGGAGGGGAAATGGGTGGAGTCAAATTGACAATGGGTGGGGCTAAATTCACCATAGCACGCATAGTGCACCATACATTCTGTCCCTCTTTCAGGCTAAAGTGACATGTTGCGGAAATGCAGTGTTTTTTTACATATTTTTCAGTGTGTTTTTTGAGCCAAAGTCAGGAGTGGATTTAAGAGAATATTTTCCATTCCTTTTCAAGCTAGCTCAAAAAACCGCAGCAAAATCTGCAACAAAAAAATGCTGCATTTCCACAAGTCTTTGGGGCTTTGGCCTAAGTCCTTTGAAAGTTGGCGAGGTATGTAGCAGTACAGAAATAATGCTCACAGTGATGTCACAATATTCACTTAATGAACACAGTGATGTAACAGTATAGGGATAATGCATATGTCAGAATAGTAATAACATAATGTGCAAAGTGATGTCACAGTAAAGGGATCAACTACTTAGTGATGTTACAGCACAAGAATTACACAAACTGTGTTGTCACAGTAGTGAAATAATTTGCATAGCAATGTCACAGTATAGTCATGCACAAAGTGGTGTCAGAGTAAAGGGATCATCTACTGAGTAAAGGTACAGCAGGTGAATTACATGAACAGTGATGTCACAATAATGAAAAAGCACTCAGTGATGTCACAGTAGTGAAGTAACATACTCAGTGATGTTACAGTAGTGAAATAACATTTGGTGATGTCACAGTAGTGAAATAACAAATTCGGTGATGTCACAGTGCAGGACTAATGCACATCATGATATCACAGCATAAAGATAATGTGCACATAAAAGATCACCGTAGACCAGTGACCTTGCAACATAGAAAAAAGCATATAATGATGTCACATGCTGGTATACCGTACGCTTGATTTCATAGTACAGGGATAATGCAGTAATATGACAGCAAATAAAAAATGCTAAAATTAATATTACAGAGAAGGGATATACATGAAACTTCATTATATTTTTACACTCTCCCATCAATAACTGTACCTGATGTCTAAGTGGAAATGGTTCACATTAGTTATTGGGCCCATAGCAATTGGTAGCCTGCTAATCTGCTAGTTATGTACAATGGTTCTTATATAAGGAGAAGGGTAACATGGTAATACTCACTACTGATCAGGGACACCGTGAGCAAACAGACTATCTTTTGCTGTTGACAGATCTTATTTTTACAAAAAAAAAAGGAATTCTACAAAAAACCACTGCAAGGGCCCATGTGTGAACATTACCTTAGACAACCCTTGCGTTTTTTTTTCACCCCCTATTCTAGTGAAGCCAATGTGATGCTATAACTTAAATAAAACTCTAATTCAACACCCGGGTGTAATTGTTCTTCAGGAATCACTTTGACTTTTACTGTAGCGGTGATTTGAGAATCACGTTTTATTGGCGTAATAAATTATATCACATTCTGTAAACTGTAAAATATTTATTGGACCCCCAGGCCTGCATTGTTGGCTGCAGCTTTTATTATGGGTTTTGTGTAGACAGAATATTGTGATTTCACTGAAGTTTTGCACATTTGTAGAATGAGTTAAGATCATTAATAGGAAAACAATACCGGTGATGTCTGCAACTTCTTACTACATACAATAGCTGTAACTGGTCAAGAAGTTGGGGTGGTGGGATATAGAGTTGGTTGGTTAATATAGTATTCAGGAAAATAACCCTATCCATAAATACACTATGAAAAAATATCTTTATGTAATGGGGATCGTCACTTTAGGATTGTTTAACTAGAGTATTGTGGGCAATGGGCCATTTCCTGTTTGGCTGTATTGGTAATCCTCCAAAGTTAAGAGGATCGGAGATTCATGGTAGAACAAGTGTAATAATAGAAGGGTCCTGGGTAGGGGAAGCTAACAAATCACTTTGTCCAGACCAGGGTATTTAGATATAGGGTCAGGGTAGTGAACTGAACCTTTGCCACAGAGCTATAGTTAAGAAAGCCTACAGCTCCAGGAGCCATACAAAGTTCTTGTAACAGCAAAAACATCTCACCCCTATCCTCTAGCGAACCAGCTCTTGTGCAGAAGAACTGAGACAGTCCAGAAAAGTAGTAGAGCAATCCAGCATCCAAGTGTTGTTCCAATCAAAGCCATGGTTACAAAAGCCAAAACGGTTCCGCTAATACATTTAAGGGGGTCCTTACTCCTCTGTACATGTTTTACTCAAAATATGTAAGAACACTTACAACTTCATGGCAGCTTCTTTCAAGTGGCCACCTACAGTGATATGGGGTGAAAGCACTAACCCCGCTACAACACATCACCTGCAAGGGAAGCAGTCCAACAGCACCCCTCCTACAAGGCTGTCCCCTTGAATCCGTGGTTCAATGCCGGTACACTCCAGCAGTCACGCCCCTTTTGGTAAAGTCCTGCCCCAATGGAAGGGGCTGACACACCCCTTTTTGTTGTGTGATGCTTCCCATTTTTCATGACGTGGACAAGAAATGTACCAGTCACACCCTTTTTTTGTGTAATGATGACACATATAGTGCCCATGTCACAAGTAAAATAACAGTCCTGAGAGATTTTCCAACTCCTCAAAGATGCCAGGAAGTCATGCCTTTTTCTGGGAGCCTCTTGGATGTTTCAGGAGAGTTGGCATGTATAATAACTCTATATATAATGTCAGGCTCTGACTGGCCCACAGGTGAAGGGGTGAATCCTCTTGTGGGCCCCTAATAAAACCCTGGCATGGCACAATACTTTCACTACTTTATACAGACACTTAACATACAGCGTCTTGACCAGGTTATGTGTTGGGATAATATACTGGCTAGATTATTTAAGAAACTACCCAGTTTATTTTCTGTACTTTAGACCCACTGGGCAGATGAGATGACATGTAGATGCAAAGACAGGCCAACCAGTATCCTACCTCCCTGGGCCCCATCTTCTCATTCACACTGCAGAGGCCCCAATAACCAATTGCAGTGCCTTCTGCTGCCTTAATCTGCTGCTGTGTGGGCACATATCCCTGGATCTCTGAACTAAGAGGGCACTAGTTCAAGGCAAGAATCATGCTGTAGACTACTGACAGGGCCCCAGGACAGAATCAGAGGAAAGGGCTAAGCAGCAAGCTACTACTGGAAAAAAAATTATTTTAGCAACATTCCAGGAATTTGCGAACAAATGCTAAGTAATATTTGCATACAATATAGTTGTATAGTGGGATCCCAGAATGAATTTTACTAGTGGGCCCTAGGTTTGCCAGTCCGACACTGTATTCTGTATGTATTAGATATTTCTGTACACATAAGCACCAGTAAAATGTGATATAAATTAAATGCTACCGTGTATGTATTTGAAACTGTTACCTTAAAAATATACAACTTGTCCCATAAAAAACAAGGCCTCAAATAGTAATGGCTGACAGACTATGGTTGCCAAATTGGAAAAAGAAAATCCCTTGGTTTTTAGGGTCTAGGAGGGACAGCTATACGGTGTACACTCAGACCCGGTGCCTGAGGGGACCCTAGGGTATCAACATCACATAAGACACCAGAATTATGTTACAGATTTTGCATTGGGGCCCAAAAGCTTAAAGTTATGAAAGGGGTTTTGTTCGGAAAGAGGTTAACCAGTCTGTTCCAAGAGACCGCCATATACTGCAGCCTTGTCTCAGCATTGCTTACAGATAATGATGATCATGTTTTACCATTACCATACGTGTTTTATATTTGTCTTTTTTGGTTGATCCAGACCAGGCCGAGCATATGCCCTAATACACAGGACATGACTAATGTGCAGGATACATCTGATCAGTGTTTTCTCTCCCTCTTACAGATGCCGTCTTCTCCAGCGGACATGTCACAGATTACCTATTTGTCGGGAACATTGTTTACACTGTAAGTATTTCTGCGGTGAGGCAGATGCTGAAGACATTACATGATGTATTTACTGAATATTTGTGTCGTTTTTTTATCTCGTCTCTGTCTATAGTATGTTGTGGTGACGGTCTGCTTGAAAGCTGGATTAGAAACCACAGCATGGACAAAAGTAAGTGAACCCCTACTACCATGGGATGGTATAAATTATATATCACTTGTTAGGCATGTAGGCTACTTAATGCAGGATCTATTGTGGTACTATTGTGGAGCATTATATGATACTTTTTTCTATTTGAGATAAATCATATACTTATAACATAACATCTAAAAATGTAAATTAAAGGGGTTGTCCAGTTTCAGATCAATATTAAGAGACAATTGTTATTGTTTGTATAATAAAAAGTTGTACAACTTTCCAATATACTTTCTGTATCAATTCCTCACGGGTTTCTAGATCTCTGCTTGATGTCATTTGTTCTGCTGACTCTCAATGGCTAAAAATCAGTCCATGGTCATGTGATGTACAGTGCGTGGTCATGTGATGGACACACAGGTGCACAGCTCGTTACAGTCACAGCACAGTGATCAGACATCTGCCTGGTAACAAGCTGTGCACCTGTGTTTCATCACATGACCATGGACTGATTTTTATCCACTGGGAGATGACAGCAAGCAGAGATCAAGAAAACTGTGAGGAATTGATACAGAAAATATATTGGAAAGTTATACAACTTTTCATTATACAAAAAATAATATTTGTCCCTTAATATTGGTCTGAAACTGGACAACCCCTTTAAAAGGAAATTTTGAATACAGTTTATATATTTTGAATTCATATCAATATATTGTAAGTTTTACATAATATATCTTTTTAGAAATGAAAGTGTTTGTACGGTTTGTTTGTTTCTTTCAAAAACAGCACCACCCTTGTCCATGGGCTGTGTCACTTGAATGAGACTGATCTACAGTACCAAGCCCAGTCGATAGATTCTTTGAAGCAGCAGCCATGTTTTTTAATCTCATGTGAACATGAAAACTTAAATAATAGCTTTGTATTTGCGCAAAGTTTATATTAATAGTGTCAGGTATAGTTAGTCGAAGCACAGATTCAGTCTAAGTGTTCCTGGGGAGTTCTGCTTGTCAGATGAGTTTAGTTTTACCATGTCTCAAATGTAATTTTTGCACAGTTCACTGTGTTTTTGTGTATTTCATGTTTATGTTAGTCTGGATATGATGACAAACATAATAAAATTGAATTATTCTTCATCTTGTAGTTCAGTCATCTAGCCGTCTGGGGGAGCATGCTCATGTGGCTGGTGTTCTTTGGTGCTTATTCCACTATTTGGCCTATAATTCCCATTGCACCAGATATGCTTGGACAGGTCAGTGATGTCATCTATTCTTTTATATGTTAACTGTGTATAACATAAGGTGCCCATAAACATAAGACTAAAGCCCACCAATACATGTTCTACTAAAGACGCCTGTACTCATAAGAATAAAGAAGTCCATACATATCAACTGAAGTCCACCCCACATACGTAATAATAATATCATGCAAGCCCTATAAAATTGGAGGTACACAGTGGAATATAGATTTGAATTTATAGATCTGTAATATGGCTGGGTGCAGGAGACCTTGGACTCAGGCCACATAGAAACTAAAAATCATTCATTGTATAAAAAAAAAAAAAAAATCACTCCTAGTGCAACATCAGTTATTTCCTATTTGGAAGAAAAACTACACAATTTCCTGCTTTTTAGTGTTGCAAACTCTTTTTACCCATAGGGAATAATCAAAGCCATACTGCAGCTATGATATCCTTGGGATTGACCCACAGGAGAGTAGTTGAATTGTCCAGTGAGGCCCCCAGCTAACTCCCCCTGTACGATCAGTGCACAGCACATTATACTCACTGTACTACATACAGATAGGCAGGTTACACCATGCATGTGTCCATATAATAAACTGGATAGATTATTTAAGTAAAGCAATTAACTGAGATGACATTTCGGTGCTCAGGCAGGCCGACCAAAATCTTCCCTCCCGGGGCTCCACCTTCTCAACATCACTGCAGGGACCACAGTCATCTTACTTTATCTAACTGCACCTAAGGTCTGCTGCTGTATGGGCATGTATCCCCAGCTCATAGCGCTAAAGGGGCTGTAGTTCAAGGCGAGAGCCTGTCAGTAGTCCACTGACAGGGCCTACAGGGCATAAACAATCTGAGGAAAGCGACTACTAGAAAAATTGTATGTTGGTGCAAATGTCACTGGGGCCCCATAATTAATTTTACTGGTGGGCAGTAGCCACCCTCCTCTGACACTGGATGACCCTTTCCCTAACTCTCCTTGCTTTTATGCTCTCACTAGACATATGCAAATACCACATTTGGGCTGAGGGATATCATAGTTGCCAACTGTCCTGAGTTTTTGCCAAGAGTCCCAGAATGTTCAGCCCAAAAGGAGGATGTAGCATATGAAACTTCTTCCAAAAGTGGATAGCCCTTTCTGGTTTAGGGGTGTGCATTGGTGGGTGGAAGTGTGTTCAGGCTGGAATAGGGGCGGGACTGAAAGGGTTTTTTTCCCATGAACAAAACCATTAAATTTGTAGACAATTAAAATGAAACAAAACATTTAAATAATTAAACATTTGCAGTGTTTTAAAGATTTTCTCTAACCATCTTTGTGGTGTCTTGATCAATTGCCACTGGATATGATAGATCACCACTAAGATGGTAAAAAGAAAATTTTTAATTACTTATATTTGCAAAATTGGTAAAACAGGAATGTTAAAGGGGATTTTCCATTCCATTTTCCAAACAATTTTAAGATAAAAAGGACCTTTCACCACCTCCACCAATTCCAACTCTTAGCATTCTTCAATAGGTGCCTCTCCAACGATTCCGTATTACATTTAAAATTCTCAGTTTAGCCTCTAGCGTTACTGAGCAATCGATGTTGTTAGTTTCAACACCCCATATGCCGATTTGGTTCCCTACTGTCAAGTAGGCGGTCTTTGATAGAACAGCCAGCCTGGTACCACCCAACTGACAGCAGAGAACCTAGTTACCATATTGGGTGCTGAAATTCCAGTGCTGATTGCTCTGGAATGGTGGGGGCTAGAAAACAAATTCTAGCTTTGTTGAAATCAGTGGAGTGGTACTTTGCAAGATGGATTTGGATTTGGTGGAGGTGGTGAAAGGTTCTCTTTCATTTTTAATTGTCTACGATTTTAAATATGGTTATGTTCATGGAAAACCCCTTTAGGCTAAGGCCCACACATAGCAGGTCGCAGCCAAAAAGCAATGCCGGCAAAACCACGGCAGAAACACATTGTGTTTTTCCCGCATCCCTTTTCACCGAAAGTCCACAGTATTTTCCTCTGCAGACTTTCTGCTTCAATTACACCTATACAGAAAACGCCGGCGTTTCGTAGGTATAATTGACATGCTGCAATTTACAAAAATGCAACTGTTTTTGAAATCGCCGCATGTCTGCTGTGGATATTTTTCTGCAATGTGTGGATGGGATTAGCCAGAATCCCATCCACTTTGCAGGTACTGTAAAATGCTGCATTTTTGTCTGCGGCATTTCCGCTACGTGGTGCCCTTGCCCTAGGGTCCTTAAAGTTGGTAAATATGGGCTATATCTACAACTAAAATTAGAACCTCTGTTTTTGTATAGAGCATAGGTTTGTGCTAATATGACATTTTCCTTATTAATACACATACCTTGAAAAACTTTTTATAGCAGTTGTTCTTTATACTGAGTGAAAGGTGTTTTCAATGATAAATCTTCTATTTGTATTTTTGGATCAAAAAAAATGTAAATTTTGCAGAAGCACCCAGTAACCTATTATAACCTATAATATGGACTAACTGGAAAGGAATGGAGGATTTGCTGGCAAGAATTAGAATGTATTAATTGTAAACCCTAAAAATTATCCATCCTCGGAAATGTAGATGTAAATAGGTCATAATGGCATCCGTCAGCCGCTCCTCCATAATTACGTTCTATAGCTAGTTCATTAATTTTCTCATTTCTCTGTTAAGATAACATTGCTCCAGTGTCTTTTCATGGAGGATTATTAACGTCATTGTAGAGAGGCGATATAACCGGCATTGAATGTAATTACATGAATGTCCACGTTTCCCCACAAGGAATTAATTTTCCTGAACTAATACACTGTATCATTGTGACTGACACGTGTTCCTCTGATGTACCTTCAGGGTAATGCCTGGTATTTTTACATTCAGCTAGAAATGCATGTTAGAGGGGTTCTCTGAGATTTTAACATTCATGGCCTATTCTTAAGGTTGCAATACCCATGAGCTGAAAGTTGACTGAACCTGCTAATTCCTGCAGGACCAAGCGACCATCTATTCTAGGGGATGTCCTGACTTTCTCCCAATGCCAGATGTTGGGCGAAAGAAGGATTTTGACATGCCTGATCCTTTGCTCTCATGGTAGGTAAGTCCCTCCAGGTGTCTGGCAGCGACTTATTTCTTTGTATAACCTATGCAAGCTTGGCCAAGCTGTGTGTATGAAGTGTGTTGGGAAGAATAGCTGTTGGTAAATGAGTGTATGGCCTACAGCTAGCTATGGTGTATGGCTACTTGTAGGACAGGCTGCCATAATGTAAAAGATGGAGTCAGTGTTCTGGCAACCCTACAGACCAGCACAATGAAATCCCATTCATTCACTGCCTCCATGCTACAGAGACGTCAACCTCAGAGAGCTCTTCACAGGGTCATTTGCGAATTGCAAGTTGTGGCAGTGGAAGTGGGAGTGACCTTTTTAAGGCGCGTGGCCTGAATAAAAGGGCACAGTTACAAATATTCAGACCGCATATAATAATTAGACCCCAAATTGTTACTAGTTAATTAAATGTCATTTAGTGATATTTTTACACCATTTAGTGATATTTTTGGCGATACTGAATATCTCTCTCTCTCTCTCAATATATTTATAAATAATTTAATAATAAAAAAAAATGCCAAATCCTTATTTTTATAATTTTCTTCATTATGTTTGTTTTTTTCCCTGATAATATATGAATTATAAAGAAATATCTCTATATGTCTGTATGTTGCATGCTTAGAAAATATATTTTTAAGTATACATTATAATGACATATAGAATTATCTCTATATACATTACATAGGGGATAGTACCAGGGCTGGCTCCAGGATTGTGTGGGCCCTGGGCAACAGAGCTTCAGTATAATTTCCTAGTATAATTTTATGCTCCCATACCTTATACTAGCCCCTTATTATGCCCCCACACAGGACAATAGCCCCCATACAGTATAATGACCCCCTTACTATGCCCCATTCAGTATTATGGCCCCATTATGCCCCCATACAGTATAATAGTCTCTTATGTTTGTTCCCACCATTTGCATGATAAAGTTTTGCAGGGTCCCGGGGAGGGAGAAGTGAGTAAAGATTGTATACTCACTGCTCCTAGATCCCTGAACTTCTTGCCCCTTCTCTCTGCTCCAGCACCCATAACCCTGTCAGTGCAAGAGCAGGGAAGGGGCAGAGAATCCGGGGAGCTAAGGGCAATGAGTAATGATGAAATCTGTACTTACTGTTTTCTCCTAATACCAGTGCAACTAGCACTCCTGTCTGTATTAATGTGGGCTCCGACATTTGCCCAGGTTTTCTGGGCACTGCTGCCAACCCTGGAAGAGGACTACATCACTGACTATCACAATCTTTGATAAATTTAAATGGAGAAATTGTATTTGGCTTTGGGCCCAGTTGTCTTTACTGAGGTAGAAACAGGTGTAATATAGGCAGGCTACAGGAAGAGGGCAGAATTTAGAATGTGGATCGTAACAAACTTTTTCTTTAAGACAAGTACTTTGCTCAGCCTTGCTGATTTTAGTCATCTTAGACTGTGGCAGTTTTTTTTTTTTGTTTTTTTTGTTTTTTTTAGTGTACCGAAAAGATCAACTTTTGACAGGTGTTCTTTGTAACCTGAGAATATTCGAGAACACAAAGTTAATGGGATTAATTTCTATTTGACTAAAGGCACAGTAAATGTCAGCCTGGAGCCTATTAGTGTCCTATCTGCGGCTGTATCTGTGTGATATAAGTAATAGCTACAGATTTGTTACCTGTAATTTTTTCTATTAACTGTAAAAAAACGATTATTAAATCCTAAAAAAAGAAATAAAAAGAGATCTCTGATAACAATCAACGGATCACAAGATTTACCCCTGCTGGAAACCTCAACGGTCATCTGTAATAATAATAATACATTTTATTTATATAGCTCCAACATATTCCGCAGCACTGTACAATTTGTAGGGTTCAAGTACAGACAAAAAAGATACATTACAAAGAAATAGTCAATTCACACATTGGGACTGAGGGCCGTGCTCACAAGAGCTTACAATCTATGGGGGTGACACAAGAGGTAGCAGGGGCGGCATCAGAGGTAGCATTGCTAATACAATGGTCAGACAATTTTGTAATAGAGGTTACTGTCATTACACATATATAAAGCTGTATGAGCCGTCATCAGTCGTGTCCTTTAACGTGCAGATGGTGCCTGGACATATAAAGTTAGTATGATATGGCATCATATCCTGTGAGGTAATGCAGGAGTGTGAACAGAGGGTTTGTTTTAGGGAATCTAACTACGGAAGGGTTTACATTAGGAGTTGTGATAGTGATAGAGCCTTGTGAATGAGGGTGATAAGTTTATATTGTATTCTGTATTGAATAGGCAGCCAATGTAGTGACCGGCACAGACCGGAGGCATTGCTGTAGCGTCTAGACTGATAGATGAGCCTGGCTGCCGCATTCAGAATAGATTGTAGATAGGAGAGTTTAGTAAGGGGAAGACCGATTAGTAAGGAGTTACAGTAGTCAAGGCGAGAGTGAATCAGGGCAACAATAAGTGTCTTTAATGTATCTGTGGTAAGGAAAGGGCGTACTATGTAGATGTTTTTGAGGTGGAGATGACATGAGCGTGCGAGTGATTGGCTATGTGGGGTGGGGGGGTGAAGGAAAGGTCTGACTCAAACATAACCCTGAGGCAGCGGGCATGCTGCCTCAGAGTTATGGTAAGGCCGGAGACTGCAATGCATATATCAGGGACAGATCTATTAGATGGTGGAAACAGCAGTAATTCAGTCTTTGAGAGATTCAGTTTCAGATAGAGCGAAGACATGATATTTGAGACAGCAGAGAGGCAGTCACTGGTGTTCTGTATTAGTGCAGGGGTGATGTCACGGGATGATGTATATAATTGGGTGTCATCAGCATAAAGATGATACCGGAAGCCATATCTGGTGATGGTTTGTCCAATGGGGCTGTGTAAAGGGAGAAGAGCAGGGGGCCTAGGACCAAGCCCTGAGGAACCCCAATGGCAAGGGAAAGATTGGAAGAAACAGAGCCCGCAAATGATACACAGAAAGTTTGGTCTGAATGATAAGAGGAGAACCAGGAGAGCGCGGTGTCCGTGAGGCCGACAAAGGGGAGCATAGTGAGGAGGAGTTGGTGGTCAACAGTGTCAAATGCTGCTGAGAGATCCAGAAGAATAAGAAGAGAGAAGTCACCTTTGGATTTAGCCGTCAGGAGATCATTGCAGAGTGCGGAAGCCAGATTGTAAGGGATCAAGAAGAGAGTTAGCAGAAAGATAGCGGATTAAACGAGAATATATCAAGCGTTCCAAGATTTTGGAGATGAAGGGAAGGTTAGAGATAGGTCGATAGTTAGCAGCACAGGATGGGTCAAGGGAGGATTTCTTCAATAGTGGGGTTATGACAGCATGTTTGAAAGAGGATGGGAAAATTCCAGAAGAGAGAGAGAGGTTAAATATTTTAGTAAGGTAAGTCATGACAGCAGTAGACAGACTGGAGAAAGTGTGAGGGGAAAGGGTCACTACTGCAGGTCGTAGGATGAGAAGAAGAAAGTAGCAGAGAGACTTCCTCTTCTGTAACAGGTTCAAAAGATGAGAATGAACAGTCTGAAGTGCAGTTGGTGAGGGGATCAATGCCGCCTGGGGATTGGGCAGTTATTTCCTGACGGATCTTATCAATTTTGTCATGGAAATAAGTGGCCAGGTCATCTGTGCTAAAGTCTGTGAATGGCACCTGCACCTTGGGAGTGAGTAAGGAGTGAAAAGTTTCAAAGAGCCTTTTACGGTTATCTGTGGGAGAACCTGACAGCCATTGTTCAATTTCCCTGCAGCGCCTCCACAGATGCAATATAGCATTGCATAGTTCCAAATGAAATAGAATGGATGTCAGTGGATTACACAGAAGTATCAAATAAAGTACAGGCATCATATGCAGTGGCATAACTAAAGTCCTGTGGACCCCAGTGCACACTTTTGGCCGCTACCTAGAGCGAATTATTGATAGTAACGGCTATGGGTGCTGCAGCAGTATCTTAGATACTTGAAAGGGATACAGCTTTAGTACCCACAACAGCAGTTATCAAGAATACGGTGAGTGAGCAGCGCAGCATCCAGCATGGATATATTACTGGGAGAAGTGAGTATAAGTACTTAATTTTAGTCATCTTCCCTGGGCTGGCATCTATTGGAAAGGGGCCCAGCGACATTAACAATATGTATAGCGGTCAGGGAACCAGGTTTTCTCTGACCGCTATAATGGTGGTCCAGGAACCTGGCTATCTCCAGCTGGCCTGGGCCCCGTACCCCTCTGACCCCAATCGCGGTCACAATGGTTGCACCACTGATCATATACATACTTTCCAACTTTCCCGGAACATCCAGGTGGCTCCCAGAAAAAAAGGATGCACTCCTGGAGTCCCAGTACAGCAGGAAAATCTCCCAAGCTGGCGGAATACTCCCTTGTCCACTGAGCTAGATGCCCTTTTATATGTAAAGTGGGTGCTTTTTGTGCAGATCAGATTCCCAGATTGGGGCACAACCAGCATATTGCATGTAAACGTCACAAAAATGGGGTATATTGCGTGTGAAAAGAGGATGAGGCCTTCCTATGACTTGCCCAGAAATTTTCACCAGAACCTGCTGACCTGTACGAAATTTGTGTTACTGTATAGGAATCTACCCTCTTTTAGGTGACATGGGGGCAGAATTAGGTCCATTTCATAATTTTTTTACCTAGATTGTTCTTTGATTCCTGGTGGCATAGCCCTTTAAGCAGCTTCGATGGTTTATTTTCTAGAAAATCCTACCCAAGGTTTTCTATACCGAGATATGTCTTACACTTCTACAAAATAGAAATCTCATGTCTTTATAGAGGGCATATGAGGTTAGCATCCAGCACTAAACAATCTCTGAAATAAAAATATGGATCTAAGCATTCTGAAAGCAGGAATTGTTGTGATGTGAAGGCATACTTGTGGTTTTGGGTCTTCGGAGCAGCTGCTATCCCCACAATGTAGCACGAGGTTCCAGACAGTTCCTAAGACGCGCGGCACTCGCTTTTCATTGGTCATTAGTGGTATATATTTTACTTTAATTCCCACAGTAACTTTATACGTTTGGCAGTAAAACGAGAGTAATATGACAACGCCAAAAGAAATGCAATGTTCTAAAAACCTTAGAAGATATTAGATGTTATCTCCTTACTATATTGTCAGAATATAGCGTATCATTATGCTTGGACTATCCAACATAAGCCCTATAATGACACTGGTAGATCTTATCACTGCAGCCTTCCTCATACTTGACAGAATCTACAACAGTCTCTGGGAAAATGCTGCAGTGCCGAGATAAACATTTGTTTTCTATTTAATTTTTTTCAAAAATATTTTTTCCTTTTCTTTTTGTGTGGGGCACATTCAGCTTTTATGTGGGAAGGAATTGAAAGAAATACATTTTGACTTTGGAATAACCATTTCAGACTGTACTAGACTGAAGGACACGCTGTTTTGACATGGGTAAGTTATTCATACATTTCCAGGAGGAATAAGAGAGGAATTATGAGTGTGAATAGTTACCCCAGAATTGTTATTTCTTGAAATATTTAGTAAAAATAGACATGTCTTCTGAAAAGGATCTAAATGGATAACGTTCTAGTGGGAATGTTGGCTTTTGTCTGTACCTAATCGGGAAATCTAAAGAAAAGCTCAAAACTAAAATACTCATCAGAATATAGTAATGTATATGGCCACTTATGGAGAGACAAAAATTAGGAGTACCTTTCAAAAACGTTTAGGTCATTTCCTACTAACCAGATAATCTTTTGTTGTATACATTTAGACACTCTAAAATTGGTGAAATTCCTGCAAACAATGGATGCCGTCTATGGATGAGCACGACCTCCTAATATAATCTATTGGTAGGTGATCAGGGATAGTTGTAGAAGGAGACATGTTTAGATGGTCAGTCTACTAAATTTACTGTATATTTTGCAGTATTTATCAGCAGTGGGGAGGATAGGGACCCTCGGCCCACTCCGACTATACCACAAAGGGCCAGGTGCATCTCCCCCTACACCAACACTGGGGAACATTTATCTGTTGATTTTTGCATTTAAACTATGAATCCTTTTCACAGTTTCAGATATATTTATGAATTTGTTGTGGGGACCTTCATAAATATGGAGAGTTTCTAGAAGCTCCAAAATTCTGAGTCAAATACCATTCGACTAAAAGTGTCAAGCTTCACCATGAGACAAATATTTGGTGCAAAACATGTAGACAAAATTTGTAGACAAAAAAAACTTACAGGCTGTAAGGAACAAATATTTGGCGCATGTATCAAAAACCCTACGATTCTTGGAACAACATAAGCAGTCACAAATCATCTCTTGCTTATTGAGGAGACAAATATGTGGTTCACGGCGGGAATATATGGCACACAAAGTAAATAGTTGTAAATTCATTCCACCATTTTAAACTTGGTCTACTTTGAACTAGAAAATCTGCGCTATATTCCTTCTTTTCTGTTTCATAAATGTGTTGTAAAGTGAGACACTTCTAAACCTCGCCCATTCTGGGGCACAATTTTCAAAAGTTTCGAGCTAGGCATATTTTTCAGTTCTTCCTGGTGCACACTGGTCATAAATATGCGCACCATAAAAAATGCTGTGCACCATAAATTTTGGCGCAAAAGTAGATAGAAAAGTGTATGACTTCTATTGATAATATACCCCATTGTTAGCAGTGTTTACTGAGAATAATACAAATACATCAACTGCAGTGCTAAATACTCACTGTTCCCTTGTGCATACTTTTCTTGGCTTTATTGTACTTGCTGCTCCTTGTATCACTGTTATTTATATGCATTGAATCTGTGAACAAACTACATTTCCCATGATGCATCTGCTGTAAAAGTGAGTATTTAGCACCGCTGTGGATGTATTTGCAGATAATTTTTGGCAGCTGGATAACCCCTTCAATTATGTTTGGCACAACACAGGTTAAAGTCAGTTGCTCAGCAGTAAGGGCCAGTTCACATCTGCGTTCGGTTTCCGTTCGGGGAGTCCGCTTGGGGACCCCCCCGAACGAAAACCTATATGCATACAAAGCGGTTTACCTGGGAAACCCGCGGACCCTATAGACTATAATGGGGTCCGTGTGGTTTCCGCTCAGCTTCCGCACGAAACATATGGAGAGAGAGCAAGCAGCACTTTCCTCTTCGTATGTTTCCGCATGTTTCGTGTGGAAACCACACGGACCCCATTATAGTCTATGGGGTCCGCAGGTTTCCTTAGGTAAACCCCAAACGGACTCCCCGAACGGAAACCGAACGCAGATGTGAACCAGCCCCAAAGCAGTACAACATGACAAAAACAGATTAACTTGCTCAGTGTGAGAACAAGAGCCTCATGGTGCACACAGCAATTGCCCAATTCTCACAGGGGGTTTACCCTCAACACTCAAGGTAACCGGTTTTCAGGCACACAACAGATTCAACATGCTAGCCTTCAGAAACAACAGGCTCAGCCCCAGAATTGTATCGCACGGATTGCAGTCTGTGAAGACTAGATAGAGCATAGAGCAGTGCCAAAAGGACATTGACCGATGCACAGCCAACAGACACAACCTTGCTCGGCCCATCACTGAGAATTGTTGTCTTCCCCCTAGAAGTCATTGGCCTATTCAGTACACTACATATCATAAAATGCAGTATAGAACACATAAACCTACATAACAATTATACAGGCCAATACTGGGGAAGAACCCAAGCAAGGGCATCTTTTGGATGTTGGTGGTTCAACTTAAAGCAGTTGGAAAATCTTTCCCTAAATTATTCTTATAGTATTTCGTATATCATTTTATTTAAGCTTGCTTTGGGAAAGACTTAGGGTCTCCCCAGATACCAGGCAATAAAATAACAGGTGCATAGGGATGCTTAACTGTATACATTGGTATTATTCTGCTCTATCCAGGCCTCCAACATTACAACAGAGCTGTCATTAAAATGGTTGACAAGGATTTGGAGCAGCCGCAGGGCAGCCAGGATTGGTGTAAATAAAAAATATGGGGAAAAAAAAGCCATAGTCACTTATTCCCAGCGCTCTGTTGTCCGCTCCTACCCCTTTTCTGTCATGTGCTAGGGCTCCGGAAGGCATAAGGCCTCAGCTGTCAGAGGTCCCTGACATATGTTACAAGTCCTTAGGTTACTATTTGGACTCATGAACCTTACGGCTTCTGTTACTGGATTTTTTTTTCTTTTACACTCACCCCACCCGCAGGTTGCTTCAAATCCTGGAAAACCTCTTTAAGGCTAAGGTCCCAGGTAGCGGGCCACAGTAAGAAAACGCTACAGGAAAAAATGTGGCAGCAACACATTGCGGTTTTTCCCACAGCGCTTTTCACAGAAAGTCCTCAGAGGTTTCCTCAATGGACTTTCTGCTTCAATTATACCTATACCGAAACTGCCAGCATTTCCGTAGGTATAATTGACATGCTGCGATTTCAAAAACTGTGACGGTTTTGGAAATTGCAGCGTTTGTTTGCTTCGCGTTTTTTTTTTCGCAATGTGTGGATGATCATCCCCCTTTTTGACATGGCAGCACATAAAGTGCTCACAAATCCCAGAGTTATGTCCTAACTGTTTGAGATGGGAAAACCCCTTTAATACACTCTATAATAATAATAATGAAATGACTCTGCTGACCTTGTCTTGGTTTACACAACAAAGCTGAAAAGTGTACACAAGACAGGAAATGGAGGAATATTATCTCTGCATTAATGGCCAGTGTGAGAACTGCAATTTAAAGATTTTTATATATGTTTAGTCACATTTTAAGTAAAATGCTAAAATTAAAAATAAATTTAAATCAAAAACCTGATTTTAAATTAGATGTTAATTTGTGATGATACAGCCCCTTTAAAAATGAATAAATATGTGCACATATTATACAAGACAGTATACGCCTTGTGCTGCTTTTCTTGCAAGGCTCTTAGATAAGGAGAGCTGTATCCCTGGAATCTACTTAGAAATGTTAGTAACTATGTGTTTACGCCTACGTTCTGCAGAGCCCGTCTTATAGGAAGCATGGTTACTGTGTGCGCCTTGTATAGGATTATTTAGTTAATTATTCCAGGAACTGGTCATTTCCAGGTTACTGATTCAAGGGGGAAAAAAACAAACAGTGTGGGCAGCGAATTCCGGACCAAAACGCCTTACACTCTCAACAGGCCTATTCTTCAACATAACCTAGCATTTATTATGATGGATGCAAACAACGACCCTGCCTTCTGTGTGTGTGTAGGCCGAGGGAATAACATTACACTTATAGGGAACAGGCCTGTTCATGTGTCCAGTGGGCTGAATCGTCGCCTTTGTTACCCAAGGCCCAGAAACACCACAACGCAATCACGAGCTGGTTACTTTGGAAGACGCTGAGTTTTTTTTTACCTCCTTTCGTTTGCATCAGAAAAAAAATGTGCAAATTACATGTGTTTTAAGGAGATAAGGTTACAGCGCTGCACTGTTCTAATGGAAAATATATGACAGCTGAGACCGACCATTGTCTGATTGGCAAAGTCAGGACGAAATTCCTGGGCTGATACGTTTCATGGGGCTCTGTTCACTTCACATTTACGTCAGTTATTGTTATTTTACTAGAGTCTGTTTTCAGGTCACACAATGTGAGCGGCGATTTACCACAGCGTTCACCAGACACATTAAAACCACATTAACTCGAAGTTCATGGGTCCCAATGCGAATTCTATTGTAGGCCCCACTAAGTAACGCATTGCAATCCTATATGTGAAGGTACCAGGGCCTGGATACGCTATATGATATAGTATGGCACCACTTTACAGAGAGCCATTGCATTTAGGAAAAAAATGCCTCCATAATACGGCATCTAGGAGTGCATAGCACAACTTTTTGGGGGCAGATTTTTATGGAATAAGACAAAAACAACTTAGGTATATCTTTATATTATATTATATTGAAGATATACTGGGGTACAATTTCTATATATAGATTTCTATGAGCGCCGAACAACTTGGAGCTTATACAGGTTATATGGTAACATGCATAAGACCTAATGACCCCAATACATGTAAGCAAAAAGGCAACTGAACCCACCGATTGTGGCGGAATTGGCTGCATATCTTATGCATATAGGGCTTTTTGACTCTCCCCTGACTCCCCCTAATTATAAGGATTAGGTATCATGAATCTTTATCATGTCTGATACTTTGCCCCACAGAGGGATAAGCCGTTGTCAGACGTGTTTGGCAGTGGTTTATGCTTCTATGCCCATTGATAACACTGGCACACTTGGTTGAACTGAACATGCATGAGCATGGGGCAGTTACAAGAGATAACTGTCAGCGAATGTAGGTTCAGCTGACGGCTATTGGTGGTGAATGATTGTAACTTGCAGCAGTTTTTCACTTGGATACAATTAATTCAGCTCCTTCCTTTATATCTTTGATCAGAGTTGGACAATTGTAGGATATTCACTTCTAAAACTGGGGTTGTGTATAAAATGTCATGGACACCATTATATTGTCTAACAGAATAGTTGGATTGGATTGTACAACCGATGGCATATGATCTGATCGGGACCGGCAAAAAAAGATGGAACACAAGTTTTGACTCCAACCTCAACAAGGTCCAGTAGTGTATAAGTATGTCTGAATTAATTGACTATTTATACTCCTTTTGATCATTTAAAGACTTCTCAGATTTTTTTGAGTCTATAGATGATCCACAGATGGGAGGCAGTACCAGAAATACACCACTGTTATTATTTTGTGTAGCTTGCCTGGTTCCGAAGATAGCGGTACTTTCAGGTACTCTCCACCATTCCGTATCTTTGAAGGGAACCGCTTACTTGACAGTACTTTTTTGTATTTTCAAGTGGGCGGTCTCTACCATTTAGTGTTATCCCTAGGCAGTAGGGACTGCCCACTTGACAGTACACTTCTATAGTTGGCTGAAAGTAATGACACCGATGTCTGTGGAACTGGGCAATCTTCATAAACTTAGTAACAGCAGCAGATTCAGCACAGTGGCAGTAGTCTATCGGAATATTAAACTCAAAAATTCCAAGGACATGACAGGTCCTCCTCATTGATGTGGAGTTCCAAGAGCCAAACACTTTATATTTTTTTGCGGCTTTCCCTATTTTGTGGGACATATTATATTTTTTTGGTGTAATTTTGGAGTACCTATAACTCACTTGTTACCTTTTGTTAATCTTTTTAATTTTTTGGGATGGGATTCGGAAACAGCATTTTCACCTTTTTTTGTTTGCTTGTTTTTTTTTTTTTACATAGAACTATATGAGAACTATAACTGTTTTGTTGACATGGCTTTATGAGGTCTTGTGTTTTCAGAATAAGCTATGATTTTCCATGGTGCCATTTTAGGGTGCATATAACTCATTCATTAACTTTTATTAATTTTGGGGAGGGGGATGTTGGTGATGAATAAAGTGCTCCCATACTCACGGAATTAACCCATTCAAAATCCTCTGTAACATGGTGTCAGGAGCTTGCAATCTAATTTCTGTGCTCTATATACACACATGATTGCATACTGAAAATAACTTTCATCCTTAAAGAGCCAATTTGCATGTGTTTCATTAGTCTTCTATCTGAGTTGTTTCTTTAATGTGTTCCGTGTAACTTTTTGAATTTACTTACGTTACAATTCTCATGGGCTTTATTGGACCATTCTATATAACCAGTATCACAATAGGTCTTGTGTGTTTCCAAGAGCATGCCACAAGGGAAACTGAACATGTTTTCCTTCACATGAGCACATGTTCTCACAAAGTTTGATACCATTTAGAGCACTTCAGAACCTATTTACTAAGCGTGCAAGCTTGTTGTTATTCTTCCTTTCATTTGTTCTGGTGCAGGAAATCTGTGGTTTTATATGTTTTTCTACCTTAAGTAATTACTAATATATTCCTTATTAGGGCTTTTGTACAAGATCATGGCAGATCTAAACATCTGTGTTTCTAGGGTAAAAACTTGTCCCTCGCTTCCTTACCTCTCTATTTTTCACTTAGGTTCAGATGGTTTCAGACAGTCCATGCCCTATTGCTGAAAGTATTAGGGTATGTTCACACTACCATTATTACAGTCATAGGATTAGGGCAATGGACATTAATGGTAGTAAAGGACGGATCCAGATGGAGCCCCCTCTGTATAATATCAATAATAGCCCCTTTATTGGCCCTCACACGGTATAACGTCCTCTTTACTGGCCCCCGCATGGTATTGAAACCTTTATTGAAACCCACACAGTATATTGCCCCTTTATTGACCCCAATACAGTATACTGCTCTCTTTAACCGGTTGACGACCACCGGCCGTAAATTTACGGCCTGCGGACGTGGTCTCTGAAATCCGGCCAATAGTAAATTTACGGCCTGCACTTCAGAGACCCTGTGACCGGTATCGGGAGCGGGTGTTAGCTGTAACTGACAGCTAACACCCTGCTCCATAACCCGTTTTAACCACTTGGATGCCCCGGTCAAACATGACCGCGGCATCCAAGGGGTTCCGCCATGTTGCCGCCCCCACCGGCAACCCCCGCGGCGAGATCGGGGGTTGCCGATGTCTATTTTCTGTAGCCCGGGGTCTGGCCAGTGACCCCAGGCTACCTGAAGCCCCTACTACCTGGCTGATCCTGCCGGGATGTGAAGAAGTCAGCCGATGCGTCTACATCGGCTGACATTCTTGTATAGACTGCAATACAAGAGTATGCTCGTGTATTGCAGTCTATAATACTGAGCCAGGATCAGAGCATCACTGGCTCAGGTGTCCTTATAAGACAAGTTAAAAATGTAAAAAAAAGTTAAAAAAAAAAATAAAGTGTGTAAAAAAAAAAAAAAATTTAATAAGTTATAAAGCCCCCCAAAAATCCCTTTTCCTATATAAAATGAATTATATAAAAAAAAAAAAAAAAAATTAATAAAAACAACACATATTTGGTATTGCCGCGTCCGTAACAACCTGTACAATAAAGCTGAAACAATATTTAACATACACGGTGAACGTCGAAAAAAAAAACGGAAAAAAAAACACTGGAAGTAATGATTTTTGACTATCTCGCTTACAAAAAAATACTATAAAAAGTGATCAAAAACTCATATGTACCTCAAAACAATACCAATAAAAAGTGCATGTCCTCCCGCAAAAAATAAGCCCTAAACCAAGTCTGTCAACCGAAAAATAAAAATGTTACGCCTCTCAGGAGATGGTGATGCAAAAACAATTGATTTATGTCCACAAATGGGTTTTTGTTCTGTAGAATTAGTAACGCATAAAAAAACAATATAAATGAGGTATCGCCATAATCGTACCGACCTGCAGAATAAAGGTAACATGTGACTTATGCTGTACGCCACACGGCAAAAAAATTAAAAGGTAAAAACCAATTCCAGAATTTATATTTTTTTTTAATCCACCCAGAAAGAGTTAATATAATTTATTCAATAAGCTATAGACACCCCCAAAAATGGTGTCATTAAAAAATGCATATCATACCGCAAAAATTCAGCCCTCATATGGCTACATCATCCAAAAAATAAAGAATATAGCTTGTACAATGTGAAGACAAAAACCCCAAAAATCACCAAATCATTAGAACATAACTGGCTGCGGCAGGGATGGAATGTATAAGCTGTGCGAGCGTATATCACGGGACAAACCAGATTTAGAGCTTACGAGGGATAATAAACCAGAAGTGACCCCCAGAGTGACCTCCCCAATCATAGGAGCTACTGGGGATATAGTAGGGAATTTCGTGTTCCCCATGTACTCCGCACAGCTTACATATTCACTGTTCACCGTCCGCTGTGCATTCACATCTGGGATGCTAATGCTTATTACACCCCCTGATAAATTCTTTGAGGGGTGCAATTTTCAAAATGGGGTCACTCCCTAGGAGATTCCACTTTTCTGGTACATTAGAGGCTCTGCAAACATCTGAATCTGCACTCCAAAAGCCACATAGCACTCTTTCCCTTTTGTGCCCTGCTATGTACCCAAACTGCAGATTATACCCACATGTATGACACTTGTGTACCCAGAATAACGTACATAATGTTATATGTGGGTATAAACTGCTGTTTGGGCACAGCCGGGCACAGAAGGGAAGGAACGCTATTAGGTTTTTGGAGCACAGATTTAGACAGTTTAGCTTTTGGACACCATGACACTTTTGCAGAGCTCCTGAAATGCCAGTAAAGTGGAATCCCCTGATACGTGACCCTATTTTGGAAACTGCACCCCTGAAGGAATTTATCCAGAGGTACAGTGAACATTTTTTACCTCCAAGTGTTGCTATAATTTATTTTCCAGAAATGAATACGCAGATGATTGTGAAAGGTGAAAATGACAATTTTTCCAGGAATATTTTATTTCAATGCATAATACGTTGTGCCCGGCTTGTATCAGATGTAAACGCTCCAAAAGATGTTGTGCCCGGGATACCCACTTAACAGTTTTTAGAGTGTTTGTGCCTGCTGACATAAGCTGGGCACAAAATATTGGGCACTGAAACGGCGTATCTCTGGAAAAATTGCAATTTTCCCTTTTCATTATCAGCTGCGCATTCATTTATTGAAATTAAATGAATGCAACACTTAAGGGTTAAGAATACTCGCTACCCCACTTGATAAATCCCTTCAGGGGTGTAGTTCCCAAAATGGGGTCACAAGTCTGCGGATTCCATTTTACTGGCAATCCAGGGGCTCTGCAAAAGTGACATGGTGTCCAAAAACCAAACTGTGCTTCAAAAACCAAAATAGAGCTCCTTCCCTTCTGTGCCCGGCTGTGCCCAAGCAGCAGTTTATACCAAGTACGTTATCCTGGGTACACCAGTGTCATACATGTGGGCGTAAACTGCAGTTTGGGTACACAGCAGGGGGCAGAGGTGAAGGAACGCTATGTGGCTTTTGGAGCATAGATTTAGATTGTTGGATTTTGGACACCATGTCAAATTTGCAAAGACCCTAAAATTGCCCCTACAAAATGGGGTCACTTCTTGGGGAATTCCAATTTACTGGCACCTCTGCAAAAACAACATGGCGTTCAGAAAGTCCCTCTAGATCTGTACTCCAAAAGCTAAAAAGCGCAGTGCTCCTTCCTGTCTGAGCCCTGCTTTGTGCCCAAGCAGCAGGTTACACCAACATATATAATTTTTTTCCCCCGGGATAGTTTCAGGAGTGCATGTCTCTGATGCCACAAAGTGGGTACAACATATTGGGCACCAAAATGGCATATTTATTTAAAATTGTCAATTTTCACTTTGTATATTAATTTTTGGGAAGCATTTTTAGGCTCAAAATGATAATACCCCTTGATACATTCCTTGAGGGGTGTAGTTTCTAAAATGGTGTCACTTTTGAGGGGTTTACATTGTATTGGTACTTTAGGGGCTCTGCAAATGCGACATGGCACCTGAAAACTATTCCAGCCACATCTGCCCTCCAAAAGCCAAATAGCGCTCTTTCCATTCTGAGCCCCACCATGTACCCATACAGCAGTTTACAACCACATATGGGGCATTTCTGTGTTCAGGAGAAATTGTGTAACAAACTGTGGGGTTTTTTCTTCTTTATCCCCTTGTAAAAATTAAAAATATGTCGCTAAATGGACAGTTTATTGGAAAAAAAAAGTAATTTTTAATTTTTACATTCCAATGTTAATAGAATCTGTGAAACAACTGTAGGGTCAAAATGCTCACCATACCCCTTGAGAAATTCCTTGAGGGGTGTAGTTTCCAAAATGGGATTACTTTTGAGGGGTTTCCATTGTATTGGTACTTTAGGGGCTCTGCAAATGCGACATGGCACCCGAAAACTATTCCAGCAAAATCTGCCCTCCAAAAGCTAAATAGCACTCTTTCTATTCTGAGCCCCACCATGTACCCATACAGCAGATTACAACCACATGGGGAGTATTCCTGTATTCAGGAGAAATTGTGTAACAAACTTTGGAGAGCTTTTTCTCCTTTATCCTCTTGTGAAAATGAAAAATTTGGGGCTAAATTGATGGTTTATTGGAAAGAAAGTAATTTTTCATTTTCATGTCCCAATGTTAATAAAATCTGTGAAACGGCTGTGGGGTCAAAATGCTCACTATACCCCTTGATATGTTCTGTGAGGGGTGTAGTTTCCAAAATGGGGTCACTTTTGGGGGTTTCCATTATATTGGTACTCTAGGGGCTCTGCAAATGGGACATGGCACCTGAAAACTATTCCAGCAAAATCTGCCCTTCAAAAGCCAAATAGCGCTCTTTCCATTTCGAGCCCCGCCATGTACCCATGCAACAAATTACGATCGCATATGGGGTATTGCTGTGTTCAGGAGCAATTGTGTAACAAACTGTGGGCGGCTTTTTCTCCTTTAACCCCTTGTGAAAATGAAAACTTTGGGGATAAAGTGATGTTTTAGTAATTTTTCATTTACACATCCCAATGTTAATAAAATCTGTGAAACGGCTGTGGGGTCAAAATGCTCAGTATACCCCTTGATAAATTCTGTCAGGGGTGTAGTTTCCAAAATGGGGTCACTTTTAGGGGGTTTCCATTGTTTTGGTACTCTAGGGGCTCTGCAAATGGGACATGGCACCTGAAAACTATTCCAGCAAAATCTGCTTTTCAAATGCCAAGTGTGATGATTCTGCCTAAATATGGCCATACCTCAGCTATATTTTGGTCTCTGGGTATAGGATATCCCTTCTTGCTTGCTTGCATACTGTGAGCAGCTACAAGCCTAGGTGCATATTGGCAGTAGCGTCTAGGCTGGAACAATAGGGCTCCATTGTATTCCTATACAGCCCTGGCTGATCAAACAATAGTGCATTGTTCAAGCCTGGGCTGTTGACCAGATATGACTGATAACGGTATCAATTCACTTTGTCTCATCTACATACAAAGGGTCTGAACGTGATTGAATTAACTCATCAGACGTACTGTCGCCGGTGACCTCATTCTGGGAGGGGGGCATAAAGGGTATAAAAGATGAGGTAAGAGGTCTGTGGGAAGAGATTATGCAGGAGACCATCACAGACTTCCACTGAGAGAGACTTTGACTGAGATGCTACTATGAGCAGGCAGGTTGGAATGCTGCTGCTGACGATGATGAGCCTACAAGAGACTGTGAGAGACTGTTATGAGAGCATGCAGGCGGGATTATCGTTTTAATGCCACATGCTGAAAAGCCTCCACTGGTGACTCACACATGACAGAGCATGTGTGAGGGTTGGACTATAGAACCACATCAAGGACATGTGTGGTAAAGTAATCATTTCACCTTTAATCCCTTTTATTTTATTTGTACTGTATCTTGTAACTAGTAACTGTTAATGCTTGCATATATCTGCATATCTGTTCTGATCTGTATATGTTAGATTTTAATACCGACCCATTTAGGGGTTAATAAATATATAAAATTTAGAAGGCTTGTCTTGTATTTATCTGGTGAACCCGGCACTCACTGGCGGTGAGTGTGGTTTTTATATGAAAGAGGACTCAGGGTGTGGCCAAAGCGGTTTGGCGCACGGAGGAACTTTCACATTGGTGGCAGCGTGGTGGGATCTTAGGATAAACGGTGTGTGTTGGTGACCTATATCACTCACATGCTGGGGATTAGGGTAATCCTATGAGACAAGCTCGGTATTAAAGCAAGCATTAAGATACAGTGAAAGTTTGATACAGTGCTGTTCCCCTCCCTTATTCTTTTTATTCTATCCTATCTTTTATTTGGCAAATACCTGTGGATGGCTAGTGGGCTCAGAAGCAGATCTCCAGAACTGCAGAACCAGGCTTTTGGAGATCCTGAGCGTATGGCTGAAATGGAGGCAGCCACAGCCATGCAGAGAATCGAGCAGAGTCCTGATTTTGGGGCTAGGCCAGGAAGTGCGGCAAGCAGCTCGGTCCCAAGGATTACTTCACCAGGAGAGACCATTAACCCCAGCCTTGTGGGGGGAACGGTTTCATACTGGCAAATGGCCCTACAGCAAGTAGGCACCAGTGACCCTAACACATACCTGCAGGTGTTGAACTGTTTTCTGGAAGCTGTAGAACAAGAACAAGAACGGCAGGCTGCTGGGCGACAGGCAGAGAGAGAAAGGGAGGCTGCTGAGCGACAGGCAGAGAGAGAGAGGAAAGCTGCAGAATGGGAACAGCAGGCTGCTGAGCGACAGGCGAGAGAGAGAGAGGAAGGCAGCAGAATGGCAGTATCGGCTTGAGCTCAAAAGGATGGAGCTCTGCCAGCAGGCGCAAACTCCAACAACCCTGCAGAGACCCTCAATTTGGAAGGAGAAGCCAGGCCGGAGTTCACCACAGCCGTCTTTCGTCAGTTCGGGTGAGACAAGCTATGCCCCGGGTGGTCCCTCTCCTGTCCCAAGAACTCTGGGCACCCTACTGACCTTTCCCAAACCCCAAGGGGAGGTGCGGCGGGGCCATGCCTGTAACCCGACAGGACATTTCAAGAAGGAGTGCCCCAACTACCCTGAGAACTTCCCTGCTTCCCAAGCCACAGCAGGTGGCCCATCTGTGTGTCTGGATGGGGGTGCAGGAAAAGGAATGCGGACTGTGGGACTATTGACTGATTTGCCTGTTAATGTACTGTTGGGAACTGATTTGGGACCTGTGATGTCCCAATATGGGGTGGGGAGCAACCCAATTTACTGTGATGGACTGTCTATGATTAATGCTGATAATGTGTCTGTCATATCTGCAGAGAGAGCCCGTAACCCCCCCTCTGAGATACTTCCCATGGCAGTAAGTGTACCTGCTAATGAGTTGCCTTCAGCTGAGAGCAGGGAAGATGCAACTGAACTTCCTGCAACCCAGCTCAGCAAAAATGTTAGTGATGCTTTGTTTCCTCCGGTGCTAGGAACCAATGAGACTAAGTCTGTAGACACACCCACATCTGCGGGGGCGTCGCCCTCCCAGCTTGTTAATCTGTCTACCACAAATCTCATTGAGGCCCGGTGTGAATTAACAATTGCTGATGAAGGTACTGTCAATGTAATTGCCAATGCTTGTTGTGAAAATGTACAGGGTAGCTCTTCTGAGTCACTGGAAGCGACTTCTACTATTTCGCCCAGTGTATCCGATAAGCACCCAACTACTGACCATGTGCCAGGTGGTCAGGTAGGCTATGGGGATCTCATGGCCGATCCAGGTGAGGGACGGACTGCTGGTAGTGCGGTGTTAGCCCGCAGCCAGAGTGATACAAGGGTGGAGGGCGTTCCGACCCTTGAACCGTTGCCTACACCACCTGGAGTCGGTGCTGTGACCGCCATGACTAGCCTCACTCCCTTGAAGCCGGAGGAGTCCGGCCTGTATGAGACATACACATCTCTTCTGTCCAGTTCTATTCCAGGAGTGCCCATGGCCCAAGTGCAGATGGCATGGGGTACTGGAGATGTGATCCAAGAAGAGGGTATGTCCAATGTATTACCTGTCAATGTATTGTGGGGGGATGGTTTGGGGAAGCATGATCTCAGGCATTTGCCCAAGGTATCACCATCACCCACCCAAGTACAGGAGGAACAGGACATAGGCCCAAAGGGGCAAGGCGTCTGGGAAGGAGGACAGGGTCCAAACATGCCTGTGCCAGAACCCGAGGTGCCCCTAGGTTTGGAAGCAGAGGGGGAGATGCAGAATCCCCTAGAACTCTCCCAACTAGCGGCTAGTGTGGGGAAGACCCCGAGAGAGCAGGCCAAGGGTAGCCAGGAGAGCAGAGATTGCCAGGATGGGATCTCTGGAATGGTACCCCAAGGGCCTGAGGTCATGAGTGTGGCTCCACGGGGTGCCAGTACTCAGAAAGCGGACCCAGAACAGGCAGGAGGTAGCCAAGTGTACGTGGCTCAGAGCCTGGGCCTTAGAAGTGTCCCTAGTCAGACTAGAGAGACAGAAGGGGCCGGCAGCTATGTAACATGCACCTCTCTTGTGTCTCACTCCAGCCAAGAGTTCAGAGAGCATGTCCAAGCTGACCCTAGTCTGGACATATTGAAGGCGCATGGCGCTCAACCACCCTTAGAGTCTGACAAGGCCCGAGTCTGCTGGGACCCCGGGGGGAAGGTGAGAAAGCCTTGGGGCCAGAGCCTGAGGAGCTGGAGGCGGAGGTGCTTTCAGAAGAGGGGCGTAGGCCCCTACTTCCTGCAAGCCCCATCTAAAGGGGGAGGTGTGATGATTCTGCCTAAATATGGCCATACCTCAGCTATATTTTGGTCTCTGGGTATAGGATATCCCTTCTTGCTTGCTTGCATACTGTGAGCAGCTACAAGCCTAGGTGCATATTGGCAGTAGCGTCTAGGCTGGAACAATAGGGCTCCATTGTATTCCTATACAGCCCTGGCTGATCAAACAATAGTGCATTGTTCAAGCCTGGGCTGTTGACCAGATATGACTGATAACGGTATCAATTCACTTTGTCTCATCTACATACAAAGGGTCTGAATGTGATTGAATTAACTCATCAGACGTACTGTCGCCAGTGACCTCATTCTGGGAGGGGGCATAAAGGGTATAAAAGATGAGGTAAGAGGTCTGTGGGAAGAGATTATGCAGGAGACCATCACAGACTTCCACTGAGAGAGACTTTGACTGAGATGCTACTATGAGCAGGCAGGTTGGAATGCTGCTGCTGACGATGATGAGCCTACAAGAGATTGTGAGAGACTGTTATGAGAGCATGCAGGCGGGATTATCGTTTTAATGCCACATGCTGAAAAGCCTCCACTGATGACTCACACATGACAGAGCATGTGTGAGGGTTGGACTATAGAACCACATCAAGGACATGTGTGGTAAAGTAATCATTTCACCTTTAATCCCTTTTATTTTATTTGTACTGTATCTTGTAACTAGTAACTGTTAATGCTTGCATATATCTGCATATCTGTTCTGATCTGTATATGTTAGATTTTAATACCGACCCATTTAGGGGTTAATAAATATATAAAATTTAGAAGGCTTGTCTTGTATTTATCTGGTGAACCCGGCACTCACTGGCGGTGAATGTGGTTTTTATATGAAAGAGGACTCAGGGTGTGGCCAAAGCGGTTTGGCGCACGGAGGATCTTTCACACCAAGTGTCGCTCTTTCTTTTCCGTGCACTGCCGTGTGCCCAAAAATCATTTTACACCCACATGTGGGGTATTTATGTGCTTGGGAGAAATTGCACAACAAACTGTGAGATGCATTTTCTCCTTTAACCCTTTGTGAATGTGTTAATTTTAGGGATAAATTAATGTATTATTGGATAAAAATGAAATGTCTAAATTTCACCTCCATATTGTCTTAATTCTTGTGAAATGCTTAAAGGGTTAACAAACTTCCCAAATGCTGTTTTGAATTATTTGAGGGGTGCAGTTTTGAAAATGGGGTGATTTATGGGGGTTTCTAATATATAGGCCTTTATAATCCCCTTCAGAACTGAAGTGGTCCCTAAGAAATGAGTTTGGGAAATTTTCTTGTAAATCTGGAAAATCGCTGTTACACTTGTAAACCTTCTAACATGCAAAATAAATTAAAGGATGATTAAAAGATGATGCCGATATAAAGCAGAGATATGGTAGATAATATTTATTCATGTATTTGGGTGGTATGACTATCTGTCTGAAAAGCAGAGAATTTTACATTTTGAAAATTGCAATTTTTTTTCCAAATTTCCCTCAAATTTCCTAATTTTTTATAAATAAATACAAAAATATTGATCAATGTTTACCACTAACATGAAGTACATGTGTCATGAAAAAACAATCTCAAAATCACTTGTGTAAGTTATAGCATCTCAAAGTTATTGCCATATAAAGTGACACATGTCAGTTTTGAAAAATGAGGCCTGGTCCATAAGGCACTTTTAGGCCCAGTCCTTAACAGGTTAAACCCCCACACAGTAATTGCCTCCCATACAGTAAATGCCCTCTTTACAGGCCCCATACAGTAAGTGCCCCCTTTACTGGCCGCCACACAATATACTGCCTTCATATTTGCCCCCACAAAGAAACTTTAGTCCACTCCTTACTAGATTATTCCAGCAGGTAACAACCAATACTTGTTTACCCATCCTCGCTTCTGCCCACAGCCTCAGCCTCTTGCTGTATATTATGGCCCAATGCCGAATAGTGTCAGGACGCAATGTCCGGACACTGTTTAGTGCTGGGATGTAATGTGCATCTCCCTCTGTAGGCTGAAGGCAAAGGTGGAGGAGGCTGTGGGACTGCTGGAGCGATACTGGAGGTAGCAGCCTATTAAAAAAAAAAAAAAAGAAAAGAGCAGCGTAAGTCCATAGCAGGCCCCCTGCATGTGTGGCAGCTGCAGATACATTTATGCACTAGTGTCACCAATAGGTTAGAGCATTCATTAATATTAGATTAACCCCAAATTTCCACAGCTTCAAGCGTAAACTAAAGACATATCTTTTTAGACAGGCCTATCACAACTCCTAATGTAAACCCTTCCGTAGTTAGAATCCCTAAAACGTACCCTCCTCTGTTCACCATCCCACATTACCCCACAGGATATGATGCCATATCAGACTAGCTTTATATGTCCAGGCACCATCTGCACGTTAAAGGACACGACTGGTGATGGCTCATACAGCTTTATATACTGTATGTGTAATGACAGTAACCTCTATCACAAAATTGTCTGACCATTGTATAAGCAATGCTAACTCCGATTCCGCCCCTGCTGCCTCCTGTGTCACCCCCTCTACCTCATAGATTGTAAGCTCTTGCGAGAAGGGCCCTCAGTCCCATTGTGTGAATTGAATATTTCTTTGTAATGTATCTTTTTTGTCAGTACTTGAACCCTGCAAATTGTACAGTGCTGCGGAATATGTTGGCACTATATAAGTAAAATGTATTATTATTATTATTATGTGGATTACACTGTTTTCATATCACATTTTGGCTAGATAGTGGAGGTATGTATCGGGAGTAGTCCCCAACATATAACTTCAATGTATGCCTTTGTAAAGCCATACAGTGGTATATGCCATACTTTAGCTACAATTTCACGATCCTCGGGGTGTCTTTTTTCAAAAAAAAATTCCTGTGTTTTCTCTGGACATGTACTAGCAGAATATTGTCTAGGAAAGGGCAGAGTAAGATTGGTCACACTCATGGTCTTATCACTATTTGTTACTGGGAGAGAAAGCATTTGGTGAAAAAAATACCTTTCCGCGATGCAACGCTGCCTCCGCGAGATTGGGTCCTGCAGTTCCATTGTTGTCTTCCGGTGACCACTGAGGTCAATCAGTGGCCTTAGGAAGGGAACCAGTGATGTCATAGCAAGAAGGCAGCCGAGCTGCAGGACCAGACCACTCTAGGAGGACACCAGAGCACCAGGGTCAGGTGAGTATGATTTTTTTTTTTTTTTCACCTCCCCTGGCCTATTTTAAAAATAATTGATTTGCCCAGACAACCTCTTTAACACCACCACCAGGAGTATGCAGAAGGGTTTGAGGTAGTATAATGTTGTACCGTGTTAGCCATTGAAAGTAGTAGAAGAGTGAAGAAATCAGGCGATTCCTTTTAGAGGCTAACTGAGTATATTTATAAGTAAGCTTTCAGGAGTACTAGCTAGCTCCCTTCATCAGACATGGTGTGATACAAGAACTGAAAATTCACAGATTTTTATACACATGGTTTTCAAAGCATTTTAGAGTCCTTAAAAAAATGCAATCTAAGTAGAGAAGTTATTTACAACAGGTCAAAAAAAACAGTCTGGAAACTTGTGGTGCGTGACGGAGGGATCAGTAATTCTTGCTGTTATCTGTTTGCTATCAGGAGGTGATTTGTTTCCCTCACAGGTCATACATAGTGTGACTTGAAGCTGGCATGAATATTGAGTTCAGTTCATGGTTCATACATAGTGTGACATGAAGCTGGCATGAATATTAAGTCCAAATTGCAAAGTTTGAAATTTTTGCATAAATTTGTACTCCCATTCTTTCCTTTTCTCCTGCGTCTTAAAATGTCCCATTAAAACCACAACCCGCAAATCTTCAATAGAGTGGTTTTCTCCGGAGAAATGTGCGGCCACTGGGAGATCGGTTCTGCTGTTATTAATATTGGATCTGTGTGAGTTCATTCGTTGACTGAGTCTCTGCCCTGTTTCCCCCACATAGAGGCCTGTGGTGGGACATTGCACACACATTATGAGGTACACCGCATTGGAAGACCTGCAGGAGAATGTCCCCCTAATTCTGTGCACCTGTTGTGACTGTGGGATAGGTACACTGTCAGTGGTGTGTATGTGCTTGCAGGTCATGCACCTTTTATGAAGGGTTTGAGGGGCACCAGGAGGAAAGGCTTGGTCCTGCAGTTTGAGGCATCCTCCCCAGAATTGTTGTATCAACCAAAAAGAAGCAACCTTGTGTGTATGTTCTCTACTCCAAAAATGACATATATAATGGGTATCAAGCATGCACCCTTATATACACTGGTTTAAATTCTACAAGCACAAACCCACAATCCTGGAAGATTTTGGTTTTTTAAAGCAGCGTGTAACATAATATATGTCTTCCATCTGTAGCTGTCTGCACAATCATGAGGCATTAATGTCAATGTACAGCAGTGTCGCTGACACGTGAACTACGCGGTCATGTTAGGTCAAACACTAAACTAATGGACTGGTAATGTGACTACTACAGTACGGGCTATAGTGTTTTGCTTCCTTGGTGTCTCTTTCTTAGGTAGACATGTGATCATTACTCTCATGAATAAAATTTACAGGCAGAGTAATGGACACTTTTCTTTACATTCAAGTATTTAAAGTTGGAAACAAAAATTTAAATCTATATAGAAATTTTATTGAGGGAGACAAATCATGTTTCATTCATGTCATGTATCCCAATGCCTTAGGCTAGAACCACACTAGAAGCTTTTGCAGAGTTAAGAAACCAACAAGAAGATCTATTTAGGAACATATTTCCAATCTACCTGTCTTAAAGTGTGCCTGTAGTTTCAGAAAATTTCTGCCATGTCATATGTTTTGCTCGGTGGGTAATCCTGCTGCTGAGACCCCACCAATGGCTGAAACGAAGGGGTAGGAATGCTTTTGTAGCCCTATTTGGGGGGGGGGGGGGGGTATGAGTATTATCCCTCCCACAATAGACTCTGGCGCTGACCTGTGTGTATAATGGGACCTGAAGCCGTCGCTGAAGGGAAGAGTGGGAACATATATGAAATATATCAGTGCCTCCACCCAGGATAGAGCCTCTGTATTACAGGGAGGATCTCTTCCTGGGACTTACCCATGAAGTACAGTTAGTAGCCTTAACAAGGATCACTGTACTAATCTCACAGTCTGAAGAATACATACAGATACCACATAAGGTTATAACAGTAGCTTTATAAGAATCAACAGGGTAATAATACATACATAAAATATACTCAGAACACAGCAATACTACAACAACCAGCAAGTCCTCAACCGTCTTAGGTTATATACCCGGGTATATATATAGATATATAGCAAGAGTCCAGTGCACAATACCTCCAGGCAACAGAAGAGATGCAGGGGCCCCTGTGGATGACTGTGGATCCTCGGATTCTTCCAGGAGATGACAGACAGCCGATCAGGAGATGATGATGATGGTGAGATTCTTCACAGGCAGCAAACAGGGCGATGGTGACGGCAGTAGATGCAGGCCTGAATACCCTAACACTGAGTCCTTAACCTGCCAGCTAAACTACTAGTGCCACCGGGCCTCTAACTAGCTAGTTGGCCTTCGGAAGCCTAACCTATCACTGCCCTGAACTTATATATATATATGGATCCCTAACTACGGTTACTAGCTAGGTCCTGTGAGTATATAGGGGGTAACACATACCTAACTATATACTGTGAAGTAAAGAGGAACAAGTGGCTCTTAGACTCCCCCAGACATAACATGTCTGTCTCAGCAGCTCTGCTCACATGTCTCCCCCCAGCAGCTCTGCCTCACATGTGTCTGACTCACTGTATTTACAAAACAAAACTTGCACTGAATGCCTGGGGTCTCTGAAGCCAAACTGCAGGGGCAAAGAAGCCAGATACATTATATACTAGTAGAAATGGCAGTTCCCTACACTTTGATCAACTGTTGTTGGCTTTTCTTTGAGTTGAGTGGTGTGTGGATCAATAAAAGTATATAAGTCCATATGCCTCTGAAGGTAACCAAGCAAAGACGATCAGCCGAAGGGGCGCACAGCTCAGCTGACCACCACTGTCCCATGTTTTTAGGGATCCGATCAAAACTTCTGTCCTTTCACAATCCCACATCAAAAGATTCCTGAAAGCATAGTACATATTAAGGAACCTAGAAATAAGCCATTACAAAGAGGAAAAACTTGTCTACATTGTTTGTCATTGTACAGGGTTTCCAAAATGGACTACTGTAGTAGAAATCTTACAAAGAACACAAGGGTTAAATGGGTTTTCCAGACTAAAATATTAATGACCTATCCTAAGGATATGTAATCGATATCAGATTAGTGGGGCTCTGACAGCCGGAACCCCTACTGATGAGCTGTTCTCAGTAGCTAATACTCAGAGAATGGAGCAGGAAGCAGACAGCGCTGTTCTGTGTGTAGTGGCCAGACCAGGTATTGCAGATCAGTTCTCATTCATTGAATGGGAGATAAGCTGCAGTGACTCAGTTCCACCACTACACCGAGCTATCTTCTTCCTGCTCCATTCTATGTATCAGCAGCTCAAAACAGTTAATTGATGGGGCTGCCAGTTGTCAAACCGACAGGGATATATTAGCGACCTATTTTTAGGACAGCAATATTTTTATCCCAGAAAACCCCTTTAATGACTGTATCATGGCTCTGTATAGCCTCCGAGTTGTATGGAATCCATAGATCAGATTTCTTCTAATTTCATATAGATGCATTCAGATTTTTTTTTGAGTGATTTTGTATGAACCCAGCAGAAAAATGTGATATACCATATATTGGAGGCACATGAGTGTCTACAGCTACAGTATATGGTGAGAAGCCCCAGGGACTATATCTGTCTGTGTCATGTGCATGAGACCTAACTTACACCCTTTTGAGCCCCCATGAGTCTATAAATGCCGCATTATTGAGCCAATTGCCTAGTACTGGCTTTCCTATATTGATGCCTCCATATTTTATCCACTTTGCAGTGCCAAACTTCATTACCTTGCAGCTCCATACGTTTTATGTACTTCTGCTGAAATCTGCTCCCTTAGTGAAGGGGCATCTGGCTTGGTGGGGTCCTTGGTGAATATGATCTAGCTGCAGTCATACATCTCATGTAGCACCCAGATGGAAAACTTAGATCTCATTTTATGGCATAAGATATTTACATAAGCATCAGGAGGTGCATATTCTTACCTTAGCGGCAGCTGCAGAGCTCTTTACATCCATAAAATGGCTACATTTTTTTTTATATATCCTCGTAGTTGTTGGAGATCAGTATGTTTAATGGGACACTTTTACACCATATGGGTGCACTTTATATAGGAAAAAGACATTTATTGGAGAAATACACCGATGCAATTAAAACGGTAAAATGTACAGCTGGGACACATGAACTTAGTACAGTTCCAATGTCGGCTTACAGTCGTAGTATTTTTGTGAATTTTTTGTAATTTTTTTTTTTTCATCGATCCTTCCATATTTTACCCTTTTTACGGTGAAGACAGCTGAGTTCCCATGAGCCAACATACTGATAACACATGTATCTACTAATACAGGCAGAAGACTAATGTAAGGGGAGCCTAGTGTATTTCCCATCTCATCCATCATATCAAACTGCTCAAACGTTTCATTGTCAGTCAATTGAAAAGATCCATTGCTTGTCCGGAGGCAGATCTAAGCATGTGCTAGGTATTGCTTTCCCTTTCACAATGTATCACGTCTTCCTTTGTCACCTGAAGGCAAAACAAAAGTGTTACAAAGTCAGAGCTCAGATTTTCTGCTCAACACAAAAACAAGCCGCAATGTGAGAAAGGTCACCGAAGAATGGATCGATCTGTGTAATTTCTGGTGGGAAAGTTTTGGCACCTTTTAAAGACGACTTACTCTTTTTGATATTACTTGTTAAGTGAAGTTTAAGAGTTTTTAGACTTATTGCATTCCCTTCACATATTTACACATGTTGCAAATACATACCTCCCAACTTTCAAAGGACAGAAAGAGGGACATAATATACGGTGCACTATGTGCGCAACGGCAAATTTAGCTCCACCCACTTCTACATTGACTCCGCCCATTCTCATCTATTTTTCCATTATTCCCCCACACAGTATAATGCTCCTACAGTTACCCTAACGTTATATGCCGCCACATTATAATGTTCCCCTCCAATTGCCCCACAGTATTAAGTCCCTCTCTTCATGCCCCAGTTTAAACTGGCGGAAACTAGAGGGGGACATTAAACTGGGGCAGCTGGAGGGTGACATTAAACAGTGGGGGTAGTTGGAGGGTGACATTAAGCTATGGGGGTAGTTGGAGGGGGACATTAAACTATGGGGCAGTTGGAGGGTAACATTAAACTATGGGGCAGCTGGAGGGTGACATTAAACAGTGGGGGTAGTTGGAGGGGGACATTAAACTATGGGGCAGCTGGAGGCAGACATGTCCCCCTCAAGCTACCCCCCATGGTTTAATGCCCTCCTTCAGTTTTCCCCAGTTTAATGTCACCCTCCATCTGCCCCCAGTTTAATGTCCCCCTTCATCTGCCACCAGCTTAATGCCCCCCTTCATCTGCCACCAGTTTAATTGTCCCCTCCATCTACCACCAATTTAATGTCTCCCTTTATCTGTCATCAGTTTAATTGCCCCCTTCAAGTGCCTTCAGTTTAATTGCCCGTTCATCTGCCTTCAGTTTAACTGCCACCTACATCTGCTTCCAGTTCCCCCCTCTTGGTCACACATGCTGTCTCTTCTATCCTCATCTTCGATCAGTCTCGTTTTCAGCAGCTTCCTCTGTGTAACATCACACTGTCCAGCAGTATCCAGAATAGCTCTGCCCACACAAGAGTCTGATCACATGGTCGTGATGTCATCAAAGGTCCTTTAGCCACTAGAATTTAGCATCTACAATTTAGCCTTTACCCTACCCTAATAAAGTTTGTTAATAGCAAAACACTTCAGGGGCATAGCGGGACAAATTGTAAGCTATGTGGGACCGCGGGACAACAGTGTAAAATCGAGACTGTCCCGCCAGATGCGGGATGGTTGGAAGCTATGCAAATATAACATTAGGCGTCATATACAAGGTTATATTATAGATCCATTTTTTATGGATTTGTGATTTCATACTCATACAGATCTATAGGTCCATGTTGTACCTCTGTATGTCACTGATTTTAAAAAAAATTGTGAGACATTCTATGATATATCACAGATGTAGACACGTGGGGGGATTTATCCTGATAATTTGGTGCATCTTTTATACACAAAGCACATTTTTGCACCACAGACATGCCACCCCCATAGGCATAACTTGAAGCTCTTGAGCCCCATTCCTACATTGTGTCTTTTAGAATAGTGGTATATTTTATGTGGACCTTTGGGGTCCCCCAGGATTCAGGGCCAGTAGCTACTGCTACCTGTGCATCCTCTATAAATACACCCCCTAGAAATGAGAAAAGAGATGAAAGAAGTTTAATGAGCGTTAGAGTGATGAGGGTAACCAGTGGGTCCCCTTGGTTTATGGGCCTGGTCAGAACCTTGACCACTGCGACCTAAATAGTGATGCCAGTGCTTTTGGGTCCCCTAAGGCTCCTGGGTCTGGGTGCGACTGCATCCTCTTCACCCCCTCAAGATATGCCCCTGGCCACCCCCTGTTCTGTGCCTCATTAGCCACTTTCCGCAAATGTGGGTAAAGTGGGGCGGATACAGGGTGGGCCTGGACAGTGTTACCTCAGCCCAACATATTTGTTATAAATCATCAATAATCAGTTTTCTGGCGTGAGTAAGGCCTCTTTCAGACAACCGGGATGTGGTTCAGTGTGCTATACAGGGGTTTTTCCCAGATAGCACACTGACCCATTCATTTTGTCAGCCCGCACACGGAACCGAGTAATTCACAGTTGTGTGCGGGGTGACAGTCCGGGCCACAAAACTCAGGACAGGTCCTATTCCTGTCTGGTTCTGCGACGGTGCTTTTGCGGCTCCTATTCATTGAATGAATGGGTTGGTGGAAGCACGGGTGGCACACGGATGACATCCGTGTGCCGGCTGTGCCATTCAATCATGGCCAGTGGCTAGCAGACGGTCATCTGCAAGGGGACTTATACAGTAATTCTACACCAGTTATGGCCATGACTGGCATAGACTTCCATTCTGCTGCACAAACATGCCCCTTATTTATTAAGATGTCAGAGACCCTTGAGAAATCAGGCACGCCTTCCACCAACGGGTCTTTTATTAAGACTGGCATACAAAATGCCAGTCATAAGTCTGCCCCATTGTGACAGATAAGATGCCAATTGTTCCGAAATTCAGAACCAGAGTAAAGTCGGCCAGACACTGTCAATAGCTGTTGTGCATTTGTTCCAGCTTCTATATACTCAAAAAAGCTCAACTTGGCAAGGACAATAAACTAAAACCCATCATATAAACCCAGCCCTGCAGATAGGTTTGGGTCACGTAAATCATACTCCTTGTGAATCGCTGCCTCAGTGAGCTCTTTGGAGCAATGAGGGCGTTGCTGTTGCTCCAGAGAAGTAAGTGGCAATGACCTTGTTGCTTCATAGAGTACATTTGCATATTGACAAACTGGGGCTATTTCCGCTGCAGAGGAACCAATTCACAAGGGGAGCACACATTTGATATCCTGGGTTCCAGTGACAGACTCCCTTTTGTTGGTATATTTTATGTTTTTTTTACTATATTGTGTAGCAGGTTGCAGCCAGTCCCTTTTGTATGATGACAATAACTAAGTAATATACACTATTCTGTAAGATTTGCTGTTATATTGTGCACCAAACCATTTGAACCATTGACATCTGAACCTTTTGTTTGCTGCTCAGAAGTCTTTATTCTGACATGCCTTGTGTGTCATATATGAATGTGGTTTTTCAGAACCTTACAGTTGTAACACAATGCATAGGTCATATATTAACTGCAAATTGTGTGACTGAAGCCCCGAATAGTAGAAATAATCAGGACAGCAAAGGATATTTAACCAGTCACCATGTATAGCTCCACAGACACATGATGGTAAGCCGGTCCGGCTGAAATCAGTGAGTTTGGCCGACATTATTGCAGTGTGTATGCTTAAAGGGAGTCTGTCAGGTCAGTCTGGAACACTAAACCACCCACAGGTCCTTAAAGATCTGGGGTTTAGTGTCCCAAATCGCCCTGTTGTAATGCAATCCGCAGGCGCATTAAAAATTAAAAACCTTTATACTTACTTAGAGAAGGGTCCGATCAACGCTGTTTGGTGAGAACAGTCCAGCTCATTCATGAGGCACGCCTCCCGGCACCTGCGCTGTTCTTCAGTGAAGCCAAAGATGGACACCCCGGCTTCACTACCTAATTGCGGGACATGCGCACTGAAGCCGAGGTGTACTCCTCTGGTTTCATTGAAGAACTGCGTAGGTGCGGGGAGTACAGCGGCCGGGTGAGTATAAAGCTTTTTTATTTTTAATTCGGCCATGGATTGCGTTATAGTTGGGACACTAAACCCCAGGTCCATATGGATGAGTGGGTGGTTTAGTGTCCCAATTTGCCCTGACAGATTCCCTTTAAGGGTATGCTAACAGGTTGTCCCACAATTGACATTTACCTGCAGTCCCCCTTTTCTCCTCACTGCACAACTGCAATGAATAGGTGCTTGAATAGAGTAGACATGCACTGCATTTCATTTAGTCTGTGGGATTAATGGATATTAACACTGTCAACATGTGTTGGAAAAATCTATACGTAAATAGGAGTACGCATATTTCTTCGCTTTGCCAAGGATGATCCAACACAAAACTGATAAATAACTTTTGGTCACTCAGAAATCCTGTAAAGTCTCATATTGCCTGTTCATATGTCCTCTGATTTGTAAAGTGCTGCGGAATATGTTGGCGCAATATAAAGCTATTATTTTTATTGTTATAGATGAGTGTCCTCTTACCTGTCCCTTTTATCCATTTGGGGTAAAGACTGATGATCTTTATTACTAAGCTAGTTTTGGTGAATAAAAACTGGATTATGACAGTAATTCATCGAGCCAGCGGTGATTCATGGAAAGTATTTTGCACAATCATGTCTGCTTTGCAGAGTGGTCAAACCCCCTAGTAAACTCCATGCCTACTATATAAGAAACGCCACCCTTGGTAGCAATGGTTTTCTAGTGTCCATCATTCTACTGTACAGTCTGTTGCTCAATAATGTCAAGTCCATGTACACCCTTCATACAGATTTCGTCTATGAAAATAATCAGACACGTAACATGGCCGGTGGTATCATATTTGCTAATGTAAATACAGTTGTCCTAGTCCAATCAAGTATGCAGGATGTGCGTCTCGTGCACATGTCACTGTTTACACGGCCGGATACTTGATATTCCTCCTTGTTTCTAATTAGCTCTATGTGATTTGTTTGGGTCCAGTGGACAAGCAGCCTCATTGTTTCATGGTGCACATATTAAAAGTCCAAAATTAGAATATCCCTACATGACATGGAGATGTGGCAACATAAAGGATGAATTGTTTCTACTATAGACCATAGATGTTCCATTATTTTCAGCAAAAAGATATTTTGGCTGGTAAATGCATTCTCCCACAAGCATACATGCTAGGCCACACTGCCATGTTCATTCTATGGGCTTTTCATTGAGCGAATCGTCTTAAAAAAATCTTTGCCGGCAAGAAATAATCGAGACTACTTACTAAGGGTGGACAGGGGCTGTCATTAGAGATGAGCGAACTGGTTCAGATCAAACTGGATTTGACCCCAAATTTTCCAAAAGTTTCCCGTTCTAGACCACCTCCATTGGTGAAATCGAGGAGCCCTATTCTTGGCTGGAGAGCAGGACAACTCAATGGAAACAGCTAATTTACTGTAGCTATTTCCAACAGACCAATTCACAGTGAATAGCCAAAAAAGGGTTCTGCAACCCTCCATTCCGTACAGCAGCAAGAACTCAGAGGTTGGATCCCCACCTTATGTTTTTTTGGCAGTTTATAAGAGTTTAAAAATGTTTGTCTTGGGACAACTTCTATACATATGGGTAGATTTTCTCTGTAAGATAATAAGCTTAGGCTAGGTTCACATCTGTGCTTGAGTTTCCGTTCTTCGGGTCTGCTTGGGGACCCCAAAAAATGGAAACCCAATCCGCTTTAAAAGCGTTTACCCGCGGATAGACTATAATGGGGTCCGCCGGGGTCCTGCTGGGTTTCTGCCCGAAAAATGCAGAGTGAAGTAGAGGCTAACTATGCCTCTCCTATATACAGTCCTAACTCTAACCTGCTTGGTTTGACATGGATACAGCAGGTGGTGCCTCATACTAACAGTCACAGGAGACAGTGTCACCTACTGGATCCATGGCATAGGAGGCAGCACCTGATTTTACCCACTCCACTCTAGCATCTACCATGTTCCATCTTCAGGAAACAGGAAGTCACATATTATTTTATGATTAGTGGCAAGAGTTGGAATTGCAAGATTTTTAGGATTTTTTTTTAAATATATAATAACATCATAGAAAATTACAAACAATATCATCAAAAATCTTTAAAAAAATGTTTAACATAAAAACCTGATTTAGGCTAAAGCCCCACGTGGCGTAAACGCCACGATTCGCCCACGGGGGGAAGCGCCGCGGAAAAAATTGCGGCGTTTTACAGTCAGAGCAAAGTGGATGGGATTCTAGTGAATTCCATGCCCACTTTCCTGGAAAAACCGCGCTGCGGGCATGTGGTGATTTCCAAAACCAGCACGGTTTTGGAAATCGCAGCATGTCAATTATACCTACGCCGGCGGTTTCCCTATAGGTATAATTGAAACAGAAAGTCTGCAGAGGAAAACTCTGCAGACTTTCTGTCTAAAGCGCTGCGGGAAGAACCGTGATGCGATCCCACCCCGGTTTCTCCCACAGCGCTTTTTTTTTGCTGCGGGACGCCATGTGAAGCCTTAGCCTTAAACAATAGGTCATTTTCTCATGACACATTCCCTTTAAGGCTAAGGCCCCATGTAGCAGGCCGCTTTTCACAGAAAGTCTGCAGAGTTTTCCTCTGCGGACTTTCTGCTTTCATTATACCTATAGGAAAACCGCTGGAGTTTCCGTAGGTATAATTGACATGCTGCGATTTCCAAAACCGCAACGGTTGCACGTAAAACTGCATGTATTTTTCCACAATGTGTGGAAAGGATTGACTAGAATCCCATCCACTTTGCAGGGACTGCAAAACGCTGCAGTTTGTGCCGCGGCCAAACCGCAGCATTTATGCCACATGGGGCCCCACGAACGGAAACCTAATCCGCTTGCAGGACTTTTCTCTCCGCATTTTTTGAGCTGAATGATGGACAGAATCCCCGGGCAACGAGCACAGGTGTGAACCTAGCCTTAGTAGAAACTCCATTTTTTTCTTTGCACATATTTAGTAATACACCGTATACAAAGCAAAATAAAAAAGTAGACAAATCCCACCACAGTGGATGACTGTGAGCGTCACTTTGTAACCTGTGCTATGAATTATAGAAGAAACCTGATACGACTGTATTAACACTATTAAGACAAGGGGCTAACACATGGCGGTTTTGTCAGCGTGAAACCTTTCTGTTCTGCGCAGTTAATTACAATGTGTCATAATTTAGAACACAGTCAAGGAAAGACTTGTCAAGTGATACAAAGAGAGAGCTAAAAGGACATCGACCGCTCGAAAATTACCTTCATTAGCTCCATTTAAGGCAGGAATGTATGTAAATAAACAGCAGCAGCTGCTCGGCTGCCATTTCTCAGGGCCCTCCAGGAATGCAGGACACACAAGATCTCAGCTATCTTCCCAGTCTTACCACTTCACCAGTCAAAGCCCGAGCAGGGCACCAGTTTATTTCTTGCTTCTCTGTCAGAATGTAACAGACCCGACCACACAGCTGGATTGGAGCGCAGACAGTAACCATATTCTGTGTCATTTAATTCTTATTTTCTTTTTCCCTGCCTTGCTGAATGGTGAGAATCTCGAGGTTGCCAAGTCGCAGACCCCTGTTTTTTTTTGTGTGTGTTTTTTTTTTAATTATCCAATAATCTGTGCCCTGAGATGGCTTTCACCCACTTCAAAATTTTCCATTAAAGCTAGGCCCCACACTTCAGACTCGGCTGTGTGGCTTTACTTTCCAGAGTCGCAATTCAGCAATCCTGCTGCTATCCTAATATGCTTAAATTCCCTTAATCTGACATGATAATCCAGAAAGTCTGATAATCTGCCACTTGTTCGCAGCCTATAATTGGAAATGTACTGTATCATTTCAGTAGATCAGAAGCCGAAGGAAGAACAAATTTGTAAACCAATATATTGTAGCAGATTATGCGTTAACCTCTTGTTTTCAGTTTTCTCTATGAAGAACCTGAACTCTTAGGCTAAGGCTCCACGCAGCGAATCACTGCCAAAAAGACCGCGGCGGAAACACATTGCGGGGTTTTTTTTCAGCGTTTTTTACAGAAAGTCTGCAGAGTTTTCCTCTGCAGACTTTCTGCCTCTATTATACCTATATGGAAAATGCCAGCGTTTCCGTAGGTATAATTGACATGCTGCGATTTACACAGACGCAAGCGTTTTTAAAATCACAGCATTTACACTGCAGAATTTTTCTGCAATGTGTGGATGGGATTAGCCAGAATCGCATCCACTTTGCAGGAAATGTAAAATGCAGCGTTTTCGCAACATAGGGCCCCGGCCTTAAAGGGATTTTTTTCACCAGACCCGCAAACAGATAAGTTAAGGGCACCTGAATCAAACAGTGTATTCCCCTTGTGATTTGGTGCCCCTGTTGCAGAGATATTGCTGTTTTTGTCAATATGCAAATGAGTTATTGGGAGCTATGAAGGCGCCGTGATTGCACCAAATAGTTAAGTGGTGACACCCTCATTACTCCAAAGAGTTCATTTCCATATTAACAAAAATGACAATATCTTAGCAATGAAAGTACCATTTCACAAAGGGGAAACACCATTTGATTCAGGTGACCTTAACCTATCTATCTGGGTTGATATGCTGGGTGACGTATTCCCTTTAATATTAAAATTTTAACAAAAGCTTTAAATTTATATATTAATTCAAATTGGTAAAAGTTGTGCAAAAATTACATGACCACCTTGGTGACCAACCTATTGAAGTGCAGTTATGTCAGGCCAAAGTTTGGCTTATACCCAGAGGTGCAGTTATAGGGCTGCAGAGGTAGCAGTTGCTAACAGGCCCTGGACTCTGATAGGGCCCCAAAGGTCCCTCTGCTACATAAAACCCACCACTGTTATAAATGGCACAAGGTAGGTAGGGGCCCCATTACAAATTTTGCAGTGGAACTCACGAGCTTCAAGTTATATCTCTTCTTATGCCACAGTATGTTCCTAGCGTGTGTAAAAAAAAAAAAAGCAAAAACTATCAAGAAAATATACAAGTAAAGCAGTTCACAAATACATAAATTCATCTTTATTGAAAACAACAAATAGTTTAAAATTTTTTTACATAATCTGGATCAGAATGACAAAACCACACTAAGTGGTACCAGCATATCAACCCAGCCCCATAGATAGATAGGATAGGGTCACCTGAATCACACAGTGTTTTCCTCTCGTTGCCTCTGTTGCTGACATCACTGTTTTAGTTACTATGCACAAGTTATGTTGTCATTGCTCCAAAGAGCTCCTTCACATATTGACAAAAACGGCAATATCTCAGCAATGGAGGCAGCGATTCACAAGGGGAAAAACACCATTTGATTCAGGTGACCCTAAACTATCTACAGTATTGGCTTTATATTCTGGGTTCTGGTGACAGATTCCCTTTAGCATATTCATGTACATATTAATCCTTCCTGCAGGTGCCTCAAGTGCTACAATCTGGACTGAACTGTCAGAATATGTTTCCTCTGCTCTTTTATGTTTATCACAGTAGTTGATAGATATCAGCATTGCTTTATTATTCTGTGACTATCACAATGACAGATATGCACGTCACATCAGAATATATTAGTTGATTCTGCAGTACACAGCCTACCCTGCCAATAGCCTAATATGGAACATGTCACCAAGTAGATGTGTTAGAAAAAAAATAAATAAAACTTAACTTTTAATGAAAAGTAGAGATAAAAAGATATCTAATAGCATATGAAATATATAAGGTGCACAGAGATCTGACTTTTGTGCTGGATACCTCATTAGTTTGTTCTGTGACCTAATAAGAAACATATATGTTTTTAGACAATATCCAACAATGGTTGGTTGTATTCTCCAACTCCACTTGTGCCAGTTGTACTTAACTATCAGATCTGTGGGGACTTGACACCTGGCACCTACACTGATCAGACTCTGTCTGCAGCCTTGCTGCCTCCTCTTCACTGCTTGCTAAGCACAGGATTTTTCCTCTGGCTTAATTATTTTAGCAAGAGGGGAAAAAAGCATCGTAACCTATCATCTTGCAAACCCCATTGAAATGAATGGGAGGCAGAAAAAAAAACGCTAGCAATGTTTTGAAGCGGCTTTTGCAAAAAAAGAAAAAGCTCCAAAAATTGCAGAAAAAAAATGCTAGCATATTTTTTCTGCCTTCAGTGGGGTCTGCCTAAAGATAGGTCATGGTGCTTCTTTTTTTTCTTTAGCAGAAAATCCGCTAGAGCAAAAAAATCTGCTCCTGACTCCCATTGAAATGAAAGTGAGAGTATGAGGTGTTTTTGAGACATTTTCCTTTTTCCATCAAGGAGACCTTGTTTAAATATTCATTTCCCAGAATTCCTATCAGAGCATGTATGACTCTATGTTCTACAAGGTGACCTGATAAAGGCAAAATCTCCGTAAGGAGATTTAGTTCCCCGTTTGACCCATATCTATGACCTCTCAACAAACCAAGTCAGTACCCTGCTTTGCACTGATGAGGGACAGTAACATTGTAACATCTATAGGGAGCTACCTTCCAAAAAGTGGTGAAGAGCAAGTTTTTTTCTCTTTCCATCAAGAAGAACTTATTTGCATGTTCCTTTCCCAGAATTCCTAGTAGAGCATGTATGGTCTGTAAGACTACAAACCGCAAGGGGGCCTGATAAAGACAAGGTCTCCCTAAGGAAACGTAGTACCCCTTCTGACTCGCAGTTTGATGAAATTACCATGGTGTCATATATTTGGACGGGACTATACAAGGCAATGTCATTCAAGCCACACCCACTATTATGAAACCACTCCCAGATCTGGCGTACCATATGTACAGTGCTGGCCAAAAGTATTGGCACCTCTGCAATTCTGTCAGATAATACTCAATTTCTTCCAGAAAATGATTGCAATCACAAATGCTTTGGTAATAATATCTTCATTTATTTTGCTTGCAATGAAAAAACACAAAAGAGAATGAAAAAAAAAGTCAAATCATTGATCATTTTACACAAAACTCCAAAAATGGGCCGGACAAAAGTATTGGCACCCTCAGCCTAATACTTGGTAGCACAGCCTTTAGACAAAATAACTGCGAACAACCGCTTCCGGTAACCATCAATGAGTTTCTTACAATGCTCTGCTGGAATTTTAGACCATTCTTCTTTGCCAAATTTCTCCAGGTCCCTGAGATTTGAAGGGTGCCTTCTCCAAACTGCCATTTTGAGATCTCTCCACAGGTGTTCTATGGGATTCAGGTCTGGACTCATTGCTGGCCACTTTAGAAGTCTCCAGTGCTTTCTCTCAAACCATTTTCTAGTGCTTTTTGAAGTGTGTTTTGGGTCATTGTCCTGCTGGAAGACCCATGACCTCTGAGGGAGACTCAGCTTTCTCACACTGGGCCCTACATTATGCTGCAAAATTTGTTGGTAGTCTTCAGACTTCATAATGCCATGCACACGGTCAAGCAGTCCAGTGCCAGAGGCAGCAAAGCAACCCCCAAAACATCAGGGAACCTCCGCCATGTTTGACTGTAGGGACCGTGTTCTTTTCTTTGAAGGCCTCTTTTTTTTCCCTGTAAACTCTATGTTGATGCCTTTTCCCAAAAAGCTCTACTTTTGTCTCATCTGACCAGAGAACATTCTTCCAAAAAGTTTTTGGCTTTCTCAGGTAAGTTTTGGCAAACTCCAGCCTGGCTTTTTTATGTCTCTGGGTCAGAAGTGGGGTCTTCCTGGGTATCCTACCACAGAGTCCCTTTTCATTCAGACGCCGACGGATAGTACGGGTTGACACTGTTGTACCCTCGGACTGCAGGGCAGCTAGAACTTGTTTGGATGTTAGTCGAGGTTCTTTAGCCACCATCCGCACAATCTTTCGTTGAAATCTCTCGTCAATTTTTCTTTTCCGTCCACATCTAGGGAGGTTAGCCACAGTGCCATGGGCTTTAAATTTCTTGATGACACTGCGCACGGTAGACACAGGAACATTCAGGTCTTTGGAGATGGACTTGTAGCCTTGAGATTGCTCATGCTTCCTCACAATTTTGCTTCTCAAGTCCTCAGACAGTTCTTTGGTCTTCTTTCTTTTCTCCATGCTCAATGTGGTACACACAAGGACACAGGACAGAGGTTGAGTCAACTTTAATCCATTTCAACTGGCTGCAAGTGTGATTTAGTTATTGCCACCACCTGTTATGTGCCACAGGTAAGTAACAGGTGCTGTTAATTAAACAAATTAGAGAAGCATCACCTGATTTTTCAAAGGGTGCCAATACTTTTGTCCACCCCCTTTTTTATGTTTGGTGTGGAATTATATCCAATTTGGCTTTTTTGAAAATTCTTTTTGTGGTTTTCCATTGACGACAAATTAAATGAAGATATTATTACCAAAGCATTTGTGATTGCAATCATTTTCTGGAAGAAATTGAGTATTATCTGACAGAATTGCAGGGGTGCCAATACTTTTGGCCAGCACTGTACTAATACTCCATCAGCTCTCCTAGTTAGACTTTATTTAGTACAAAAACCTTCTGCTCACAATTAGGTCTCTGGCTACATTGGACACACATGTAAAGTTGCGTGTGGACCTACTTCCCGGCTATGGCATGATACAGTCAATTATGTGATGGACGGAAGAAATTAATCATGTCCGTGCACTTATGTATGAACTGGTAGCAGAGTAATGGCAGTGCACATCTGGCGGGCTGCAATCACCATCCCTTTCATTTACATCCAATTACTAGCCCCCTAGTAATGCTCCATCCAGTTATTTCCTGGAATCATCCAGTTTGTGTAGATTGTAGCCATTCCCCTACTTTAATGTTACATGTGTTATTTTCCCCTGTATAATGCCACATCTGTTCAGCAGTGCAGGTTAACACTGAAATAAATATGAATGAACTTCCATCTAGATCCGTTCTATGGTATGTAATTGAAAGGTTTCCCCGCTGACTATGGTCTCTTATACAGTAATGTATTCCTTTACATTTGCTATTTACTATGTGTGTACTATCTGTGATTTTGTATATATTGGTACTGACCTAGTGACCTATTCATTGTACTAGGATTACAAGGCTCATCATTTAGTATCTGGTAGTCCAGCATAGTGCACTGATCAATACAGTTAGAAAAATATAAAAATAAATAATTGTATATTATTTGCATTGCATGTAGTGGAATGATGGGAGATAGTTGATTCAATGGCAAGTGCAATGCAAGGAGTGAATGCAGGGCATGCTCATAGCGATTACCCAAAAACATCTCCAGAATATGCCCTTTCCTTACCAGAGATACACTAAAGGCACTTATTGTTGCCCTGATTCACTCTCGCCTTGACTATTGTAACTCCTTACTATTCAGTTTTCCCCTTACTAAACTTTCCCCTCTACAATCTATTCTCCAACGCTTGGATGCAAGACTTCTCCCGAGTTGCACCACTTCTCTGGAATGCTCTATCCCGGACTATCAGATTAACCCCCAATTTCTACAACTTCAAGCGCAAACTAAAGACATATCTTTTCAGACAGGCCTATCACAACTCCTAATGTAAACCCTTCCGTAGTTAGAATCCCTAAAACGTACCCTCCTCTGTTCACCATCCCACATTACCCCACAGGATATGATGCCATATCAGACTAGCTTTATATGTCCAGGCAGTATCTGCACGTTAAAGGACACGACTGGTGACGGTTCATACAGCTTTATATATGTGTAATGACAATAACCTCTATTACAAAATTGTCTGACCATTGTATAAGCAATGCTACCTCCGATGCCGCCCCTGCTACACCCTCTACCTCATAGATTGTAAGCTCTTGTGAGCAGAGCTCTCAGTCCCATTGTGTGAACTGACTATTTATTTGCAATGTATCTTTTTTGTCTGTACTTGAACCCTACAAATTGTACAGTGCTGCGGAATATGTTGGCACTATATAAATAAAATGTATTATTATTATTATTATTATTATTATTATTACCCAAGGAATCCCCAACTACATTTTGGGCGTTTTTTTGGCACATCAGAACTCAGCACCAAATATCCACAGAAAACTCAAAAATCAAATAATCAGTGCAACTTTATTATATCAATATATGTCACAATACAAGACTGAGTGAGGGGGGTCATTAAAATAAGAAAGCGCTAAAATGGGTCATATATTGCCAGTGATCTTAATATGGTAGTACACAAAGTAGCTGGATTCTTCTTCTGGGGGAAGAAAGAGAAGAAGCACCCAGCGAAATGTGTGTAGGGGTTGGTGTTCAGCACTCTAGTAAAGCAGAGTGACAAGTCCTGTAGTGGCAACTCTTTCGGGGGTTCACCCAGTGGTTAGTTCAAAGCACAGCCACTGGGTGGCCACACATGTTGTGATACAATATCACAAAATGGTGTTGTTTTTAAAATGCTGGTCATCTTGACACGTGCAGCCAAAATGAAAAGGGAGGGACACAATTGTATTTTTTATTTAGATTGTTCAGATAAAAATGCTAATGAAGTGCAGCTTTTTCTTAGTCAATGTCAGACAGGCTGTGCTGGAAGAATATCGCAGCAGTTTATTTACTGGAATGAACACTATAAGCTGAAGATGAGCCCCGAGTCATCATTGTGCCTGTCCCTTGTCGGCAGCTGAACGTCTGATAGTACAGAGTGCAGTGACTCCATTGACTACACTGCCAAAAAAGACGTGTGTACTCCTTCATGCCATGCTAGCAGCAATGCCGTAACAGCCAAAACCGTCCTCATAATGAAAATTGCTTACAGACAAGCAATCCAAATAAAAGTACAGTGCAAACATTAGCCCTGAAATCTACCCACCAGACGCAAAAGCTGCATTCCCCGGGACTGTGAATCTCTTAAATACAAACCATAGCACAATTTCCAAAGTAATAAATCGTAAAACCATGAAACTTTCCCAAAAAGCTGCTGTGTTGTAGGTTAAATGTCCAACACATCTTTTCTTCATTTATTCGCTCGCCGTTGTGGTTAATAACAATTGGCGCTACGTTCTGGACATTTGTAAGTATTTACAGATGTACCAAAAAAGCCTCCGCTCCCATCAGGTTCGCCTCAAGACTTGTGACCTTTCCATAAATAGACAACTCCACATTGGGCTCTTTTGCTGGAGTCAGCTTTGGTCTTACTGTGCAGAAATGTCCGGATTATGAAAGCAGCTGGACAGATTATTTTTTTTTATTCTTTTGGAAAAATAAGGAATGTTCCTCGTAGAGTATTTTAGATCATATAACCTGCAATGAATGTCGTGTATTTCAAATGCAGGAGTGAATTTTCCTCAAACCTTAGTGATGCGTATACAGTGGGTGAAATAAGTATTGAACACGTCACTAATTTTCTAAGTAAATATATTTCTAAAGGTGCCGTTGACATGAAATTCTCATCAGATGTCAGTAACAACTCATCCAATCTACACAGGCAGGGCTGGCATCAGCACCCGGCAAACCCAGGCAAGTGAGGCTCCTTAGGGGGTTGCGGCTGTTGCTGTTTTTTTTTTTTTTTTTTTTTTTTTTTTTGTGTTTTAAATAGGCCGAAAATGAAAAACAGTGGTATGTACCTCTCCTGGGCTCCGACGCCACTCCGTCACATGGGTCAAGCAGTGCCTAATGACGCCAGCGTAACCCATTTCTGTGACATCATTGAAGAGGGCTGAAGACAGCAAGGAGTCACGCTGGAGCCCAGGAGAGGTAAGTAACATTGTTTTTTATGTTTGATCACCTCCCCTGGGCCTCCAGTTATTATTCTTGGGAGTCTAAAAAGGCCCCAGAGTATAATAATAGTTTGTGAGTGGTGAACCCCAAAAATTTTGGAGTGGCCCCTATGGGACATTATACTTTGTAGAGGGGCCGCCATGGCACATTATACTGTGTGGAGGGGCCACTAACATGAAAAATTATGTGAAAAATAATATAAGCTGTTTCAACTGATGGCCTATAATAAGGTGTTTCATTACTAAGGTGCCACACAGGAAACATCTCATGATGGATAAAACCAGTGAGCTGTCTCAAGACCTTTGCAACCTAATTGTTGCAAAACATACTGATGGCATAGGTTAAAGAAGAATTTCTATACTACTGAAGGTTCCAGTGAGCACTGTTGGGGCCTTTATCTGGAAGTGGAAAGATCATCATTTCACTGTAAACCGGCCTTGACCAGGCGCTCCCACAAGATTTCAGATAGAGGAGTGAAAAGAATTATCAGACCACTGAGTACTTTCTTTCTATCCCACCCACAAGGTCATTAATAAAGAGATGACATTTTTTTCTGCCCCAATAATCTTAAAGTATCTCTAAAGTAATGTCACCACTTTAGAATCAATGGATTGTATTGGATTTTTGTTCCTATACAAATAATTATTTATTATTCTTTTAGTACTAGTTTTATATGTTATTAGCTACAGAGAATACCAATGACAAACCACAAAAAAATAATAAAAGCACAAAACTAACCCGTATTATATTAATATGTGCCATAAGCTTGTAGTTCATTATCTGGAGCTCCGATAAGTCATTAGTGATTACCATATGTAAATCAAGATGTCATGTCAAGCTGCAGAATGTATATGTGTTTGCCCCCTATTTGGTGGGTAAATTCTGGGGGTCAGCCACAGCTTTATTAAATAAATGTTAACATATAAGCAGAACCTTGTTACCCCATGAAAACCTACATGAAGTGTCACCGAATGCCAGCCACTGCGTCCGCAGTAGGCATATGTAAGATGTTCCACTAGGTGACACTCCTTACAGATGAAAGGGGACAAGATCCTGCCATATGTTGCTGTGACACCTGAGAACAGAATAAATAAAGAAATAAATAAATAACAAGTAAAAACAAACAAAACAGTACAAACAATGCAAATAAGGGCGGGTGGGAGGGAGACCTGTTGCCTCGTAGCTGGCGGGGATCCAAGAGGAAGTCCCCACCCAGCGTCGAGGTCTATATGAAATGGGGCTCTGCCCCCTCCCTGCAATCGGCTAATTCAAAACCGGGGGAAGGGGAGGAGGAACGCATGAATTCCCCACGGCCGGTCATGAGCCGGCCGGCTTATACAGCCCGCCGACTTGCAGTTTCATTTCATAGAGCATGTGATTCTGGACCAAAATGTAATGCACTTTAATTAAAAATGTTGCTGCCTTCAGCCTGAAAAGCCTCTCTAAAGTTCCTGCTACAATGTGTCTTTCTTCTAGCTAATTTGCAGTTAATTCCCTGTTGCTAGCTAAGGACTGTCCATAAATACATTAGGCAAGCAAAAAGTCTTCACAGTGAGTGGAAGGGGAGGTTCTGTTCTCTCTTCACATGGTATATGGTGAGGGGTTAGGCTGATTTTCCTCAATCTTCCACACACACCAGCTGTTTGCTCTGTGCAAAGAACTGAACATTTTTCAAATCTTACAACTTAGAATTCAAGAAAATAGTCTTCTATATACTTGTATCTACTTCTGGCTGCTTGTGTGATTACAAATGAGATATTATTCACAGACAGCAAGCAGCTTTACAGACTGTGCTCATAGATTGTTTTATTTCATGGGTTTTATCTGCATGCCTACCAGTGGCTTAACTAGGAATGGCTGGGCCCCAAGGTGAACATTTGACAAGGCCCCCCCGAACCGCCACCCCCAACCCCCCCGTGACCACCGCCTCCAACCCCCCCCCCCCCGCACAAACCGCATTCCTGCACACACTATTATGCGCCATAGTGGCCCCTACACACACTATTATGCCCCATAGTGGCACCTACACACAGCATTATGCCCCATTGTGGACCACCCATGAACGATTATTATACTCTGGGGTCTTTTCAGTGTTTTTTATGTTCCCTGACCTCCCCTGTCCCTCCGATCATTATACTATAGGGTCTGAAAAGACCCCCGAGTATAATGATATCAGTGTTTGTGGGGTTTGCGGCCCGTGGCCTCACTTACCTATCCCCGCTGCTGCTCACAGTCGCCTCCGCAGAATGGGAAGCACAGGTGGCCATGAGCAGGAGTGGGGATTGGTAAGTAAATAGGGCCCGTTATATGCTGGCCTATAAAAAAAAAAACGGGCCCTGTGGCAGCCGCTACCGCTGCTACCCCGGTAGTTACGCCCTGATGCCTATGTGTATTTGCCTTGGATTTGCTGTCCAGTGTTCCTGGATCTCCTATATTATGAACACTTGGGCATTTCTCAGCTATTTGTTTGCTATTGTACAGCAGAATTACATATAAACAAATCAGTATAGCTGTAATGTATAGTGGGAAGGGCAGACTGCTCCTTATTGTACACACCCTATGCATCAGATACAAATGTAAAATGTGCTGCGGTAATAATGTGATTTTTGGCAGCAGAAAAACTGATAGGACACCATGTATGAAGTCTTATTCAGTCATAGACCAGACTTTCCAGCAAGACCCAGCACATATTTCAACTTTTCATGAAAATGCAGGTACCCTTTAATTTATATCATGATAGCATTTAAAGGTTCTGTTTCGGGGGAAAAGGTAAATAGGCTTAAAAAAGGCTTAAAATATAGGCATAAATAAAGAAGGGTAAAAACATCAACACCCGCACGCCCTCTTCCCTGCTCTGCCCACGTTTGTGGAATGGAGCGAGGCAAGGCCTTGGTTTTTTCTTCGCTTCATTCATTTTCTTAAAAGTGGAGAAGGAGGTGCAGGAGGAGGAAGTGGGGCATCTTTTGTTTCAAAAAAAGAGATGTATGCCAAAGATTTGCTACAACTATGCCCACCTACATCAGTTTTTTGGTTAGAAGTAATAGAACATTCCCCCCACTGTCACTTCTCCAGCATCTACTAATGTCTTATCTGCCCGTTCACATGTCTCTACTTTTAAACCATTTGAGGTTTAAGAGGGTAACAAGGTTACAATATCACATGTGTGTGGTGAATGGAGCCAGGCCTTGTCTACGAGGCAGCATGGGGTCTCCCGACACCTTTTCTCCAAGGGTGTAGTGTTACATATGTGACAGGGAGACAATGGTAACAGTCAGGTCTGGATAGTAGAACTCTGATCCTTTTGCGCCATGTTGTAGAAGCCTTGAGGTGTGGTAAATGAGGAATCTATCCTATATATAAATGAGAGCTCATCACCTTACCTCTATATACCACAGACATACACATTATTCAAGCTGGTAATAACCATACATCACTATGGAACTATTAGCACTGATCATTGGTTAAAAAGGACTTTTCATGTCCCCATAGATGTGCAATATTATATACCGCTAGAAGCCACTGTTGGCTTTCCCGGTATTGGTGCCGTTAGTTTTGACACTGATATCTCCCCATTGTCAGAAAGGCAGACTAGTGTCACACTGGGCAGTGCGGAACGCCTACCCCGACAGTACAAGTCTATGGAAGAGTACTGTCGGGGTGGGGGAAGGGGGAGGGGGTATTTATTCCTCATAGCTAGGCTGTAAGGTCCACCTTACTGCACTCTGTCAGCTTTCTAGTGGTATGTATTACCACACATCTATCAGGACATGTAAGGTCCTCTTTAAAGTAGAATTTATTTCAGTGTGTGACTGCACATAGACCAATGTCGTGCAAACACGGTTCTGATGGTGTGTGTCGATACTTTTTGCCACCTTAGGGTTAGGATGTGTTGTCTAATTTCACTTACAGTTCAGAATGCATCACTATGTGCCATTCTTCCAATCAGATGATCCGTCTGTGCAGAGGTTCGCTCTATGGGGGCCATATCATCACTTCCAGGACTCCTGCTCCAAAGGGCGGTCAAACCAAATATTGATGGGATTTAGATTTCTCTTTTCTTCCTTCACTTAATTTTGTTAATTAACAAAAATAACTATTAATACTTTTATTTCTGAAAGCATTCTTAATTTGAAGCATTTCCCACCCCCACACCTGCCTAAAAATTTTGCACAGTACTGTTGATAGATGGATACTGTAGCTAGATAGAAATATATATGATAGATAGATAGATAGATAGATAGATAGATAGATAGATAGATAGATAGATAGTACTGGACAGATAGAAACAAAGAAACTCTTCACACCAGCTGTCGGCTGTATGATTCACTGCACACAACAAATTCCGGACATGTCAAAGAGTGAGCATTTGCTGAGTAGGGACTTGTAGCCACTTGGTATAGATGACTGATTGTTGAACTCAGAAATATTCCATGGAAAAATCCTTTACACCATGCACAGCTGAGGGGCAGTAGATTTTGCAGTTACTCGATTACTACAATGGAGTGAAAGTTTCCTTGGCACCAGTGCACTGCATCAATGACAACAATGTAACACTGCAAGATTTCATCTAGGTTGTATTGAAGATCTCCGGTTCCAAAAGCCAAGAATGACTGACAGCTGTCGGAAGTGCTATAAGGATTTTTACATGTAAATTGTGCTCTTGTAAAGATACAGCTGCTGCGGCGACTATGTATAAAACAGTGCATCTGCTGGAGTTAAGGTATTCATTGCTGTCTTCAAGGAGCCAGGCTTTTTAAATAGGTAATTATAGGATGAAGGAGATTTACTAAGGTCTGCTATATTTAGTCATTCACGTAAATCCCAGTCAGTAGGGTAGCCAGTCATAAGGAACAGAGGAACAGTCTACCTTCTGTATATATCCTTACCAGTATTATAAGTGTCAGCTGTTTGGAGATCTAGAGAAAGAAAAAAGAACTAAAAAAAAAAAGAAAAAATGTACTCATAATCCCCCAACACGTGCATTCAGAAGATGATCAAGTCCATGCTGGTCTCTACTTCCTGCGTCCTCCTTGACACACTGGAAATATCCCACAGCCAATCACTGGTTGAGGCGTGTACCTGCTGTGGCAAGTGATTGGCTGAATAGGCATTTCCTGTGTGTCTCGAAGCGGTGCCAGGAAGTAGAGAATGTCAGAATGGGAGCATTCTTTCTTTTGTTTTTTGTTCTTAACCCATTGTTATTCTGTTTGAAAAATGTTTTTTCCCTGCCTTCCCTTTAAGACCTTTAAGAAAAAAGTCTGAAAATTGTGCAAATAGCAGAGAGAGAGTTTATGACTTTTAGACAGTTCCAGATGGTCCAAATTTATTAAGAGTGTTTTCTAGCCTAATGATATTGATGACCAGTTCTTGGTATATTATTAGTATTATTTTTTTTTTTTTATATAGCACCATTAATTCCATGGTGCTTTACATTATTATATTAATTCCATGGTGCTTTACATTTGAGGATTTACATATGGTACACAAGATGTACAAAAACAGATAATACTAACAGTTACCAACTGGTACAGTGGGATAGAGGGCCCTGCCCGCAAGGGTTTACAATCTATGAGGGAAGAGGGATAGAGACAGAAGGTAAGAGGAGAGGCTGTTCAGGTGGTGGTGTGGTGACAGTAGTGTCAACAATAGTGGTATAGGTCAACAATATCAGATTTGACACCAGTCACCCCCATAGATCTGCTGTGCTCAGAAGCCTCAAGTGAATGGAAAATGAGCTGCAGTAGCGTGGTACGGCCACTACCTAGTGTACAGAGCTGTCTGTTTCTGGTGCCACAGCTACGCAGTGCATGGATTGGAAAGCAGATCAGTGGGGATCCAACCAACCAGTCTCAGCAGCTTATCAATAGGGGTGTCAAGTGTTAGGTTATCAATATCATTATGTTTGAAAACCCTTTTCAGGTGGCCATAGCTGTCAACCTACTTTGACAAAGCCATCTGCTCCCGATTCAATTTTACCCACATCACCCCTCAGGGGAGAATTGGGACAACTCTGAGGGTGATGGATGGCCAGTCTTGCTGACAGAAGTTTATAGGATTTTTCAAAGGGGGTTTTGGTGGGGAGGAGCAATATTCCGGGTATGGGGTCCCGTATTGCAATGAGGGGTGGGGTATCACAGGAGGTGCATCGTGGGTGGAGTTCCCCACACATTATAGTGTCCACTAAGTGCCTACACAGAGTATAGTTACCTCAGGTCCCACACACTATAGTGTCCCTAGGTCTCACTCAATATAGTGCTCTAAGATGCCACTCAATATGGTGCTCTGAGGTCCCACACAAGTGTCCTAAGCCCAAACAGTATGGGACCCAAGAATGAGTGGTGACTCCTGCTGAAATGAGAGGGTTCACCCAAAAATGTATCTAATTTGCATGGCTACCTTTGATAAAGCCCTTAGGTTTTTGTTCACGTCTTATGTCTGCTTTATTGCTCAGTTTTATGTAAGTGTTCTTCCCCATGAAACAACCTACTGATTTCACAAGGTGACACAAAATCCTATTGACGTAGGTGCTAAGCGTTCTACTGCTGTTAAAACCTTATAAAGATCATTTCACTTGATACATTTTTTTGATAAGAATCCATTCCAGGTCTTATAAGGTTACAGCGATATGGTCATATTTGGACTGGCTCCTAGATCTCTTCTATGATACTTTCACAGGATATTATGTGGCACAGCAGGAGATTTCTATAAAATATAATAATGAAGAGGAAAATGATATATTACTAAAATCCATTCTAATATTTAATGTAATTATGGAATAAAATGTCCTTTGCACGTATGTAATGATGTGTGTTTTGGCTGTAGTTTGACATTTTGAAGTATAGACATATACATAACAGTAATTTCTATTAATTTCTGTCCCTTCTGTTTCATCCTTATTAAAATACAGATTGATAGATTTGCTAGAGGCATGGAAAACATGGAGCATTTCATGAATATAACCCGTATAACCCAACATTTTTCTCCTGTCAATATTGCTTTGAGGAAGTATTTGTGCGGTGCGGTGGTCAAGCATGTATCTTACAACTTTGTACAGCTCAAGGAGAGTTAAAGAAGCACTCAAGTAAAAAATCATGTAATATATGAGCCGGGGTGATGTGTAATATTGCTGAATAATTTGCTGACAGCTTTAATAGGAAGTTATGTGCTCTCCTCCGCTACACTGACCACCTCTCTGCTCCTTTGATGCACACAGTGTTTCCTGTATGAAGAGGAGGTCAAACTATCAATGCAGAGCTATGGGAGTCAGATTGAGGCTCTAATACACTTGCAATGTGAGTTTGACCTCCTGTTTATACAGGAAACACTGTGTGCATCAGAGGAGCAGAAAGGAGGTTAGCGCTCTGAATGGGAGCACATATCTTTACAATAAAGCTGTCAACAAGTTATTCAGTTACATTATACCACACACAGATTTATTTTCGAATGGGTGGTAGGAAGTATGAGCAATTTTTTTTTTTTTTGCCCGAGTGCTTCTTTATAGTGCCTGTAGAAGAGAAAAGTGAGCCAAATGTGCCATTTTTGCTGGACCGACCAATTGCCTTATGTGTATGGGAGTGTGCCAACTTGGAGGAAAGAAGGATTGTGCATGTCCAAGCCATTGTTGTAATGGGATATAAGGTGCTGGCATAAGTGTGGCAGTGGCTTATTCCCCCCCCCCTCCTAATATTAAGAACACATGCACATTCAGCACATGTATATCAGGAGGTTGGGTTGTATAGTGGTTGGGTATTGAAAATGTATGGCCTGTTAACACTAAGCACCTATCCTAAGGCACATACCTAGAACAAGATCCATGTTATATTTTATATTTTCAATTAAGATTCTACTATACGATTATTAGTTCTGTAGAATATTTCTGTGCACTTTTTAGGTTACCTTATTTCTGTTAACTATAGGTGTTTCTTTAGTAGGGGTAAAATACGCACAGTGAAGGGAATGGGGAGAGTTGTCTAACAATGATTCGTTGTTAGAGTGAGGAAAAAGGGATAAGTCTATAGTGCAGACACAGACTTCTGACCAAGAGACCGAAATATAAGCCTCATGAGAGCAAACATGGCTGACAGGAAGTAGCCTTGTTTGTGAGCTTACAAAAGCAAAACTTCAGATGCAGAGCTTTGTAAGCGTAATTGGCTTGGCTATTAATTTCCTTTATTATAGAGCTAATATACAAGTTATTAAAGTCTACAATATTCATAGGCTCTAGTCTTATCTATATCAGAAGGGTAGCTATAGTGTATAGTCATGTTTTAGAGAGTCCTTTCTTCAAGCAATTTATCCCATTCATATCCTATCCCATTACATGGACCATTACAGCCACTTAAACCTTGGTTTCCAAAATCAAAACCCTTAAGGAAGGTAACCCCATATTGTAACAAGCCCCTAAACCAGTGATGGCCAACTAGTTGCAAGATTTGGTCCTCCAGAGGAAAGCAAGTTCCCTAGGAGAATGGTCCACTATTGATACTCCTGTATATATGGTGCTCTAACCAAGCATATAGAACAGAGGAGCCTCCTCTACTACTGTTACGGGGGCACTGCAGAATTTTTACCATCTCCAAAATTGCACCATATGTATATTTATATACGTACCAATGCATGAACTTTTTATATACTTTATACACCTTTTTATAGAATCTCAAAAGATGTTTCTGAAAGTTTCTAAGCTTCCTGGAGACCACACCGGCCACAAATACAACGACACATAAAATTTTGTGTGTCTACCTTTCGATCTGTCCCATGATGCCCATTGAGAGGGGCAGGGGTGCATTTCAGATCCCTAAAATATTTTTGGCTGACTACCACTGCCCTAAACTTTTTTGCATACTTGTTGTGTGTATGGGCAGCACGGTGGCTCAGTGGTTAGCACTACAGCCTTATGGCGCTGGAGGCCTGGGTTCGAATCCTGCCAAGGACAACATCTACAAGGAGTTTGTATGTTCTTCCCGTGTTTGTGTGGGTTTCATCTGGGTACTCCGGTTTCCTCCCACACTCCGAAGACATACTGATAGGGAATGTAGATTGTGAGCCCTATATGGGACAGTGACTGACAATGTCTGTAAAGCACTGCAGAATATGATGGCGCTATATAAGTAAGCCTAATAACTAATGTAACATTCAGATGCTGGAAATGTACCCGTCGACTATATGGATAGCAGTATGTGCAGCCTTTTTTTCTGGCTTTTTCTTATACAAAGGATAAATTCGTGTTATATTATTAAACTATATAATTTTTTAGTAGTTTTTAGAAAAACATCCTAGTGCATGGAAGCCTATTTTATCATCTCCTGTAATCCCAGCTCGGTGATCAGCTTCTCTCAAGGCGTTTTAATTACCTCTACAGGGTCATAGAACCCAAGCTGTTTGCTTCATTAAATTGTGAAGGCGTGCTCCCCAAACACGGCACTGTCACAGTTGTATCTAAATTAGCATCTGACTGACCCTCTTTTATACTGGTTGTAAATCCCATCTGACAGGCATTGGCGAATGCAACTAATTGGCAAGGTCTGCCAGGGAATAGTGGGCTTTGCCTTTGCGACAAAAGAAGAAATGTTGCTTTCAATATGTTCCCGAATTCACACAAGTGCCTATTTTTTAATGATCTCAGGTTATTGGTAAATCTAGTCAATAGAGTAAGTGACCCTTAACTTTCAGCTTGTAAGGAGTAATTGATGATGGCACAGTCCAAGTCAGAAGAGTAGGTACGAGGCGAGGTCTCCGGGGTCTGCCCAGTGGGGGTCTTTACAGTCAGGTCTAATTTGGATGATGGTATGTTGGGCTTATCTATGGGATGTAAGACTTGTATATAAAAGAAATTGAGATGGTTCCTTGAGACTATTTCTAATGACCTCAATGTGGCAGTATCTGAGAGCCAGGTATATGTGCAACAACACTGAAAGGAATTCCAGCGTTTTTCACAAAAGCATTAGTGCATATTGAATAGTGTATAGTGAACTCAATATCGTATTAGGAGCCATATACATTAGTGATTGTTACGGTATAACTATATATTGTATGAGTATTGTAAGGAATATCCTTATGTTCCTTTAGCTTTGAGATAGCAAGGTCACAAATTTAGTTGCTAATATCATAATACTAATTTCAGGAATACTTGGCTTCTACATCTTTTCAGGTATATTTCAGGGACTGTGGTGGAGCCTCTTAGCAAAGGTCAAAATAGGCCCATTATTATGGTACTGGGTTTTTCTAGTTTTTCTATTCAGGACACAAAGGCTTGTTTTTGTTTCCCCCTCTATACTCTCTTCATGGCCCTGGATGCCCACAGCAGCCACTGTCCACAACAGAGATGTGTTGGGCTTACGGACTCCTCCACTATAGCCAGTGACATATTGGAGTAATATGTCATTGTTGCAGTGGCTTAGACCAGTCTGAGGCTAGCGAACATGGATGAAATGGAAGATTTGCCATTTCTTTAGGGCCATGAAAATCTTTAGATTAAGGCCCCACATTGCAGAAAGCAGCGAAAATGCATCACATTTTTTTCTGCAGCATTTTCATTGCATTTTTGCGGCATTTTTCTCTGAGGTTTTTCTGCAATGTGTGGATCGGATTATTCAGAATCTCATTCACTTTGCCAGTACTGTAAAATGCAGAGTTTTTTGTGCTGCATTTCAGCAGCAGGAAAAACGCTGTTTCTGCAATGTATGTCCTTAGGTTGAGGCCCCACATTACAGAAATGCAGATTTTTTTGTTGCAGATTTTGCTGCGTTTTTTTGCACTAATGCCAGGAGTGGATTGAGCAGAAGGGAGAAGTATAAGAGCTTTCTATATACAGTATAGAATATGCAGTATGTCCCATTCCTTTTGTAGCCATTCTTGGCTCCTGTGGTGGTTTTCCAGGAGATAAATATTGATGGCCTATCCTTAGGATAGGTTATCAATATATGATCAATGAAGGGCCAACACCCGGTACCCCCACAGATGAGCTGGTTGATGAGTATGTGTTGTGTCCCCTTCATTGAATACCAAGCACAGCACAATGCATATGATAGGGGCTGTGCTTGGTATTGTAGTACAGTTCATTCACTTTATTATTGTAGCACCATTAATTCCATGGTGCTTTACATTTGCAGATTTACATACGGTACACCAGATATACAAAACAGATAATACAAACAGTAACCACCTGGCACAGTGGGATAGAGGGCCCTGCCCGCAAGGGCTTACAATCTATGAATCGGACTGAGCTTCTGCTCTGCCATGTGACATCATCAGTGCAGGGAATATGCCACAGAACTCATGAACACCATGTTTCCTTCATTACAATCCAATGAAGGCAACCAGAGGATGGGAGGAGTTGTAGTAGTCTTGATGTTATAGGTAAGCCAAGGATACTGAACCAAAGTTCTCCAGCCCACCTCCCAGGCCAGACACTGATGAGCCTGTGAGATGTACTGGCTATCCACGATCTTGGGATGAGGGATGCCCAATATAAAATGGTATCTAGTGCCTTTCTCCACTCCAAAATAACATATAAGTCTCTTCCTCTCCCACTATGTCTATGGGAGCTGAGTGCTATGAAGTCCCTGGAGCCCAGATACCTGGATGTGAATGGGTCCTGGCTGGTGGTTTCTATGATCCCTGACTTCTTCCAAACTGTTGGCACACTTTTGCTTCTCTGGGGCTGACAGCAGTTTCCGCCCTGTCTCAAGGCTGTATATGGCTGCTGTAAGGCTGTTAATACTTCTTCCCTCAGGGGCTGCAGAGGACACACAGCAAGTCTCCTTTGGCTGATGGCACACTACACACTTGACTAACGGTCCTTACAATCAAGTGATTGGTCAGGGCAGTTCCAAGTCCCTAAACATAAAGGAAGCTGCTAAATGTACAATACAAGGGTAAACACACATAAAATAACATAAAACAATATATACATAACACAGTGCCTCCGACAGAAAATAAAATAACCATATAAGCAGTGACCACCGGGATGCCACAGATGGCCTCTTCAGACAGCTGTTCTGTGTAATATTGAACCCCAAGCGATCACATACTGATGAACTGTCCTAAGGAGCTAACTGACAGTATCAGACTGTGTACGGACACGCCTATTTGATCAAGGGAATGGGAAAGCCCAGCTGTCTATTTATAGGATAACAGAGCAGCAGTATAACACAGAGTTATAAGAAAAGATAATCCAGATTTATAGTTTTAAGGGGGAATACAAGTATTTACTAAAATACAAATGTCCAGGATTCCTTTGAGAGGAGGGGAGGAGTAAATATTTCATGGGGATGTTACAAGAATATCTGCAGAGGGTGGGCCATGAATATTTTCAGGCCACACCCCCTTTACCACAAAGCCATATTCCCTTAAGTAGCCCCCACAGTGCCTCCTGTCACCTGAGAGTTCCCTGTAGCCTTAAAATAAATTATGCCATATATTAAATGAGATATTGCCCCCATATAAATGGGTTATCCACCTTTCTAATATTGATGGATCTCATCAGTCATCAGTGGCCCTCACAGTGGTCCCCATAAGTGTCCCCCATTACTGATGTCATACAGTGCCCCAACACAGTGGTATTACCACAGTACTTACCTCTCTACTCATCAGCTCTTCTCTTCTTCTGGATCGGGCGCACTGCTATGACACATCATGTGTGCTCAAAGCTGAAAAGAGTGGGGGGGCAGGGAGCGCAGAGGCAAGTACTGTAGCCATGCCTAATGTGGCCTACAGCCTACAAGATAGAAAGTGGTAGGGCAGGAAACCTTTGACTTCCTGCTATACCAGTTTCAGAGCACATCTCCCTGGGTCTGCGATACAGATGTATTTTTAACAATTGGATCGACAGACCCAGGGAGAAGTACCTACATCCCACCCCTGGAAAAAAGGGGGCCTCTCCTCAGATATGGTGTAACAAACACACCGTATAAAGAGCTATTGGCTAATTTATTCTCCTTGTCTAACTTTTATTGAAAGGATTTAACCAAAAATGACGTCTCACATATCCACTGTTTAGGACATAAATGTCTCATTGCAACGATCTGAGAACAGGGATCCAAAAGTGCCTTCAAGTGCCCCATGTGAATGAATATGCTCAACCACGACGCCATTCACTTCTGTGGGATTTCATAGATGGTTATTTCCATCAGTAAACTAAGTGGTGACCAAGCCTTATAGGGGTCATAGCTGTAGGGGTCGCAGTGGTCACAGCTGCAACCCCAGAGGTCACGAGGCCCCACAAGTCACCCTCAACATACTAGGGCTGGATAAACATCTTTGATCTCGGTTCTGATTTCCCTTTGATGGCTAGCAGTCTATCTTATAAATATTGTAAATTTGTGACCCCTGCCCTCTGGTGACCTGGAGTGAGAAGATTTATGATACAAAATCTTCCATTGTCAGAATGGTTATAACTCTTTCAAGGCAAAAAATAGCAGTTGATCAGTATGTAGTCTAGGAGGGATTCTATGAGGGATGCTGTTGCACAAAAAGGGGAATGATTAGTAGGTGGGGGCACCAAAAGGAGATAGGAATGATGGGAAGTATGTGTGTACACTGACATGTTGAGAACAAGTCTTTATAGTGGCCTGGGCCCAGATAGAAAATGAATGTTAATGTTCCTTAGATGTACAGATGAGACCTGGCTAATGGTATTGAGGAGAAGTTGTACAGGGGGACCCAAGCTAAACATTTGCACCAGGACCTGTGAGACATTATACCCTTGGTGGGTCTCCATTATAAAATATTGGCGGGGGTCCCAGTGGTTATACCCACAGCAATTGACATTTATCTCCTATAAGTGTCATTAGTGGGAAAACCTCTGTAATCACTCTCAAAAAATTATGTCCATCCAAGTCTTCCTGTATTTCAGACCCACTTTCCAGCGCAAGAGCCAAGGATGACCTTTCTTGATGCCTTCAGGCAAAGACCAAAGGATATTCTCAGTTGATTGTCCATTCTTGAGTATAAAATTTTGGTATAAGGAAGCCATAAATATTTGACTGTATGACTGCCAGTCAAGATTGTCATTTCTGCCTAATGGAAATCTGGTTGACAGGTTGACCAGTGTTGACTTGTACCATGTAAATTGTAATTGGGCCTATAACCTCTCTTGCAATCTGCATAATAAATTCCATCATTGTAATAACAACACAAAACAGATTTTTCCACTTTGAGGATACTTTGTGGTTAGAATTTACAAGTTTCCCAAGATTCCAGTCTAGCATTACTTACATTTCAGGGTCATGTCTTCCCAGTAGCAGGTCTGACAATTCACCCAACACATAAAAGACACTTTGGTGAGCACTTTATTAGACATTAATTGGATTTTGTTTATATTCCCTGATCACAAATGTCACAACCATTAAACTCCACATGCACTCACCTAAAAAGGCTTTTACACAACCGGCAGATGTTCTTATTAGAGGGATTAGTTCCATAAGGAAGGACAGGCTAAAAGACTTCTTATCAGTTGACTGCACGCTTGAGTGTCCACTCTTCTCATCTTGTCAGCTGGACAAGTGACTTTTGGGGCCCCTGTGTTTATGGTACATTCCAGCGTATAAAAGAACACCAGGAAACCGCTGTCACAAGAGCGTTGCAGGGATAACACGTAATATTTATATCAATATTCATATAATTGTTTCTTATATAACGTTCCCAAGTCTTCTCTTTGGAAATGCCTACTGCACCTCATTCCCCCAGCTGGGATCTGTTCCCAGTTTGGTTGAAGATATGGAATGGAAAGTGGACATGTATTAGAGTTGTGTAAACAAGACCAAAGTGCAAAAAATGACTGCACCAGCCAATATTCCATCACAGTCCGCCTTCATCAATCCTAAACATAGTGAACGTAATAATGGACCTGGTTTACTTCATTAATAATTGATTACTATATCACTGTGGGAGTGAGGCGCTGTTATCTCTACATACCAGCACAATGATTATGCTTTATGTACATTTATTCAGTGTTTGGAGTTTGTATAGCGAGTCCTGAGAACTTGTAGCCAAAATGTATTTTTAGAAAATGTCTTTGGGTCTATTTCCAGTTGCCAGTGCTGTATAGAGAACTGAAGGCTTAATTCATTGCTTAATGGTGACCTTATAGTAACTTTAAAGGGGTTTTCAGGCTAAATAAGTGATGATTTATCCTTAGGATAGGTCATTGGTTAACGATTGTCTAGGATCCGACACCCGGGCCCTCAGCCGATCAGCTGTATAAAGAGACTGCAGCATTTAGGTGAGCACTGCCATCTCTTTAGCACTTACCAAGCACAGTGTTGTATATTTGTATTCATTTGAATGGGGCTGCGATCTGGCTTTGTGACCAATGAACACGACCTCACATGTCCTGTGAAGAGGAAGTGGCGCTCAGGGAGCGCTACTGGTGCTTCAGTCTGCTGATCCATGGGGGTTTCAGGAGTTGGACCCTCCTAAAGGATAGGTCATCAGTTAGACTGTCCCGGAAACCCTCTTTAAGTCGGAGAAAGGAATCTCTTTGCTTTTGAAGGTGGTCATACAGAATAGATGAATGTCACTCTAACCTGTTATGTAATGTGTATGGGGTGTCCTAACTCTCCACCAATAGTAGATGTAATGTAAAAGAGGGATCAGCAGTTCGATTTCTTTTGTTTGCAAGGCAGATAAGCCGCGGCTGGATATATATGTTGGATGACTTATACCCCTCATCCTATTAAGGAAACATGCACACTTAGCTGAGTATGGAGGTAAAATGGAATAGCTGTCCACCGAATTCTGACATCTAATATATTTGGTCAACCTTCGGAGGAGCCTGGGAGTTGTCAGCTATATCGGTTGTCTTATGATGACAATATGTCTATTAAGGACTTCTCTCCCACCATAAGCCATCTGAACGACTGCCATTTTATACCCTCTAGGGGTGAGATCCATGGTGATCATCTCCTAGTTGCAGTGGCTCCAATTTGTCAGGAATCGTCTCAGATGAGATTAGGCCTCAAAATCAGCTTCAAATTCAGTCTGGAATCTACCTCCTATTGTTTTCATTGGGAGTCAGTGATGGGCACTTCTTTTTTTCAGCACGCTATAAAAGAGTCTTGCTTGATCATGCCGCAGGTCCCTCGACTGATTCAGTGGGTTCCACAAGGCCAGTATTTGGATAGGAATTTGACGTGGAAGACTGCCTCAAATTCCTCTTAAAATTCCTCAGTGGAACGGCTCCTTAAATTTCTACTGACTTGTCTATATAACGTAATGATCTTATTATCATTCCTGTATATACCGAGACATCTGAGACCATCAGAAGAGTGTTGCAGCATAGCCTATTGATGGACCTTTTTAACAAAAGGGAACAACACTTTCATAAATTTTCCAAGAAGTCATTGGCTTCCGAACCAGTTTTGACCACCAGAAATGAGTAGAAGCAACATACTGGGACTTGGTCCTCTAGCATAAAATTAGTTCATTAATAACTTTCTTTTCCCATATCGGATGCCAGGAATCTACGCTCACAAGAAATAAGATCAAAAAAGTTACGCAATCCATAAAGAACTTTTTGTTTTCCTTTGGATAAGACATTTAGAAGACGATTACTATGTGAATTTTAAATTGGGCCGTATTGACTTTGCCTTCGTAACATGTTGTTGAGAGGTCCTCAGATGGAAATGGAAATGGTTTGTGAGTTTCTTTTGTGTCATGAGAGTCCAGTATTTGTAGAGTATACCGATGCTCATGTTACCCATTGACTTGATTTCCTTATGTTATATGTTTTTTTTTTTTAATCTGAGTTGGGCAAAGGGCACATGGCCATAATGAGAGGAACTGAGCCTCCATATTTTAGTCATCTGAGAACCCTGTCAAGAGCTGTCCAGGCAGCCAACAAACTATGTACCGGGCGAATATCCATAGTTTTGGTAGAACATGTTGAAAACCTCAACTGCCAGATTGCATGCCTACTACTCCAATATCAACATTAGCATTAAATTGGCTTTCTGAAAAAACAAATGTTTGATTGCAAAGCGTTTTGATGGAGTATGTGTTACAGCGGTCGGGCTTCAGCAGAAGGGCTGTTTCTGTAGTGTTTAGTGTATGTGTCAGGAAATACACTTATTACCGTTTTATTGTGCTTGCTCGGAGAGTAGGCATCGAATGTGTTGGGTTGGAAGACCCAAGTACTTTGCTGAGTAGCTGAAATCTCTTGTATGAGAAAGTGTTTGTAGATCTGTTTTGACTCATTGGTATGCTTTATGTAGTGCTAACAGTTCTATATGGCAGAAGTGTGTACTTGGGCACCTGCACAAGTGGAGCTCACGGTCTACTTTCTTAGAGAATCCATGGAGCTATTTTTATGGAAAGCCGAAAGTTTTCTTGTATTTTAGACCACTTGGAAAAAGGTGAGATTTTGCTAAATGGCTACAATACTGTGCAATAATTTTTGACTTTTGGATATCTACTGTATATATAGAATTGAACATTTGTATTGTATGTTTATTGTATAGTATATAGCGCGCAGTTGCATGCGTCAGGACTGGAGGTAAATGTTAGAAGATTTTCCCACCGTTTACATAGCCTAAAGCCAAAAAATACATGTCCTTAAAGTTGATATCGTTCTGATAGTTTGTATGGTAAAGCAATACTTTTCAGTATCATGGTTCGTCCATTGTAAGAGTAAGTGTTATAGTCAGCAATGAGACAGAGAATCTTAATGGGACATTTATTGCACATGCCTTGGATCTAATTATATCAGATTGATATTAGTGAGGGTATATTATTCCTGGTACCCACACTGATAAGCTGATTGAAAGAGCAAGGACATGTACTGAAGCTTTTTCATTATTGGTCAGGCACAGCGCCACACATTGTGTAGTGGTTGTGCTTGGAACTGCAGCATTCGTTAATACACTCTCAAGTAAATGGGACTGAACTGCAATATTATGCAAGGTCACTGCACAATGTAGGGCACTGTGCCTGGTAAACACGGATCTGTAGGGCGCGTTGGTAGTTGGATCCCTAAGGATAGGGAATATTTTTAAAGAGGTTGCCACGAATTTGGAGCAACCCAAGGGGCCACGGGGGTATAAAAGAGAAAAAAAAAAGCGTACTCAGCTGTCCTTGGTGCTCCGTTGTCTGCTGATTCACTTTCAGTCGAATGCCAGGTCCACCTTGGCAGAAATCTTGAGCCACACATGACTTGATCCACACGTGAAGCCAATTAGTGGTCTCAGTGGTCGCTGATAAGGAACCGGTGATATATGTGAATGATGTCACTGGTTTCTCTCTTCTCACGAGGCTCTGGCCTTGCCACGCATGATGGAAAAGGGATTAGCGGAGAACAACAGAGGGCCAGGTACTGGTGAGTCAACATAATACTTTTCTACTTACATCTGTGAGTCAAATCTAACACACATTAGATGGACATCTGGACCCACCAAAATCAGTGGGTTTGTCTAAACTTACCAAATGTTTATGGCCATATTTAGTTTTTAAGTAGGCAACAAATCACAGGAAAATTATTATTTATTACCAGTGATAGCTATATGAGGGTGGCTGGGTCTAATGTTGCAGCTGTGCCCGGATCAGCTTATTCACTAAAAAGAACTGTGCTGCAGTACCAAACATGACCCATAGGAAGGTGAGGCGCTGTTGTAAGAAAATATCCATGTTTTTGTAATCCTTTTGAAATCACTAGAATACCTAGAAAGACACTGAAGCCATTAGAAAATGTCGAAATATCTTACCCACAGCAGGAAGCCAGTCATCCGGAGGACAGGTCATTGTAGTAAATTCTTAACAAAATAGACTTGTCAATCACCAGTCACCTCCTAAAAGCAGGGCCAGTCAGTAGACGTGTGATTGACAGCTCAGATTTCCAAAATATGCTTTTATTGAGGTTTTCTCAAAGAAGACTACAGAGACAGGTATACTGCATCGGCTTCCAGCAGACTGAAGGATTTCATAGTGCTGCCATGTTAGCGCCATCCATTCAGTGTACTAAGAAATGTACAGATATACCCATCTTCAACTTGAATCTGAAATCTCGCTGTACCGTGGTAACTCACAACAAAAGCCAATAAATGGTAAAAAGTTGAGATAAAACGATTAGCAATTATTTACTTAATGCATTAAAAGTCATATTAAACTTGGCTACATCTGTACATATATAATAAAATGGAATGTTGTAATTATTACATTTGTATAACTGATTTATTTTATTCTTATGTTAATTGCCTATAAAATAAAAATTAGCAGCCCCTTAATTCACCCTTTACATGTGTTGTGCCATTAAGGATACTTTTTCCCTAGCCACAGGATAAGTGTGAGATCACTTGGGGACTGACCACAGGGTCCTCCAGCGATTAGGAGAACAGGTTACTGAAAGTCACCCATGCCTCCTCCTTGATTCACAAGAGCACCAGTGCGCTTGTGTGGCTGTTGTTACAATTCACTGCAATGGGGGCACCAGGACTGCAGTCTACGGCAGCACACTGACACTTATCTAACTCTATCCTGTGAATAGCGAATAAATGTCCTTTGAAGCCGCTCTCTGGGTAATTAAACCGCAAAGAAATGGGATTGAGAAAAGATCTTTCAGTATACTTTCTTATATAGGTGCCGGTATTGTGCCCAGGGCCGCTTTAATCATAGGGTAAACGGTGTTCTTGCACCAGGCACAAGGCTTTCTGCCCGGGAGAGCTCCACTCACAACTGTATCGGCGTGCCATGCACGTCGATGCAGTTTAAGCCTATGACAGAGCAGGGAGCTGTAAAGTCCTTGCTCTGCCATAGAAGCCTTACAGTGATGTCTGTGCAGGACATCCCGGCACAGTTGATGACATCACTGCATCGCGTCACCTGTGCCAGGCCTGGATCCGAACAGCAGAAGATATCAGCTGCTCCAGTCATCGGGGGATCATTGTAAGGTGAGTATAAGATTTATTGTTTTTTTGTTTTTAAAGACAAAGAGGGCAATTACTGCTGAGGGGGCACTTACCTCTATTTATAAAGGAAGTATTAGCTATAGTTGGGGAACTATTATTTTTAAGGAGGGTTATTATAAAGGATGAATTATTATTTATAAGGTGAGAATATTATTAGAATGGGGAAATATAAATAATAGCCCCGTTAAAAATAAAATTTTTCCCCTTATAAACAATAGTTCCCCCTTAAAAAAAGCCCTCCTTAAAAATAAGTTTCCCCCTCATAATAGTTCTCCCTTATAAATAATAGTTCTCATAAATAACACTTGTATATAGTTGTGCTAAAAATCTTACATACCCCAGCAGATTTTTTGTTTTTTGGCCTTTTTTAAGAGAATATGAATGATAACACAAAAACTTTTTCTACACTCATGGTTAGTGGTTGGTTGAACCCATTTATTGTCAAACTTCTGTGTTTTCTCTTTTTAAATCATAATGACAACCAAAAACATCAAAATGACCCTGTTCAAAAGTTCACATACCCTGGTGATTTTGGCCTGATAACATGCCCAGAAGTTGATACAAAGGGGTTTGAATGACTACTAAATGTAACATCCTCACCTGTGACCTGTTTGCTTGTAATCAGTGTGTGTGCATAATAGCTGAGTGAGTTTCTGGGATCCAGACAGACTGTTGCATCTTTCCTCCAGCCACTGACGTTTCTGGATTGTGAGTCATGGGGAAAGCAAAAGAATTGTCCACGGATCTACGGGAAAAGGTAGTTGAACTGTATAAAACAGGAAAGGGATACAAAAAGATATCCAAGGAATTGATAATGCCAGTCAGCAGTGTTCAAACTGTGATTAACAAATGGAAACTCAGGGGCTCTGTAAAAACCAAACCACGGTCAGGGAGACCAACCAAAATTTCGGCCACAACTGCCCGGAAAATTGTTCGGGATGCAAAGAAAAACCCACACATAACATCAGCTGAAATACAGGACTCTCTGAAAACTATCGGTGTGGCTGTTTCAAAATGCACAATAAGGAGGCACTTGAAGAAAAATGGGCTGCATGGTCGAGTTGCCAGAAGAAAGCCATTACTGCGCAAATGCCACAAAGAATCTCACCTTCAATACGCCAAACAGCACAGAGAAAAGCCTCAAAACTTCTGGAACAAGGTAATTTGGAGTGATACGACAAAAATCGAACTTTTTGACAACAACCATAAACGTTACATTTGGAGAGGAGTCAGCAAGTCATTCCTACTGTAGAGCACGGAGGTGGATCACTGATGTGGGGATGTGTGAGCTTCAAAGGCACAGGAAACTTGGTCAAAGTTGAAGGAAAGATGAATACAGCACGTTATCAGCAAATACTGGAGGCAAATTGGCACTTATCAGCCAGGAAGCTGCGCATGGGACGTACTTGGACGTTCCAGCATGAAAACGATCCAAAACACAAGGACATGTCAACCTGTCATTGGCTACAGCAGAAGAAAGTGAAGGTTCTGGAGTGGCCTTCTCAGTCTCCTGACCTCAATATCATTGAGCCACTCTGGGGAGATCTCAAGCGCGCAGTACATGCAAGACAGCCCAGGAATTTACAGGAACTGGAGACTTTTTGCCAAGAAGAATGGTCAGTTTTACCATCTGAGAAAATAAAGAGCCTCATCCATAACTACCACAAAAGACTTCAAGCTGCCATTGATGTTAGAGGGGGCAATACGCGGTATTAAGAACTGGGGTGAACAGGGTGAACTTATGTGAACTTTTGAACACGGTCATTTTGATGTTTTTGGTTGTCATTATGATTTAAAAAGAGAAAACACAGAAGTTTGACAATAAATGGCTTCAACCAACCAGTAACCATGAGTGGAGAAAAAGTTTTTGTGTTGTTCATATTCTCTGAAAAAAGGCCAAAAAAACAAAAAATCTGCCGGGGTATGTAAACTTTTTAGCACAACTGTAAGTAAATTGACCCTCTGGTACAGAATGTGCACTCCTCCCCACATAACCCATTTAAGTGTGGTTTTGTACAGGTGTTCTTTCAAGTACCTTTTCTTTGCAAAAACTTTTCAAGCCGGGTCAAGTTGCATGAAGACTGTGAGTGCTATTTTCATGTCCATTCACAGTTTTTCTATTGTGCCCTTGGGGACACCAATATTGCTGCTTTTATACAGTTCTTGTGTAGCTATGCTTTATGTTTGAGATTTTTGGTTTGGTATCAAATAGATCTTCCTCTTAGACATTAAGCATATGAAGCCTGTACTGGCGTCCTATACTATATGTACTATAGCGCACTCCGTGTGTCACCATATGACGCCTTTGTATACCAGATGATTTCCCCTGGAAGCATTGCCTCCATAATACTTCATATTGTGCTTCCGATATCGTGTTTGTTTATATATGAATCTTACAGATAAAAACCTCTGTAGGTCTGTGGAGGTAGAGTATGGCCCAGGAAACTTCTATGGGTGTCATTATGTGGTTCCATACAACTCCATATGGCCATGAGTATAAGTCCCAAGTAACCGTTTTCTTTCGGGGGGTTTTTGTGTATATTAAAGGGGTTTTCAGGATCAAGCAAAATTTGCCTAAGTAGGGCAAATGGGATAAAATAATAAAAGACCAAGTATACACCTGTTAAGTCCTTCTTGGCATTCCAGTACCACATGGCTCTCTGCTGTGCTGTCCTTTCCTCTGAGGTACTTTCTTTCCACTTTATTTCCAAGTCCTTCTTGTGCATTTGGTAAACTACAGCTGCCAGAGAAGCATCTAGTTATGCATACTTTCCTATATCAGCCATAGAAGCCTGTGCTCACCTATTCAGCTTATATAAAGGGGAATGGTTTTGCTATGCAATGCCTATTATTTAGATTCCCTTCCCATGCATTACCATTGTCCATGGTATTGATCTTGATCTCAGCAACGTTCCCAACTTTGCTTCAGCCTTGTCTGCCTGATACTTGAAGCTCTAATTCTGGTTCTGACCTTTGACACCATTCATGACTACTGTCCCTCACCCTCTGGCTTGTGGCATATTGACTGATTGACGGCCTTCGGATCCTTACCTAAGACACCAGACCCAAGTCTAGTCTGCGTTTAATGATTTGCAACTTAGAGGCCCAGATTTACTAAAAGACAGTGTAAACTTTGAGCAGTCTATAAACGCACCAGATTTAGGCTGTCTAGTTTATACTGCCTTTGAGTTCACTTACTTTGAGACTGAAATTTACATGCTCGTTTCTCCTGAGAATTCACACCCACATGTCTAATAATTTCAATAGTTTACCACAAACTGGATGCACCAAGTTACACCAAAGATGCGCCTATTTTATGCCGGTGCTTAGTGGTAACCACAATAGTAAATCTGGGCCAGATAATCTACTTTCTGGTACATGATTGTAACATTTAACATTCAAGCTGCAGTGTTCCTGTTCTTCACTATGTCCTAGAACCCTATAAAACTAATTGGGACTTTTAGACGCCCATATGTCCAGTGAGTCTAGAAGGAAACATTGTACATTTTTAAGGTTAGACCTTTCAAAGAAGTCTATCTTTTATCAATTGTGGTCCAGTGAGAATTGTAAAAGCTTTCCTTCCCAGACACAAACTTTCCACAAAAGTCTCTGAAGGCACTACATATATCTAACACATCTTTCGCCCCGGAGTTTATTGGCTAGTACGTAGCTAGCTTTGTTACCTCTATTATAGTAATTCACTCTCCTCCACTGATAGATCCATCTGGTGAGGTTTTTCGAGAGACAATTTAACTATTAGTACAAATTGTGCTAGCTTCAAGTTTCATTATTTATAGGAGTTCATGATATTGTGTTATGATGGCTATTCCAGCAGTACGGAGCGTTTTGTAGGTTTTGCTGTAGTATGGTTTTATATTATTCCAGCTGTAGATGTTGTTTTTGGTGGGAAATAGTGGAGATGCATGTGCAGATGATTAGGTGTTCTTATTACTCCCACTATTTAGGTGTGGCGGATGTTAGACCGTCCGATAGCTAGAAGTGAAATCGCAAATATGTTCCTTTATTTACTTATCTAATTTCTGGAACATGTTTTGTTTATTAGGGCAGGAGATTGAATATAACATTCCCAGCTTGGACCATAAACCATAAGGGTAAATTCACTTTTCATGGACGTGCAGTAAAATATATGTGAATGGGGGTATTGAAACCCCATCCAGATGTAGTGGGAAATCTACATACTCTGACATCATCGTCCAAACTTTCTGTGGCGTGGCTGTGTCCTTTTCCCCTATATGGGGATAATCTCCTTGCCCCATATATTTGGATGAACTCTTCATAAACAATAATGAGCCTCTCCGCTTCCCTCTGCTGTGGCAACCATCACTCTCTTGCTACAGTAGGTCCACGCTCCATCACATAGGACAGACCTCTCGCCAGCACAGACTGGAACCTCATACTACCTAGTAATAGTATTTTGTCAGCGGTACACAGCACAGTATAGAATGGCGAAATGTTACATGACATAACATTATCAGCACATGTACACAGCAGTGATATAACATCGGTAACCACCAGGTAATATTTCCTCCGCAACAGGGTCAATGGTAACCCATCAATATGTTATCAAACTGCACTTAAAATATTGTGCCATTTGGCTTATATGAATGATGATACACCAGACACATGTAATGGACTCGCAATCTACGTGTCTGGTGAATTATTTAATTGCTTCTATTAGCCAAACACCATAAGATTTTTTGAGCCATTTTGAACAATAGAAGAGCGGACCCTTACATAGGCAGCATAGTCTGCTGACATGTCAGCCTTAGGCTAAGGTTACATGCAAAAAAACACTGTGGAAAAGACTGTGTCGGAAACACATCACGTTTTTTCCGTAGCATTTTTCACAGAGAGTCTGTAGAGTTTTCCTCTGCGGACTTTCAGTCCCTATTATACCTATACGGAAAACGCCAGTGTTTCCGTAGGTATAATTGACATGCAGCGATTTACAAAAATGCAAGTATTTTTGAAATTTCAGCTTTTCTGCAGATTTTTTTCTGCAATGTGTGGATGGGATTAGCCAGAATTCCATCCACTTTGCAGATACTGTAAAATGCAGCATTTTTTGCCGCAACCGAAACGTTGCGTTTTTGCAACGTGGTGTCCAGGCCTTAAAGGGGTTTGCAGGATTTAGAGCAACCTTAGGAGTGGCCCGGGATCAATGTGAAAGAAAAAAAAAGACATATACAGCTATCCCTGGTGCTCCGATATCTGGTCCTATTGCCCTTTCACTCACGTGCTGGGGCTTGCCGCGACAGAAACCATGAAGCTCACTTGACCTCACATGCTGGGCAGGGCTCACTGCATCGGAAGTCATGAGGCTCACCTGACCGATGGGAAAAATCATTGGCCTCAGTGGTCTACATGTCTGGTGAAATGTTACACCGGAGAGGGACCAGTGACATCACTCACATACATCACCGGTTCCTTACCAGTGACCATTCAGCAGTTGTGTGAGCCCCAGCACATGAGAGGGAGGAGTGGGACCAGATAGGTGACTATGTCTTTTATTTCTTTTACACCCACCTTGGCCACCACTAAGATTGCTCCAAATCCTGGACACCCCTTTTAGTTGGAGATCATTTAGTTACGGTACCTTCAGTCAGTGTAAAACCCCATATATCACATTGTTATATCAAGTTGTGCTAAATAACAAACTCTGTCAACTCTGTCTAGAAAAGATGAAAAAAAAATAGAATTTTGTGTAGAAAGGAAACAGCTTCAAGAAGCCAGTGAAAGACATTAAAATACTCTGTTTTGTTTTTTTCTTTTTTTATTAATGCATTAAACAAAATTGCATGGCATGTGCATTTATTTTAGTGCGATTATATACATTCTGGAGTTTAAAAGGAATTCTTGGTGTTGGCGGGATTCTAATGAGACAGGCAGCTGTCTCGCACTGTTGAAAGATATGTTGAAAGTGCCCAATCAAAGTCTCTATTCACATGCAATAAAGCAGCTCCCAGCCCGGCACCAGAGATATGTCAGTGACTTGTAGGATTCTAATAAGAGAGCTGCTTCTATGGATTCCTATCTTCCACACTGACACCATGGAGAAAATAATAGACCCAGCACCAGCTGTCATATAAAGCCAAATAAATCGTGTCCTACATGCGAGAAATATTTTTATGTCTTTCTTTGAAACCCATGAAAGAGGTTTGTATTGGCTTCTTGTAATAATTGCTCGCTCTTCTCTCCATTCTATCTGTTTGCCTTAGCGACATATCAAAAATACGTGTGAGGTTCTTAAGTAGGAGCCTTGCTCCTTCACCTCATGCATATGAGATTGAAATCTTGACTTCTGCATTCCTGTGGATTATACTAATGGAGGCTGAACTAAGTACCAGAAAATTCACTAGTTGTATATGTTGGATGCTTTGCTAGGTAACAACTAGATATGGCAATGCCAGACTTTATTTAGAGAGAATGTCCACACTTGGACACCATTTGTACAGATTCATTTCTTATGTATTTTCATTAGGGCCTGTGCTTATGTTTTTTGAAAACAGAGCTCGAAATTCCCTGCATAGACATAGAGTTGAATAATAAACTTCCACTAGGGGAAGTATATGGACTGCATACTGTGACATGATTAAAGGGGTTGTCCAGAATTTATGTGGCCTATCCTTAGGCCCGCGCACTGATCAGCTGCCAGCACCCATACTACTTGCAACACAGGGCTGGAAGCAGATAGCTCCAGTCCCTGTGTAGTGGTGGTGCGCTGGTACTGCAGCTAAGCTCCCATTGAAGTCACTGAGAGCTGAGATGCAGTAACGGCACCTATATAGAGCCATAGCTCCCAACCGTCCCACATCCGGCGAGACATTCCCAATTTTACACTGCTGTCCCGCCATCCCGGATAGCTAACGGTTTGTCCTGCTATGCCCCTGAAGTCCCGCTATGCCCCTGAAGTGTTTTGCTGTTACAAAAGTTTGCCCCAATCCACCTGCTCTTATCTCAGGGTAGGGTAAAGGCTAAATGGTAGATGCTAAATCCTAGAGGGCTAAAGGACCTTTGATGACGTCATGACCATGTGACCAGACTCTTGTGTCAGTGAAGCTATTCTGGATACTACAGGACACTGTGGCATTACACAGAAAGAGGAAGCTGCTGGGAACGGAGACTGATGGAAGGTGAGGAGAGAAGAGACAGCATGTGTGAGCAAAGGGGGGAACTGGGGGCAGATGTAGGGGGGAAATTAAACTGGGGCAGATGAAGGGGGACATTAAGCTGGGGCAGATGTAGGGGGCAATTAAACTGGGGGCAGATAAAGGGGGACATTAAACTGGTGGCAGATGGAGGGGGACATTAAACTGGGGTCAGATGGAGGGGGACATTAAGCTGGTGACAGATGGAGGTGGATATTAAAATGGAAACAGATGGAGAGGGGGACATCAGACTGGGGGCAGATCAAGGAGTGGACATTAAACTGGGGGTGCAGATAAAGGGTGACATTAAATTGGGGGCAACTGGAGGAGGACATTAAACTGTGGGGGGTAGCTGGAGGGGGACATGTCTGCCTCTAATTGCCCCCAGTTTAATGTCCCCCTCCTACTACCCCCACTGTATAATGTGTATAATGTTCACTTCCAGCAGCCCACAGTTTAATGTCCCCATTCAACTACCCCTTCGGTTTAATGTCCCCCTCCAGCTGCCCCAGTTTAATGTCCCCCTCTAGTTTCCACCAGTTTAAACTGGGGCACGAGGAGAGGGACTTAATACTGTGGGGCAATTGGAGGGGAACATTATAGTGTGGGGGCATATAATGTTAGGGTGACTGTAGGGGCATTATACTGTGTGGGGCACATGGAAAAATGGATGAGAATGGGCGGAGTCAACGTAGAAGTGCCGCACATTTTGTCCCTCTTTCTGTCCTTTGAAAGTTGGGAGGTATTATAGAGCATGTAGGATAGGCCATAGAAGCCTAAATCTTCAACAACTCTTTTAAGTATTAACTTAGAAATTAAGCAGCACAGAATCCCCACGTTGCGGAAACGCAGCTTTTTTTGTTGCAGATTTTGCTGCGTTTTTTTGAGCCAAAGCTAAGAATGGCTACAAAAGGAATGGGAAATATAAAGTAAGTTCTTGTACTTCTATAATCTGCTCAATCCACTCCTGGCCTTGGTTCAAAAACCGCAGCAAAATCTGCAACAAAAAAAGCTGCGTTTCCGCAACATGGGGCCTCAGTTTTAAAGGGTTTTCAAAGGAAGAATGACACCACTCCCCACTGTCCTGCATTCAAACAGGGGTACACAGGATCCCCTCTTCTCGTGCCTGATGGGGGTCCAAGAAGTGAGACTTCCAGAGATCAGACAGTCATCCGCTAAACTGTTTATAGGGAATAAGATTTCTGCTTGCGAAAACCCTTTTAAACAGCTATTAGAGACGTTTCTATAGGTAAAATTAAGCATTGCGTATGGATCATAATACTGTATCCCCCTAAGAATCTTTACACCCCTTTATAATAGAGACTTGGGAGGGTTGAGAATCTTTAGGAAGATAGTTTGCTTCTTTGATCTTTAGAGAGGACCGCCACCTCTCCTGATATATTTGTTTTAGTAAATATTACCATTTTTGAAAATTGTTCCATAGAACTTCATTGTGGCAATTCCTCTGCTATTCCTCCTAGAAATATGGACATGTGGCCCTATATACTCACCCTGTCCAATCAGTGTTTGAGAAGTGTGATGGTGACACCTAGTTGTCAATTCATTCATAAATGTCCAGTAGGAATAGCAGTCTTAGCAGAGGAATGGCACAATGTACAATTATAAGCTGTATCAGGATTGTTATTTTATAGAGTATACAATTATTTCCTTTGTGCTCTGTATACTGCTTCCAGTCTTTCTGGACTATTAGATTCCAGAATAAAAGAATCTGTACTGTTTCTCCATCACTTCTACTCATTTCACAACACATAGTCTCTATTAGAATCATGCCTGCATCCCCTGTTGGAAAGAATACCCCTGCCCCGGCACATCTGCCCTGTCCTCCCTGCATTGAGTGTGTGAGGATACATGCCAAGCAGTGCCTGCTTCATTACAGACACACAGAGACCAAACACCACGATGAATCCAACCCCACCACACCTACTGTGTAGTAACCCATATCACATGTAAAGGATGAAATACTATCTTCATTGTAATACAATGTAATGGTCCAATAGACTCCAGTTTCTCCTCCCTGGAAATAACCAGCAGGGCACTACGCCATTTGCTCCGACCCAGCAGAGATCTTGTTCAAATACCATATTCGGTCTGTGCACAAGGCAAAAACTAAGGTCAGCCCTGCAGATTGTAGCCCTGTCTAGGCTGATACATTATACAAGGGGTTTAAGACATAAGCAGCCAGCACCTGTTATCACCCAAGACTAGGAGGGCAGCGCTGCAGCTGTTCCCCTCGGCTAACATGTGTTATTGAAGTTAGTGGAGCGCTTACTGGCAATGATTTCAGTGTCTAATTTCTTCATGCCCTGGGTATATAGACTATTAGCCCAGGACTCATGTAAACACCATGAAAGAAAAGACTCAATTAGTTGAAGGTATAACCACAAACCAGCCCATGTCACAGAATTCTCATTATCATTTTTTTATTCTTCTTGCTTATATAGCTCCAACATATTCTACAGCACTGTACAGACATTACCATTATTCACTTTCCCATTGCATACCTCCCAACTTTCAAAGAACAGAAAGAGGGACAGAATGTGCAGCATGCTATAGTCACCGCAGCGAATTTAATCCCACCCACTTCCACTTTGACTCCACCCATTCCTATTCATTTCTCTTTGTGCCATCACACAGTATAACGCCCCTAAAGTCACCCTAACATGGTATGTCCCCTCATTATAGTGTCCCCTCCAGTAGCCCTCATGTCCCCCTCCAATTGACGTCACTACATCGCACCTACTTCTCCCCGAGCAGAAACAGGGGCCGAATGGTGAAGAAGGGAGCGGACGGCTCCCTGCTTCACCATTGTATGCAACTCATCTGCTTCCAGAGACCTAGACATACCTCCTGCAGACCGGGACAAGACCCGAAATCTGAGACTGTCCTTCTGAATCCGGGACAGTTGGGAGGTATGGCCATTTTAATAATTGGTTGTAATATCTGTTATGGATTATTACTTTTGTATTTAAAGATGATATCTACTTTGGACACCACCCTTTTTGTTAGATGGGATCCTGAAACTATCAGTTGTGATTTCCTAGAGAATACACAGACAAGTGTTCAGTTTTCCTGCAGCGCCACCACAGGTCAAGTAAAGCATCATCACTTAAATCCATGAGGGTAGTTTATTAAAAGGATTTTCCAGGACTTTTTAATCGATGACCTATGCTCTGGTTAAATCATCAATTAATGATCAGTGGGAGTCCGACACCCAGGTCCCCCATGGATCAGCCTTTTGAAACAGCAGCAGTGCTCTCTGAGTATCGATTCGGCCTCACATCACTTTCAGCAGGCACATGGCCTAATTGCATCTCAGTCCCATTCAAGTGAGTGGGCTGAGCTCCGATACCAAACCTAGCCACTGTATAAATGTTCATTGTTGTGCTTTTTAAGCAGTGAGGAAGCTGCAGGGCTCACCCAAACAGTGCAGCCCCTTCAAACAGCTGATTGACTGGGGGTCCATATGTTGGACCCATGCCGATCTTTAATTTATGAACGATCTTTAGGATAGGTCATCTATTATATAGCCTAGGGATCTCCTTTAAGACTGGCCATACACTTTAGTTTTCAGAAAGGTGTCTTGCGGCCATCAGACTGATGATGGGATTGGGGGCAGTAAGTAGCCAATCATGTCAAACACTAGTATTTTTGGCCTAGAGCCGTCCAAAAACATCCAGTATGGCCGATCTGTTTTCGGCAGACTAAGGTTTGCTGTCTGCCAACTGCGAATGAAATGCAAACTGCATCTACATATCTATATTCGCAGCATCTACATGTCTAATAGCTAGCAAATTTTTCACTGAAGTATAAGCCATTTTGGCTGACAAAGAGCTAGTTTCTGGCATACGTTATAATAAATTTGCCAGCCCAGATAGACCACCCCACCTCCTGTCACTTCTCAAGCCTTTTCTCAGAAAAATAGTTTGTGGGGTGCAGAATAGAAAAAGCCACAAATTTTTGTGCAAAAACAGAAATGTGCAAAAATATGTTATCTTTTTATGCTAGTTTGCCATAGACAGCTTCATAAATTCTCTCCAATGAGCTTTCTATGTAAAGCATGAACTTGCTGAGTGGGCTATTCAGCTCTGGGTAGTCTTGGTCTTGGGGTCCCATCTGTTCAGATGTCCCTTATATCATATAGTAATTTGGATTTTTTTAAATCAGAAAAGTACAAAAAAATATCAAAATGAGCTATGAAACTAAGATCGAAGGGACATCACTGACTAAAAGGGCCATAGCTAACAGATTGGCCATGTGAACAGTGATAAACACAAATGGATCCTGATGGAACCTAATGGGGTTCAACGGATCTCCATTATAATGTCCGTCATTTTGCCAGACAAAATAGTCCTGCACATAGGACTAATGTAACCTCTGACATAGATGTGAACATAGTCTAATGGGCTATTCCCATCTCAGCCCTGTATTCACCTCCCTGGTGTAGTCCAGAATTACAGTCCCTGACAGAAGTTCTGTCGCTTATCCATGTTGTGGAATCAAAAGCTTATAACCTGACTTTAAATTCATCCATTGTTTTTAGAAATGACTCATATGAAAGCTGAAACCCTCCCAAATGATTTTTTTGGTTAAGAAAATAAATTGGCTTCACTGCTGAAATATTGATCATTTAATGAACACAGAAAGGTCAGATTTTGGGAAGACAAAAGTTTTGTCGCACACATAAAGTAATGTGAAAATCAAACCAATAATTCTGTTCAAAAACAAAGATATGTTTCATAACATTGGTGAATGAAGTTGTGGTGCTATTAGAGCCATATTTAATATTTTGTGTGACTTCCATGAGCTTGAAGGACTGCATCCATGTGTTTCAACAATGATTCATACAATTTATTGATGAAGTCATCAGGAATAGCAAAGAATGCAGTCTTACATGCCTCCCAGAGTTCCTCAAGATTCTTTGGTTTTGTCTGCCAGGCTTCCTCTTTCATCCTACCCCAAACATGCTCAATGATGTTCATGTCTGGTGACTGGGCTGGCCAGTCCTGGAGCACCTTGATCTTCTTTGCCTTGAGGAACTTGGATGTATGAGATGGAGCACCATCCTGCTGCAAAATTTGACCCCTTTTAGGATTGGGAATGTAAGAGGAAGCTAATACTTCTTGATATTTTAGGCTATCGATATTGCCTTCCACCTTGCAAATGTTTCGCACACCCCCATACTGAATGTATCCCCAGACCATGATCTTTCCACCAACAATCTTAACTGTTTTCTGGGTGTATCTTAGATCCATACGGGCTCCAGTAGGTCTCCTGAAGTATTTGCGGCGGCTGTGTTGTAATTCAACTGAAGATTCATCTGAGAAATCCACCTTCTGCCAATTTTCCAGCATTCATCCGTTTAGCAGGCTGTGGGCCTTGGCAAATGCCACACGTTTTTTTAATTGCCTTTTGTTTAGTGCTGGGTTCTGGGCACTGATTCGACCATGGAGGCCATTTCGAGACAGAATCCTACAAACTGTTCTAGTTGACACAGGGACTTGAGGTGACCGGGCCTGTTGGAGCTCTGCTGCAGTGGAAGAGGGGCTGGCTTTTGATTTTCTAACCAACAAACGTTCCTCCTGAGCAGTTGTCTTGCAGGGTCTGCTGGACCTGGGCTTGTCAAAAACATCTCCAGTCTGTTCAAATCTTTTGTTAATTCTTTGTACTTGACGCAGAGACACATTAAAGGTGCCAGCCACCTCTGCAGTGGATCTGGTCTTCAGCCTCTTGATAATCAAGGCTTTGGTTGCAGGGTTGATTTTTGGCATGTTGTCAGAGGTGAAGTTGCAGTTCAAGTGAAGGTCTGGGGTGCTGGAGTTCTTTTTATACACACCCACTAATTAACCGATCAATTAGTGAGCACAGGTGAGGCTTTAAACTAGGATTGGGTGCATTATATGACAAGGTGACAAAACTTTTGTCTTGCCAAAATCTGACCTTTCTGTGTTCATTAAATGATGAATATTTCAGTAGTGAAGCCAATTTATTTTCTTAACCAAAAAATCATTTGGGAGGGTTTCAGCTTTCATATGAGTCATTTCTAAAACCAATGGATGAATTTAAAGTCAGGTTATAAGCTTTTGATTCCACAACATGGATAAGCGACAGAACTTCTGTCACGGACTGTACGCTGTTTCCATAACTCCCATAGAGGTCAATAGGAGTTATGGAAACAACATAGCACAGTGAGCTCTGCTGTTTTTGTCACTCCCGAAGATAAGGAATCAGCATAGTTTCCAAAACAGTTTACCTCTATAGGACTTATTGAAAGAACCTAGAACAGCTGCACGGTTGGGAGAAGGACCCACTAATACCCTTCTTGGCATGAATATTAGCTATCTTCCCAATCCTCTATGGTGACCATTTCAAAGAATGGTGTAATACATGGATTGGTTAAATGCACCAAAACCTGTTCTTCTCCACCTCATAAAGGTGAGTCCCAAACAGGAGGCTCAATAATATGGGGTTTATAGGAGGCAACTCCTTTAAATACAATGCATCTGTCCCAGGGATCCGTAGACTGGACATTACGTTCCATCGCTGCCGCTGTCAGTGCAGCTGTCAATCATTTTTTAGTCGGTGGCACTTACATAGCTGATAAACAGGTGCCAGATTTGTAAAGTTTTGGAATCTCAATTTTCTGTCCCAAGATTTTAGCTGACATTACACGGGGTCTGACAGGCACCTTGGCATGTTTATTCATCTGTGCCAGCACAGACAACAGTTGTCCTGGTTTACACTAGAACAGATGTCAGCTGGACAGAGCATATCTCAACCCGGCCTGTGACATTTGGAATATATGGAGCTACCTTTTGCTCAAGTGTAGGGTGTGATATTTGTGTGGCAAGGATTTATGGTGTTTTTCTAAGCAAACAATGTGCCATACTCCCAAAAATTTGTTGTCTCCTGCAATGGGGGCCATATAACATTGTCCTGTCTGAACACACTGTCTCTACAGGACAAAATAAGCAGCTGGTAGTAAAGAATGGGTAACGCCATGAATGTCGTATGTCAATGTCACAAAGCTGCTGTAAATCAAAGTGCTGGAAAGTATGCCCTGCTCTCCGAGGAGCATAGTGTCAGCCAACTGGAGCCTGCCCTGACTGCCAGCACGCGGCTGGTATGCTTTCTGATGTATGAAGGGTTGTCAATATAAAGTGAACACCCAGTTTTAAGAAACATTCTGAGATGTTATTGGGAAGCGGCCTATATTTATGTGGTCTATGAGCTGGGCACTCCCGACTACTAAAACAACATGGTCATTGGCACTTTTGCCAAGTACCATGCCCCATGGCCTTTCCTTTATTAACTGGCAATGTTGAGGACGCGTCTATAGACTTCAGTGCAAATATAAAACATATAAGTGGTTACACCAAGTCCTTAGTGAACAGACTGTAGGTAGGGGCCCTGTTATAGGCCCAAAAACTTCAGGCTTCATCTCTGCTGTTCGGCACCAAAAACTGTAATGTTCCCGAATATAGAAAATGAGAACAAGACATGTACATTAGATGTGAGAACTTCACTTGTAACACCTCCAGGCACTCGGTTTCAGGAAAGTAAAGTTTTAAAATAGTAGTGGTTGTAAAGTGCTTGTTTCCTCAGATCAGACACTAAAATGGCTGCCTTGGGAAAACTCCATAAAGTTACCAGCATGATACCACATCCTATCCAAACATAGCAGTGCAGTGTGTGCTACATAGATCCACAGTCAAGTGTATAGAGAGAGAGATTTACATCAGTACGGGGGATAGACAGATGACAGATAGATAGATAGATAGATAGATAGATAGATATGGGTTGATAGATAGATATGTGGTTCGATAGATAGATAGCTAGATAGATATGGATATAGATAGATAGATATGGGTTAGATAGATAGATAGATAGATAGATATGGAATAGATAGATAGATAGATAGATATGGGATTGATAGATAGAATAAACAGATAGGCAGCACTCCAATATTGTGAGAGAAAAAAATCACTTTGAGTTTATTCCTATTTGCAGTTGAAATAAACCCACAGTAATTTTTTTGCAATATATTGGAGTGCTGCCTATCTGTTTATTGTGGTTATATGTGGGATTATATGTCGGATCTCTTGGACTTACAGCCATCCTTTTAAAGCATATTTACATGGTGCTGCTCAAGACCTATTTGGATGTAGATAGGAAAAGAAAGAAGAGATAAATATATATTAGATAGATAGATAGATAGATAGATAGATAGATAGATAGATAGATAACAGTAAATGGAGAATCACGTAGATACTTATAGGATAGAAAAAGAATAATCCTGAGAAGCTCAAGCAAAACCAAACACAACACTGGGTGCAAATCCATTTTTTTTACTTGGGAGTTTTGCCAACTTTTTTGCACTATGATATGAAATAGAGATCAATCTATAGACACAAATACAAAAATGACAGCAGCACTAAGAAATGCATTGATGCTATTTGTTATATACACATATATCGATCTGTAGGTAGATAGAAAACGGAGAATTACATAGATGTAGGATAGATGATAGTAAATGGATAGATATGGAGTAGAAGGGGAGATAAATATTACAATGATAAATAGATAGATAGATAGATAGATAGAGTACTAGGCAGCACGGTGGCTCAGTGGTTAGCACTACAACCTTGCAGCGCTGGCGTCCTGGGTTTGAATCCTGCCAAGGACAACATCTGCATGGAGTTTGTATGTTCTCCCCATGTTTGCGTGGGTTTTCTCTGAGTACACCGATTTCCTCCCACACTCCAAAAACATACTGATAGGGAATGTAGATTGTGATCCCTATATGGGACAGTGACTGTCAATGTCTGTAAAGTGCTGCGGAATATGATGGTGCTATACAAGTAAGCATAAATTAAACTAAATAAGATAGATAATGCATGGAGAGTTACAGATAGATATTTAGTAGGAATATTGGAAATGATTCCATACAATACTCCATAGACCTGTATTTGTAATGCTGGATTTGGTGGCTTTTATGTCAGATGAATAACAATCGGCACAAATATCACACACTGCACATTGCCTGTACCGTAGCCGGAGAACATGTTAGACATGTTTTGTTTTATGAATGTCATTTTTCACCGATTCCCCCCTGAGTATCTTTAAGATAGGATCCCATTAACTGTTATTGCATGGAGTTCACCATATCCGCTGACTCGCAGGTGTATAAGGCTATTAAAAGTATAATAGACCCTTTGAAGGATGTTGAAAAAAGTTACACAAATAAACTCTTTCTATGTGTGCCAAAACCTCTGTTCAGTTTTCCCTGGAGATCTTCTGCGCCTTTTGTGCCTGAGTTTGATAGGACCCAAAGAGGATAAAAGCCAGACGGTGCAGAACTTAATATTTAAAGCAGATTTCCCTTCCAGTAACATAAAGCCATCAATACACAGTTAAGCAGTTTAACAGTGAATATTCTTGTGTGTTGGATCAGAGAACTGTTTTCCAACGCCGCCGCCGTGTTTTAAAAGCAGTCAACCATCAGAAGAGACAGGAATTCCTACAACACAGCATGGCTCAGTGACTCTGCACAGGACCAGAAAGCCTTACACCTAGGAGACACCTTTTACATTTCAGCCCAGGTTAAAGCAGCGGCTGAAAGTCCTCTCCGCCTGACAGGTCTCAGCACTTGTGAAATTAGTTGGTGGTCCCAATTTATAAAGCAAGGCGCAGTACATTAGCGTTCATCATTAAATGGGTGCCAAACTATTGACAAGCTGATAGGAGATAAGAGCAGGCAAAGCAGAACATTGGTTTACAGGAATTCAGGGGGTCTTTATTCCAGCCGCAGCGACTTTGTCATGTGTGACATCTAATGGAGTCATTTATTTTTATTATTTTATTTTATTATGCTTACTTATATAGCGCCATCATATTCTGCAGCGCTTTACAGACATTGACAGTCACTGTCCCATATAGGGCTCACAATCTACATTCCCTATCAGTATGTCTTTGGAGTCATTCTTTTACTAGAGGCTTAAAGGGACTTTATTGCTACAAAATTAACAATTTTTTTAATCACGTTTTATTTCAAATATTTTCAAATTATTTTTAAATAATAACAAAAATCCTATAAGACCAGTAGTTCTGACTCTGGCCACCAAGACAAATAATATGCTGCAACTTCCTGTTTTTGTAGATTTCTTTGCAGCAGTAGCTCACTTATCAGCACACTGATGATCACAGCTCTCTTATATATGTAGATAGGACACATAATCCACCTGTCACAATAGAGGATTTCACAGCTTATTTACTCCCCCCTGCAAACAAAGACCCTGGGAGAGGTGAGTAAAAAAAATTTTTTTATTCTCATGACCCCTTCAGCATTCCTATTAAAAAAGAGTAAGAAAACCCCTTTAAGTATTGGATAGTCCTCCATCAGTGGTCAGTGGTCATCTGATCCCATCTCTTCCCGTAACGCCGCACTGTCCATAAACCAAGTGTGCATGTGTATGCTGGGAAGTTGGGGAAGGCAGCTGTTGACAACAATTGAAGGTGCACGGGAACCTTTAGATCAGTGCAGTTTCTGAAGTGTATTCTAAGCTCAGGTCATTTACCCTTTACCAAAAATGTGAGTTCATTTAAAAAAAAAAAAAAAGTTTAAAAAATAGACACATTTCCATTTTACCCTGAAGCTAAAATAAATCTCTTCCAGTCTATGGCAATATTCCTAATTCCACAACTAGGAAACAGGACAATCCAAAATCAACCCGGGAGCGGCCTGTTTATTTTCTGTACGTAGGGGAATTAAACAGACCGACCCTTCTGAGATTTCAGCTGACAGAGCAGCAAAAATTTTACAACCATCTTGTCACTTTGACAAGAGCCGAAGGATTTAGCACCTAACAACTGATAAATGACTGTGTGACCACCTGCCCTTTGTCATCTCTGAGCTGCTAAGTATGAGTCAATTACTGCACTGCCACCCATAAATAAACCTGCCCTATGTTGTGGCTATACACCCCCTGACTGCATCAGCACTAATGGAGTTTACAAACACCTCCAGAGCTGCTACAAAACATTCATTGTTCTAGAAGGTACAGGCTACATCCTCCATGAAGAACACTTATGTGCAGAGATCATGACCCTGTACATGGTAGATAAAGCAGATACTTAAGAAACCCACATGTTAGCTTTGTATCTGCCAACTCAACAATTTTGATAATTTCAGTCGATCAGCTAAAGTATATGGGGGCCCCCTGACTCTTCCCCGATGGCAGATGTGAGGGGAGGTAAGGATCAAGCAGATGGATCTCCTGATCCCTTTATTCACAAAGAGATAAAAAGCTGTCAGAGGTTTTCTCCTCTCTGCCACTTCATTACGCCAGGCCCAGCGCGCATACGTATGTGGGTGTCAGTGGAGATAGCTGTCTTATGTTTATGGATAATTTCAAGGGAATGTGTCAAAAAATGACCTAGTTTTTAAACTAAGCTTCTATGCTTAAATATTTTTAAAGATTTTTTTTTTAATTTTTCATGTCAATATCTATATTAAAATGAAAAAAAAGCTATATTATGCAATTTCCACTCTGACAACTAAGCCAAACAACATACTGACATCTGCCAATTCCATATGGGTTCTTTTTGTAGCAGTCACCTCATTTACATCACCCATGATTGCATCCACTACTGATAATAGATGTCACAGCTTATCTACTCTCCCACCCTGGGCAGAGCATGTCTAGAAAACTCTCTTAGATGTCTCCAGTCTATTGTTGTCTATGGGCTTGACTATGTATGACTGTAAAGCATATCACTAAATTCTGAGCAGAGGGCAAGCTCAGGCAAGATGGCAGCCATAAAATTATACAGAAAATAGAATTAAAAAATCTTTAAAAAAATATATATACACACATGGACAAAATTGTTGGTACCCCTTGTTTAATGAAAGAAAAACCCACAATGGTCACAGAAATAACTTGAATCGGACAAAAGTAATAACATATAAAAATTCTATGAAAATGAACAAATGAAAGTCAGACATTGCTTTTCAACCATGCTTCAACAGAATTTTTAAAAAAAGAAAACTCATGAAACAGGCCTGGACAGAAATGATGGTTCCCTTAACTTAATATTTTGTTGCACAACCTTTTGAGGCAATCCCTGCAATCAAACGATTCCTGTAACTGTCAATGAGACTTCTGCACCTCTCAACAGGTATTTTGGCCATTCCTCATGAGCAAACTGCTCCAGTTGTCTCGGGTTTGAAGGGTGCCTTTTCTAGACAGCATGTTTCAGCTCCTTCCAAAGATGCTCAATAGGATTTAGGTCAGGGCTCATAGAAGGCCACTTCAGAATAGTCCAGTGTTTTCCTCTTAGCAATTCTTGGGTGTTTTTAGCTGTGTGTTTTGGGTCATTATCCTGTTGCAAGACCCATGACCTGCGACTGAGACCAAGCTTTCTGACACTGAGCAGCACATTTCTCTCTAGAATCCCTTGATAGTCTTGAGATTTCATTGTACCTTGCACAGATTCAAGACACCCTGTGCCAGATGCAGCAAAGCAGCCCCAGAACATAACAGAGCCTCCTCCATGTTTCACAGTAGGGACAGTGTTCTTTTCAAGATATGCTTCATTTTTCCATCTGTGAGGATAGAGCTGATGTGCCTTGCCAAAAATTTCGACTTTTGTCTCATCTGTCCATAAGACATTCTCCCAGAAGCTTTGTGGCTTGTCAACATGTAGTTTGGCAAATTCCAGTTTTATCAGATTCAAGTTATTTCTGTGACCATTGTGGGTTTTTCTTTCATTAAAAGGAGGAGTACCAACAATTTTGTCCACATCTGTATATATATCTATTATATTTATTTATTTATTTTTTAAGTTTCAAAAGTACAAATTGATGCTTTCAGGCCTTAATGTAAAATATGTAACAGGATCTCCTACTTATCATGAGTCATTTATAGTACTTGTGGTTCTCATAGGCGACAAAGGCATACAACTACTACCTCTGCTCCACATATAGTTACGCCCCTGCTTAACATACCTCACCCACCATATTTAAAGGGAGTGCGTCAGCAGGAAAATCAGTATCAAACTAATGACAGTACCTTGTAGAGCGGCTTCTACACTTTCCAAAAATGTATTTCTTATTCTACATTGCAGCTCAATTTTCATGAAAATCAGTTTTATTCGTATACAAATTAGCTGAAAAGGGGCTTAAGGGGGCGTCTTCTATTGCAGGGACTGCTCTCTGCTCTAGATAATGGCCCCTAACTGCAGACAAAGTGTGACAGATGTCACTCAAGCAGTAGGGGGCGAACCTGAGCGGCAGTTAGGGGTGGTTATTTAGAGCAGAGAGTGTATTCCAAGCAGGAGAAGACACGACCCTAAAGCCCTTTCCTGCTAATTTTCATAAGAATAAACGCTGATTTTCATGAAGATGGAGCTGCAATGCTCCAGTACTGACTCCTTATTACCTGCATATAGTCCCTTACAAGCCCTGTGCGCTCCATTACACCTCCTTAGAAAACTTCCTGTCATTACATTTTGGGTAATATGGTTGTGGGCTATGTTGTCTCATTTCCAGTTATTGTCTTCATATCTGCCCCTTTATTCCAGGCAGGGATGGTGCTGAGGTGTGGATACTTCTGGCTTGGATTGCTGCTGGTCCCTGCGGCCTGCCTCATACGAGACGTGGTGTGGAGAGCGTAAGTCACTTTACTATCATTGTCAATGAATAACCTATTTCATAACACCCTTAAAAAAATCTTAAATTGTATTTGAATTGAGACTGTCTTGTTGCTCACAAGTCACTTGGCCTGCTAGCTATATCTGGTTTAGGGAGAGCTGAGGATACCTCTTATTGAACTACCTAGAGGTGTTATCGGCATTCTTAGACACTTCAGAATAACTATTGTTTTATTAGTGTAGGACTGAGGTTTCTTGGGCTCACCAGATAAAATAATAATGGGGCCCACCTTCCAACAACCCCATGGCAATAGACCATAGTACCCTACTAATTTGGGTGGTCTTCTGTTGGACCATTATTGTTTTAGAGCTTGGGCCAACCAGAGGCTCCGCTGCTACTCTGGTGGGCCTGACCGACTCTGGTTAGTATAGTAGTGTAGAAGTCTTTTCTATGTGTTGGGGGGTTTTGACCTCCTATCTACATGAAGATTTTTTTTGTCTCTAACCTGGGAATTGGGTAGGCTCTTTTTGCTCTCTGCCACTACTCCCTTGCCCCTCTCACAGCATGTAGTCTAATAGACAAACAGGGAATAAAACTGCAGCTGCATCCCCCCTCACCCCTCTATTCTGTCTTTTATTCACTGTTTTACTTTTGATAGGTTTTATAGATACTGAAGAAGTTTCTGAACATTTCTAGAGCCAGGGAATGAAAAATCCTGACTGCATACATTTTAGCTCTCATGTGACAACCCTATGGAGGATGTTATAGCAACCACTATAGTTATAGCTTTATAGAAAAAGATATAGCAATTAAGTAGAAGACAAGTAGAAGTAAAAACAAGTAGAAGATATAAAACTATGAAAATAAAACTACTGAAAACTTCAAATACAGTGCCTTGCGAAAGTATTCGGCCCCCTTGAACTTTTCAACCTTTTGCCACATTTCAGGCTTCAAACATAAGAATATAAAATTTTAATTTTTTGGTGAAGAATCAACAACAAGTGGGACACAATCGTGAAGTGGAACGAAATTTATTGGATATTTTAAACTTTTGTAAAAATTTAAAAACTGAAAAGTGGGGCGTGCCAAATTATTCGGCCCCCTTAAGTTAATACTTTGTAGCGCCACCTTTTGCTGCGATTACAGCTGCAAGTCGCTTGGGGTATGTCTTTATCAGTTTTGCACATCGAGAGACTGAAAGTCTTGCCCATTCTTCCTTGGAAAACAGCTCAAGCTCAGTGAGGTTGGATGGAGAGCGTTTGTGAACAGCAGTTTTCAGCTCTTTCCACACATTCTCGATTGGATTCAGGTCTGGACTTTGACTTGGCCATTCTAACACCTGGATACGTTTATTTGTGAACCATTCCATTGTAGATTTTGCTTTGTTTGGGATCATTGTCTTGTTGGAAGATAAATCTCCGTCCCAGTCTCAGGTCTTTTGCAGACTCCAACAGGTTTTCTTCCAGAATGGTTCTGTATTTGGCTCCATCCATCTTCCCATCAATTTTAACCATCTTCCCTGTCCCTGCTGAAGAAAAGCAGGCCCAAACCATGATGCTGCCACCACCATGTTTGAGAGTGGGGATGGTGTGTTCAGGGTGATGAGCTGTGTTGCTTTTACGCCAAACATATCGTTTTGCATTGTGGCCAAAAAGTTTGATTTTGGTTTCATCTGACCAGAGCACCTTCTTCTGCATGTTTGGTGTGTCTCCCAGGTGGCTTGTGGCAAACTTTAAAAGAGACTTTTTATGGATATCTTTGAGAAATGCCTTTCTTCTTGCCACTCTTCCATAAAGGCCAGATTTGTGCAGTGTACGACTGATTGTTGTGTAGATCTCTGCAGTTCATCCAGAGTGATCATGGGCCTCTTGGCTGCATCTCTGATCAGTCTTCTCCTTGTTTGAGATGAAAGTTTAGAGGGTCGGCCGGGTCTTGGTAGATTTGCAGTGGTCTGATACTCCTTCCATTTCAATATGATCACTTGCACAGTGCTCCTTGGGATGTTTAAAGTTTGGGAAATCTTTTTGTATCCAAATCTGGCTTTAAACTTCTCCACAACAGTATCACGGACCTGCCTGGTGTGTTCCTTGGTCTTCATGTTGCTCTCTGCGCTTTAAACAGCACCCTGAGACTATCACAGAGCAGGTGCATTTATACGGAGACTTGATTACACACAGGTGGATTATATTTATCATCATCAGTCATTTAGGACAACATTGGATCATTTAGAGATCCTCACTGAACTTCTGGAGTGAGTTTGCTGCACTGAAAGTAAAGGGGCCGAATAATATTGCATGCCCCACTTTTCAGTTTTTTATTTTTTACAAAAGTTTAAAATAACCAATAAATTTCGTTCCACTTCACAATTGTGTCCCACTTGTTGTTGATTCTTCACCAATAAATTAAAATTTTATATCCTTATGTTTGAAGCCTGAAATGTGGCAAAAGGTTGAAAAGTTCAAGGGGGCCGAATACTTTCGCAAGGCACTGTATAGGATGGAATTTATGTTTTATCTTCATACAAAATAATTTAGGATCAGTTTTAGGACTTTTTAGCGATCAGCTCTGACCTGATATCATAGGTCTTTCCATAGTGTAGAAAAAAAAAATAAATCATTTTTTTGGCTGACAGATATGTCTTCCAGTCTTCCCATATACATGCATGCTCAGCTTGGCCAAGTGTGTATGTGTTCTGAATGGGAAAAGAGGAGGACGTTATGCTGGATACCTCTAGTGGTGGCTTGTCTGCCCGAGAACAAATGTTAAAATCAAAGTGATCTTTATTTCCCCCAATATTTTCCTTTGGTGGAGAGGCGAGAAGCCCCCAAGCCAAACAAATAGTCAACTGATCCTTCCACAATAGGATCAGCCGAAAATCATCTAATGTGTATGGCCAGCTAAAATCTCTCCTGATCTGCTTTTATGTGATATAATACTCCATTGCGTGTTCACACTGTGCACCTGGAAATGTATCGCAGCCTCCATGAGTTGTCAGGTTTCTAAGCACAGCGTTCCCTCAAATGATACTTTACACGTAGTGGAAGCTTGTAATGAAAAGTAGATATTACATCTCATCATAGGTTACGGTACCTGCTGATGCCTCGTTCTACGTATTTGTTAATTTATCTGAACCCAACGCACTAAGTTACTGTTCCTACAAGAAGATAGCTCGCAGGCACAGCTAAGAAGTCAGCACAAGTGTCAGCCCATTAAACTGTGCAGATGCTAGAAGAGAGTTGAAGGGCACATCTGTTCACACAAATATTTGCCTACTCCACCGTCTGACTGATCACTAAACAACAGTCTTACTTTGTGCCAAGGCAAAACAGTATTATCAGGCAGCATAACCCGGATTCACGTGTTAGCGAATCGCAGCTAAAAAACGCTGCGGAAAAAAAACCGCACTGCTTTTATTCTGCAGCGTTTTTCATTGAGTTATTTTCTATTGTATTTTTCTCTGCTTTATTTCTTCCCCTATTTGTAATGCATGGATGAGATTAATCAGAATTTCATTACTTAGCTGGTACTGTAAAACTCAAGGTTTGTTTCCGCAACGTTGGGCTTTAGCCTTAAGGCTGGAGCTGCACCTTGTGAAAACGCCTCTATTTGGGCACGGCAAATTTAAAAAAACATTGCATTTTTGTAAATCGCAGCATGTCAATTATACCTACGGAAACGCTGGCGGGTTTTTATATAGATATAATAGGGACAGAAAGTCTGCAGAGGAAAACTCTATGCAGTGCGTTTCTGCTGCGGCCTTTTCTGCAGTGCTTTTTGGCTGAGGCTTCCTGCGTGGGGCCTTAGCCTAAAGGGGTTTTCCAGACCCAAATCGACAGCATAGGTCATCAGTAGTTGATCTGTTGGGGCGTGACACCTAGACCTCGCACAGATAATTTGTTCTTGCAGTTTCCAGGTGCTGGAAGCTGCAAGTAATAGGAGTGTCGCAGCAGCCCTGTTTGCTGCATTGCGGTGGTTCCAGTGAACTGCAGCACCACTCCTGTTACCCAGAGGCTGCTACAACAGCTGATCTGGGCAGGGGGCCCAGGTGTCGGACCCAACAGATCACATGCTGATAACCTATTTGGTGGATATATATGACCTATCCTGTGGATAGGTCATCAGTATGAAAACTCAATTTGGGTCCGGAAAACCCTTTTAACTTTGCTTGCTAGAATAAATTTGGGATTGCTTTTAGGGGGTGGTAAGCTGGGTAAACACCAAGTAGCAACATGATCTTCACTTTTTACCCCTTTGCCATCCTAGGCTACCGAGGAAAGTCCAATTAACCCCTTCCCTGGCTTAGACTACCAAGGATTTTGGTAGTGTGTAAAAATGACAAGCGGTCAAAAATGACCCTGCATAAATGGATTTTTCTGGGTTTTTTTTAATACTCTGAGCAGGGTACTAGTTTTAATCTAAATGGGTTTTCCAAGACTATCCTTAGGTTACGTCATCAATATATGATAGATGGGAGTCTGACACCCAGAACTCCAGGCGATCATCTGTATGAAGAGGTTGCAGCTCTCACTGTGCCAATGATGTCACATTCATTAGTCTCATAAAGCAGCAGTTCAGTCTCATTCAAGTAATAGGGGCTGAGCTGCAATACCAAGCATAAGCCCTACAATATATAAGGTGCTGTCTTTTCTTTTCAGTAAAGAGGCTGCAGCTGTCACCCAAATGCTATGACATATTCAACCAGCTCATTGGTGGGGGTCCTGGGTATCAAACCCCACTGGTCACATATTGATGACCCATCCTTAAGTTAGGTCATCAGTATGTAAGTCCTGGAAAATCCAGCTGACCGTGGCATCTTTGGGCCTAACAATAGCATACAGGCCCACTAGCCTGTCAGATTTATGAAAACAGACATAGTATGCTACAATGTAGAAGTAGTGCAGTGCATTATAAGTAATCAGGATTGCATGTTAAAGTCTCCTACTGGGACTTAAAAAAAGGCAAAAAAAAGATTTTTAAATTTTCAACTAAAAAAAAATAAAATGTACCTTTTCCCATTAAAGTCCCTTTTGGGGAAAAAGCATAAAATAAAAATAAGTATACTTTGGGATCAGTGCATCTGGAATGACCTAGTCATTAAAATGACTACATTATTTATCCTGGTGAACACTGTAAAAAGAAAAAAAAAAATGACAAAATTGCAGCTTTTTTCCCTCCAAAAAGTGATACAAAAACACGAATTCAGTCCGCAAAAAAAAACAAAAAAAACCACAGCTTTGTTTATGGAAAATTTAAAAATATTAAGGATTTCAATGCAGTAACATAAAATATATTAAGGCCTGGGCCCCACGTAGCGTAAATGCCGCTGAAAAAGCTATGGCGCTTTACAGTCACAGCAAAGTGTATGAGCGAATCCCATCCCCACTTTGCGGTAAAATCCAAGCAGTAGACACGCTGCGATTTCCAAAACCGTCACGGTTTTGGAAATCTCAGTATGTCAATTATACCTACGGAAACACTGGCGGTTTCCCTATAGGTATAATTGAAGCAGAAAGTCAGCAGAGGAAACCTGCGTTGCCGCTGTGGTTTTTCCTGCAGCGCTTTTTTTGCTGCGGCCCGCCAAATGGGGCCTTAGCCTAACACAGTTTTATTATGGGTTTCCTCTGGGTCCTCCGGTTTCCTCCCATACTCCAAAGACATACTGATAGGGAATGTAGATTGTGAGCTCTATATGGGACAGTGATTGGCAATGCCTGTAAAGCGCTGTGGAATATGATGGCGCTATATAAGTAAGCAAAATAAAATAAAAATAGTAATTGTGCAAAGTAGAATACATAAAACTATCTAAATGTGTTATCTTCATAACAGTAATGCACAAAGTAAAGATATCGTCATTTATATGATAACCAATGATACGGTTACAGATACATCTTCTGTTCTGCTCTCCCTCTTGGCCACTATATTATTGCATGACCTATAAAACACAGCTGGAGTCCCTCTAAAACTAAATACAGGGCCCCTCCTTAAATCAAAGAACAAATTGTATTAATATATTAACCACAAATAAACATTCTGCAATAAATTGTATATTTGCCCCGTTTCCATAACGTTTCAAAGGAAACATTTTCCATGTGCAAGGCATCAAATATTTATACATCTGCAAGAAATATTCATCGCAAGAAACAATGTAATAGAATTTGGAACCAATGGAGTCCTCCAGCCGAGGCGTTTAGCGGTGACTTGTCATAGCTTAGTCTAGCACCTTCAGAATAAATTCCCTTTTAAGTAAGGTTTCCATAACACTTCCCAACTAATTGATGTAACAAGCTTACCCCAACCATTAGACAACAAAGCCGATTGTGATGGATTTGCTCAATATCTTCTCCAGCTTGGCTAGGAAGTTCTCCACAAATCACCAGTTGCACACAGCAGGATTAGAAGGTTGTCAGGGTAACAATAACATAACTCAGCCTGGGCGACCCCAAACACTTCTGTTACCCCTGCCTGAGTGCTAGCGTCTGTGCATTGCCATAATCCAAGGCAGAATAAACATCCAGCATAGTGGGGGGTACACACTGGGCTCTTATCTACACAGTACATTAGCTGAGCAGGAGGATTGTGCCATGATTTATAAACCATCCTGGGGTGTACAAACTGGGATTTCATGTCAAGAGCAGAAATATGAAGGCAGAAGGAAACTATCTTCTAGTCCTAATCTATGTATATGACAGGGATGAGTAGAATATTTGCAGCCTGAATATTTGCAATGTTCATGTTTTTTTTCTAATATTGCTCTAAAACTTCTGACTTCCTAAAATTGAAGAGTGTGTTATTTTTATTTTTTACTTTTAATTCTGTCACACACAGCCAAATGACAATTTTCTTTCCCACCAGACATCATCCTGTGCGAAGGTGAAAGTGACAACTGCTTTTATTGCTCTATTAAAGGGATTTTCTGGTCTTGGGTTAAAAGGCTTACAGGGAATTTTATAAGATTTAAAGAGATTGTCCCACTATTAACACGCTGGGACCAACAGGACACGCAGGTACCTGCAAGGACACCCTTTACTTGTGTGAAACTGCAGGGATGGTGATTTTGATCAACCCCATAGAAGTGAATGCGGTGGCCACACATCCAAACCACCGCTCTGTTCTTATGGAGTACCTATAGGAAGTTGCAGGCCTCTGTTGTCCTGATCGCTGGGGTCTCAGTGATTAGACACTTATCCCCAATCCTAGGGAATAAGTGTCTATAGTGAGACAATCCCTTTAAATCTTGCAAAAACCTCTTTTTTTTAAATTGGAAAATGAAAAATCCCATCGCTAGTTCCTCTGCCCATATAACAGGATGGACCAGCGGCATAGGAGGAAGTACCAGCGGTGTGGAAGAGATTCTTGTATGCAACCCGTATAATCAGGGGGCACCCCGCCGCCTGGGCCAGGGTTAAATCACCTTGACAGGTGTTGTCATTGATGAGCTCAGTGGAACACAGAAGAGACTTGAGGAAACCAAACCCTAAGGCCGGGGCCCCACTTTTTAGGGAATCCCATCCACACTTTGCCGGAAAATACGCGCAGCGGAAATGCTGTGATTTCCATAAACATTGCGTTTTTGGAAATCGCAGCATGTCAATTATTCCTATGGAAATGCCAGCAGAAAAGCACTGCAGGAAAAACCATGATGCGTTACATGGAGCCTTAGCCTAAAAATTTTCCATACTTTTTTCCATACTTATCCTAGAAATGAAAATCAAGGTCAAGTTAAAAGTTATAGGTCCCGTAAAGGTGGATGAAAAAAATTGAAGAATAGAATCTGAAACCAGTATAGGCCATGTCTGTACGGACAATTTATAGAGCATCCATGCCCTCTATGTATATACAGTGCCTTGCGAAAGTATTCGGCCCCCTTGAACTTTTCAACCTTTTGCCACATTTCAGGCTTCAAACATAAGGATATAAAATTTTAATTTTTTGGTGAAGAATCAACAACAAGTGGGACACAATTGTGAAGAGGAACAAAATTTATTGGTTATTTTAAACTTTTGTAAAAAATAAAAAACTTAAAAGTGGGGCGTGCAATATTATTCGGCCCCTTTACTTTCATTGCAGCAAACTCACTCCAGAAGTTCAGTGAGGATCTCTGAATTATCCAATGTTGTCCTAAATGACTGATGATGATAAATATAATCCACCTGTGTGTAATCAAGTCTCCGTATAAATGCACCTGCTCTGTGATAGTCTCAGGGTTCTGTTTAAAGCGCAGAGAGCATCATGAAGACCAAGGAACTCACCAGGCAGGTCCGTGATACTGTTGTGGAGAAGTTTAAAGCTGGATTTGGATACAAAAAGATTTCCCAAACTTTAAACATCCCAAGGAGCACTGTGCAAGCGATCATATTGAAATGGAAGGAGAATCAGACCACTGCAAATCTACCAAGACCCGGCCGTCCCTCTCAACTTTCATCTCAAACAAGGAGAAGACTGATCAGAGATGCAGCCAAGAGGCCCATGATCACTATGGATGAACTGCAGAGATCTACAGCTGAGGTGGGAGAGTCTGTCCATAGGACAACAATCAGTCGTACACTGCACAAATCTGGCCTTTATGGAAGAGTGGCAAGAAGAAAGCCATTTCTCAAAGATATCCATAAAAAGTCTCATTTAAAGTTTGCCACAAGCCACCTGGGAGACACACCAAACATGTGGAAGAAGGTGCTCTGGTCAGATGAAACCAAAATCAAACTTTTTGGCCACAATGCAAAACGTTATGTTTGGCGGAAAAGCAACACAGCTCATCACCCTGAACACACTATCCCCACTATCAAACGTGGTGGCAGCATCATGGTTTGGGCCTGCTTTTCTTCAGCAGGGACAGGGAAGATGGTTAAAATTGATGGGAAGATGGATGGAGCCAAATACAGGACCATTCTGGAAGAAAACCTGTTGGAGTCTGCAAAAGACCTGAGACTGGGACGGAGATTTATCTTCCAACAAGACAATGATCCCAAACATAAAGCAAAATCTACAATGGAATGGTTCACAAATAAATGTATCCAGGTGTTAGAATGGCCAAGTCAAAGTCCAGACCTGAATCCAATCGAGAATCTGTGGAAAGAGCTGAAAACTGCTGTTCACAAACGCTCTCCATCCAACCTCACTGAGCTTCAGCTGTTTTCCAAGGAAGAATGGGCAAGAATTTCAGTCTCTCGATGTGCAAAACTGATAGAGACATACCCCAAGCGACTTGCAGCTGTAATCGCAGCAAAAGGTGGCGCTACAAAGTATTAACTTAAGGGGGCCGAATAATTTGGCACGCCCCACTTTTCAGTTTTTTATTTTTTTCAAAAGTTTAAAATATCCAATAAATTTCGTTCCACTTCACGATTGTGTCCCACTTGTTGTTGATTCTTCACCAAAAAAATTAAAATTTTATATCCTTATGTTTGAAGCCTGAAATGTGGCAAAAGGTTGAAAAGTTTAAGGGGGCCGAATACTTTCACAAGGCACTGTACTATGTAGGAAACATTTAACAGTAAGGATAATGGATATGTGACAGTTTCCATCCTCCTCTTTTTCTAAATCTTGCCACTTTTATATTTGCATGTGAATAAGTGACGTGTTAGATCTAGTTGTGTTCTCCCCGTTCCTTACACCCGTTGCTGCTGTCATATTTTTATAATGTCTTGGTTATGTTTTTTATATATGCCCTGGCAGTGCTCAGATACATTGTTGCTCTAGTAGCCATCTGTACTCATTTGTAGCATTCCATAACTATCTGCTATGTGGCCTGAGCTTATTTCGGGACACTGTGGTGGAGGATGATTGTTCTATTATCTGATTAGCTCCTTTTTTTGTGATTTGACATCCCTGGTGCCTGTCTGAATAAACAAATCTGGGGCATGCTCCACTTCAATTCACATGTTATGACATTATGGAGAGCGTTCCAAGGCACAATTACACCTCCTGCTTCTGGCAGCGCTCCTGTAGAATTTCTCACTGTCAATAATTGAAGAGAATGTCATTCCCTGAAGATGGGATCCTTGTTTGTGAAGTGATGCTTTTTGTATCTCTCAGTGCTCACAGTCTCAATTATTTTATTTCTGTCTTTTCCATGTCTTTTCTTGACTTTTCAATTCCGGACGGTTTTTCTGGTTACAATATTTTTGTGTTATTTTATGCTGTCGTGCACAAGTAATGTCAACTATGTTAAGGCTTGTCATTTGCATGGGAAAAAAAAAACCCTTCACCCTAGAGGTTATCACTGGGAAGAACTTCTGAAGTACGGATATGGGATCTTAAGACCTGGACCATAATATACCGATGACTTCTTCTCAGAAGGTGGTCATTTAGTTACCTAAATTTGTTAAGGTGGTCGGCCGACCGCTATTCCTTCCGGTCCTGGTCGGCCAAGTGCTATTCCTTCCAGTCCTGGTCGGCCAAGTGCTATTCCTTTCAGTCCTGGTCGGCCAAGCGCTATTCCTTCCGGTCCTGGTTGGCCAACCGCTATGTCTTCTGGAGAAGGGGATTGTCAGGATACTCCCATACACATTTGCTAACTGAAGGTCCCACTGAATTCATGGGGTGAACCAACATTTAACTAATGAACTGCACATGGCTGGTTTAACAGTTATTACCTAAAGTTGACTATAAACATGTTGGCCATCTCTCCCACCTTTCCACAGTTTGTATGTTTATCCCATTGGGGAGAAGCTTATTCATAGGATAGAGGATAACTAGCTGGTTCGTAGAGGTCTAACCACTAAGACCCTCACTGATCCTGAGAATGGGGGTGTGTTCCCCCTATTGTGAATTCAGTCTGACCATGTCCAGGCTGCATGTAGGCAGGCTGAATTCACAACGGGGAACAAACACCCCCGTTCTCGAGATCGGTGGGGATTTCAGCTCTCAGACCCCCACCAATCAGTTAGTTATCCTCTATCCTATGGATAAAGGATAAATACACTTCATGGATTAGCCCCTTTAAGGGAACATTGGATCATATATGCTGAAATCCATCATGCCTGATCCTACTTTCCCCTGTCATCACTGGATAATTGGCCTCAGGGCTGTAGCTATAGGGGATGCAGAGGTAGCAGTCTCACCCAGACCCTCGTGTCTGAAAGGAACCAAAGCCATCCCTGTCATTGTACCATTATGAATGCTACATGGTAAGTGGGGGAATGTTACAGATCTTGTATTTGAGCTCAGGTTATACCTTTAGTTACCTCATCCCATTAAATCAGGGAGGATTTGGACATTTTGTATCTGATCTGTGAAGAGGTATTTTCATATTGTTGCCGCCCCTGCTACCTCTTGTGTGACCCCCTCTACCTCATAGATTGTAAGCTCTTGTGAGCAGGGCCCTCAGTCCCAGTGTGTGAATTGACTATTTCTTTGTAATGTATCTTTTTTGTCTGTACTTGAACCCTACAAATTGTACAGTGCTGAGGAATGTGTTGGCGCTATATAAATAAAATTTATTATTATTATTTATTATTATTATTATATTGTGATCCTGAACATCTGGATCTCTGAACCTTCTGTCCATCTACTCATAGAGGAGCAGGAGCTCACACGTCACAGTAGTGAATACTTTTACATGACATGAATATAAGTGTAAGGACACACATTCAGGTTTTATTGATGCTGTTTTTTAAGCCAAAGCCAGGAGTGGATTGAGATATAAGGAGGACAATACCATCTGTCCTTTATAAGATGTCACCCTGCTGCATCACATCTACTTCAGACACACATTGCTCTCAATCCACACTTACTTTTGGCTTCCAAAGCTGCACCAAATAACCTGAATGTGTACCTGCCCTAAAAGTTTCTGAAAGCTAAATATCTGAATGGTTGTTACTCCTTTATATTTGCAGAGCCAAACACTCCTACGATAAAACACTGTTAGAACAAGTCCAGGAGATAGAGACGAGGTCCAGGGAGATGAGCAAAGCTGTGCTACGTGATTCCAATGGAAAAAGGTAATGTTCTTGTATTTCCATTCTTTGTGGTTTCTCAGATGCTATGTATGAGCAGCAGTGAAGTAAAATGAGGCCAAAAGGAGAAGGTTCACCAGGTTTGTATATAAGTTTACCAAAGTGAGGACATGTTCAGTGCTCAGACGTCTTCTACATAAGCCCTAAGTACCTCCTCCTGGACATGGTCTGTGCGAGTAAGCATTGATGTCTTGCTGTTTGCAGGAACTTTATAAGCCTGACTAGCAATAGCTTAACAAGGAATTATGATAAAATACTTCCCCTTTAAATCCTCCACAGCTCAGTATCGACGCCCTGGTGGTCCCTGATGTTCCTTTGTTCTGCAGTTATGATGTCACATCCACTTGACCGATGCAGCCCATCACCATACATGCCAGTATTACTGATGAAGCCAGGGATTGGCTACAGTAGTTACATGTATCATTGCTGCAGCAAAGTATGCAAAGACCAGTGGCGACCACCAAAGCTTTGATGCTGAATGGGTGGGGAACTTAAAAGGTGTTTTTTATTTCATTGCCTTTCCTTTTAGGCTAATTTTTTCAACTCCTGGAAAACATGAGATGACCCTTTTTTCACTATGGTAGGCCCATCCCATTCATACATTACATGGATGTCCTAAGTATTACTACATGTATGGTTAGCCATTACTTTCTGTAACCCCTGAGGCTATATGAAATCAGACCCACTGGCTCTACCTATAAAAAGTTGTCATAATAAGACAACCCCTTAAAAGGAGTCTATCACCAGAACCCAATAGATAGGTTATTTCTTCAGAGCAACGGCAACACCCTCATTTCTCCAAAAAGCTCAATTGCATATTAACATTACATGGTGATATCTTGGCAATGAAGGCAGCGATCGACAAGCGGAAAATAATGTGTGACCCTAACTCATCTATCTGCGGAGCTGGGTTAATATGCTGGATCCTGGTGACAGACTCCCTTTAAGGGCCCTTTTACACTAACTACATTTCTGTCCATATGCTATCCGTGAAAAAATCAGACAGTACACAGACCCATTGTAGTCAGTTGGGCCATTTGCACGTCTGTTTTCTTTATGGACAGAGACACACTGAGAAAAAAGTTGTGTCCTGCACTATTTTTCTCATTTCACTACTCGTCTGAGGATTCAAGTATATGGGTCCATTGAGAAAAACTGACAGAACACAGACGTCATCCATGTGCTGTCCATACAGACACATTGCTAGGTGGTTGCTAAAAAATAGACAGCATCTATTTTTTATATGGACGGATGACACACAATGGTATACAGATCGGACATGGATGGCGCATGGAAATACAGTAGGATGTACAACGTCCATTGTTTTCTAGTCCGCCAGACGGATAGCTAGTGTGAAGCCAGCCTTAAGGAGTGTAATGAAAGCAATACATTCATTTTGGTGTTATATAAACCCTAATAGACACAAGATGTGATTAGCTACTAGGTTAATCCTTGTGAATTCCTCCAGACAGGAAACCTTCCCACCACGTATAATTACAATCTACACTTCCATGAATCCAGGAGCTGATTACTTGCTTGAGATCCTATCCCTGCAGTGACGCCATGAACCTCTGCGATTGTGTATCATGTTCCATAGAGCCATGTTGTGTCTGGCCTCTGTACCGCTAACCCATATAATGATGTTCAGTGTTTTATGTTAATTTTTTTTTATTATTTGTATTCTCAACGCAGACTTTCATTTATGTTCCCTCATGCAGATTACATTCACAAGGCATGCATAGATATGATGTAAGCAACCCACCTCTGTTCTGCTCCCCCCTACCCCAAAACCATCCCCCTCCCCTTTCTAATTACTGCCAGATTCACTGGGTGGTCCAACTGTGATCTAGATAATGGTGGAGTGCTTAAATCTTGCAGAGTTTGCAGTGTGTGCCATGGTGTGGCCTCTTGAGTGCTCTCTCTTTCATCTCTTCTGTTTGCATCTTGGCCCTTTCACACCTGCTTCAATTGTGCATGTCTCTGGGGAGGGTTACTCACAGTCATGAGTAGATGAGTACTGTAGCGGGATTTTGCTCCAAAGCTTGTTTGTCTTTCAAATCTGCCCCCCCCCCCCCCACTGTTCTCATGGAGTGTGTTTATCTGTGTAATAACCGCCCTGCTGCCCGGTCCTGCTGGGCACCTCCTGCCAGTCACTCTGATAGTTTTCTTAGCATAGAAATTCTTCAGCACAAATGAGTAACCAGAATCTTCTTGTCTCCAATAACCTTGTTCCAGTTTTATTAGCTCCTTCCCTGCAGGGACAGTAATTTCCATCTCAGCTGCTTGTTAAGTGTTACCGCTTTATCGCATGTGGCTGGAAAACAACAGGTTGTATCTTCATTCACCCAATGCCATGTATATTCATTTTAAAGGGAGTCTGTCAGGTTCAGAATGCATCCAGGACCAAGAATAAAGACCTTTAATAGGAGCAGAAACATATCTTTGTGACCATAAACTGATGTAGAAATGCAGAGATAGTCATCTTTTTATACATATACAGATTAGCTGTAAGTGCACTGTGGGGGCGCCCAATTTGCCAGATTTGCCTACAGACAGGCACAAGTGTCGGACTCTCCTCTGGAGTCTCTATCCCTTTAGCTGTGAATTCTCAGTGGTTAGCACTACAGCCTTGCAGCGCTGGAGTCCTGGGTTCAAATCCTGCCAAGGACAACATCTGAAAGGAGTTTGTATGTTCTCCCCGTCTTTGCGTGGGTTTCCTCCCACACTCCAAAGACGTACTGATAGGGAATGTAGATAGTGAACACTATATGGGACAGTGACTGTCAATGTCTGTAAAGCGCTGCGGAATATGATGGCGCTATATAAGTAAGCATAATAATAATATTTTCATCCTTGGCCTGGGTCACAGCTGACTATAGACATATCTGGACCAGGCCCCTCCCCCAGTGCACTTCCATCCTGATTTGCATATCCATAAAAATATGAATATCGCTTCATCGGTTTCTAGCCACAAAGGTATGTTTCTGCTCCTATTAAAAATATTGTTTTAGGAAGGTATTACGACCCAATAGACTCCCTTCTATGTTTAAAGTCTATGTGTATTTAAAGTCATCAAATTTACATCAGAATAAGGTTGCTGGTAATGTACATATCTTATCTTATATCATATTCATAGTTGTACAATTATATGCCCATGGTGTTGGATATTCATGGTTGAAAAATAAGAAAGCCATGATGTCTGTCATATGATCTGGTGCTGCCAGGACTGCAGGTGTGAACCTATCCTGAAAGGGAACCTGTAACATAGAAAATGCTGTGTAATCTGTAGGCAGTATGTTATACAGCAGGAAGAGCTAGTCAGATTGATATATACTGTAGGTTTGTGGGAAACAAATCTGTATAACCTATCATTTATCCATTGAAATCTCTGCTCTTTCTAAGTTAAGAAGTCAAGGGGCGGTCCGATCAGTGTTTGACTTTCCCCCCCTTGACTATGTATATAGAAAAAGCTGTTCATCACTGATAGGACCGACTCCTGGACTTCTCAACATAGAAAGAGCAGAAATTTCAATGGTTATACTAAATATTCTTGCATAAAACTGTATATCAATCTGTTCAGCTCTTCCTGCTCTATAACATGCTCCCTGCAGATTGAACTGCATTTCCATGTGACAGGTTCCCTTTAAGGATAGGTTGCAAAATAAGCTTTCGTAAATGTATGTTAAAAAGTCTTGGAACTATTATATTTTAAGGCTATGGTTGTTAAAGCAACTTCATGGAGTGAAAGAGTTCAGTATAACATCTGAAGGGCAGCATGGTGGCTCAGTGGTTAGCACTGCAGCCTTGCAGCACTGGAGTTCTGGGTTCGAATCCTGCCAAGGACAGCATCTGCAAGGAGTTTGTATAGTCTCCCCGTGTTTGCGTGGGTTTCCTCCCACTCTCCAAAGACGTACTGATAGGGAATGTAGATTGTGAGCCCTATATGGGACAGTGACTGTTAATGTCTGTAAAGCGCTGCGGAATATGATGGCGCTATATAAGTAAGCATAATAAATAAATAATGCTGGAGTTTGTATGACCACATTAGTACTGGAAAAGCAAATGGAAAGAAAAGACATAAGGGGGGTCTGGGAGGGGCTTAAGTCAATTTCGGGTCATAAACAGTCTGTCTGCCAGATTGAGGCAGATGTTAATTGGCTTAATGAACTAAACCTATTCTTCAACAGATTTGATCACACACCAGCTCTTCCCACCCCAGTATGTCCTTCAGCTCCCCCCACCACAATGACTTCACCCCATGCGGACACTTCCCAACAGACCAGTAAATCCAGAAATCCGTCTTTATCTGACCACAGTCTGACCTTCACACGGGCCCAGGTGAGGAAGGAGATGAAAAAGATCAAGGCGAGGAAAGCCGCAGGGCCAGATGACATCAGTGCAAGGCTAATTAAGACTTGTGGGGACCAGCTGTGTGGTATAATTACATATATGTATAATATGAGCCTGAGGCAGGAAATAGTCCCTGAATTATGGAAATCTTCTTGTGTGGTACCAGTTCCAAAGAAACCCCACCCTATGGACCTCAATGACTACAGACCTGTAGCACTGACATCCCACCTGATGAAGATCTTAGAGAGATTGGTTCTCACACATCTCCGCCCTCTAGTGAGCCCCGCTATGGACCCCCTCCAGTTTGCTTATCGGCCGGGCATTGGGATAGATGATGCCATCATCCATCTTCTGCACAGGGCTCTGTCTCACCTGGAGAAACCAGGGAACACAGTGAGAATAATGTTCTTTGATTTCTCCAGTGCTTTTAACACCATACAGCCCAGGTTATTGAGGGACAAGCTGGGCCTTGCTGGAGTGGACCACCACCTCTCCAACTGGATCCTAGACTACCTCACAAATCGACCTCAATACGTGAGAGCCCAAGACTGTGTGTCAGGTACCGTGATCTGTAATACGGGGGCACCTCAGGGTACGGTTCTCGCCCCTTTCCTCTTCACACTGTACACTGCAGATTTTAGGTGCAACTCATCCAGCTGCTACCTACAGAAGTATTCTGATGACTCTGCAATAGTGGGTCTCATCACAGATGATGATGACAGGGAGTACAGAGAACTGAACCAGGATTTTGTGGACTGGTGCCACCGGAACCACCTGAAGATTAACGCGGGGAAGACCAAGGAGATGGTGGTGGACTTCCGTAAAGGCAGAAGCCCTTCCTAAACCAGTGGACATCCTGGGGACGGGCATCGAGATTGTGAACACCTATAAGTACCTGGGTTTGCTCCTTAATAATAAGCTGGACTGGGCAGATCATATGGAGGCCCTGTACAGGAAGGGCCACAGCAGGCTCTACCTGCTTAGGAAACTGAGAGCCTTTGGAATCCGGGGGGCACTTCTTAGAACTTTCTTCAACTCGGTAGTGGCATCAGCCATCTTCTTTGGAGTGGCCTGCGGGGGAGCAGTATATCAACCAGGGACAGAAATAAACTTGACAAGCTGATTAGAAAGGCCAGCTCTGTCCTGGGGAGCCCACTGGACCCAGTGCAGGTGGTGGGTGACAAAAGGATACTGTCCGTGGTGAGCTCCATGCAGAAGAAGAAGTCCCATCCCATGCATGAGACTGTGATCGCGCTGAGCAGTACTGTCAGTGACCGACTGCTCCACCCTAGGTGTGAGAAGGAGCGCTATCGGAAGTCTTTCCTCCCCACCGCGGTTAGGCTGTACAACCAACACCGACCTAAGCGGAGATCATTACACACAGAGAACTGAAATATCTCTCTGCCTGTTAAATATCCCCCCCCCCCCCCCCCCCCCCCCCCCCCGCTACTCCCTATCTGTCTGTCGGCTATCAAAGTAATGCCTCTCACCTTGGAACATTCCTGTACATGTTGTATTTGTATTTTTATCTGCTTATCTTTGCTACTGTAACACACTGAATTTCCCCATTGTGGGACTATTAAAGGACTATTATTATTATTATTACTCATATACCATACACCTGTTATTGAGGTATATGGCGACAGGGCGTGAGACAGCACAATAATACAAAGTGCCACAAATACAATTCTTTATGGTATTGATAAGGCCTAAGAGAATCCCTCAGTACTGGGGCAGTCACCATTGCATTATTAGTTATGAAAACATCCCTCGTCTTGGATATTTCTTAAGAACACTTATGTGAACCAGATTACACAAAGGTGAACAAACATTCAGAAGTCAGCGTGTGATTACAAGCCCCGGGTCCACAGATTACCTGCTTCATTGAAAGTCCTGTTTGATGTTGCCTGTCCTCAGTGGGCTGCGATCAGATCACAAGTGGAGGTGTGCTACCGGAGATGAAAGGACATGTTGTATTCCAGGCTCTGTACCCAAGAGAATAGCACATACAGCAAGGAATAGGCTCATTGTCATGCTGGAGTGGAAAAAAATCCAACAAAGAGTACCAAAAATTGTAGAAAGAAATACATACATACAAAAGGCCAACACCTGGCCTACAGAAGAAGATAACATTTGAGCCGTATTTTCAGTAAACATTCCAGTTGAGCTCTAGATCTAGATAAAAGAAGAAAATCCAATAAGTTTTTCTTGTACTGAGATTGTTTGTTAAAATGTGTCTGCGTTTGTGTGCAGAGAGCTGAAGAACTTGACAGTCCTCCATGGAAGCTGCCCAAGCCTAGTGGATCAAATGATCCATAAAGTAGAAAAGAAACAGTTATGGATTATTTGTGTCTTGGTCAGACTCTTTGTGCTCTGTAGATCTTTGTCAGTATAAGGAGTGGCACATGAGCTGTGTGATATTTAGTTTTATATGATAGAGGGAGAGAAGCTGAGCCCTGTGATATATAGGTTTATATGATAGAGGGAGAGAAGCTGAGCTCTGTGATATATAGGGTTATATGATAGAGGAAGAGAAGCTGAGCTCTGTGATATATAGGGTTATATGATAGAGGAGAGAAGCTGAGCTCTGTGATATATAGGGTTATATGATAGAGGAGAGAAGCTGAGCTCTGTGATATATAGGGTTATATGATAGAGGGAGAGAAGCTGAGCTCTGTGATATATAGGGTTATATGATAGAGGGAGAGAACTGAGCTGTGTGATATATAGGGTTATATGATAGAGGGAGAGAAAAAGGGAAAGGCTGAGCTGTGTGATATATAGAGTTATATGATAGAGGGAGAGAAGCTGAGCCCTGTGATATATAGGGTTATATGATAGAGGAGAGAAGCTGAGCTATGTGATATATAGGGTTATATGATAGAGGAGAGAAGCTGAGCTCTGTGATATATAGGGTTATATGATAGAGGAGAGAATCTGAGCTCTGTGATATATAGGGTTATATGATAGAGGAGAGAAGCTGAGCTCTGTATTATATAGGTTTATATGATAGTGGGAGAGAAGCTGAGCTCTGTGATATATAGGGTTATATAATAGAGGAGAGAAGCTGAGCTCTGTGATATATAGGTTTATATGATAGAGGGAGAGAACTGAGCTCCGTGTTATATAGATTTATATGATAGAGGGAGAGAAGCTGAGCTCTGTGATATATAGGATTATATGATAGAGGAGAGAAGCTGAGCTCTGTGATATATAGGGTTATATGATAGAGGGAGAGAACTGAGCTCTGTGTTATATAGATTTATATGATAGAGGGAGAGAAGCTGAGCTCTGTGATATATAGGATTATATGATAGAGGGAGAGAAGCTGAGCTCTGTGATATATAGGGTTATATGATAGAGGGAGAGAAGCTGAGCTCTGTGATATATAGGGTTATATGATAGAGGGAGAGAAGCTGGCCCGTGATATATAGGTTTATATGATAGAGGGAGAGAAGCTGAGCTCTGTATTATATAGGTTTATATGATAGAGGTAGAGAAACTGAGCTCTGTGATATATAGGGTTATATGATAAAGGTAGAGAAGCTGAGCTCTGTGATATATAGGGTTATATGATAGAGGGAGAGAAGCTGAGCTCTGTGATATATAGGGTTATATGATAGAGGGAGAGAAGCTGAGCTCTGCGATATATAGGGTTATATGATAGAGGGAGAGAAGCTGAGCTCTGTGATATATAGGTTTATATGATAGAGGGAGAGAAGCTGAGCTCTGTATTATATAGGTTTATATGATAGAGGTAGAGAAACTGAGCTCTGTGATATATAGGGTTATATGATAAAGGTAGAGAAGCTGAGCTCTGTGATATATAGGTTTATATAATAGAGGGGAGAGTCTGAGCTCTGTGATATATAGGTTTATATGATAGAAGAAGAGAAGCTGAGCTCTGTGATATATAGGGTTATATGATATAGGAGAGAAGCTGAGCTCTGTGATATATAGGTTTATATGATAGAGGTAGAGAAGCTGAGCTCTGTGATATATAGGGTTATATGATAGAGGTAGAGAATCTGAGCTCTGTGATATATAGGTTTATATAATAGAGGGGAGAGTCTGAGCTCTGTGATATATAGGTTTATATGATAGAAGAAGAGAAGCAGAGCTCAGTGATATAATTGAACCTGTTTCTACCAATGGGAAAAGTCAGGGGACAGTAAAATTTTCCATGCAGACATTACATTATGGTGGATCTGATCTAAATCATCAGTATTGGCAACTCTAATGTCTATGTGTACTGTTTGTCCATGTCTATTGTTTTCCAATTTCAGATCTACCACAGTCCCACCTAATGTCATGATGGGGAATATATCATTGAATTCTCTTCTGCATGATCTTGAATACTAACAATTGTGTCAATAGGTGCAATGCTATATATATTGATCAATGAATCCTAGGATAATTCTGGCTATATACATTAGATAGCTGTCATCAAGGGGCCGAACATGAAGGGGTTCAGAGAGTGGCAGTGCTCCTGAGGCCAGTAATCTTAGGGGGCCCCAAAAGTGTCTCCTTCCAATATGCGGAGACCAATATTCTAAATCATACATTATAGTTGGGAGGCCTGGTACAGAGTTTATATTGGGGTCTAGGAGCTTCAAGTGACATGTCTGCTGTCAGCCAAATGACAGCTATTCCTTCGCCACCCCCCACCTCATACACTTGCTGAGCTTGCATATGTTCTCAGTGGGAAGGAGGGAGTAAGACATCCCAGACCTGGTGCCAGACACCTTATTTCCTTATCTTGAGTATAAAAGTATCAGGTATATTGAAGGACGACAGCCCGGTCCTTCTTACATCTGACATCTACTGTCAGGGAAGAGTCCATACACATTAGATAGCTGGCCCCATGAAACACAGCAGTTTTAACTAATATTCATCTAATCTGTATGGCCACCTTACGACTTTGTCAGACATCTTGTATTTTAGGTTTTGTTGTCCTCCTCCTTTTACTCCATGCGATAGACGTAATCTTCAACTTCACCCGGCTTGCTCTTGTACAATACAAACCACTCTCTAGACACTGTGTCACCACCAGCCCATCTCGTCTACAACCTATTTTCCCAGGCCACGGCTTATCTCTCAGCCCCTTAGTCTTCGTCAAGAACCTCTCTGTACTTTCTTCAGTCTCCTTTCTAAAACATCCTTTCCCAGATAAGCATTCCAATTATAATTTGTAAGAAATTCCTCTGAATCTTGTACGTGTGATCTCATCTTCTCATACCATACTCCATATTTCTCTGCTGCTTATCCACTCAAGGCTTGATAAAAAGTATTATTCCCATCCAGGAGATATGATATTTAACAAGAATTAGTAAAAACAGTCAACAGAAAGCAACTGAGATGATGATGTGGCTTTTTAGCAAGTAACACAATAAAATACTGCAATGTAACATAAACATAAATCACATATAAAGTGTAGGACAACAGCTGAAAGCAAAGTAATAAGGCAAGTCATGTCACCTACTGTAAGGAGGCTTTGCTATTTCCATTTTTCTATACGCTATCATTCACTAACATGCACTAAAGTGCTTCTGAGCTCTACCTACTGTATTGGTGGCTGCAGAATTGTATTGTTCAACTTTATGTACAGTACCTTGCGAAAGTATTCGGCCACCTTGAACTTTTCAACCTTTTGCCACATTTCAGGATTCAAACATAAGGATATAAAATTTAAATTTTTTTGGTGAAGAATCAACAACAAGTGGGACACAATCGTAAAGTGGAACGAAATTTATTGGATATTTTAAACTTTTGAAAAAAATAAAAAACTGAAAAGTGGGGCGTGCCAAATTATTCGGCCCCCTTAAGTTAATACTTTGAAGCGCCACCTTTTGCAGCGATTACAGCTGCAAGTCGCTTGGGGTATGTCTCTATCAGTTTTGCACATCAAGAGACTGAAATTCTTGCCCATTCTTCCTTGGAAAACAGCTGGAGCTCAGTGAGGTTGGATGGAGAGCGTTTGTGAACAGCAGTTTTCAACTCTTTCCACAGATTCTCGATTGGATTTTGGTCTGGACTTTGACTTGGCCATTCTAACACCTGGATACGTTTATTTGTGAGCCATTCCATTGTAGATTTTGCTTTATGTTTGGGATCATTGTCTTGTTGGAAGATAAATCTCCGTCCCAGGCTCAGGTCTTTTGCAGACTCCAACAGGTTTTCTTCCAGAATGGTCCTGTATTTGGCTCCATCCATCTTCTCATCAATTTTAACCATCTTCCCTGTCCCTGTTGAAGAAAAGCAGGCCCAAACCACGATGCTGCCACCACCATGTTTGACAGTGGGGATGGTGTGTTCAGGGTGATGAGCTGTGTTACTTTTACGCCAAACATATCGTTTTGCATTGTGGCCAAAAAGTTTGATTTTGGTTTCATCTGACCAGAGCACCTTCTTCCACATGTTTGGTGTGTCTCCCAGGTGGCTTGTGGCAAACTTTAAACGAGACTTTTTATGGATATCTTTGAGAAATGGCTTTCTTCTTGCACTCTTCCATAAAGGCCAGATTTGTGCAGTGTACGACTGATTGTTGTCCTATGGACAGACTCTCCCACCTCAGCTGTAGATCTCTGCAGTTCATCCATAGTGATCATGGGCCTCTTGGCTGCATCTCTGATCAGTCTTCTCCTTGTTTGAGATGAAAGTTTAGAGGGACGGCCGGGTCTTGGTAGATTTGCAGTGGTCTGATTCTCCTTCCATTTCAATATGATCGCTTGCACAGTGCTCCTTGGGATGTTTAAAGTTTGGGAAATATTTTTGTATCCAAATCCGGCTTTAAACTTCTCCACAACAGTATCACGGACCTGCCTGGTGTGTTCCTTGGTCTTCCTGATGCTCTCTGCGCTTTAAACAGAACCCTGAGACTATCACAGAGCAGGTGCATTTATACGGAGACTTGATTACACACAGGTGGATTATATTTATCATCATCAGTCATTTAGGACAACATTGGATCATTCAGAGATCCTCACTGAACTTCTGGAGTGAGTTTGCTGCACTGAAAGTAAAGGGGCCAAATAATATTGCACGCCCCACTTTTCAGTTTTTTATTTTTTTACAAAAGTTTAAAATAACCAATAAATTTTGTTCCACTTCACAATTGTGTCCCACTTGTTGTTGATTCTTCACCAAAAAATTAAAATTTTATATCTTTATGTTTGAAGCCTGAAATGTGGCAAAAGGTTGAAAAGTTCAAGGGGGCCGAATGCTTTCGCAAGGCACTGTATATGCAGGGAATTTGGAGCTATGTATTAGAAAAAATAAACCCTTACTACCATATAGTAATTTAAAGAGTATGGACATTCCCTTTAAATTATTATTATTGTTGTTGTTGTTTATTTATATAGCACCATTAATTCCATGGTGCTTTACATTTGCGGATTTACATATGGTACACAAGATATACAAAACAGATAATACTAACAATCACCAACTGGCACAGTGGGATAGAGGGCCCTGCCCGCAAGGTCTTACAATCTATGAGGGAAGAGGGATAGAGACAGTAGGTGGGGGTAGAGGCTGTTCAGGTGGTGGTGTGGAGACAATAGTGTTATTGGAGGTTGTAGGCCTTCCTGAATAGGTGAGTCTTCAGGGCCTTCTTGAAGCTTGTCAGGGTGGGGTCAGTCTTATGTGTCTTGGTAATGAGTTCCAGAGTATGGGGGATGCATGGGAGAAATCTTGGAGACGGTTGTGTGAAGAGCGGATAAGAGCAGAGTGGAGTAGGAGGTCTTAGGAGGATCAGAATATATATATATATATATATATATATATATATATATATATTGTCTATAAATGTATGCATTTCATCAATGTAGTCACCGAAAATACTTTTCAGGAAGGTGGCATGGTTAACTAGCAAAATGTGGGTGAGATACACATACATTAGGCCCTGTAGGGTGCCAGTTAGGACATGCCATGTGTGTCACGTACCCCAACCTGAAACCGTTTCTGCTTACACCATATAATGTATTGCATACCACATATTAATTATATAGCCAGTGTAACATATTTCATAGTATAGCATATAGCAAGTGTAATATAAACATATATAATATGGTAATGCTAGGCTCACACTAGTGCTTGGTTTCCGTGTGGGGATTCCGTTTTTCGGGCAGAAACCTGGCAGACCCCATTATAGTTTGAGGTCCGCGGGTTTCCGCCTGTAACTGCTTTTTTAAGCGGATTAGCTTTCCGTTTCTCGGGGGCTCCAAGCAGACCCGAAGAATGGAAACCCGAGCACAGGTGTTAACTTAGCGTGAATCACAGTTCACATTGAGGAAATTTTCAGCTTCAGGAATTTTTCTTAGTTGAAAAATTCAGCTTCAGGGATTTGAAGCTGAATTTTCAGCTTGTCCAAATTCTGTGTCAAATTCCCCATCAAAAAAGTGTAACATGCTGCATATAAATCATATAATAAATATAACAAGCAGCATATACAGTATAATGTACACCAATATATAACACAGTAGGTCTAACAACATATATAACATATAGTAAATGTAAAAATCACATCTTTAATGTATAATAAGCAACATGTAACTCATAGTAAGTACAGCAAACATTGTATATAACATATACTGTAATAAGTGTAACATACAGTACAAGGCATATAACAAAAAACATATCACACATATAGTAAGTGTTACATAATAATACATTTTATTTGCATAGCGCCAACATATTCCGCAACACTGTACAATTTGTATGTTGTTACATACAACTTATAGATCATATTGTAAGTGTAACATACAACACATATAACATATAGTAAGTTGCATGTAATACATAAGATATAGAATATAACGCAAACATTCTATATTACATAAAATTATTCCAGAAATAATTGTCTCATGTTTAAGTCATGTGACATTGGAGAGGTCTCATAAGACAATATGGCTTATGTATGCTTTGGTTATATTGTGCAGAACATTTATTATACCATTAGACCTTCTTTTTCTGCACTGTGAATTAGTTTGCCCCCATCCCCCGGTGCGCCCGTCCAGATGTGCGGATCGTCTGCATATTAGTACCAGGTCCTATTTTAGTAACTCAAATATGCATGGATTACAAAAGTGAAAAAAATCTGTTGTAAGCGCTGTATATTATCACATTTACACCTCTCACCCCTCATTCATTTCAGCGCTGCTCCCTCACAAAGTCCTACTTGTTTCACCCTCATTTAGCTATTAAATAACCTGGGAAAGTAAGAGGACTGTCTTTCTTCATGTGTCATACGTTCTTTTTAATGCATTGGTTTATGTGTGCAGAATTAAGCACATGCTTTATATTAAAACCTCTCCAGGGAGCAAACAGATTAGTAGAAAAAAAATTGGGAAAAAAAAAGCCGTGTGTGTGTGTGTGTGTGTGTTATATATATATATATATATATATATATATATATATATATACATACATATATATGCATACAGTATATATTCTCTATACAAAACTCCACCTACTTTAAACAATACCTAACTCAGTCTGGGAGTGAAGTGAGTAACAGCACAGAAGCAGAATATGGTTTGGCTGGTATGTACAGTCATGGCCAAAAGTTTTGAGAATGATACAAATATTAATTTTTACAAAGTCTACTGCTTCAGTTTTTCTAATGGCAATTTGCATATACTCCAGAATGTTATAAAGAGTGATCAGCTTAACAGCAATTACTTGCAAAGTCAATATTTGCCTAGAAAATGAACTTTATCCCCCAAAACACATTTCAACATCATTGCAGCCCTGCCTTAAAAGGACCACCTAACATCGTTTCAGTGATTGCTCCATTAACACAGGTGTGGGTGTTGATGAGGACAGGGCTGGAGATCAATCTGTCATGATTAAGTAAGAATGACACCACTGGACACTTTAAAAGGAGGCTGGTGCTTGCCATCATTGTTTCTCTTCTGTTAACCATGGTTATCTCTAAAGAAACACGTGCAGTCATCATTGCACTGCACAAAAATGGCCTAACTGGGAAGAGTATTGCAGCTAGAAAGATTGCACCTCAGTCAACAATCTATCGCATCATCAAGAACTTCAAGGAGAGAGGTTCCATTGGTGCCAAAAAGGCTCCAGGGCGCCCAAGAAAGACCAGCAAGCGGCAGGACCGTCTCTTAAAAGTGTTTCAGCTGCGGGATCGGGCTACCAGCAGTGCAGAGCTTGCTGAGGAATGGCAGCAGGCAGGTGTGAGTGCATCTGCACGCACTGTGAGGCGGAGACTCTTGGAGCAAGGCCTGGTCTCAAGGAGGGCAGCAAAGAAGCCACTTCTCTCCAGAAAAAACATCAGGGACAGACTGATATTCTGCAAAAGGTACAGGGAGTGGACTGCTGAGGACTGGGGTAAAGTCATTTTCTCTGATGAATCCCCTTTTCGATTGTTTGGAACATCTGGAAAACAGCTTATTCGGAGAAGAAGAGGTGAGCGCTACCACCAGTCTTGTCTCATGCCAACTGTAAAGCATCCTGAAACCATTCATGTGTGGGGTTGCTTCTCAGCCAAGGGAATCGGCTCTCTCACAGTCTTGCCTAAAAACACAGCCATGAATAAAGAATGGTACCAGAATGTCCTCCAAGAGCAACTTCTCCCAACCGTCCAAGAGCAGTTTGGCGCTCAACAATGCCTTTTCCAGCATGATGGAGCACCTTGCCATAAAGCAAAGGTGATAACTAAATGGCTCAGGGAACAAAACATAGAGATTTTGGGTCCATGGCCTGGAAACTCCCCAGATCTTAATCCCATTGAGAACTTGTGGTCAATCATCAAGAGACGAGACGGGTGGACAAACAAAAACCAACAAATTCAGACAAAATGAAAGCATTGATTCCTTAAGAATGGACTGCTATCAGTCAGGATTTGGTCCAGAAGTTGATTGAGAGCATGCCAGGGAGAATTGCAGAGGTTCTGAAGAAGAAGGGTCAACACTGCAAATATTGACTTGCTGCATTAACTCATTCTAACTGTCAATATAAGCTTCTGTTACTCATAATATGAATGCAATTATATTTCTGTATGTGATAAAAACATCTGACAAACACACATAAAAACCAGAGGGCAGCAGATCATGTGAAAATATAATATTTGTGTCATTCTCAAAACTTTTGGCCATGACTGTAAGTCATGTTTCAAGGCTCTTTAATGGGTCGAACATTGACAAGGTAGATACCTAAAAGCAGCACTAGAAAGACTTTTTTGGGGGGCACAGCTTATTTGCATGCATTTTCCCAAGGAGCATGTATGCTTGTATCTCCACAAGGGAAAACAGTACTCCAAGATCTACACTGTATAAGCACTATTTATAGGACCTGTATTCTGAATGGAGAGAAGAGCGGAGTTATCGGGAATCAGGTCCAGTGATTATTTCATTAACTTATAGAGGTTGTACCAAGAAGTGACGTTATTTACTATCAGTAGGATATAGGATGACTTGATTTGTTTCGTTTCGGGTCCGAGTGGCTCAGGTCCCTGAATAGTTTTGGGTCAAACAATTTAGATAGAACCAGAAGTGAAATTATTATACTCTGACCTCAGAATACAATAGGTAGGAATCCAGGGGAGATGTAAAAAATAAAAAACATAGATACTCACCTTACCTCACCTTTGTTGGACCTCCTCACGGCATCTGGCACTCTCTCTCTGTCTCCTCAGTGATGTCATGTGCCCAGGGTCACTGAGATTGGGCCTCAGCGGTGACCCCAGGCGCATGATGTCACCAGGAGAGTGCCGGACGCTGCGAGGAGGTCTAAAAGAGGCGAGGGACAATGAGTATGAATGTTAATTTATGTTTTTTTACCTCCCCTGAGCCTCCACCTATTATACATCTCTTCAGACCCCAGAGTATAGTAATTTACTGTAAAGCATGTCATGGTGTCCATTATTTGTTCGTCCAAGACGAATCCCCAATTGTTCGGTTTCATTAAAAACTGAACATTTTGGGATATTTGGGTTAAACCCGGTTCGTGATGAAGCAGTTTGAAACCATCTCCATATACTATCCTTATTAACTCCAAACATCTGGCAAGTCTATCTGACATTTATTTAATGTGCGTAGATCACCTTTAGCCTTTGAGGGTAGCCATAATCAGTTGTCCCTTTTAGGAGATAAGAGGACTGTCATATTGGAATTAAGTCAAAATCATTCATTACGTTCACCTTGACCCAGTCCGTGTCAGTGCACATATGGTTGTCACATCATACTAGTGATTCCAGGTTAAACTTGTGTCATTGTATATAAGAAGACCTCGTACTTGGTGAAGGTATGAGGTATGAAAAACCAGCACCCCTGTAGTTCTCTTGAAGTATCTTATAATTGCCTTAAAGTGGTTGTCCAGGATTTGGGGAAATGTCAGGGGTGGCCAGGGTGGGTGTAAAAGAACACTCAATTGTCCAGTCTTAGTCCCCTTTCCCTCATATGTTGGGGCTCACATGACCTCTGAGACCAAGGTCACTGGAGAGGGACCAGTGACGTCACTCAAATGTGTCACCAGTTCCTTACAGCTCCTCACTTCAGGTTTACCGGTCCCAATTGACCAGCTTATAGACTTTATTAAATTGACATTTCCGGTGTATGGACATTCTGTCCGTGTTGTTGTAAGGGCTGCTGTCCTGTTGACGGTTTTGTACAGTTGAATTATGTTAGAGTAAAGCGGTGTTCCCGAACATGACTACTATGTGAAAAGGTAGGTTGTTACAAAAGAACGGTGCAAGAACTTTGGTTTTGGAAAATGTACATCTTGATCCACCACCCATAAATGTTTGTGAAAAAAACTAGCTTAGATACCATTAGTGTCAACTCATTAGTGATGTGCCGTGCCCCTAGAATAATAGCCGTATTCACACACACTTCATCCATTTGTTTCCCACTAGTTACACTTAATTGTAGCTGTTAAATGTTCTGCTCCAGGTCTGACCAAATTGATCTTGCGACAGATGTGTGTATTTACATTTATATATAATTGTCGGGACCCCGGTGATTGATGGCCACCATTTAAAGGGGGTAAAATGAAGAGCATTTGTACTTGGAGAGTAAAGTTGGTTCTTAAAATATGTGTGCATTCATGTATCAGCCTGGGTACATGAAAATATGACCCAAATATCTCTGATCATATGGAGTTCACATAAGGGCCCACATTTGCTATTGTATTTGCAAAACAATTCTGTCATATAATTTGGGCCATCTTGGCACATACTGGCACATCTAGTTTGAGATAAAATTTTTACCCTCATAGTTGAAAAGTGGGATTGGCTTAGCAGGAGAAGGGGTGTGGCTTAAGATGTGACAAAATGCTGCAAAAACTTGCCATAGACTCCAACTAAGCCAGGTAATCGGTAATATCAACTTATATCTAAAGATGTAACAAACAGCATTAGACACTGTGATAAATCTGGTGCCGTTTATCCCCTTCCCGCCACAACCATTTTTCATTTTTTGATTTCGTTTTTTTTTACTCCCTGCTTTGCAAAAGCCGTAACTTTTTTATTTTTACATTCTCAGAACCAATTAAGAGCTTAATTTTTGCAGGACAATTTGTATTTTGTAATGGTACTTAATATTCCATACAATGCACTGGGAAGCTGGCAAAAAATTCATAATGGGGTGGAATTAGAAAAAAACTGCATTTGCACCACTTTCTTAATGGTGGTGTTTTTATGGCATTCACTTTGCGGCCAAAAGGACGTTGCTTATATTCTGTGGGTCAACATGATTAGTACTTTTCCAAATTTATATATTTTTTGCTGTTTTACCACCTTTAAAAAATCCAAAAATCAAAAAAAAAGTTTTTCTTGGAATCTTAATATTTTGACACCTGTAATATTTTTATATTTCTGTATACGGGCTCTATTAGGTGTCTTTTTTGCGCTCCAGGATGTACTTTTTATTATTACTATTTTGGGGAATGTCTGTTGTTTTGATCACTTTTTATTTGACTTTTTTTGGAAGGCAAAAAAGTGAAAAAACAGTAGTTTGGCCATTGTAATTTTTTTTTCCCTGTTACAGAAGTTGCTGTATGGTAAAAATTATTTTTGACGTTTGTAACTCAAACATTTTCGGATGCAAGAATACCCAATTTGTTTATATTTAGTTTTATTTATTGAGCTCTAGAGAAAGGGGGGTGATTTGAATTTTTAGTTTTTTTGAAAGTCTCAAAATATTATTTTATTTTTTTACTGTTTTATTAGCCCCCCCCTAGGGACCTTTAACCTGTGATGACTGCTTGTCCCATAGACTGTAAAACAACTGCCTTGCAGTCTATGGGAGATTTGCACTATTGAGGCCTGCCACAGACCACCATATTTAAAGGGGTTAAGACCATCTAGTCTAAGTTTGGCCTGTTTAAATCTGCCCTGTCTAAATCTGCCTCCCTGTGGCCATTTGTACCCCAGTATTCAGGAAACACATCAGTTGTTACTTATGTAAGTTTTTATTGATCTATGAACGATCATATATTCTGTATAGATGGGGGTTATATTAGGCAGCAAGTGAACAGTCATTTCTTGAATTTGATGTGTTGGAACCCGGAAAAATGAGCAAGGTAAGGATCTGAGTGACTTTGAAAAAGGCCAAATTGTGATTTTGGATGACTGGGTCAAAGTATCTACAAAATTGCAGGTCTTGTGGCTGACTCCTAGCGTACAGTGGTTAGTACCGTCCAAAAGTGTTCCAAGGAAGGGTAACTGGTAAACATGTGAAAGGGTTATGGACGCCCAAGTCTCATTGATGCTCATGGGTACTAAAGGCTACAGAATAGCTACCATAGAACAATTTGCTAAAAAAAAAACCCCATCAATGCTGACTATATAATAAAGCGGTGTCAGAACACGTCATGCATTGGCGCTTGCTGCTTATGGACCGGCATTGCTGGGCTGCAGACTGGGCACAGTGCTTGTGCTGGCCCCTGTCCACCACAGAGGGCATCTACAATGGGCACAGGAGTATCAGAATTGGTCTATTGAGTCACATTTTCATTCTCATCATGTGGATGGCTTGGTATGGGTGCTTTGCTTACCTGGGGAAGAGATCACACCAGGATGGGAAGAAGGTAAGCTGGCAAAGGTGGTGTGATGTTTTTGGCAGTGTTCTGCTGGGAAACCTTCAATTCTGGTGTTTATGTGGATGTTACTTTGACATGTACAGTAGTAGTATAATGTTGTACCGTGTTAGCCATTAAAAGTAGTGGAAGAGTGAAGAAATCAGGCGATACCTCTAAAAGGTGTTGCCTGATTTCTTCACTCTTCCACTACTTTGACACGTATCAGCTACTATATGTTGTTGACAAAATCCACCCCTTAATAGAATGGTTTGTGGAATATGTCATAGAGTTCATGGTGATGACGTGGACTCCAAATTTTCCGGAACTCAATCCTATCATGCATCTTTGAGATGTGCTGGATAAACCTACATCCAGACAGCCCCTTTAGATGACCATAACACGGCCACATTTTAGTTTCCCTGTTACAGCCTCACAGTTGAAGTAAACCAAATTTTGGTCACTTTAGTGCTTTCTACTTATTTAAGTTCAGTTCAGTTGAACTGCAGGATCCTTTGTCTTGAGGCCACTAAAATGCAGTTGTGTTATGCTTATAGTGATACTAATGGGGTTTTCTGAAGATTTTTTTTAAGGGAAATATTTTCAAAAATGTAGTTACAGGACAACATGTGCAAAGTGGCAAATTTCAAAAAATTATGTTGCTAAGTATAATTTTTTTAAGCCAAAAATTTGTAAATTTTGAGAAAAAACACTTTAATTATAATAATCTGATGACACAAAGCAGCCTCAGTCCCCCATGCAACTCAATTAGCTCTAGCGCAGAAGTAAAACAGGAAAGTATGTTAATGTGCCTTTGCATTAAAGAAAAGATGGCCATTTGTTCCTTTCTTTAGCTTTGATGGGCGGCTCATGTCAGGCTCGGATTAAAGAGCTCGGGCCACTCCTTCTGTTCTCTTTTCTTGTCCCTTTTAACAAGGGACACAATTACTTGTGAGATTCCCTTTCACTTAAGTGGTTTTCTGCTGAACTTTAAAGCCGCTGCACGGCTGATTAAGAGGGACTGCATGACTAGTTTCACCCTTGTCCTGAGGTATGTTACTTATCTCCTCTTCCTTTCTACTCCGCCAATGAATACAGATGCATATCTAGTCATTTCAATAGCCATGACCCCAGCATTGACCAGTCAGATCGTATTATTGGCCCAATTACTCAATGGGCCTCTTGAATCCATAAAGAGAGAAAAGTAATGGAGAACTCCGTGCAAACAGAAAGCAGGAAATCTAATGCTCGGGGCCTCCCTCTTCAGAGCCTGTGAGAGTATTGTGAGAGGACTCTCTCCGGCATACCTGAGGTGCAGCTAATGTGTGCCGCCACGTAGGTGAATGGAGCCAAACACTTTGCCTGATTCAAAGCAGAGCTATTTTGTTTGTATTCACGTATGGGATGTACATGTGTTGATAGATGAGTGGCGGCATTATAAATGAGACTGGGGCGTCTATTGCAACCAATGAGAAATTGTATGGCAGATTTGTAATAAACAGACAACATGAAGGGTTGGGGAACCAAGTACAGATTTTTCCTAAGGGCCCAGGATCTTTAAGTGTTTCTGTTAAGGAATTCATACACTTGACACACTCAGAAACACTGGGGCACATTTATTAACCCTTGGTTCATATCTGCGCCGGGCTCTCTGTCGTCTGGGTCTGCCGCGGGACACAAATGACGGATAGCTGGACCGCTAATACAGTGGTTACACACAGACACCGGCGGACCACATTGACTATAATGAGGTCCGCCATTTTCATACTGTAAGTGGCGAAGAGAAATGTCCTCCATGCAGGACTTTTCTGTTTGCCGATTTTTGGCGGTTTATATGGTGGAGTCTCCATTTGCGCGTTTTTGGAGCTTGGTTGTTTGTTTCACTTTATTTTTGGTGCATTATCACCTTTTTCCTTATGTTTTTCTTCCCTCACCACTTTGGTTTTTTGGCAAGGAAGGTGGAGTGGGGCATGGCCAAAATGGAGTTTTTTTTTCTTGCTGTATTTTTAACTTGCACCTATGTATAAAGGTAAAAAAAGGAGCAAATGCACCCCAGCACTTGAGCCTGTCATGTAACATAGTATTGGAATCACAATTCCATGTGGAACATTTAGCGCAAAATTTATGACGCAAGTGTGCTTTTTTAGAAAAATAGGTGCAAAGTGCACGTAGCCAAAATAACTAACACCTGCTCAACATTTATCATGCAAATGCACCTATTTAATAAATATCCACTGCCGAAAAAGCAGAGAGAAAAAAAGGCGCAACTGTGAACATTTCAGATTAAAAAGGCGCGGTTAATAAATAATCCCCACTATCATTTCAGCAAACAACAAACTGAAATTAAGCAGATTATTAAAAAAAAACTTTGTAATATATCTTAGCAGAGAGAAATACCTTTCACTGTGAAAATCACCGCAGGTCACATGTCTCACATTACACATGGCTATAGAATTCTATGGAGAGGGGAGGAAGGAGCAGGAAGTTCAGGAGAACAAAGACAGACTCGTCTAATGCTGGAGATAAATAGGAGCTTTCTATCACACCCAAAGTACTTCACTCACATCAGTACAAGTCAGTACTTTTCTCTTTATATGTCCTGGGGGCTATTTGCATGACCGTTTTAACAGACTGTCAAATAATAGGTCATGTCCTATTTTTACTCGTTTTCACAAATCCCTCAATACACTCAAATGTATGAGGGATCCATGAAAATGGGCGCCCCATGGTCATGTGACTATAGAGTAACACACACAGAAGATCTTATCTTGAAAAGTTAAATGAAACGGCAGGTGTACTTTAAGCTGGTCATATACATTAGATGGGTATCGGCCAAACCCACCAATTTTGTCAGGTTCCGTGGACTATATTATGACTATTGGAGCCTCCCAAGAGACATGTTGGAGGAAATACAGATAGCTGGCAGAAATGAGTAAACTGATTTGTAGCGAGCCAGGTTTGTTACAAATTTTCAAAAAATATGGGAGTTGGAGGAACCCAAAATTTTTGAGATTCGCCAACCACAAATCATTATTAGGAATTGTCCCTAAATCCCAAAAAAGTATGTAAATGAAGATAAATAAGCGCCGATCTAAGTGTTGTATTGTGGATTGACCCTTCCTATATGATGATACTAATACCATATAAGCAGGTCCTTGATAACATCCAATACCCCAGTATGCAAATTAGCTCTCACACAGAAGGAAGAAAACTAATCTACTGGAGGAGATCCTTGCAGACATGAGATGCAGAGATATGCGATGAGTGTTTCTTGCCAACAGCTATTGTCCTAAATACAATATAGAGAGTGACCTGTGTATAAAAGCTGCAGACAGTAGTCAACAATATAGACAATTGTGATGATCATGTGTAGATATACAGTAATCCCGACCAGTTGTCTACATTACATGAGTGCATGGAGGCGGCTCCCTGTATTAATCTTCGGAGATTATACTCTGTTGATGGCAATTTCAGCATTTCTCACAGATATAAACAAGCGGTTGGGATTATCTGTGTTTAGATAAGATTGTAATGTCGCACATCAATCATTACTGCTTGTTTCCCCAGAAAACTAAAAGCCCTTATTGACAGCTGACAGGCTGCCCATACGGATACTGACAATGGTTCACTATGACACGCGCATGAAGATTATTTATCTACTGCTTATGGGTGTGTTACAAGCATTATAAATAAAGCTGTGTCGCGTCCTGACAAGTATTGTCCAACATTGTCAGGTTTTATGAATGCTGCCATCAGTGTAAACAATGACGGATTGTATTCAGTCGCCATAGCTGTGTCCACGGATAACTCTATATCTGTGTACATATACACAGACACAAATATGGCACCCAAAGAAATCTGTGGGCCTATGCTGTACCTCTATATGATTTTATGAGTAGGGTCATGAATGCCAGTTCTAACTCCAACACCTACCGTCTACCATAGGTTTTCAACATGGAAGCATTGTACAGGTACATGCATATGGCATCCCTGTGTGCATGAGGCCTTGTCCATGTCCGTGAAGCCCGAATAGTAATGGGAGACCAGTCTTGGGCTACAGAACTCATCATTACTAAAGGGGTTTTCCAAGAATTTAGAATTGATCCTTAAGATAGGTTATCAATATCAGATTGGTTGGAATTTAACTCTGATCAGCTGATTGACAGCACCATGGCACCTGGGCGAGCTCTGCAGCCTTCTCGCCATGACTGTGACATCAGCCATGTGGCCTTTCTACATCCTAATCCCATTCAAGTAAATAGGACTGAGCTGTAATACCAGGTACAGCCACTATGAAATGTGCAGGACTGTGCCTGGAATACAATGAAGAGAGGGAAGCGCTTGCCCAAAATACCACTGGTGATTGGTGGGGGTGTCAGGAGTCAGACCCCATCGATCTGATATTGAGGGCATATTGATGGCCTTATCATTTCCATTTCGTGTTTATCAGTACTTGATATAGGGACATTCAGCTTCAATTACCTTCTTTAACCAAGTTCAGCCAAGTTCCTTTAATGGTACACAGTACACCTTAAGGTGGCAAATGCGACAACTGTTGCTCCTGACTTCATATACAGACTTGGCTGTGGAAAAGAATGGGGAGAGGAGACAGAAATGAGTTGATTCTAAATGTAACATACCTGGTTAGGTCACCCCCCCCCCCCCATATGCATTGTATAGCAGGTCAGACCCTCTGAAATCTGCAGGTTTGGATGACCTTCGTGTAATGTGTATGAGCACCTTTACCTTCTATGTAGTATCAGATTATGGACCATCACACAGAAATTAGAAGATTAATAAAATGTAGGAATTTCCAGAGGTTGGCATTGGGGATGACAGCATGGCCATGATGGTATGATCATGATATTGTCCAGAAAACGATAACATAAAATGTAAGTAAAATTATAAATAAAAACTATTGGGTTATTTGGGGTCACTGCCAGTTTCCCACCAGGCGAGCTCAGATCAGTATCTTGATCTAGAACTATCAGAAGAGATTAGAGTCTTCAGGAACCTGCAGACCTGGTAAATAAACTCCACTTAAACCTTCATTGCTCCTTGCAGATTGTCATTGTCTTGTATTGTTATATCATTAGCGCTAATTAGTCTTTAGTTGGGTAATTGGAGTGGAGGTGATTGTGGATACAGGAGCCACAGGGCACACTCCGTATACATCAAATAGGAAGCTTCAAAGCTCTGTAATGCCTGGCCCATGGGGACAGCCCAGGAGCAAGCCTTAGATCATTCACAAAAATTGTATGTAACACCTGGCATCAGAGAATACAGGTCATTTAAACCATAAAAGAACATAAAACACTATTCGTACAAACATTTATTTATTTAGCTTATATATCACCATCATATACCAAAGCGCTTTACAGAGATATTGTCAACACTGTCCCAAGTAGGGCTCACAATCTAAACTCCCTATCAGTATGCAGGAAGCCATTATAGGGTCATTCAGTCCACTGCCCTTTACCCCCATCTCCCCCTCCCATCATCTGGTTTTCTTCAAAAATAGTTGGGTACATTTATTAATACTGTCTAAATGTTAGCCTGGACAGTCTTAAAAGGGATGTCCAGCCCCAAAAGGATTTTTCATACTGATAGCCTATGCACAGTATAGCCCATCAGTATGTGATCTGTGGAGGTCTGACACATTTGATCTGTTCCAGCAACCTCTGAGCACCAGAAGTTACAGCAGTTTATGAGAGCGGTGCTGCACTTCCCCGGAACAATGTAATACTTGAAGAGGGGCATGTGCTCTCTGTCCACTGCTGTAACTTCTAGCGCACGGGGGCCAAACAACCCCTTTAAAATCACTAATCATCTAGTTAGTTTTGTGTTTATTGTACTTGTTGTAAGTGTACTATGTATGTAACCTCCTTCACAAATGTACAGCACCAGGGTAATATAAAATGCCTCCAAATTTTGGCATATATTTGGCATATGGTGTCACAACTTAGACCACAGCCACTTTCCACAAAGCAACACCATACTCCACTAAGCCACACCCGTTTTTGTACAAGTTATAAAAATGTCTACACATATCAGGGATTGGACCCTTGTACTGTCCTATTAGAAGGATGTGGTCTCCAGAGATGGTTCCCCATACACAGACTGAACTTTACTCCACCACTTAATTTAAGACCCCTTTGGGTTCCAAGTTATCAACCACTGAGAAACAATTGGTGGTCTGTAAAATCGAGACTCAGGATCTGATGGACATTTCCATTAGTACAGTCCAAAAAGTTGGCGACAAGAAAAGGAAAGGCCTATAAGGAATTTCCACAGTTAAGCCCGGGAGTATTTTTTAGGGCAGGTAGGGGTGACACAAAAAGAGTCCTTTGTTTACAGTCTTAGGTGTCACCATCAGATAATATTACACTGCCGATTGTTGGGCTGACAAGTGTCTATTCACAATATAATGTTTTCATCGGCGCTTCTTTGCATTAGTTTTGCATACAAGTTATGAAGTATATAATGGAGAAAAGACTGTTACAGTGATCGTCCCTCCGTCATATACATATATATATATATATATTGATTTCTGGCAGCAGATCCTAGTTTCCACAGGTTGATATACTGCAAAAAATCTTGTATCTCATATGTTGCATAAAAGATGCCATAAGTTGCCCGTTGGTCAGTTGATCGGCAGCAGTTTTAGGGTTAAGACACATATAGTAGGCATGACACCATACCTGCCACGTGGACGTACGTGCCACGGGTGTTTTCTGCTTAAACATGTATTGATTATTGCTTATTATGTGTTACTGGTCGTGTAGTTTTGTACAGCCATTAAATATGAGAAGAAGCCTTAAACAATAAATGGTTAACAGTGTAATACTGGCAGAAAATAGAACCATGGGGCAGGAGCTGTGTCGTGGCTGCTATGTGTGTCTTCAATCTGACATGGGCAAACTATTGAAAATGAACGATAACTGGCCTGATAATCGCCACATGTAAAAGGCTTGTAAGGCTATGTTCACACAATGGAGTTAAATAACTGACCCTTCAATCTATTCTACGGATTTGCAATTTGCACTGCCGCACATCCACAGGGGTAGCCACAATGCCACTCAGACGCTTGCTGCCTGTGCCATTACCACCTAATGCATCTGAAAGTGAAGGTGCTTCAGGCAGCAAGCTTTATTAGTGTTCATTGACACTGACATCAGTGAGTGAATACTTAATAAGCGAAGCAGCTGCTGGCAGCACCACATATTAGGAACCCGATTCACTTAGGGTGGGTTCACACTACCATTGGATGTCCGTTCTGATAGTGTCCGTTAATAAAAAAACAAAAAACGGACACCTATTATAATGGACATTAACGGACACTTAACTGATGTTAATGTGTCCATTTTTTTTAACTGATCCATTTACATATTAGCATCAGATAGCATCCGTCTTTATACTGTCCAATTGTTTTGCTTTTCTTTTGTTTCTGCTTTCTGAGCAAGCGCAGAAAAAAAACGAACAGTATAACAGACACTTGTCCATTACTGTTCGTTAGCCATAGACATTAATGTCAAAAAGTAAAGGACACGTAACGTACGTCATAAGTCCATTATTTTGAATGAACACAAAAGTACTGCACCCCGGGTTTTTATTTCCACCAAAAAAAAACTGACATGTGACGGATTTGGTGAAAATGGACACTAACAGACAACAGATCAAATCCCATTGAAATCAATGGGATTTTTAACGCATTGATGACGATTCTGTTAGTGTCCGTTGTTAACATTTTGTAAGGGATGCTAGCAACACTATTAACGGTAGTTACCAGTATTTGCTTTAGTATCAACCACAGTGGTTCAGTGTAATTCAGCGCTGGGTGAATTACAGTGAATGAAGTCCCAGTCACAGCTCTAATGCAAACAGGCCTGGTGGCCCCTTTCTATGAGAGCTGTGATCGGGTCCCTGGCCACCAATATTGGCTTGATGACAGCCCTGGATTTTCCCATGGTGGCACCAAAAATCTGCCCTGCAAATTTTCCAACATACCACGCAATTCTGTCATAGCTGAAGGGTTAAAGGGAACCTGTCAAGTAATTTTTGGACCCGCAACTAGCAGCAGCAGCTATTGCATCCAATGTTGCAGTTTATAATGTTTTCCTTGAGTAAGAAATCTGATGCTAAAACCCTAAGTTATAAGTCATAAGCTTTTAAAATGTCATCTTGGCGTATGTAAATATGCCTGAACTAGTCATGGTGGGTGGCACCTTAGCTGCGCAGTCATGGTCCTAGGTGGTTATTTCTGAGCTATATCATGCCTTCATGCCTACAAGGCATAATTGACAGGTTTCTTCCAGAAGTGCTCTTGAAATCCCACGTAGGTGCACCTAAGGCCTCTGCCAAAAGTCCTCAAGACTTCTTCTCTTCTTGTGCGCATGCGCTCCTTCCCACACTCTCAATAGACAACACTTCTTCCACTAGTATACACAGTTCCACAGTGGACTCCGCTGAAAACACAAAGCAGTGAGCTGGTGAGTGACCATGCATCCCTGTAAGGATTAACCGATTGCAAGTGCAGGAGGGGTGCATGCGCACAAGTGTAGAGGAGGCAGCCTAAGTTGCGCCTACATGGGATTTCAGGTACTTCACTTCGGGAGAGGGGAGAACACCAGGATGCCAGAAGAAACATTTGAATGTGATACAGCTCAAAAATAACCTCCCAGGAATAGCCGACCATGACTAGTTCAGGTACATTTGTGTACGCCTAGATGATTTTATAAAAGCTTATAACTTTGGGTTTTAGCATCAGATTTTTGACTCCGGGACATAATTCAAAATAGCAACATTGGAAGCAATAGCTGCTGGTTCTGACTGGGAGCCCAAAAATGACCTGACAGGTTCCCTTTAAAGTAGGGTTCATATACTGTACATCCCTGCTATGGTCACACAATGTAGATATGCTGCAGTCATTACACATGATGCCTTTGATCCATTCTTTGAAATTCCAGTCTTATCAGTGTCCATTGGGGAGAAGACAGTATAGCACTGAATATCTATTTTTAGAAGAGATTTATACAGTATTTATTGTCAAAAAATGCAAATTTTTTTCTTCCCTGGCAATGTTCAAAAATTCCGACTAAATGGATTATGAAGTTATGTTGGTAGATCCTTGTGTCAGCAGGAATTTCCTGTAAGGGATCTATACTGAGGCTGTCTATCTAATGTATGAAACCATAAATATACATATAGTAAAACTCTTCTCTGATCTCCAAATTATGAAAAATTCTGAATTATTGAACAGTCATTTCAGAATATTATATAAAATAAGCTTTTTTGTGGTAAAAAAAAACTTTGAAGAAGAAAGCCCAAAATAAAAATTTAATGTAAAACCATCTTGTCTCTGTTTCATCTCCTTATTGGATCTCTTTTCTCAGTCTTCTGCTTTGGGTCTCGTAAAATTTCACAATTATTTTCAAGTTCTTTGCCAGATTATAAGAATGTCTGGTTTATCAAATGCCAGGTTAACAGAATTTTGCTTTATGTATCATTGTTTTTGGGAACTACAATGAAAGGCTCCTATATTTAGGTTACATTTATGTTAGATTTAGGGTTATATGACATTTTTTATTGTGTAACCCACAAAATGTCCGCAAATGTTTTTTGTTTTTTTTTATGGTTGAATCCATTTATGACATTTTGCATTACGTCGATCACACATATATCCATGATATAGTTTTCTGTCTGTAGCTTTCCAAAGTAGCTGCAGTGAAGCAAAGATCTGTGTCAAGGTCCTAAAGCAAATATTGGTTTTCGCCGTATTACAGGGGTGTTTGGGATGTCTGTCTATAAACACAGATCACATAAAGCGGAGGACCTTTGACTTATACAATCCCTGCAGTATATAACAATATTGCTACTGATGGTATTATACATTTATAAGTTGATATCTGCAACATATATCCCAACGCTGGTTAAATCCGGTGAGCCCGCATCATCTCACGACTGCAGTAAGTGTACACAGCTCCAAGACAAAGGAGGAGCAGGAAATGAAACACATTAGAAGCTACATGTCAATACGGCCCGAGGTCTGCTGATTGTCATCTATGGCTTGAGAATGTATAGAGTATTATTATTCCTATAGAATATGATATCTGCTGATATTCATTTTACCGCCCAGAGCGGATGAAATATTTAAAGTGGACAATCTCCCTGTATATCAGTATCAGTTATACATCAAAGCTCTACCCAACGCCTTGGGTGATACATTACTCCATTATTTCCTGAAGATAAGATTCCTGCTAGTAACTAGATAACATGGCAGCTTCCTTTACTTATCTGTTTCAATATGAATCTCTGTAGTAAATACATAAAGGCTAAGGTCCCACATTGCGGAAACGCAGTGTTTTTGGCTGCTGCGAAGACGCAACCGGAAAAAAAATCCGCTGTAACAGCAAAGTGAATAAGATTTAAGTTAATATCATCCACATATCGTGGAAATAAAGAGCTGCAGAAAAGCTGTTTTTGTCAAAATTACTTGCATTTTTTAAAACGGCAGCAAGTTAATTTAGCCATTAGATTTAATAGGGGAAGGATAGAAGCAGAGTAAGGCTGAAGCCCCACATGGCGCAAAAGCAACGGCAAAAACCGCAGTGTTTTACAGTCCCTGCAAAGTTGCTAAACACATTGCAGAAAAATACCCGCAGCAGAAATGCTGCGATTTTCAAAACCGTTGCTTTCTTGGAAGCCACAGCATGTCAATTATACCTACAGAAACACCGGCGGTTTCCCTATAGGTATAATTGAAGCAGAAAGTCTCCAGGGGAAAATTCTGCAGACTTTCTGTGAAAAGCGATGCTGGAAGAACTGCAATGCATTTCCACCGTGGTTTATCCGCTGCAGCCCGCTACGTGGGGCCTTAGCTTAAAACGCAATGAAAGACACTATGGAAAAAAAAAATTGAATTTTTTTTTCTGCAGCGTTTTTTTTTTTTTTTGGGTGTTTTTTTTTTTTAGTTGCATGGGGCCTTAGACAAAATTTCAAAAAAGGTTACCACATATCAGGGTGATCATACACATCAGATAAATGTTGGCTGGATCCCTCCAATTTTGACAGGGTTGGGTGGGTGGGTCAGTCATGTTGGGTTTCATCATGTCCAATCCTTTAGCTTTTAATGGAGATAAACTTCCTCATTCACCTGGTAACTGGTAGTGACTTATTGACGGGCAGATTAAGACTGCCTGGGACCCTGGGTGGGTATGAAGGTTGTGGGCCTGGTAAATTCTACTGCAATTGCAGGCCTCCAGGCACTTTGGGCCCTGTGCAAGTGCCAAAGAAGGCCATATTCTAATCTACCGCTGCTTATTCACCTATTCCTATGCCTTCTGCACCTCAAATGTGCAGGAAATTTTAGCACCAGAGTAAAGTTTTGATTGTCATGTCATCAGTCCCTGTTCCCTGTCAGCTCTGTTCTCTTACCTTCACTATGACTGACAGCTAGTGGAGCCTTCTGTCAGCTCTGCTAGGGGTTCTCAGCTACTGAGCCCTAATAAGGACTATTGCTTGATCAGTGCCGCTGGCCTGAGCTGTGTATCATACAGGCTTAGGCCTCAGGCACACAACTGTGAACACAGTCAGCGTGCTAGCCGTGTTTTTCATGGCTAGCACACTGACACATTCATTTCTATGACCCCATACACACGACCGAGAGCAAAACTCAGGACAGGTCCTATTCCTGCCCATTTTGCGCACCGTGCTCACTTGCCCCAATGAATGGGGCCGTGGAAACATGGCCCACCTGTGCCCTTGAATCACAACATGGCAACACCAGTCACTGAAACCAGTAAGTGGAGGAGAGAGAAGAGCAGGTGAAACCCTTAGATGTTGATCTGCAACATGTTTCATTAGATTGGTTTGGCAATGCAGTTAATGGGTGATGCAGCAGCTGCACCTCGGAGGATGGCATGGCGGTGTCACAACATAACAGCACTGGAACCTGAACTGATGATATGGCGTGCAAGCCCTCCTGCTTAAAGAGTGGCTGTGCCACTGCGTAGACCCAGGATAAGACAGTAGCCAAATCAGGGTCATACTGTGGAACATATCCACTGAACTATGTACAATGGGACATCTATACTCAGTACAAAGAGAATATAACGTTAACTATCTGTATACACATCAATGGCACATAGTGCACAGTTCACTAAAGTGCACCAGATAAGTATATGTTATTGCACATAAAGTACAGGTAGACACCTCCTTAATGCAAAAAATAGCACCATTATAATAAAGTATTATAGGAAATTAAGTTGCTAAGCTAAATATCTGGCTAAACTCTTAAAGGGAAACACACACTCTACGGTTGGTTCCACCACCCTAAAACTTTGCAAACCGTACACCTCAAAGGCCAGCTCTGAATACTTGTCCTAGTTTTCTTTGTATTTATGGTATTTTACTATAGAAGTTTTTGGACCCAATTTCAGGAGGCACTGAAGCAGCAGGTGCCTCTCTCGTTCTAGTAATACTTTTCTCCATCATCGATAAGAAGAGTGTCCCCCTTGTTTGCCAAAAAGCTTGTCGTCTTGTAAGAAGAGCCTGTTTCAGATGTGAAGCAGCAGCTGTTTCCGGCCGGGTTGACATACATTGAAAGTAATGTGTATTTGATCTCATTGCAGCTTGAACGAACGTGACCACTTGTTGAAGAGACTTGGCAGAAAAACCCCTCCGAGCTTGTTTCGTGCTAATTCCGTCCAGCAAAGTGTAACATGTAAGTATATGAGCGTAAATAATCCGGCCGCTGCTTCCTGTAGGCAGGTGGGGATTGGATTTTAATTAAAGTGCACATCAGGTAGAGCTGATACGGGAGGAAGTTTTTACCTCCGAGACACAAATTTGCATTGTGATCTCTATCTGACCCCAGGCTAAAGGTAAGCTTTGTTAGAAAGGTAGTGCTGGTTTCCTTGTGCTTGATAATGGATAAATGCATTCGGCTTGCTAGTTTGCAAGGGTAATTCTAGATAAAGGTGAATCAATGAGCATGTCACCCTGAAATAATGCAAATTACCTTGATATATGTGGTGGATCCAGGAGTCCTTTGCTTCTTTAAAGAGAACCTGTCAGCTCTCCGGACAAGCTAGAAACTACTAATATTTCCCATGAAGTAACAATTCTTGACCATCTTTTCTTAGAACACTGCATTATAATGTCCCTCTCTAGTTCTTGCTGGAAATATATGGATAAATTGACAGCTGGGTTTTACCATTTCCCCTGTCAGTAGGGCGTTTCTTTCTTTACGCTGTATTCATCTTGTAGACTTGTGCTATTCATGGCATGCTGTCCGTGGTTAATCCCTTTTTCCCATCTGTTAAAAACAGATCAAATTAAAAAAAAAAAAAATGATTTCTTAACTATCTATGTTCATGGATCCGTGAAAAATGGATAATAATGCACAGATACAATCTGTTTTTTTTTCACAGACCAATAGACTTGCATTGATGTGATGTGTCCACATCAGTAAAAAAAACTAACAAAATAAAAAAAATAATCTGCTTTTTTTTTTTTTTTTCCGGACTCATGGTCCATGACAAATATATCAAATATCAGAATATATAAAATGATTGCCTATGTATGCCATCTACAAAAAATGCAGGCGGCATACGTACGTGAAATGTGGACGTGTGAATATAGCCTTTCAGAAATCGTATATAAAATTTCAGAATTGATTGGACAGTGTCAAGGTGTGTATGGACATTCTGTGTCAGAAAAAAAATTGTCAGAATAATAGAGGAACAGCACTATGATGCCCCAGAATTATCTCATGGGAAATCTCACGTATATGGAACATCCTGACTGTCCCTGAGAGGCTGAATAAAGCCTCCTATATACATTAGATTTTTGATGGATCCTTTCACAATCAGAAGGTTTAGTTGACATCCATTGTCTTTCTATCCCAACTCCCCTATACACATACACAGTCATCTCGGCCACAAATGTTCTGAATGAATGAGGGTGAAAAATGCCACTGGCAAACACCTCTTTGTAACAGCTCATCTTCTCAAGAAAGAAAGGATCGGACATGTACAAATCTAATGTGCCCATTTTGGCCTCTTTAGTCATTCACATACTGCACTGGCAGAGACCACTAGTGAACAACCCCTATGGGGGAACTCTAACCAGCATACAGTGACATTCAGTTTATAGCTACTAGTCCCATCCTGTCATATTTGTTGAAAGGGTTCCTTTTGCTAAATAAAAAAAAATCAGTCAACTAAGTCACATCGCTGGAGACTCCAGTAAGTCTTTTAAGTCCCCCATTTCTCTTACATTTTGTCTAGTGAAATATATAAACCTCTTAATCTTATAATACATGTTATATATACCGGACCTGGTTACTACCGAATTTATTAGACTCTTAGATCATTCTGATTTAGACTTCACCAAACTTTACTTGGCAAGATCTTTTGCAGTGCCTTGGCCATGTCTTGTGTGACAGTCACCAACAGCTGGAAGTTGTATGTTTTTCTTCCAGGACATATGATGTATAATGAGGGGTATATGTCAGGGCACTGACTGGGAGGGGGGAGGTATTGGATTCCAAAACAGATAGCAAGTTGCACCCAGGAAGGAATGGTAAGAAAATCAGCTTTTCTGTAAGCTGGCTCCATACATAAGAATACTGCCCTGTGTTATTGCCTCATACGTCTTGCCCATGCCTTAATACGGGAAAAGACAAGCATTTGTCCGTTAGCTCTTCGTCTTATATCCCTGAAAAAATTGAAGAGTTCATGAAAAATCCAAATGGTCCACTCCTTGTTTCCTCCAGTCAGTCGGTGGTGCACATATACATAAGGTTGTTGGTGGACTTGCTGACAACTAATCTGTTCTGTCATATCATATAATAATCTTTAATTTTATATAGAAATATATACATATATGGATTAAGTGGGTTTTCTTGGCTAAAAATATTAATGTGCTGTCATATTGCACCATCACTGTTCCCAGCAGCTGATACACAGACAATGGAGCAGGAAGCAGACAGCGCTGTTCTCTGTGTAGTTGCCAAACCAGGTTACTACAGCTCCCATTCACTTGCAATAACCCAATTTGACCACTACACAATGAAAGGAGCTGTCTGCTTCCTGGTCCATTTTCTGCTGATAGGTGGAGATGTCTGGTGTCTACCACCAGTCTAACGCTAGGTTCACACTAGTGCTGGATCTCCGTTGTTCGGGTCCGTCAGGGAACACAAAGTATGGAGAGGTGGACTGCTAAAACAGCAGCTATGCACAGAGCTTGGCGGGCATCATTGACTATAATGGGGTTCGTCGGGAAAAAATCCTTCATGCAGAACTTGATTTTGAGTGTTGATTTTCGGAGGACTATACAATGGAATTGGAAGACCCCCTTTTGATGTTGGTCAAATTCGTAACTTTCGTGGGACCATCTAACTTGTATTGAGGAGTTTCAACTTTCTTCTGAATTCAATGGATCAGATGTTGGATTTCAACATGCCTGATCCTTTTATTTTCAGGAGAGATAAGCTGCCATCAGCAGTGTCTGAGTGAAGAAATCAGGCAATACCTTTTAGAGGCTGAGTATATTTGATAAGTAAGCTTTCAAGAGTCTAGCTCTCTTCTTTAGACATGGTACAAGAACTGAAAATTCACAGATTTTTTATATACCCTATACACATGATCTTCAAAGGATTTTAGAGTCCTTAAAAAAACAAAAACAAAATGCAATCTAAGTAGAGAAGTCTTCCACTACTTTCAATGGCTAACATGGTACAACATTATACTACTATCAGCAGTGTCTGGAAGAGGCTTTCTCTACTCTACCCATTCAGAACTCCGAGCTGAATGTGCATGTGTTGTGAACAAGTGTTAGTGCTGGCAAAGTATAAGTCTAAAATAAGGATAGACATAACTAAATGATGATATAGTGCACAGGTGATCGCCCTCGATCTTCCCTGTTTGGTCAGTGATGCAAGAGATGACAAGAAGCTGCCAGACACATCTACTGCCACTTGTTGCCTTTTTCATTCCCCTTAGATGAAGATAGACATTAGATAGTTGCCATATCCCGTCATCTCTAATGTCACGAATGCGTGAAAGGATAGCTGAGAGTTGCTGTGTCTTAACTGTGTTCCTAGAGTACATACAGTATATAGTAAGATGCTGCAATTCTTAAGAATGCTTTTTCACAGTCTCCCTCCTAGGTCATATAATATTTTTCACCCTTTTGTTACAACGTGCCACTCTTACAATATCATTCCACTCTTTCTCACTTCCTTTTTTTCAGATGGCTTTGCATTTTCTCAAGAAGAACACGGCGTTGTTTCCCAGTCCCAAATTGTCCGATCCTATGACACAACAAAACAGAGAACCGGGATAGAATAACAAAAGACCTCAGCGACTGGTGGCAGAAATAATGAGCTTTGGACAATACTCCTACTGTTAACAGATATTTCACTATGTTTGGCCGCAGCAGCCAAAAACTGGGAAATCCATTTCTGTGGCCTTTGCCAATAAATTTCTTAACTTTTATTTTTATTTTCCACCAGCAGGACCTGCATGAGATTTCAATTAAACTATGCAGTACAGGTCTGTCTGGGAGCTAAGAAGTTAATCTGTGTACTTCTCGCTAGGGCACAGCCTGTTACAAAAATAATTCTATTGCTGTGTTCTGCTTCCGAATTGTTTTTTTTCTACCGCAATGACATACCTGTCTAGCAGCCACGTTTTTACATCGCTACCACAATCCTGCAGTTAGGGGCCATAACAAGGGAACACTGTGGATTGAGAAAAGCTTGTGTTAGATGACAAAAATGCAGTATGTGGATTGAAAGGAAGTTTTGGGTACACAGGAATGCTCCGTAGTACTGTCTTTCCCATATCAGCTGTTGACTAATACCTCTAAATTAGTCCATTCGTCAACCAACTCTGAAATCGGACCACTCAGCAGAGGCATTAAATGGAGATGTATGAGGTAGGTAGCAAAATGGTGCAAAATTGGTCCTCCATGTAGTCTTCTCTGGATGTGAAATACATTCATCGATATTCGCACAATGAGGGGGCTTTCCTAGGCCAGTCTTATTTAATTCCCCAATTGGTGCAAGATGCACTTCAACTATTAAAATGGTTTTCTGGTCCCAAATGTATATTTCATACCAAAGGATAGTTAGTTGATCTGTGAGAGTCCTACACCCAGAACATGCACAGATCAGCTGTTCCACCAGCCTCCAGTCACCACAAGATACTGCAGTGGACGGGGGAGTGCAGGTCATCTCTATGAAATACAGTTCATTAGTAGAGATGGGCAAACCACTTCAATACAAGACAGGTTTGACCCCAATATCCCATATTGTTTGGAAACAATTGGGGATTCGTCTCAGACAAACTAAAATGGCCACTGTGACATGCGTTGCGGTAAATTATTATACTCTGAGGTCTCTTCAGACCTCAGAGTATAATAGGTGGAGGCCCAGGGTAGGTGAAAAAAATAAAAAAAACATTCATACTGGCCTTCCCTCATCTCTTTGGTGTCTCCTAGTGACGTATGCGCCGAGGGTCACCGCTGAGGCCTGTGATTGGACCACAGAGGTGACATGGGCGGGTTGAGCATTGTGGGCGTCCTGGGCCGATGACGTCACCAAGGAGACCGAGAGAGAGCCACCCAAACCGGACACTAAACAAATCTTGGGGGGTTCGACAATTCCAGTCATTAGTATGAAATATCCATTTTGAGCTTGACAACCCCTTTAGGAGGCTCTGGCCTCTTAGTAATTCAGGTGCAGTCCTGTGCCCTAAAATTGAAATTTACACCAGTCAGGAATTGGTTATGATAAATTTGTCAGGCCGAGGCATCCCCCCTCCGGCCCATCTTGTTCCCTGCCCCACTCTGCCCACTTTTGTAAAAAGTGGTGAGTGAAGCACAGAACCAACAAATTGGCGCACCTTTGGCACAAAAAAGGGCCGTGTGCCAAAGATGGTTACACAGTCACATCCAGAAAACTGGCTTAGATAATTGTTTGGAGAATGAGTTTTGACCTTGTACTTATAAGTAAGTTATATTATATTGCAGCTTTACAGCATTAGCACCTTACAGTATATGGGCTAATGCATTTCAGGGCTCGTGTCCATTTGCAATCTGTCAGGCAATAAAGGGAAAGTTTTCAGAACTTGTGTACAACAAAAATTTTACTGTTTTTGTGGTTTTCACAGCACTAAATATATATGTATTGAAGCTATATGACCCTTATCTGCCAGTTTTTGGCGAGTCGCTTGACTACAAAGCTTGCAGTTATCATATGTAACCATGGAGCTTGCAATTAATTGGAAACCTGGCAACCAGCTCCGGAACAGCCGTACAATATCTACATCTCCGCTTCACACCTCTTAGTAAATATAAGATTCTTTCAATGACATCACACAGGAAGAATGGAAATCCAGAGAAAATAAGTGGCCACACATGTTTATCAGTCTCCATATCTGACATGGCTTCTTGGAACTATCATATTGTGTTACCTGCAGTCTTAATGCAAAGTGGACATTTCCTCTATCTTTATGACATGTGGTGTTTTATTTATTTATTGACTATATTTTGGTTTACATTGGTTTTGCAAAAATGTACTTAGCGTTCCAAAAATAAAAACCAAAAAAAATTGAATTTCCTATGCAGTTGATAATGTTTTTTGTGGGTAGACAGAAAAATTATTTTAAACATCTGCAAACAACCCGAGGGAGATATACGGGGCAGATAGGGGCCCAAATATTTGCAAAAGTCAGTAATAACAGAAGTAATCTTCCTTTTATTTACATCAAAGTAGAATAATTTCTAATGTGGTTATGAGTTATAAAGGGGCAGCTCATGGACTCTGTGGTTAGCACTGGGATCCTGGGTGTAAAGTACAAGATCTATATTGGGTTATACATTTTTTACCATCCCAACAGCTATGGTAGTGTCATTTCCTCTTCTGTTATGACTCTACAGGAAGATTCTGAGACCTTCCACATGAGATGGCCATACAACTTCAATTGCAGTCAGCTGAACAACAGCTATTCCTCCCATCTTCCCCATACACGTGCATGCTCCATTCAGCCACTGGTGCATGTGTTGTCAATGGGAGGGGAGTAAGCAGCTGCCAAACGCTGTTACAACACCCCCCTACACATAAGATAAATGGCCATTCCCATCAATATTTTCTCTTATGTGTATGACAATGACAAACATGTGTAATGCGTCTTTCTCATAGAGACTCAAAGCGAAGGGAGCATCATGGTGCAGGGGTGGCTGCCATACATGCTCTCATCCCCAACACCCACAAGGGTCTGATGTTTTTACAGGCAGACAATTTACCTGTCAATATATTTTTGGTATGTGGGAGGAAACCCACAGAAACACAGGGAGACCATACAAACTCCATGCCCTTGGTTGGACAGTGCAACAGTGCTAACCAATGAGCCACCGTACTAAATCAATGTGTATGAGGAAATTACCAGTGTCAGACTGGTTTATAGGGGCCCACCAGAATTGTTTATAGGGGCCCACCGCTAGGACCCCTGCAGATCAGTTGTACCTGCAGATGTAATATTAATGGCCTATCCTAAGAGCAGGCCATAAATATTAGAAAGATGGATAAACCCTTTAAAGAGGTTATCCAGGAATTGGAGCAATCCATGTGGTGGGTGGAGGTGTAAAATGAAAAAAAAAAAGCACACTCACCTGTCCCCAGCACTCCGTTGTCTGCCGCCAGTGTCCATTCAGTCTCATGCCGACGCCTTCTTGCTGGGAGTCCTGCACCTCATGTGACCCCTGACACCAATTAGGTTCAAAATTTCAGAAATGAGGAAATGAAGTGCCGCCATGAGACTTTCTGCTTTCACTTAACAATCCCTGCTCCTGATCATGGCCTCCTCTTCAGCCTTCAATGGGCCCTGTGCGCCGAACATCATATTGTGATGACGTAATATGGGGCATAAGGGGACCCCTTGGAGGCTGAAGAGGAAGACTGCAGTGAGCAAGAGTGGGGATAGGTAAGTTAATATTGGCCTTTAGCACACCTCCACATCCGGTAGGACCCCCTAAAGGCATGGGGCCCATGGGGGGGATTCACTGGTAACCTGGTGGGCCAGTCCAAACCTGAAAATTACTATAGAGCAAGGAGGCCTGAAGGAAATAGGAGTCAGAGGGTGCCAGGTTTAGGTTAGTATCGTTTGATAGAATGTATAATGGAAATATTTATACATCTTCCATGTTTTGGGCCCTCTCTAAGCTTTGGCTTGAAAATACTGATGCAAAATACTGAACATAATGTGAACATACAATAAAAAATAAAACTCCCCCAAAGTGAACTAAAAAATTGATTAAAAATGCTGCAACTGAAAAAATGTAAAAAACACAATTTTTTAAAATAAATATGTCATCAATGACATATTTGTTCTTATACTCTTTTCCCTATGCATAAAAAGTCATACAAATTTAATGTTGCCATATATTTACCTGAAAATGATGGCTA